>CM032126.1:27924390-29174390 GCA_018894105.1 Jacaranda mimosifolia
TATCACTATGCATATTTTATAATACATTATGATAAAATATACCTAGAATTTAAAAGTAATAGTTATAAATAAAAAATACAGTGCGTTTATGTTGAATAAATATTACATAAATATTAAACGAATAATTGCTATTTTTGTTAAATTTTAAAATGCAAAATAATATTAACTTATACATAAGAATATTATAATTACTTTTTAATTTGTAAATATTATATATATTATATTATTGAGACAAATGCATGAAAATACATGTGGTGTAGTGATCAGTTACTGATTTGAGTATAGCAAAAGTCTTGAGTTCGAATTCAAGAGGAAGCAAAGTTGAAGAGAAATATTTTTGACTCATTAAAATTAGTAACCGAAATATGCGGTCACTAATCGGTCACTGATCAGTAACCGAATTAGTGACCGCCTAGTAACATACACAAATTTTTAAATTTTTTTTTAAATAATTAGTGACCGCCATTTCAATCACTAATCGATCACTAATTAGTGACCGAATTGGTGACCAAGGCAAATTAGTGACGAAAGTTTTAGTGACCGATCGGATCGATCACTAAATCGGTTACTAAACCTGTTAGTGATCGATTTTTGCATATTTAGTGACCAATTTTTCGGTCACTAATACCCCTTTTGTTTTTTAGTGATTGTACACTAAACTTCTCCTTACCACATTGTACACTATCATTGACTAGTGAATTGTTTGCATTCTTACCCTCCAATTCTTGAGCCAAGTCTTAGATATGCATCACTTATTTCAAGGTGGCCAAAATTGATTGATACGACTGTAGACACAAACTTGCACGCTCTCTATTCAATATTGCAAATCATTGTTGTTGTTCATCTTCAAATGAGGATGGCTTCGAAAAATTACACCATAGTTCCTTTCTTATTGATATAATCCATCGCTTTTTAATGTATTTCTCTAGAAACTCTCGCAAGCACAATAGTTTGAAAGCAGAAATCAAGTGTCGACATGGGATCCCATCAACTCGAGCTTTTCACAATTACATTGAAACTTTTGAGCTAGCCAATCAATATTAACAAAGAAACGCTTGCCACTTGTGTTGGTATATGAGCTAAATTTTAAAGTGAACATGGAGTCATTATGATGGATTGCTTCTTCCACCACTAAGTCTTGCTCTTTTCTAATTTCTTTGCTAACCATTTCAAATATCTTTATTGTGTAGATATAGGCAGCATGCGCTTCAAGGGTTTACAATGCATCAGTGAGTAAAGAAAGGGTTGAGTTCTCACAATTTTCTATTCCGATAGAAAGTTGATCTAACTTTTGAATGCAAAAGTGGTATTGCATTAAAATTTTTGTTAATTTCATTTTCTTCAGACAAAGTTTCATAAAGGAATTCATAGATTCTGATCGTTGTATCATCCTCATCATTCTGAAAAAATCACCATGAAAATACGTGTCACTCCATAATTCTTTCTCTTTGCATTTTGGTCAGTCAACACAAATATTGACATCTTACCATCTATACTATCACGAAACTTTTTTAACAACCATTGATAAAATTCTACAGTCTCATTATACAAAAGCACAGCACCAAACACACATGTGTTATAATGGTTGTTTACACCAACCATAATTACTAAAGGAAAACAATATGCATTTGATTTATAGGTACTATCAAACACAACCACATCACCAAACAAATCAAACTGAACCTTGATATTCCAGCGGTCCAAAATCACCTCATCAATGTCTGTTCTTCATCAATAATATATTAAAAAATAAAGTCTTTATCATGCAACTTCATTCCATCGAGCAATGATAGAGTTGTGTCCACAACTCCATCTCTAATCATTTGCATTCTTTGCTTGTTAAGATAGTTATGCCCATCCTTTCTTTTGAATACTACATTCCTAGCACAACGTTCGATATGTTCCAGATAATCCATAGCTTTTGATGGACTAATACCTGAACTTGTCATTCCACTTAGCTGATTTTCTTGGAAGGTTTTAAATATGTACACAATTTTTAGAAGTTGTATTGAGAACTCAACATTACTAATCAATCAATAAGTAAACATAAGAGGGCTTTGACAAATCTCAAGTAGTAAATAGATAAAATGAAATTTTTAGTTATGACTTTACTAGTTACATCGTAAATGATGAGCAATCTCCAGTATCTTTAACAGGTGATTGTGAAATGACATAAAATTAGTAACTCTATAAAGACCATCGTGTTGATCATGAGACACATGAAATCAAGCTTCATATCCACATCTTGTTTTCTTCCTTGGTCATCACTTATGTTGGCCCACATATTTAAGGGGCTACTTGAGACCAATCTGAGAGCAAACCCACTCAACATTTTTCACAAGACCACCTTTTATTGTCTGTTTGTGATCCTTCTAATATTAAATCCATTCTTCCTATCATAATTCCAATAAGAAATATCAACTTTCTCAGAAGTGCTAAACACTAAATTTGCAAGTAGATAAGGGTCTAGCTGCAAGCAATTGGACTCCAATGAAGTACACTCCTTCTGCTTTAAATTTATATCATTCTTGCTGTCAACTGAGGTACTATCCTAACTGACTTGACCCTCCAATCTATCATCATCCATAAATGGAAAATCTTCACTAAACTTGAATGGGAAAAATCTCCTACGTCTTTAGAAACAAATAGTTTAGTTAAATATACGTCAAATAAACTTAGCAAAATTTTATAAAGAAAATTAAGAAACTAAATGAGTTAGATAGCAAAATATATTAGTATAATTAAATAGCTTAGCTAGTTAATAAATATATATTGCGCATATTGCACATGAAAAGTACATACTTTCTGCAATATAGTTACTTCCAGAAAAATGTTTCTCACAAAAATATCAATATACACATTCAAAATTATGTTGATGTATCAAACAATTTATAGTTATCCTTGTAGTAGAGTTCTAAGTATCTTATGTTCAAATAGTTATGTGGGACCTTATTTCTTTCTTATTTTCACTCGCATTTTCACAATTAATAGCAATTATAGTGTGTAGTTTAGTATAGCTTTGGTCGTTGATTACGATTTTGAGATATAGATTATTTTTTTGTGTAAAGTAATCCTTTCAAGCAATCTTATAATTTGTTAATAAACAAAGATAGAAACCATAGTAATAAAGTTGCAGTTCCTTGAGTTATCAAATTTCTTCTTAATGAATTGTAGCTACTATCACAAGATAGGCACATCCCATATAAATAATCATATATTGCAGTTGAGATATTAAATGATTCTATTTCAATACTAAACTATACTGATATTATTAAATACACTGAATGCAACATACTCATTTCATCCAAAATTCTGTAATAAAAGATGTCACCATATATGATTTCAAGATCATCATCAAACCTAGTTTTATGTAGAAAATTTATCAAATAAAACAATACAATAATAAAGATAAAAAAGAAAGAGCAGACTATGGATTTTTTACTAGTTAGCTATTCAAACAATCCATAAAAAGTAGCACTACAAAAAAATTCGCTTTTCTTGATGAATTTTTTTGATGGATTGCTACTGAACGACTAACTTCCAATGGAATTTTTTGCATCAAAAAACTCTCATCACAAAATAGTTCCCGACACATTTCCAAGAGAGAGTTTCAAGGGAAAATTTTCCGACGGATTTTTCTATCGAAAAATTTCTAACGGAATTCCGACAAACTTGGATTTTTTTCCATTGGAATCTTAATATTTCATTAATAAATTTAATGTTAATTTTCAAAGGAAATTCCTTTTATTTTCGTCGAAATTGAATTTTTTAAAAAAATTTTATATGATTACACCTCTAACTAATTGATAAATCTTATATACAGAATACCATGAAAGTGCATAATAATAAGATTATGAATGGAAAATATAATTTCAACAAAAACTATAAATATAAATCTCAAAATGTAATAATCCTTCATTACAAAAAAAAAGAAATATATATATATATATAAAGCGTCCTATCTATTATGCAGCATCAGTATTACCAAAGTCGAAATAGTCATCAACATCACCATGGTAATCTTGCTTGATCAGAACCTCGACCTTGGCTGGTAGAAGGGCTGATACCTGACTTATCTGCTATCTGTAAAACAAAAACATCTATTCAAGGCATTTAAGTCCCTTTAATATAGGTTATAGAAAGAGTATATAATGGAAAAAAAATTAGACAAGTTTTCCCTTAACATATAAGAATTCAAAATTTCAAAAAGTGAAAACTAAAAAATCAAATAAATCAATAAAACAACATATCCATATAATACATACCGCATCCCCTTATAACTTCAAGACATGCAAGCAATCAAAAACCAACAACAACAAATGAGAATGCTCCATCCCTTCCCCCAATACCTATCTTCCTTCCTAACTATCAATTCTACCTAAACTAAACACCTAGCGCATGCTTAATGTTCATAAAAATATAACATTAGTAACATAATGTATATTACTTAAAAAAAGGAACCCTAAACTATTTCAAGTAAATTCAAACCCTAATAAAACATTAAATAAGCAACATAACCTAACTAATAGAACAATTTGCTAAAATTTAAATCCTAAATTGAACCCTAACTAGTTGAAAAAAAATTTAAATCCTAATAATATGTTTATTAGACAATATAACCTAACTAATTGAACAATTTACAGAATTTAAATCTTAAATTCAACAGTCACAATTGGAAACAAATCCAAATCTTAATCCATCCTAATTTACCCGGGCCTCATTTGATAAAGCCTATTACACCTTACAAGATTGGGTAATAACAGTTAATGGCTCGTTTGATTTCCACAACTGAAATGTCAGGCTGGGACGGTTAATAGCGAAAGCCCGCAACTGTTCATGAAATTAAGCGCTACTGACATAGCGGCATCAAGGCTGCGATTGGTGGAGATTGTGAAAATTTGGCCTGCACTGTGTATATCCCTGACCAAAATTGCCCCTAACAATTCAATTCCAAGTCTCATTTTTGTCCTCTTCTGAACGCAAATAACAAAAAAACTCTCCACACCCACATTTGTTCTCCCCCACTTACAACATCAAATCGATTACAATTTCTACAGTGAAAGTGGAAGCGACTCAGTTTGAATCACATCACTTGTGCAACCTCATCTCGGGTATGACATCTCTTTACTGAGAGTTTGTGGTGTTGAGCTATAATGGTCCGTTCTACAGTCTATCTTCATACTTAAATCTCTTGTCTTATTTATTTAGCGTAGTCAGACCTTGTAGGAATTACTCTATTGGGGCCTTAGTTTAGATTATGCTTTCGACACATTTTTACCTATAAGGTCGATGTTATTCCCACACCTATTAGCAAAGAGTTGCTCTACACCATGCTAGATTATGTTGTGCTCTGTTAGCGCACTATCTGTTACCCAATTTTAAAGTTCCAGAAACTGCCTTTGCAACTTTTGTATGTACTAGGACAACAATTTTATGCATTTGTGCTGCTGACATATTCTCTACAGTTATTTCTAAACCCTAAATGTGTATTGACACCCACCGATACATATACCACCAGATTAGAGGTCCTATTAGTATATTACATCTAGCTGATCTATTAAGTAGATAAACTTGTGGGATTTTGGTGACACCATTGTACTTTGAATTGTTTCTCAGGTTACACTTTGGACCTTTCTGCAAATAATAGACCTCCATGTTCGAAATACTATGTGTCATGTTTACATGCATTTTGTGTCATGTTTACATGCATTTTTTGTTATGTTTGAATAAAGGAATTGGTTTTTTTTTTCACATTTGTGAACTCATGCACTCTCATTACCATGGTGGGCTGTGTATATGTGCCTTTCTTCATTAGTTTTACATTATTACTTCGATTGGAACCTCAAATTCAATACGGAATCCCTTGAACAACCCAAATAACGCATGGATATTTGTATGTTGTAGATATTTTTTTAGGCGAATGCCATGGATTTGCATACCCAAATTAAAATTCTATTAGAGATTTATGTGTATTTGCTCCGACGGATTGTTTGTATTATTTTGCTTTATCGTGTATACCTTATGTACCGTGGGAGGGCAAGGGGTATGTGTGATCAGATGCCTAGGAGGTGGAGCATCATTTATAAGATACCCGACCAAATTAAGCACATGCGAGAGATAGTTGAACTAAATGATCAATCATGTATTGATAACTTGCGCATGGATCGAGCTATTTTTTGGAGACTTTGTTATTTGCTTGAGCATGTAGGGGGCGTACGACATGAAAAATGTGTCACAATTCCTAAGAAAGTAGCTACATTTCTATCCATCTTAGCACATCACAAGAAAAATAGGATTGTGAAACATGATTTCAAAAGATCGGGACATACTGTTAGCAAGTATTTCAAGCAATGTGTTAGAGCAGTGATAAAGATTAGTCCATTGCTCCTTTTCGACCCTCAGCCCGTCGGTGATGATTGTACTATTGATCCATGGAAAAGCTTTAAGGTAAATGTCTAAAGCATATATTTGCATGTGAGCACTGGAGACCATATTTTTTGCACTTTGATATGTAAGTAATATGACACTTTCTTGTGTTAGGGTTATCTGGGTGCACTTGATGGCACCTACATTTTGGTCCGTGTACCAAAGAGCGAACAAACACGGTATAGGTCCAGGAAGGGTACGATAGCTGTTAACATCCTCAAAATTTGCAATCGTGATGTGAACTTCATTTATGTACTTGTCGGATGGGAGGGGTTTGCTGCTGATAGCAGGGTGCTAAGATCCACTGTGAATAGACCTAATGGGCTCAAAGTCCCACATGGTATCCAAAATTTTATTCAATGTGCACTTCTTTGAGGTTATCATTGTAAACTGCATTTCGATGATATAAAACTTCACCTGTGCTTTGTAGGAAATTATTATTTGTGCGATGCCGGATACACAAATTGTGAAGGTTTTTTGACCCCATACTGTGGCGTGAGATACCACCTAGATGAATGGAGCAATGGAGCATAAGCCCCGCAAAATGCCCGCGAGTATTTCAACATGAAACATGCTAGGGCCCGCAACGTCATTGAGAGGGCTTTTGGACTCTTGAACGGCTGGTGGGTTGTATTAAGGAGCACTACCTACTACCCAATAAAGACACAAAACCTAATTATAATGGTTTGCGCACTTCTTCACAATTACATTCGCACACAGATGCCCATCGACCCTTTAGAGGAAAGTATTTTGGGGGTTGTAGAAGTAGGTGACGAACCAGGAGATGTTGAACATATTGATATGATTGAAAGTACACCTGAGTGGAGTAATTGGCGTGATGACATGGCCGTCAATATGTACGCATCGTGGAGGGGGGCTCATTAGGATGTCTTAGTTTAAGTTAGACGTGGTGAAATTGGGATGAAGCATTTAGCTGTCTTATGTAGTTGTGATTTTTATAATAAAGTCGGTAACATTTGCTTGTACTTTACATTATACTTTGGATTATTTATGTCTGCGCGATGCTCTTTTCTATTAACACACCACTTTGTAATGCATTTGGTTCTTTTATTTGTTTGGTTTTGTCGTTTCTTTCGAATCTTATTTGTCATCATTCATTTATTTCCTCAAGCCAATATGTGCAATTTGAAATATAGATTTAACAGATTCCATATTTGCTTGTTACTTGTTCATCACCGTAGTATCGTCTGCTGTTAATAATCATTATCCTTTCTTTCTTACTTGCAGGTCATGGCGCAATCGGGGTGCTCTTCTCACAACAAAGAACGGTCAAACAAATCACCAGGGCCCCCCCGATGTTTCTGGACATATCAAGAGGAGGAGATACTGATAAATGCTTGAAGAGCCTTCGTGCATGTGGTTGGTGATGTGACAGCTCTTTTAGGGACGGGTACATGGTAAGGTTAGAGACAATGATGATCCAGAAGTACCCGGATTGTGGCATCCAAGTCAAACATATCAAGTCGAAGCTTCAAGTTTGGAAGAAAACTTACTCAACCCTAAGAGGAACACTTGGATGTAGTGGAGGTGGGGGCATATCAATGGATCCTACATCTCACATGATCATCGTTGAGTCGGAACCAGTTTGGAGTGAATACGTTAAGGTACCTTTATGAATTTTTTTAGTAATACGTTCTACTACATCGTGCTTTGTTGTTTAATGGTGCATTCTCGTATAAATAATATCAATGTCGCAGGCTAATCCGGATGTAGCCAAGCTCAAATTGAAGCCTCACCCATGGTATGACAGTTGGGTGGAAATATTTGGGAGCGACAGAGCTACTGGGGACCTTGCATTTGATATAGCGAATGTAGTACAAGAATTGTTGCACGGTGCCCAAATCGAGGGAGAGAATGTTGGTGAATATGGAGAACCACATGATTTCTATTCACCCGGATCTAATGTGGATTTTGATGATGTCTCTACAACGCCACCTTCTGGTTCTGGTTCAAAAAAAAAAGCATCTTCATCCAAAAAATAGAAGAGGTCTGATCAATTTGCAGATGAATTTGAGAAAATTGTGGGGTCTTTGCTCAAAGATACGAAGAGCACTTTAGGAAGCATTGCCGAGAAGCTGCATCAATCACAGGTGCCCGACGTTGACTCGTCGATGAAAACTGGACTGTTCGAGTTGTTTCAAGATATTCCAGGTTTGACGTTGGACCAGCAAATTAAGGTTACACATCATCTTGCTAACCATAAGGCAGATATGGAAGCTTATTGGGGGATGAACAAGGAAGCTCGCGCCCGTTTTGTCTTGCTCCTAATTTCTAGTACACTATGACTGTTATACTTTTGATGTGCACGCTGTTTTCCTATCTTATTCTATCTATAATTTCCGTTCTTATCTATGTAGACCTTACTAATGCATTGCTTGATTTTTGAGTAATTGCGATGGTGTTTGTTGCTGCCAAAAAAATGATTGTCGGTAATTTAGTTGTGTAAAGTGGAAAACTATTGGAATTATATTTGAATTTTGCTTATTAGCATTAGTACTGGTGGCTAGTACATGCTTTATCCGGACATATTTGTATCTGCATTGGAATATACATCAGTTAACTCACGTATTTGATGTTGTTGTGGAGCTAGATTGGTAATAGCAGCGGTCGAGTGTGGCTTGATTACTATTTAAAATCTAACGGTTTGTGGATAATTATTCTTGGAATGAATGCTTCTCTCATGTGTTTCCTTCAATTGCCGTTCATCAATTTCATTTGTTCTCGCACTGATGTACATATATAGATAATTTCTACATTCTTTGCATGTGAGGTGATGGACTTGGATGTTGGTTTAGGTCGACGAAGGTTGGTTGCTGCACAATGTAATTATCACTATTTCATGTGTTAGTATATAGAGTTTGCTTATTCATCATCGGTGAGCTCTTTGATCGCTTCAAGATAATCTGCATTATTGCTACACTTGACAAATACCTCGACGACATCCATTATAGTTTGTCTTGTGTGGGCAATGAATCAGTTTTTGTTGTTGATTATGTCACCAGTGTTTCTTACTGCAGGATTGGATGGTTAGATGATTATTTTGTTAAATTCAATGAATAATGTTTATTGCTTGATGAACCGTCGCCCACAACCACATGACTACACTTCTCATCTTCAGAAAAGGATACAAAGAAATAGAAGAACAAGTTGAGAATTATTACCACATGAAAAGTTGTATATATCCTCAAGGTGCAGTAAGCATATTACAGAATCCCTGTCATTATCTAATACACTCAAAACTCCAAAAAAGGAACCGAAGTAGACTACAAATTTTGTACATCCGAGCCATCAATCATAAGCATAATTGAGCTATTGAGAATATTTTTGCAGAGTTAAGACGTAGTGATCAATTTCATGTGGCCATTTAATAGTTAATTCCACTTAAAATATTAAAAAAATAAAAAATAAAAAAACGTACTGTATGTATACATACCTATATATGTAGGGAAACTGTCTTTTCAGCCCCATCAATAAAACAATTTTGGTGGTTCACACCCCTTGGTAGTAAACAAAAAGGGTTGAAATACAACAATTGGTTTTTAAATACAAATTTTAAAAACCCACCTAAGACCATTAGTGGATTGCACGCGCCAAAAACTGCGAGTGGTTGTGGTTTTTTATAAATAAAATAACTATGCCCTTAATATTCATAGGGGGGTAAATCGCCCATTTCATACAAGACAAGGGGGTAAAAAGATTTTTGTGCAATATATATATATATATATATGTTACGAATAATTTTATATGCATAAATGTATATATATAATTTTATATATATGTGATATATATATGCCTATATATAATTTCTTACAAGATTGTACAGTATTTGATTTATAAAAATATGTTATATATTTTATAAATGTGGTATTATTTAGTTTTGATATGCTTATATATATATATGTACGTATATATATGTTGTAATATTGAATTTATATAAATATGTTAAATGTTTCATAAAAGAATTTTACCCTCTACATATATGTTGCTTTTAGTGTGTGTATATATATATTTATAATAAAGTATATATAAAAAAAAAAGATGTCTACAAGTAGGAGAATTTGTCAATAATGTCACATTCATACATAGTGTAATACCAATAACGTACAAACTGTTAGGAAAGACTTGAATGTAATACTTGGCCGTTGGTACATTAAAATTAGAATACAGAAAAACTTAATAAGACTAATGGCTTCATAATATTACACAATAGTAGCGATTATGTGATACTCACTTCTAGCCTTGCCCCTTGGGAGTGTTACTGGAACTTTGATATGAGCTCATTTGACCTCCACTTGGGGAAAGTTGGATAATACCAAAAAGTTCTCGATTTTCATGTTCAGTCCATAGTTGATCGTACACATCGTCTAATGGATTGACAGGTGGAGTTGAAAATGGGTTATGATTTAACAACTTTACTGAGTCCTGACTTACTTCATCGTGTCTAGATGCACCATACAAACCATTCTAGAATGATGAATCAAGAGGTTCAGCTACGGGCAGTGCATGCAAAGCAACGGTCACTGCAGGATTGCATACCACCAGCTCCACTTGTTCATACATGTTGTCATCTGAAATTTGTATAATGTTGTTATTTGAAAACAAGTTAACCGACTTGGGCGGGCCAAAGATGTCACATAGATCTGACCATTGAACTTCGCCTTTCATCATGTACGCCTCCGAAAGTGGATACTTCTACACAATGGACAGACTTATTATTGGCAATGTTTAATCATAAGAAGTGCGTTAGAAAAAAAAATGTTTTGATATTTGCCATCGTGATGTAGTCCCAGATATGTGCTTCAGTTGCAACGATATTAGTTTCCTCAGCGTAATTAACTGGCTGCAAAGAGATTAAAAAACCGAACACAGTATGCCGTTGCTGCAAATATTTGAATCGAGTGCTTGCTTCCTTGTATGTGATTTTAGTCCCAAACTTATTGTTCACAGAAGCTATGCAAGATCGTATCACAGTGACATCAGAGCGACTGAGACATCTTTCATCTGATCGGGCTGCCTCCGCAAAACGAGATATGTATTCCTTGTCAATATCTTCCACCCATGGGGGATTGTAGAAAATGGCCTGTTGAGGTTGGGGGTTCCTTGGAGCCATGAGAATTAGATGGGAGAATTGCGTATAAGTTAACTAATAGGAAAACTGACAATAACAATACAGAATCATCGTTCGTATAATGAGAACCAATGGTGTAAATATTACAATGTGAATAAGTTATACACCCCCGTGAATTGAAAAGACCCATCCCAGTTGGCCTGCCATCCCGGAAAGGACTTTATTTTTCTTCACATTATGTACTGAAATGCTACGCAAGACTGCATGGTTCAACACCCTTTTGCCATTTATCCTGCATGACTACATGTGTTATCATTATTCGTTGAATTGAATTATAATAAAAGATAAATAAGGCACACCTACGGAAAACAACCAAGAAACTGTAAACACGCCAAGTATATTGAACTGCTCAAATTTCGGTACACTATAGCCTGCACAGATATTGGATGCTAAGTGACAAAAATGTGTGAATCTATATTCATTACTCATTTTATCATTGGCCCATATGTATTTAATTGGTTGAAATGCATAACCATACACAGATCCGGGTTTGCCAAATAATTGGTTAATATCGTTCACATATACGTGACCTAACCACAATCAAAGGCCACATCTTAAATCTGTCCTTACAATTTAAACATGTGTGAACCCAACGAACTAATCTAAATGCCACAAAGTTTGCAAAAGAGGTTCACAAATATGAGGTTAACTCCAAACTACCAGCTCTAAATTAGTGATGCAAAATGCTTTCAATAACTTCAGTTAATTTGCACGCTAGTTTAGCTCCTTTAAAATCTGTCCTGCTGCATACACAAAAGTTTGGAGGTACTATAAACTATTTATTAACATAGGTCAACACTTATTCCATCCGGTTGATGCTGATTCCATAAAGGTTCCAGAAAATGTAGCCATGCATAGATTCTAGATTAGTGAAGCAAAACTATGATTTACAAACAGAGATACATATACGTGGTAACGAAATTAAGGAGCCTAAAATTAGCACATTACAATATCACATAGTAAACATATATGCAACTAAAAGTGTCATTTAGAACACTAGCTTCCCTATTGCCAAACCCAAAATGAGACTTGATAAGGCAACAGGGACAATAACCACACAACCACCTAATAAGAAAGCTGATTTCATTTTAGCAAAAAGAGGGAAAAAAGGAGCAATAGACAATACAGAACGATGGTCATGCACTATAGTAGTTGTATTCTAACATTTACTATGCTCTGCATCATCTAAACACGAAATTCCCGGGGTATTTGAGCCCCTATAAGCTGCCTTACCATGAACATGGCCTGGTGAACTGAAGGACCTAGGCAGCGATGTGTATGTTGCATTCTCGTTTGATGAGGGCTGCCAGTGTACCCCCTGATACACGTCATACCAGATGAAGTGTCCAGCATGATTTTTTCCCTGCGGACATTTGTAGAACCATCTTCCAAGGTTTGAAGAAGTGTGGGACTGACGAAGCACCATAGAACCTCCTCCACATCGACACTCCGGCGATGACTTTGGTTCCATTTCACTCTACTAGGGCACATACATTCCAAAAACAAAAGTTCAGTCAACATGCTTTGTTCGGAATCAACAACAAAATAAATTGCACGAGATACCATACACTAATCCTCAGAAAGATTTAAAAAGTGGAGCTGGCGATTCATATAGTTGAGTCTACATATTTTTATCAATGTGATCATAGCACATAGAAGAACCAACTAAAACAATAGATAATATGAATCACAAATACATAAACCATAGTATAGTACTTTTGATACCGAGTGATTCTTACTCCTTAGTTCTTGGGGCAACAAAATGTGCAATATAAATGTTAAGTTAACCAAACTAGCTAGCTCTCGTTTGTGCTGGATCAATAAACAGGCATTGTAGGAGTACATATATCTAAGAAGGGCTATAAAAAATAATGTCATTATTTAGGGGGGAATCCAATCATCGTTTGTTGTAACAAAGAAATATCACAAGCTGATCAATATATCTATGTGAATGTAAGCGACAACCCAAATGAATACTTAATCAAAGTAGTTAATGGCAACACCTAATATCGACATAGCACTCAGATAGGTGTATCTGATTGACTGCACAATGGTTCAATAGCAAATGTTTTTCATATTCCATCAATCGGTAAGTAATGTACTGCTCACTTTGTTGCCATAAACTATCCCAATTAAGTATTTGCACTTCTAAAAGTCAGTGGAAACGTAAAGGTTTAATAAGTTGAATAGATCAGGGAAGAGGGAGAATCATCTGATTGCTGGGCAAAACCCAATCCTAGAATGCTTGGAGTTTACCATCTTTAATTCTTGCTGCCATATACAATGTTTGTTTTTTTCTAAGCATTTGAAATCGAAACCCATCTATGGCCATGAAATTTGAAGATGCCTTGTTTGTAATCTTCCAACTCTAAGTTGTCAGCAAACATTTTGGAGAACCCCTTACCCAGAATGGTGATCGTAATTAGAAGAAAAAGTAATTATATGAGCAAGTAATGTCTGATTACCCCAAACTACATAGGTGGTTAACAGACAGAAGAACCAATATGGTTCGAAGGATAAGATAACAGTATCAAAGAACCCTATCGATCGACAGACACAATTGGGGCCAATGCTTACATGAGAAAAACATACACACAACAAAAATTGATTCATTACTCTTGGGCATTAGCACACAAAATACTCACAGAATGATTTCCTAAAATGCATAAACTGAAACGGGGTACCTGATTCCTTCGCTGTCAATAGCTCCGTTCACAATTTTTGAGATTGCTGATGGCTGATAGTGTACTTGCTCACTGAATTTATTCGGGCTAATTGATTTGCAAACACGTCGTTGCTCGGAGGCTTCACCTCGGGTAAGGGGAGTTGCTCTCAAAGATGGGTTTTGCTTCGAACCCATGTAGTTGATAATGCTTGCTTTCTGTTAAATCTCAGAGGTACCTACAATTAAGTCTAACAACGGAGGACAAAACAAACATTCTAAAAATAATAGCGAGTATCAAATAATAGAATACTGATTAGGATAGATTGACCTGGTGGATAATAAGTGGGTGCAATTTTGTGAATCAAACAAAGATCCAAAACTCTAATCATGGGTAGTGGGGTGCCCAATAGAATTTGGGCTATTAGCTTATCCTCAGAATCAAATGTGGCCCCTATAAAATGCTACATTACTTAAAATAACTAAAATTCTACTTACATAGAATTAATACATACTAATGTCCCTAAAATTCAATATAAAATATTTACTTGCAAACAATTGGAAACATTATACACAAAATTTCTAATAGCATGATAATTTTTGCACATGTACTAACATGTCTAAAGTTCAATATACAATCTCATAAATTAACACTAACATACTTAAAATTCAATATATAACATATAAGCAATTTAATTGGATATAAACTCAATATAAATAATGTAAACATAATATATAAAAATGAACAAAAATTAATATAGAAATTGACTAGAGATTGGACTTGCAACAGCAACGGCAATGGCGGTGGCGGTGATGCTGGAAACACATGGGGACTGTGGATGGTGGGGCAATGGCGAAAATGGTGCAGTGATGGCAGAAATGACGCGGAGAACATGTGGCAACTACGGAAATAGGTGGGGAAGGAAATACAATGGTGGAAATAGGCGGGGAAGCAACGAAATTGGAGATTTTGAGGGGAAGGGTGGAAGAAAATACAAAAAAAAAAAAAAAAGGAAATGAGGAAAAAGGCTGGTGCTGGTGATTTTATTAAAATTTTTGACAGAAATCCGTTGGAAACTAACTTTTTTAAAAAAAAAAATTAAATTCTCAATGGAATTCAAACCAACAATTTTCTAGAACATTGAACTTTTTTAAGAAAATGCAATTTCAAAATTTTGACAGAAAAATCCATTGGAGACCAACCCTTTTTTAAAAAAAATAATTCAAATCTCAGACGAAATTTCCAACAAAAAATCTGTCGAAGACCTTCTAAAAAAATAGAAATCAATTTTTTGCCAAAAATTCCACGAACAACAATTTCCGTCGGACATATGTCCGCGCCAAGCTCCCTCCAAAATTTCTGATGCTTTTCCATTATATTTCTGATGAACTTTTTGTTTCATGAAAATCCATCGGGAATCCTTCTAAAATTTTCAAGGAAAATGTTCTGTCAGAAAAAGCGATTGTTTTGTAGTGTGGCATGAAAGCTTGGCTAGCTTAGACCTTAATGAAAGCAAGTAAGTTATAAAAATATCGTGTACTTTTGGTGCTATTTCAATTATTAAAATAATGTTCTTAATACCTGCCCACTCTCAGAATTTAATGCAACCATTATAAGTGAATCTTTATCTCTACTAAATTTCCAGAATTCCAACCTTGCAAAGTTTTTTGAACTTAAAAATGGATATATTAGTTAGAAAATATAATAACACGTATCAGTTGTAACCAAACAAAGATGAAAAAGAGACCATTATTTGAAGTGAATTGTTTACCTGTAGAGGAAATACATTTTAACTTGTGTGCAATTAAGAACTAAAAAAAGATTCAGGTGCATATTTGTACATGAATATAAGGGTTTGCTTATAATTACCAAAAGCCAATAATGACATGAGCCAAGAAAATGTTGTAGCCCAATGTCATATATTATACTTTACAACATTAAAATCTTGGCTTTCTTTGCTTTAGCATCAATTATTGGTATAAGGAACAACCATTTAAATTAACTCCAATTAGAATTTTTTTTTTTTTTTTTGGCAAATCTTTCTTAATATTAAATGGTAGTAAAAGTATTATATCTCTAAAATTTAGCAACAAATTCTGACCATATTTATAGTTGTAACTGACAAACTTTCTAGACCATGAGGGGGAGCATCTAATAGTATAAGTAAGAATAAAAAAGAAACATCATTAAACATAGTTAAGCATGAAATTTTCAGCGAAAATTTGTAAAGCAATAACTATAGACTACAAATTTGAAATATTAACCCAATGATTTGGAGAAAAATATGGATACAAATGATTGTTAACTGATGAATTTAGGGGGAAAGATAGAAAAATGTTAGTGGTTAACCTGCGAATTTGAGAGAAAAAGGAAGAATAAGATTAAATGAAAAGATGAGATGGAAATTAATCCACTAAAAAATTAAATGAAAATAAAAAATACAAATTTATGTAGAAACCGATTGAGTAGGTTACCCATAAAATATTGATTTATATAATTATTTAAATTATTTATATAATTCAATAAATACACATAGCATTTAAAAAAATGGGTACCTAACATTAAACTTTTGCTGCTTGAACTTTTTTTAGACAACCCCTACTTTGACATGCTTTTTGAGGTAAAGGGGAGATGTAAGAAGTGTAAGTGCAAGCTTGTGGCTTAAGAATATGGTGAACACCATACCTTCAAGTGTCCTAGAATGAATACACAATATATTAGTTAGCCTTTGTTATAACAAGGTACAAAAAGTGTTTTGATTTTATCTTTAAAGTTTGATGAAGAAAATTTTAGGGAGTTATTGCTTGTAGCATTTATTAGGCATGAGTTGCCATTTCAATTTGTTGAATATGAAGCTTTAGAATCATTTTCACTTATCTGGGATCTTAGGTTGTCCACATTACCAGAAAATACTCCTAAAACTAATGCTTCTAAAATTTATAAAAGGGAACAACTAGGTTCTCTCAACAATTATGCTTGTCCAAAAAAAAATATATTTTTTACATCTAATTTCTGGCTTCTATTATTACGGAGGATACTTTTGTCTGCTTATTACATTAATAATGATTGGATCTTGCAAAAGAAATCATTAACATTTCTTTTATGTCTCTACCAAACAGTGGTTTTGCGTTGTCTGAAAAGAATGAAACTTTGTTGACAAGTTAGGGGATTGAGAAAAAGATCTTTAAAATGATTTTATATAATGTTGTTGCAAATAATCTATTTGCGATCTATTGAAGAGTTAGCTCAATTAAGGGCTACATTGCTTAGTAAATGTTGAATATTTGCATGTTCATTGTTTGCTCCTATTTTAAAGCTAATAATACAAGAAGTTTTAAAGAAATGATTGTTTAGTTGATCATACTCGGAAGTGTATGAAATGTTCTTAAGTAAGAAAAAAAAAAAAAAAAAAAAAAATCTTAAATCTACACAAGTTTCTCTTGATCCCAAGAAAGTTAATAGGTAAAATGTGCTTACAAAAATGGAACTCTACCTTCTTGATGCTTTTCATTACTTTGTATTAACCGTGTGACTTTAATCATTTATGCATGACTTATTCAAACTTAAAACATTGTTCTTCTATTGAAGAGTGGCCAAAAGTTGAAAATTTTGCAAGCTTTTGAGGTTTTCTATCAAACAATTAATCTGTTTTCTGATATCAAGAATCCCACAATAAATATATACTTCTTTGAAGTTTTTGTGATATAATTAACTTGACCTCACGAATTTGAAAGTTCAAATGCTTTAACGAAGCAAATTAATAGTAAAATGTTTGAACATTTTGACAAGTATTAAAAAGAACTCATTGTTTTGTTAGCCATGCATATGGCATTTGATCCTAGTTATATAAGCTTCAATTTATTGAGTTTTGCTGCGACAAGTTTTGTAGGGTACTTGAGAAGTGGAATGTAAGCATGAGAGAAGAAATTGTTTCATTGTCCATGAGATTCGTGGCAAATTCTTATAAGCCAACTTCAAGTGCCTCAACTTTCGATTCTCAAAATGCTTATGAATTGGATGGTCAAAACGTGGATTGCATTGGATATAATGAAGGTAATATTGTTACGTAACATTTTTGTATTTTTTAATAAGATTGATTTATAATTAATTTTTATTAACACATTTCTTTGATGGTGTAGGAGTTTGATTCATTTAAAAGTAAAAAAAATTACTACATATGAACAAGTTTTGGATGGAGCTTTATCTAGGATCTAGATAATCCAAAATATGATAGAAATGCAAAGCTTGATACTTTAGCATTTCAGCAAGCTCATAATTACAAATACATTAAGCATCACTTTGAATCATCTATATTCCATCTCTTATTTCAACTTGGTGTATTTATGCCAAGTGTATATAATTCTCAATCAATTATTTTTATAAGAAAATATTTAATATTCATAAAATGAAATAGGAGATGAAATAGGGAATGAAATAAAAGATTTAAACTGCTTAAGCATTTGCAAAAGGCAAGGGACAACTCAGTGTTTCAATATCTACAATTACTTCAAAGTTGGTATGAACCACTGTTGGCAAAGTTCTAGATCAATGTTAAGGTTGTTGAAGTATTTATTTGTTGTAGAGGTTGGTTACTTTTACACAAAAAAGTTGACAAAATATATCATTAACTTGAGTTTGACCGCAATGATGGCAATGATGTAAAGTCAAGTATAGTAGAATTTTATTCACTTCTAATGATCTTGGATGAAGGTATATCAGTTGCTTCTTGATTAGTATATTTTGTTATTTTTCTTCTTAATTGTCATATTTTTCCAAGTTTATGACTTTTAACTTTTCATTTTATTCTTTTAAGGTATAGAGGAATGCAACATGGAGCGACATGAGATGATGAGAAAGTGATGGTTGGAAACTTGAAAGTCATCCTATTTGTGGAACTATGAAACTGAATTGTACTTTTTCAAATTTATTTTATTTTCTAATTACATTAAACTACCTAATTCAGAACATTAGATGAGTGATATTGTAATATTAACAACTTTGATGAATGATGGCAGTTATGAATGTAGGACTTAGGTGTTGTGGGGTTGCACTTTTTACGAATGATGGCATCACTTGTTGCTACTTGTTTTCGGTTTATTTTCATTCCGATGCCGATAGTTAATTATCAACTGATGTTGATGTTGAATTACTTTATGGAATACGGATGATAACTAAAGCTTGACACTTGTCGATGGTTGATTGTTACTTTGATACTATTGTTGTACTAGTGATAAACATTACTTGCTTATATATATTTTTCATTTCTTTTGCAGGTTGAAAAATGCTAAATATTTATTACTTAAACCAATTAATTTAAAGATCCCATTATCTCTTTAAATAAATGTTAAAATCAATAAATTTAAAAGGTTAAATAGGTTGGGTCAAGTGAGTTTGGTATGCTGGTCGACCAAAAAAATTAGGTCAACCTAGAAACCGACTTGGTTTTTTAAAATTGGATTAAATGTTAACTTTTTTTCTTTTTCTTTTTTATTTTATTTATGCACACGCACATCAGGAATCCATTAGGACTCGAATTCCTGACCTCTCAGGTTATATGGGAGATTTATGCCGTTGGTCCACAGGCCACTCGACTGATTAAATGTTAACTTCTTTTAAGTTTGATTCAGTTAGATTGGGTTTTAATTGAAGAAATAATTATTATATTCCCATCTTAATCCAATCCAAACCCTCCCATATTATTACTCCTAAAATGATCCTATTCTTATATCCAATAAGGTAGTTTTACATGAGTGTGAAAGGGTTATAAAAACATATTAAAATGTTATTAATTCAATTATTCGACATTTTTGACAATTTAGAAATAAAAAAAATTCACAACTAATCTTAATCAACCAATATAATTATTCTAAACATTTTAACAAATAAGTATAAATCCTAGAAATTCAAAAGTTGGTCAAATTTTATATTAATCATTAAAAGGCCTGGTTTTTCATTTGATAGTATACAAATATGTATGCATGAATATGTTTAAAGATTGTATCAAAATTGAGGTCGTCAACTTCAAATAGTAAGCATTTTTTGATTGTTTAAAAAATAAAAATTACCTAAATACTTTTGATTAAATTTTTATATCAAAAAGACATGAAATTGTTTTCAACCCAAAAAATCCATTCTACCAATTTTTCGTTTCAAAAAGCCTGATGAATAACATTTGGTTTTTTTGGACAGTATCACCTTTAAACTCACACCTATTATCGATTAATACTTAATTTCAATTTGTTTCTTTTAATTGTATTCATTTATTTGTAGGAAAACTTTTACCAAAATCAATTTATGAACTTCAAAAGAATTTTAATCTTTTTGTTTATTCATTCAATTTTATATATTAAAACTGTCTTTACTATAATCTATATATAAAAAATTTAAGAGATACTTTTCTTCAAAACTTGAGTTTATTAAAATTAAAGTCATCATTGTTACAAACCAATCTAAATACACATAAAGAAAATTTTATATTAACAAATACCTGTTTAAATTCTTCATCCAATAAGAGTATTTAGTCAACTATTTTATTTTTTTTATTTTTAAATAAAAGTTGATGGAAACTGGATTCTTCGAATTGAAAAATATTTTTATGGCGTTTTTAATATAAACAATTCTTTTAATGGATTTTTAATAATTTTAAAAATAAAAAAAATACAACTAATTTTAAACAAGCAAATGAATTATTAAAGACAATTAAAAAAATAGATTTTAAAAATTCAAAATTTGATTAAAATAGCACAATAATAGTCAAAAGACTTCCTTCCAATGTACTAGGTGTTAATATATTTAAAAATTATTAAATATTGTTAGTTGACATATTTGGATGATTTAGAGAATCAAGAAATTCAAAATTAATATTTAGCAACTAATGAAATAATTCTAAATAATTAAAATAAATATTTTTTAAAAATTCAGAATTTGGCTAAAATTATACAATTCTTGTCCAAAAAAATTAAAAACTTCATATATAGATTTCTATTTGTCTGTATAGTTTAAAGAATATATTGGGTAATGATTGTTAAATTTGGTTAGTTAATTATCAATTTAGAAAATAAAAAAAAATCTCTAACTAATGTTAGGCTAACAATAAAAACGTTTTAAACAATTTAAAATGTCTAAATTTTAAGACTTCAAAATTGAACAATTTGATAAAAAGACACCCTTCTTATGTATAACAGTATAGATTCATGTGTATGTGAATAGTTAAAAAAAATTACTAAGTATTATAGTTAGTTGATAAATTTTGATTGTTTTAAAAAACAAGAATGTTCACAATTAATGTTACCAATAAAAATATTTTAAAAATTCTAAATTTGAAGAACTAAAAATTCAGTCAAATTATATAATTTTGGCTAAAAGCCTTACTTCCTAGATATAATAATATAAATTTATATTTGTGAGTGTTTTCCAAGAAAAAATCAAAAGTCATTAAATATGGTTAGTTGACATATTTAACCATGTTTTGGTAATTTAAAAAATTAAGAATTTACAACTTAAGGTGAACAATCATGTAAATTATTTAAACAATTAAAAATATTTTAAAATTTATAATAATTCATAAGTTTGATCAAAATTGCACTATTATGATCATGAAGACCAGATTTTATACACAATAGTAGAGATTTATATGCTTGTGAATAAATTTGATTAATGAAGATATTTTGATGACATAAAAAATTAAAAAGTTTGCAACTAACATTAAATAAATAATGAAATTATTATAATTTTTTTTTATAAAACTTCTCAATCTTATACAATTTTGTTTAAGAAGTTTTTGAATTTAAATTCCACTAATATATGTATTACTCCACTTCAATAGTAATTTTCATGAGTCTATAATTTTACTGCCGAATATAAATTATTATTTAAAATTAGTCTCTTAATTAAATAACTCTGTAATATACTAATTTTAAATCATTATTTGGGTACTAAGTAGATTAAAATTATTACTTTTTATAAACTTTCAAATATTTTAGTACAAATTCAAATAAGTTTATACATGTATATATTTATACTTTTTGGACAGAGGGAGCATTATCTTTTCATCTTTTACAAGTTTTCCTTTTTTATCTTTTTCTTTTTCTTTTTCATTTTGATCTTTTACAAGTTGTTAGTGTCTAACGTATTGCAACTTATTAGGCGACAAAAGTAAGACCATTGAAAAGTAGTTGGCATAGCAATTTCGCTAAAATAATAAAGTTTGTTTCAGTAATAATTAGCACAGCTTCAAAAAAAGAAAAAATGGAAAAGGGTAAAACGCTTCGTCTCTATTAAAAGTGGCAAAAACGCCTAAATAATTGTACAGGCTTTGTTTGGTTATGTTTTGAACTGAAAAATATTTTGGGAGAGTATGTTTTGGGAGTTAAATTTGGAGAATGTGCCATCTGTTAGGTTTTATTATGGAAAAATAGGAAAATAAAATAGTTTGTTTGAAATTATTTTGTTGAGGATAAATTTTATTATAAATGTCAAATCAATCACTTTTTGATTGAGTTTGTAAGGTGAAACTATATTTTAAAATTTAATATATATGTGTTGTATATATGGGGATGATTGGTGTATGTGTGTGTGTATTTGTAATATTGATATATGATTGTGGGAAAATAATGTGTAATTAATTTAATTTTAAATATTTTATAATTAAAAAAAATTATATGACATAATAATTTGATAAAATAAATAAAAGAAAAAGAAATTAAAACAACAATATTTAATTATAAAACCGCATTTAATGATAATTAATAAAAAAAATTATTAAACGTATTTTAAAAATTTTATAATTAATAATATTAATAGTAATTAATTAAGTAATATTTGAAATAATATTGATAAAATTTAATTATTGTGTGATCATTAATCTATACTAATTTAAATAATATTATAATGAGACCTCAATTAATAATATTTTTATTAAAAAATAAGTTAATGAAATACTAATTATATTTTAATAAATCTATAATTATTAATATATTTACTGCTTAAATAAATAGCTTAATATAAATCGATAATGATTAATATAAATACTATTAAATAGAAAATAAATATAAATCTATAATAATTAGTATAAAATTAATAAATAAAGATTTAAATTTATAAATGAAAAATAAATAAAATAATAAACTTATATATTAACTATTAAATAAAATAACTGTAATATACTTAACATATTTAGTTTGTAATTAGTAAATAACACATTGAATTATAAACTAATTATTGATATATAATATATTTTATTCAAAAAAAAAGTCATATTTGTAAATATTTTTGGATGATTATTTTAATTTATTTGATTAATATTTTATTGAATGTTTTAGATTATTTAAAAAATTATCACACTATACTTGATTTTTTTTGGTTAAATAATAACTAAATGCAAAAATAATAATAATAATAATTAGTAAAATTTTAACTTTTTTATATATGTAAGTATATAAGTAAATACATATATATATATGTATGTGTGTGCCTATATATATATATATATAAATGAGTAAAGTGAATTGACAAATGAGAAAAGGAGGGGTAGTTTGTTTGTTTGTTTGTTTTTTTTTGGAATATTTTGAGTAGAAAAATATATTTTGAAAATGTATTTAAGAAAATAAAGTTGTTTGTTTGGTATTATTTTGAAATTAAGAAATATTTTAACAAAACATAAAATTATTTGTTTGGTATTGTTTTGAAAGTTAAAAAATATTTTAAGAAAACACATCCAAACAAACCATAAGTTTTGAATAACCCCACCGCAGAGCATCAGATCCATCAATCCATATTCCACACTTTTCCATTTGAAAGCAGAATCAATAAAGAAATCCATCAAAGTATACATACATAGATATATTCAGCGATTAACACGATAGATGCACAACTTTCATCTATTGCTGGATCATTGCTTTTCTTAACCAGAAAGGTACAGAGAATTTTTTTACAACAAGAGAATTCCCTCTTATTTGATCAAAATCTTTGTCGGTTAAAACAAAAAGGAAGGAAAAGAGATATAAGGAGGAGAGGATGGTGAAGATCACGGCCTTGATGGTGCTGAAATGCACTCCGGAGGGTTCGGATCCGGTTATATTGGCGAATGCATCAGATCTAAGTAGTTTTGGGTTTTTTCAGCGGCCCGGCATTAAGGAGTTCATTGTTTTTGTGGGTCGGACAGTAGCTAAACGAACGCCGCCCGGTCAACGGCAGTCGGTACAGCATGAAGGTCCGATCCCATATGATTCTTCGAGTTTTCCTCTTTAATGTGTTCTTTGGTCTCTTTTTTGTTTGTTAATTTTGCAATTATGTTAAATTCTTGAGGGGGTTATGATTGATATTGATTTATGTGGTTTAGGTTTTTGTATGATTTTCTTCGGGTTTTATTTTTTTGGTTCTAATGTTGTTGTTTGCAAATTTTATTTTGATCACTTGGCTTTTTTGGGATTTTCATTGTTGGAGATTTTATTATTGACAATTTTTAGTTTTTATGGAAGATGACTTGGGAATTTTGTTTGCGATACTCTGGATTCCGTTCTTTTATTTTCTTTAGTTCTTTTGCACTTTCTAGGCAGGAAGTTCGAGCTGTTTTTCATTCGATAATTCTGTTGTCATACTGATAATTCTGGTGGAGCTGATTTTGCTTCATGAATGTTCCGTTTCTTATTTGAATAGTGACAAAGAAAAGTCAGTCGCTTGTTGATTTACTCAGTCTATTTGATGGTTAATGTTCGATTGAACCTGACTTTCTTTTTTGTAAAGTCTAAAGTGCCGATATAAACTCCATAATGAACAAGAGATTGCACGTTTGTGAATAGAAAAAATAAATATGCTAGGTACTGAATTGCCCTTCAAATTGGGACTTCGAATGGGGAGGGAGGCACCGCTTTTTTTGTCCATCTTTCAAAATTTGACTTCCATTTATCTGATTTTGTAATTTAATAGCATGGAGTCTGCCCTCTATGGTATTTCTGGCTTTTGCCTTTTGGGATGTTGAAGTTGTGTACAATTGTTTGCATCCTTTGACAGCAATACTGCATTGGTGATAAGTACTACACGTCTCAAGTCTCAATGCTGTTTATTCCAAGCACATTCTATTATATGCAGAAAATAGTTATTAGTCAGAGTGGATCTAGTCTTTAATCCAGATGTTAGAGGGGAAGTGGCTCAAGCTTGCAGGAAAAACAATTGATTGTCAATTGCAAAGTTACTGGTGTTTACTAGTGCAGCCTTTGGTTGTTAGCTGACATTGTTTCTAATAGCAGTCTTCTTAGCAATAATTATTGAACTTGAAGTATGTTAAGGTTTCGGAGGGAAAGACTAATGGTCTATGATGTTAACAGGAGGAGAGCCAGTTACTATAGTTGACCAAGTGGTGAGTTGAAGAGATTATTGGCATGTTGTGGCTCATAGCTGATATTGGATGTTCTCTTGATTTGCGTTTTGAAATTCGATATCCATATATTTTGGAATTACTGAAAGGTTTACTTCGTTGTGTATTACTGTTCGTGTTCATTTATTGGTGATCAGATTTGATAGAACTTGGTTTCAACTTCCATAGAATCTCCTATTGATAGAGAAATCTAATTGAATGAAAGATGTCAACTTTGACTGCTGAACTGTTTCTTTTACGTTCAAATTCTATCAATAAATTGGAATGTTATTTGATGAACTGGCAAAAATATTCTTTTTTTCCATTTGCAAAATAGCATACAAGTTGCATTTGTACTATCCGATTGGCTTCTATGCAGTGGTTTTAAGGGATGACCACTGCCCTGTTGTAACCATGCTTTCACTGCTCAGCTAGTTAGATTGGCTTTATTGGCACATGTTATGCTGAAAACTCATTTTAGTTCATGGGGAAGAGTTGCACTTGTGAGGACTTGGGTTAGACTCCTGGCTCTGCCAACTTTATCCGCACTTATCTATTTGTCGTCAATGTCCAACAACATGTCCAAGCCGTATGAGTTGTTCACACTTTCCTCAGAAGAGTGATAGGGAATGGGAATGTTTCTAAAGTGAAAAGAAGTTAATAGTCTATGGGTCTAGGACCTACTTTGATGATTCATGTCCATGTGCAACTTGTCTTGGGGTTTAAGTGAAAATAATCCATTTTTCACCTCTCCCCCTCTATGTTCCATCTTTGATCTACTAAAAAACAGATTTAATTACTCCATTTGAATACTGTATTTCAAATCTTTGTCTCTTTGACTTTTCCATACTAGACAGTAGCCTTGTCTCTCACTTTTTCTCACTTACCCAATTCCAGTTTCTTCAACAATCTTCTTAAGGCCAACTTGAAACCTCATTCGAATCTTCTATTTGATTCAAAACTCAGAATCCAACCTCTATTACACAAACCCTACATGAAACAACTTTTTAAAATAACACTAACAAAGGTGAAGACCGTAGCTGCCTCCAATTTCCAGTAATTCACATGCGATTTTAAGATACATGTTCTACACTACACTGAAAACCCTATTCCATCACATATTTTCAGATTCTAAACAAAATACCATGTGGGTTTTTGAGAGGTCAGTGAAAAGACCGTGGGAAATGGCCCCCAAGCTTAGAATCATCAATCATCATTATTGTTGCCAGTTGTCTGCTGTCATAAATAACAGCAGTGCGTATTGCTCACTGATGCCTTTGTATACGTGTTTGTGAGTCATTGATAATAAGAGTGAGAGGCAAAACTCGTCTTGTGTAGAAAAATCAAGGGGACTAATAGAGTTTGAACTTAGTGCATTTAATCAGGATATGAGTTGAACAAGGAGAAAGACATTAGTTTAGAGGACTGAGGTAGAGTTCTAAATTAATAACTTTCCCTTGTTTTAAGATAATGTTTATTACTGACAGAGCACTGAAAAAAATTAAGTATCACAATATTGCACCAGAAAGCCTTCCGGTTATAAAACATATTAATTAGCTAGAGCATTATATAGGTATAAGTGACGCATTAGCCTGGCATGTATGATTGACTCTTTTTGCTCTTAATTTCGTTCGAACATTTTGAATCCTGTACCATGAATTCTGCTGTAAGTACTACATGTTTGGGTCATAAAACTGTTTATCTCAAGGAATTCTAGCTCTTCCAAAGTAATATTTCACTGATGGCTAGCCGCCCCAATCCCACCCCCAACAACACCCCCCCACCCGTCCACACACACACAGAGGAGGCCTTCTTCACCTTCCACCTAAGTTGTGCAGGAAAGGCTTGATTTATAGTTGACAGGAAAAACTTACCTAGTTGAAATTTTTTGGATTGTGCTTTGATTTTGATTCAGCCATGGGGGTAACAGAAGCTCTGGGAACACCGTTGATTGTCATTTGCAATCAACCAGTTAGATGAGATTCTTCAAGTCTATGAAAACATGTGCTCATAGAAATTTTGGAGAGTACGGGTGGAATTGGCAGAACATGCTTATTCTTTTTAGCATAAATTATTGCAGTAGTTTAGTTGGTGGAAGGAAAAATCAGATGGTCTGCAATGCATTTAGGGGCAGGGGCACGTGGCCTGTTACTATAGCTGACCTAGAGGAGAGTTGAGAAGATTATTCGGTTCTGGCTCTCTGCTTATAGTTGATTTGTGCTTGATTTGTGATGGGAACTTGGAGTTTTTAGATACTAGGAACATTTATAGGTTTACTTTGTCTCCAATCTCTTTTCAAGTTCATCCCTGGTGATTATGTTTGATAGAATCTGATTACTTGATTGAGAAAATATCCTTAAATTAAATGAGTAGCAAAATGATGTAAAATGCGTATGTGGAATGGTTCCTTTTGATTTTCAGTTGTATCCAATATCTCTGCAAGGTTATTCCATGAATTTGCCAAAAATTGATATAATTTTTTAATCATTTGTGAATCAGAATACAAGGTTCATTCGTACAATAGAAATGGCTTGTGTGCATTGGGTTTTATGGATGACCACTATCCTGTCCGAAGTGCATTTTCTTTGCTCAACCAGGTCAGCAGGCTCTATTTGGCGCATGTTATAGCGAAAACTCTTTTATTTTCATTAGGGAAGAGTTTTCCTTTACCGATTGTTAAGTTGCAGTGAACTATGATTGTTGGCAGGTCTTGGATGAATATCATAAGAACTTCGGTGATTCATGGAAAACTGTGCAAGCTGATAATGCTCAACAATGGCCCTATCTAAGTGAGGCACTAACAAAATTTCAGGTATTTAAGTCTTTCTCCACTCTGTTAGGAAAATGGAGGCTTGTATAATCGTTTTTGAGAATGATTGGTGGTATTTGGTATTCCCCCCACTCAGCACTCTGTTCCATCTTGCCATTTGTATATCTCAAAGTTTCTTAACTTCTTGCTTTCTAACTGTTTAGGATCCTGCTGAGGCTGACAAGCTGTTGAAAATTCAGCGGGAGTTGGATGAAACTAAAATTATCCTTGTAAGTGTTCTTATCCAATAGAAAGCATTCATCACCCACAGAGCTGTTTCAAGTCAATAATCTTATTGAATTTTTTGACTGTGATTTTTAGTTGACATTGCTTTTAAGATCAAAAGCCTCTTTTATGAACTATTTAATTTGGTAAGATATTTATTTATATTTTCAAGTCTAAGGAAAAAATAAAAGGTAAAGAAGGACAGAAGAGAAATAGATGTGTCAGGTCTATTTTGAAATCTGTTCCAAGTGATTCTTTTTCTCCTAGCTTATGGATGTTTAGGTTATTTAATATTTACATTTTCATGAATTCGGTGTAAGGTTGTACGTCTCATAGGAATTATCATTGAGAAGTTGATATTTCGTTTAGGAAGAGATAATCACATCATCCTCGTTATGTTATTCTCTGTGGCATGACATGGCTGAATCAGTATATTTTAGGTCTGGTCAGCCACTCGCAATCCAATCACGGAAAAATAGCCACTCAAAATACATTTTTATAAGGTATCATCTGAGTGAATGAAGCTCAAGATTAGAGGAACTCTTGAATAGAATTTGCTTTTTCCTTTGATAATTTCATTCATTGGAGACAGCATCATTCTTCGTTTGGGGCCTAGTTTATTAATACCTATTATTCCATGTAGTGTTTCTTAATAGTGGCGGTTGGATATTTATAATTGATGCAATTCTATCATCAATGGTCAAGTACTTACTGCAAATTCTATCAACTGTTCAATAGAGCAATGTATCCGATTGATGCATTCATCTCTCTATTCCTTTGTTTCTTTCATCCTGTTTAACATTGTAGTTGTGATATATATTTGGCCTTTGTTTCAGCACAAGACTATTGACAGCGTTCTAGCACGAGGTGAGAAGCTAGACAGTCTGGTTGAGAAGAGTTCAGATCTCAGCGCAGCTTCTCAGGTCCATTCAGATTTTATCTGATGTATTTTCAGTTTAAACAGCGAACTGTCTTTTATTTTCTTATATTCTCACAATGAATAAAGCACATACACTTGATTTTACCTTTTTCTATGGTGTTTGTGATTCACAAACTGTGCTGTGCATACATGCATTTCAGGTTTAGTATTTGGATTTCTGATTCCCTGGAAATTTTTTTTGTCTATTCATGATGATTACAGCAGAAATCATTGAATTTTATGTCATATGGCTGCTAGCTGCTGATGTGTTTGATTGCATAACATTTGTTAGTGTGTCTTGGCATGTGTTTTGATAATTTAGCTTCCACCAGGATTGATTTTTCTTTTTTTTTTTTTTTTTTTCTTGATTTTACATTTTAGGAATTGGCAATAAATAATTTTTTATTTGTTCGTTCTATTTGTTTTAAGACTTGATGCATTGAAAATAATATTTGCTTGGTTTTAGTTGGAGCATATCTGCTTGGTTTTAGTTTTTTTTGGTAAATTTTTTTTTAAAAAAAAAATAACTGTAGCATAAATTTGTTGGTTGAAGTGTAGCAAGAACTTTTTTAATGTGTCTTCGGGTTAAAATACATGTTTGTATTTTTTTTCTACCCATGATTTGATATAGTTTTAAGAATTGATGCAAAAGTGCATACATGGTGAACTAATGGAGCCATTCTGGGAAGCAGTTGAAAGCTTGCAATTTGGCAGTAATATGCACTTGTAAATTAAGCACACTAAAGGCTTTACGTTGAGTTCACTATCGAGCCTCCCAAGCTAGATATCATAAATGAGCTGGGTTGATCCCATTTTCCGGCACACAAGCTTTTGTTTTATTTTATAATTTTATATAGCTTAATGACACTAGCACAATGATAAATATTATTAAAATTGATGCCAGCCGAAGTGAATCCGTATTATCAGATTAATCTATTTATTGCATTCAAATATCAGAATTACATCTAAGCAGCCCTAGACGTCAAGACCAACTCTCTCTCTCTCTCTTTTTCTCTTTTTTCCTTTTTATGTTCTACATTCTTGCCCATTCCTTGTTACTGTATCCAAACTCTCCCTGGTTTGCCACCATTTATAACTAGATATAGCAGTCTGGCATAGTAGTTAGTTTTTCCCACGGCAAATTTATTTCTGTCCCCAATTCAATCATGACCATAATTTTATGCCACAAATGCTTGCTTGTGTTGGACTTGGTATATGCTGAATCTAGGGATGCTCGGTTATTTTATTTACTATAACTGTGGGTTGGTGTGCTGCAATGTTAATTTTAATTGCTGAATTCAACATTTAGCTGGAGTATATGGATGATTTCATTGTATATCTTAAGCCTGGTAAAGTCAAGAAAATTGCTGAAGCATGTGCTTTAAGGTTTTTCAGACCTGTACTCATTATGAACATGGGAAAATTATATGCAAGTCAAGCTTGACCTCAAAATAAGGCTTGATCTCCAGCTCCTGCTCGGATAGTGGTGGATAACGACTCGAGCTTGATCTAGATGTTTACCAGCTCCAGCTTGAGCATAATTTTTAATTGACTAGTCAAGCTTGAGCTGTTTGAGCCTTTCTTTAAGGACTCATCGAGCTCCTTGAGGTTGATCTCAAAATATTAAAATATTTAACTCGTAATTGAGCTCAAAGTGTGAAAAAATTTGGAAGCTCTAGCCTTGTTAGACTCCATGGTGCCCTAGTTTGAAGTTTGAACATTTTTGTGGTGTTTGAATCTGGGTTTGGGTGGGTCTGTGAAGTAGCTGAAAGTGTTATAGGTGTTGTTTTGTAGAAAAAGGATATTTATATTTTATTTTCCAAAACAAATGTAATTTGTTTGTTTGTTCATGATATGCTTCAATCAGTTATAGGTTTTCTGTTTGAATAATAGAACAATAATATCCATTTGGTTGACATAAAATTTGTTAATGGCAACTATTCATCTGTGTTTGCAGCATTAAGTACCAAATTCTACTCACTCTCTGGTCATTTCTGATTCTTGAACTTTCTTGACATTTTTGAAACAGATGTTTTACAAGCAGGCGAAGAAAACCAATCAGTGCTGTACGATCTTGTAAATGCTTCAGACGAAGGGGTTAATCTCATATACGGCTTAGTTGCTCTCTTGTTAAATGTGAAGTTTGACAGAGTTGTTTATATATATATATATATATATATATTATTTATACAATATTGTGAGGCTGAAATCCTCTGGTCCTGTATCTTTGTTTCGCATTGAGGAAAGGAGAATGATGTTGGCAAATTGGCAGTGGTTATGTTATTACAATATGATTTCAATATGCTGTTTTAGAGCTTTAATCAGTTTTAATGTGGTTTGCTGTTCGGATGGGTATCATTGTTTCGAGTTAGGGCTTAATACCGCTATGTGTAATTTGAAGTCCATAATGGATGTGTTTTATTTGTCATCCTTCCCCGCATTTTTGTGTTTGAATGCTTTTACAGTATACTTGCTGCATCTTTCTATTTCTTGTGCTAAGACAATGACTCAATGAGGCACTTTTTGGTTTAGGTTCCTCTTTTGGGGATTGTTTTGGAAAAGAAATTTATTATGTTGTATTTGAAGAATGACTATAGTAAGTTTCTGATTTTGCTAGTGGAGTCAATTCTGTTTTCTGTTATGATAATAGTATGGTTAAAAGATGAATATATATATATATATAAAAGCTTACTGGTCCAATAAAAAGCTATGGTCCACTATCAAGCCCAAATAAGACAAGCTCTAGGCCTAGACCCATGTAGATGTTTCTGGAATGTTCTTGAAATCAAGTCGACCTTTGAGGTCGAAAAGGTTGATTTTTCTTGACCTCACAAGGTTGAGAAATTGTAGATGGCAAGGCAATTGCCTAACAGCAGATGTATTAATGGAGTTTGCAACTCATAGCATCTGTATTAAATGCATATGAATCATTTTTTTGTCTGCATTAAATGGCATTGATGTCGTATTACCTCTGCATTAATGATGGTAAGAGTGTACCCTTCAATCGGTCGGTCACAAGCAAAGTGTGCTCCTACTCGAGGAAGAGAAGGCTTAACTTCTATTAGGGTGAAATTTGTCATTTCCACTACCTATCAAGCATTATAAGTACTCTCTTCAGAAACAAAATGTATAGTTTTAACACATTTTAAGTTGTTATTTTGCCAAATTATCATCAGGTTGAGAATTGATTTACGCATCGAAGGGTTTTAGCCGAGAGCCCTCTCGGCTAACTTAACGTTTGTTCACTAGTTGCAGGATTCGACCCGCATCACGTACCATCAACCATCTTTCTGGTCAATTTGGGTCACCAGGTTGAAACCAAGAAGCTCACCTCACGAAAATAGACATAATCATTTGGCGCCGTCTGTGCGACGTGGAAGCTACAGCCGAAAAATAGTGAACAATAGGAAAACTGCTTTCGAGAGGCAGAGTGACCATAGATCATCGCCACCACTAGGACTGTAAATGGATATTCGAAAATTCGTTTATTGTTTGCATTTGTATCCGTTTATACAAAATTTATTCGTATCCGTTTAAAGCGGATATTATTCGTATTCGATTGGTAGATGTCCGATTATAAATGAATACGAATATGGTAAATGCGTATCCGATCCATTTAATATTCGATCTGAATATATATTTATTAAATAATGTATTATTTATATTTTTCAATAAAAGTCTCATAATCCATATATGTATATATATATATATATAAATTATAATTGAAGAATTAGGAAGAAAAAAGAATAAATTTAAAAAATTATTGTAATATAGAGAAAAAATTGAAGAATAAAGTTAATCAACATAATTATTGTTGGTTAACTTTATAATTAATATACTTAAATGTCGTCGTCGTCATCATCATCATCATCATCATCATCATCATTATTATTATTATTATTAAGTACTAATAATCAATTATAAAGTTAATTATTATTTAGAAATTATGCTATTTGTTTAATTATTTTCGTTTTAATGAAATTATATAATTCCTTCTATTAATTAAAATATGTATTTGTTATAAAGTCATAGATTCATGTATTTGATTATTCGTAAATGGATATCTAAATAATTATCATTGAATATGAATATAAAACAATAATTCAAATACGGATAAGTTTAATAAAATATGAATGCATCTTAATAATTATAATCGAATACGAATATATTCGAATTTGATCGATATCCGATGGATATGAATTTTTAAATATCCTTCAAATTCGTATCCTTATCCAAATATTCGAAAAGTTAAACGGATACGAATATGAAAATAGTGTATCCGATCCGTTTAATATCCGTTTACACCCCTAGCCACCACCATTACCGCCGAACCAGCAAGCTGAGGGCTCGAGCTCTCAACCAAAATAGGTGGTCACCTTGACAATCCCTCAACTCATACAAATGATTAATGATTAAATATTCGCTCAACTCTCAGCACAGTTATCTGTCGCCTTGCAAAGGTACAACAACCAACCAGTAGTTGCGGCTAGTGCGTACCACACCTTTCCCATCAGGTAGAAAGACCACCACGTGAGGACATGATAAGGAATGAGGCGCGCCGCAACCCCATTAGACGAGATCTGAGTCCTGGTTGTTTTTCACAAGATGAAACTCGCTATCAACCTTGCGAGGAGGTCGCGGGAACACTTCGCTTGACCCAGTAGAGCCCTGTAGCGCGAAAGGGTCAAGCGCCAAAGATCCCAACCAAGCAAACACTTATCTCGGGCAGATCGAGATGAATGGGAGGAGTTATCACACCAAGCTCAACAGTTGAATAGACAACTGGAGGAAATTTCAAGAAGAAATACTGAAAGGGTTCAACTTGACAATGGCCCTAGGCTCCGACACGAAAAGGGATCCCTATTTATCCAGGAGATCATTGAGGAACTCATATGGATTGATGCAAAAATCCAAATTGGATTGCGCAGGTATGATGGGTCAATCGACCCCAACAAGCACATACTTCAATGTGAACACATGATGCAGCTTCATGGCTACAATGTCCTTATCCACGCCAAAATATTGGTCACCATTTTTCAAGGAGTGGTGCTCGAATGGTTTGTTAGATTGGAACCTGCATCCATCTTTTCTTATGACCAGCTTTAGGACAAATTCCTCCACCATTTTTCCAGCAGAAGAAAAGCAAAGATGTCTCATACTCACCTCCATATAGCAAAACAGAATGAAGGATAATCTCTTCGGGATTTCTTTGCTAGGTTCAACACAGAGGTCCTAAAAATTGATAATCCTAGGATTGAATTTCTGATCGATGTACTATTCCTCGAACTTAGGCACAAGGAATGTGCCAATGCTTTGGTCAGAGAAAGACCGCGAATAATGGAGGGCTCCTTGACCTCGTAGAGAGGTACATGACCCAAGAGAACATGAATAAGATGAAGTATGGAGGCAGAGAGAATGATGAAAAGAAAGGCAAAGAGAAAGATGATAGGCATTAGAAGGACGGTCATCGATCTCCTATTAAGAGGTGTCATAATTATGCTCCATTGAATACCCCCAGGGAAAAGGTTTTGTTTGTAATCTAAAATGACAATATTCTTAAAAGACCGAGGAAACTCAACGAAACTCCATCCATGAAAAACTCCAGAAAGTATTGCCACTTCCACAGATAGAAAGGCCATAACACGAAAGATTGCTTTAACCTCCAGGATGAAATTGAACGGCTTATTTGATATGGCCACCTGAAAAAATATGTCGACGAGAAAATTAAGCAAGCCATGACCCAACCCGACCAGACTTCTCGTAGAGAATGGTCCGTCAGCCCAAGGAGAGATGATAAGGGAAAGAAGAAAGTCGAAGAAGAACGCCCCCCTTTGAGAAGACTGATTGGCACAATTTTTGGGGGACCAACTGGAGAAGACTCTAAATTAGCAAGAAGGCAAGCATAGAGATAGCTCGAATCAACTAAGTCAATGCCAACCAAGACATTCTATTAGCTTTCCACCAGCATAGACCTTATCTCCTTTTCAAACGCCGACCTCTCTCATATAGGAGGTCAAGGGGCGAAGAGCAAACTAGATTGCTCTCTTGTGGTGATTGTTGAAATAGCAAATTTTGAGTAAGAAAGATCCTAGTCAACAATGGCAGCTTTGCTAGCATAATTTTCTTGTCGACATTGGAAAGAATGAAGCTAGGAAGTTGATGTTCGAACTACTACGTACCCCACTAGTTGGGTTTGGTGGGTTGGATATCGTGCCAGATGGGTCCATAGACTTGTCTATATCTTTCGAAGAAGCACCAAAGAAGCGCACCCTCATGATCAACTACTCGGTCGTACCTTTTGCTTACAACGCCATAATCAGGTGATCGACTTTTAATGATTTCAGAGCAATAGTATCGACCTGTCACATGAAAGTCAAATTCCCGACAACGGTTGGTACTAAAGAGTTGCTTTGCAATGTAAAGGAATCATGGCGTTGCTACACCATTTCGGTTGAAGCAAATGAACAAAAAACCTGACCAAAACTAAAAACCCTCGGGGGACATCCCAGTAATGGAACTCGAGGAGAAATAAACAAACAAAAAGAGAATGAGGGAAGATACCAGAGTCGAGCCAGTTGAGGAATTCAAAACAACAGAACGCGAACCTAGGAATCTGGACAAGACCATGAGGATAGGGACTAACTTGGAACGCAACATGGAATGCATGTTGGTCGATTTCTTAGAAAGAACATGGATGTTTTCTCATGGAAAGCAACCGATCGCCAAGGAATCGACACTCAGGTCATCGTTCACCATCTAAACGTGGACCTATCTTTCAAGCCAGTCAAACAGAAAACTAGGACGTTCAACGCCGACAGGTGCCATATCATCAAGGAAGAGGTCACCAAACTCTTAGAGGCAGGTAGGGGTGTAAACGGATATTAAACGGATTAGATACACTGTTTTCATATTCGTATCCATTTAACTTTTTGAATATTTGGATACAGATACGAATTTGATGGATATTTAAAAATGATATCCAAATTCGTATCCGTCGGATATCGGTCGGATTCGGATATATTCGTATTCGATTATAATTATTCAAATGCATTCATATTTTATTAAACTTATCCGTATTCAAATTATTATTTTATAGTCATATTCGATGATAATTATTTAGATTTTCATTTACGAATATTCAAATACGTGAATCTGTGACTTTATAAAAAATACATAGTTTAATTAATAGAAGGAACTATATAATTTCATTAAAACGAAAGAAATTAAACAAATAGCACAATTTCTAAATAATAATTAACTTTATAATTAGTAATTAATAATAATAATAATGACATTTAAGTATATTAATTATAAAGTTAACCAACAATAATTATATTGATTAACTTTATTCTTCAATTTTTTTCTCTAAATTACAATAATTTTTTAAATTTATTCTTTTTTCTTCCTAATTCTTCAATTATAATATATATATATACACATATATGGATAATGAGTTTTTTATTGAAAAATATAAATAATATATTATTTAATAAATATATATTTGGATCGGATATTAAATGGATCGGATACGCATTTATCATATTCGTATTCATTTATAATAAGATATCTACTAATCGAATACGGATAATATCCGCTTTAAACGGATGCAGATAAATTTTGTATAAACAGATACGAATGCGAACGGTAAATGAATTTTCTAATATCCATTTACAGCCCTAGAGGCAAGCTACATAGTAGAGATACAATATCCTAATTAGTTGTGTAATGTAGTCTTTGTCCCTAAAAATGAGGGCAAATGGAGAATGTGTAATGATTTCACTGATCTTAATAAAGCATGCCCTAAGAACCATTATCACTGCTTTGAATAAATTTATTAGTTGACTCAACAATAGGTTGTGACCTCCTGAGCATAATTGATGCTTTCTAATGATACTATCAAATCTTCATGGCACTTGAAGATAAGGACAAAACCATCTTTGTGATCCCAAACAGTGTATATTATTTTCTGGTCATGCCATTTGGGTTGAAAATTGTCGGAGCAACTTACCAAAGGTTGGTTAACTTCATATTCAAGAACGAGATTGGTCAATCCATGCAGGTCTACATAAATTTGACCCGATCAAGAATGAAGCGTAAATTTGTCCAAATTTGTCTTATGGTAATTTTCTTGGTGCCTTTAGTCGAGCAAACCCGATCAAGAATGAAGCAGAAAGATAATTTGACCTCGAGACAATCGATGAGCTCCATCAACAAGTCGTCACAAAAATGCAAAGGTACAGGTCGATCATGGTCAAATACTATCACAAAAGTGTTAGGTCAAGATGTTTCAAAGTCGGCGATCTGGTCCTCAAGAAGGTGGAAGTCTCAAAGAGTGTCGGGAAACTCGACCCTAAATGGGAAAGTCCCTACTCGGTGGTGAAAATGGCAAAACACAACGCTTATCAACTAGCAGATATAGGTGGAAATGAGTTACCTCGACCATGGAATGCAACCAACTTAAAGTAGTTTAATGTGTAAATTGAGACCCGGTTGTATAAAAGGAACAAGTTTTCCTAATGCATATATTACTGTGATCCCATAGTCGTATGATCTAAATTATTTTGAATTCATTTCAAGTCGACCTCATAGTTGTATGATCTAAATCATTTTGAATTCATTATTAAATGATAATCAAGTCGACTTCATAGTCACATGATCTAAATTATTTTGAATTCATTATTAAACAACGATCAAGTCGACCCAGTATTTGCATGATCTAAATCATTTTGAATTCATTATTAAAGAACGATCAAGTCGACCCAATAGTTGTATGACCTAAATTATTTTGAATTCATTATTAAACAACGATCAAGTCGATCCCGTAGTCGCATAATCAAATTGATTTTGAATTAATCACTAAGGAATGATTAAGTCAAATCTTCAAGTTATTATTACCAGTAAACATCATACTTCAATCTTCGAGTAATTATTACTCCAAATCAGAATTGACCTCTCAGTCGAACCATATCAACATGATATGCATAAGATAAATTACCAAGGATAAAACGAAATCAACCAAAAACATCAGACTTAGCATTGAAATTCCATAATAACCAAGGCATTCGAAGACAAAGATAAATGTTCAAATGCCCATTCGGGCTTTACATTATCCAAAAAGGAGGATTACAAAGTAAAAAAATTACTTAGCTCGAGCCAGCACCCTCCCCTGGACTACTCTGAGTAGCAACTTCCGCAGCAACCTCGTTGACAACTTTATCGAGTTCACTGGTTGTATCGATGCCAACATCTAGAGGTGGGTCTTCGACCTCCTGCTTAGGTCTAGAAGGATGCGCTCCTGCAAGTCGAGAGGGTCCAGCTTTATCTACCAGCAAAGGCCGTTCGATGGCGGGGAAGAACTGAGCCATATCCACTTCGTTGTTTTTTATCTCCAGGGAAAAGTCGCTGACAAAGGAAAATTCCTTCCCTATTTCAATAGCCTTAGGGTACACCGGAGCTTCAACCTCCTCAGTGAGAACATTCTCATCAAAAGCCTCAAGGCGCTCATTCTTTAAAACATTGAGACGAGCTTTGTCTTCTACTCAAATTTCATAGCTAAGAAATTCGAGTTGTTTCATGGCTCTCTCAAATGCCTCCTTGGCGTCATCTATACTAAACATTACACTGGCATCAGTGAATGCTAGGCTCAACATAAATTGCTGAACGACCTCTTTTCAAATCTCAGGCAGCACTTTAAAAAACTCTCCCATGGCGTAACGAAGATAACTCTCATACCCCTGGGTCCGACCTAACAGGGAAGCCTCTTAGATTAAGTGTTATAGACTTTTTTAACTGCTCTTCTACTTGACTCCTTGGACAACAGTTAAGAGCTCAACATCTTTTTCCTCCAATTGCTTAGTCAGCTCTGCCACCTTCGACTCTAACGATTTGACTTTAGTTTTGGTCAAATCATATTGTTCCTTTTCCAACTCATCACATTTTTCCTCCAACCTTAGTCGGGCAATTTCACTCAGCTCATACCACCGATGAAGATTATATCCCCATTGCCCAACTTGCAAGATGGTAAATACATATCACGAAAAGAATAATTTCATAAATAAACTATACTAAAATCGAATAGTCAGTTAAATTTCTATTGCATGGTACGCAAAAGCCTTCAGAGCATCAAGCTGCTTATGGTTAAACATCTCCACTTGATCTCTTTGGAAGAGACTAGCGGTCAGAATGACCAACGGGTTCATTGAAGTTAGAACCGCACCCATATGGTCGACGTATTTGACACCTTGACCTTCGGCCTAAATTGAAGTTTTGGGGAATGTAGGTAAATTGCACAATCGCTCTGGATGAAGCGTCTCATAAGCAGCAGAGTTGGGATCAGTAACTTTCCCTTTCCCTTTAGCCGCTGCGCTTTTCTTAGTAGTACCCTGCCCTTCGACCTCCGTTGCCTTTCTCTTAGGTCAAGGAGTTGGACTATTAGCTGTTCCAGCGCTCTATGTAACGGGGGATGGACTTGCTGGTGGTGCTTGTTCGACCCTACTAACTTGAGCCGCCGCCTCCCAACAAGCGACAGCGGCCTCACGACACTCCTAGGTATTCTGTTATTTTTGCATCACGATCTCGGTTCATGATAGGTTGACCTGCAGGAACCCATATTATTTCGATCAGATTATATCATTAATAGATACTGATAACATATCACATAAGTTAGGTAAGTTAGTTCTACCTAAACGTACGTTAGCGTGCAACCTCAATAGGGCGATCGACAATCCCGCTAGAACCAAGTTCCTCTCCCTAATAAATTTAGATGCATTCATCTCTCCAAACTCGAACAGATCTCGAATGAAAATTTTGTTCCAGGTTGGACTTTCATCATTGTTCATCTCGACCCTACCCATCCACCACCCTCTAGAATATTAAAACCGACCCCACCGGGAGATCGAACATAGAAGTATCTCTCCTTCCAGGTTTGACCATGAGAAGAAGAAGGGGTTATAATAATTTTTCTATGAGGTTGAGCAGTCTGATAGTAAAATCTCAACTCCCCAGCTCTTTGATTTTTGGGACATCGGGAGATGAAAAAGGTTGCTAAAATTTGCCCAAAAAGGGGGCTAGTCATGAATCATCATTAAAATCACAAAACTACGTAAAAGCGAAAAACAGTTGGGCAAAAGCTGACTTATACAGATGTGAAGACCCTCAACAAGTCGACTATGGGTTTAGCAAGAGGAAACTTAAGTCCACATTTTAAGGCATCCTCAAAAACAGTTATACATCCCTCAGGAGATGTATGCATCCTATCCCCGGCACTAGGCTTAATCAACTCAAACTCCTCATGAATGTGATATTTCGACCTAATCGACCTCAAATCGTTTGTCGTTACCTTAGATATGATCTCACTATAATGGACAGTGATAAAGAGCCTACCCCTTGACCTTAGGGGCTGGTCAGCCTCCCTAAACGCCCCCGCCTCTTCGACCACAAGCGCAGATGGACCAGCCTCATCAACATTAGGACTGGAAAGCCCGACCCCCACTTCTTTCCCCACATTCAATTCCTCATTACCACTAGAAGAAACAGACCTACCACTAAACGTCTTATTGGAGCTTGCCCCTCTAGTCGAGGCATTTAGTGACCGAGTTGCCTCGGAGTTAGAACTCCAACCCTACCCTCCTCACTAATGCTAGCCATTACTACAAGCAAAAATAGGAGAACAGAAAATGCATCGAATAGGCAAAGTAGGAGAAAAGGAGAACTTACAAAAGATATATGTGGAAAGTTAAGAATTTTGAAAAGTTGAGAATCGACCAAACTTTTCTCTTGAGCTCGACCTCGTAACGGTGCGGTAAAAGTGTTAAATGGGCAGTAAGAACATCTATTTATAGGTCGGGCCCAGCATGCCAACCGGCTAATTTGACTGGCCACCAGCTAATAAATGCATAATCGCCAATCATCCGTACACGAATATCAACGTAACCACCCAAAAATAGTTCCCACTTTAAAATCCCTGGTCGAGATTCAAAAAGGTTTCATGCCTTCAATTCTAGTCGAGATATGAAAACAAATATTCTAGTCGACATCAGAACAAGGCAACACGCTACTCCTCACTTCGACCTCTACATGGTCGGACTACGAAGTGGGGAGGGACTCATGATATGGTAAGCCCACAGGCCCAATAAAAAGCTTCGGCCCACTATCAAGCCCAAACAAAACAAGCTCTAAGCCTAGACCCGCATAGATGTCTCTGGAATATTACTGAAATCAAATCGACCTTTGAGATCAAAAAGATTGATTCTTCTTGACCTCACAAAGTTAAGAACTTGCATATGGTAAGGCAATTGCCTGACCGCAGACGTATTAACGGCAGAGCCTGCCACCAATTACATCCGTATTAGGTGCACCCGAACCACCATCCTGTCTGCATTAAATTGCATTGATGACTCATCACCTCCGCATTAATGACAATAAGGGCGCTCCTTTTGGCCGACCGGTCATAGGCAAGGCGCTAATCTAGGTTGAAAAGACCTAGATTGCTCCTACTCGAGGAAGGGAAGGCCTGACCTGTATCAGGGCAAAACACTACCCGCCAAGCATTATAAATACCCTTTCTTTAGAGACAAAAGGTATGCTTTTAACACATTCTACGCCGTTACTCTGCCAAATTATCCTCAGGTCAAGAACTGATTTAAACATCAGAGGATCTTAGCCGAGCACCCTCTCAGCTAACCTAACGTTTGTTCACTAATTGCAGGATTCGACCCGCATCACATAGCATCAACTACCTTTTTGGTCAATTTGGGTCACCAAGTCGAAACCAAGAAGCTCACCTCACAAAAATAGACATCATCAATATATATAATATATATTTTAATGGTTTGTATGTGTATTAAAATATGCATTATACGTTTATATTATATTTATACTATTTATAAAGTGTGAGAGGTTTCAATAACTAATATAGCATTTTTTTAATGAATTGATAAAATTAACCTTGTTTGAAAAAAGAAATGCGAGATAATTTCAGTTTTTCTTTTCTTCATTTTTTTCACTCTCTGATTTGAACTATATTTTCCTTTCTTAATTATTTCATGATGTCATAATCTTTTTCATTTATCCTAAAAAAATCCAAATAGTATTAAAAAGTTGCAGCGTTAGGTAGTAAATAAATATACATTTTATTTTATATTATAAAAATTTAGTATGTATATAGAGTATGACAAAATTACTAGTTATGTATAAAGTGGAGCTCTAGAAGAATTAATTTGATGTGTTATGTAACTTGCGGACAAAATTGACTTCATTTACTAGATAATGACAAGATTGTTGAGGAGCAAATATATAGAAAAACTCACAGGTTGAATTTGATGATCTCTATCGTGCTAAGGTGATGTTTATGGCTAAATCATACGTCTGTCTTGCTTTCATTGAATTGATTAAGTCCAAGATAAAGGTTCAAAGACTTAATGCCACTATTCTTGATTGATGTTTCCTTTTGAAAAATAGAATTGATTAATTCCAAATTAAAGGTTAATATCACATCACTATTCTTAATTGATTTTTTTCTTTCCTTTCAAGAGACATAAAACTGGCTAATTCCAAGAACATTGAGGGATTTAATGCCACAATTCTTGAACAATTCTCTTCGTTCCAATTGTCTCTCTTTAATTTCATTTAAAAAATATAATTTTTTTTACATGCAATGAATGTGCAAAAACCACTAGTGTATCAATAAATAGAATTCTTTTAATCTTATTTTAAAAAACGAGTATTACATGTTTGGTTTTACTCTTTGAAAACGTTGGGGCAGTTTTCCTTTTGTTTGTGGAAATAAAAAAATTCGGTATGTAAAATTATCACATTACTCAAATTTGATTTAGAAGATGTTTAGCTGAACTCATCTGAAAGATCTTATAATCTTTTAAATTTTATAACATACTTTAGAGCTTATAAAATATTAAAAGGATATTTGAGTGAACTTATAAATCCTTCAAAAAAGATGTTAAGAGGGTGTTCTAGTGAGCAGTCAAAATTAGATGTTATGATTTTATAATCTCTTTTTTTTTTTTTTTTTTTTTAAAAAGGAGCTTCTAATTTATTTATAAAATTTTGATAAATTTATATGATTTAACTAAGTTAATTACAAAATTGTCATTACTAATATTTTGTAACTTCTAAAATTTTATTTTGTGCAAACACCTCAAGGACTGAGTTTTAAAATAAGATCTAATATTGTGTAAGTTTCAAAAATATTTTAAAGTAAGATCCAACATCTTTTAAATTCTTAAAACATCTTATAAGAGATATAAGAACTTCTAAGATGTTTTGAGTAAACTTACCCAAATATCTTTTAAATCTTATTTTAGAAATAACTAAACTCTTGATCGAGGTATTTGGATAAAAATGATTTTGGAGCTTATAAATGTTGTTAATGATAATTTTGTACTTAATATTTATTTTTTTATTTACACACGTGTAGACGAATTTAAAATTTGTTAAGGTTCGAATTCTTTGCCCTAATGATGCCACTGAGCCAATTAAAGGAGTTCACTAAAATTTTATAAATAAATTTTCAATTGTTTACTTTATGATAAATTAATTTTTAGTATTATAACATCTTATTTTATAAATTTATGTGCTCATTTCTAAAAATATTCAGAACATTTTATTATCTTTTATATTCTATCGAATAAAAGCATATGTAGCTACCTTCTAATTTCAAATGATCATACCACAGGTTTCAGGCCTAAGCCCAACTCCATAGTGGACTAGGCCAAGGCCCATTGAGTATAAGGAATTCCTACTAACACAGAAGATCAACGCCCAGTCAAAGATTGCAGCTCCCCAAGGATCATATCATCCTTTTCTGCTCTTTACTCTTTGGTCAGTCAAACAAGCTGTTTTCTGTATTAATTACAACTGGTAATCACAAGCCAAGTCAATATATTTTAATACAATAGATAACGTAAAAAGTTATAAAAGATTCTAAATTATGTAGTTTCTATATTAACATTATTCTGAAAAAATCAATACGATTTTGAAGTTCAACTCAAAAATCAAACAGTTCGAATCTTGTACTATGAACTATCTTAACTTAGAAAGTATCAATTTATTCATTTAAAAAAAAGGAAAAACAAAGATTAACCAATAATCACTTTGCTTCATGTATCATAATACGCTACTCTTATTCTATTACAAGAACATATTAACAAATAAGATATCTGATATTTCACACTTGCCTTAATTCTTGCCAGACTTAACCTAACTCAGACAGACAAATGATGTCGGAATCCGGAGCACACGTGCTGGTCTTCCCCTTCCCTGCGCAGGGGCACATGATACCCCTCCTCGACTTCACCCACCAACTCGCCACCCTCCGCCTCACCATTACCATCCTCGTCACCCCTAAAAACCTCCCCTTCCTCAGCCCCCTCCTCGCCGCCCACCCCTCCTCCATCACCCCCCTCGTCCTCCCTTTTCCACCGCACCCTGCCGTCCCCCACGGCGTCGAGAACACCGTAGAACTGCCCGCCGCCGGCTTCCGCTCCATGCTGTGCGCCCTCGGTGAACTCCAAAATCCTGTCCTCCACTGGTTTCGCAGTCACCCCTCGCCGCCCGTCGCCATCATCTCCGACATGTTTCTGGGGTGGACCCACCACCTCGCCTCCCAGCTCAGCATCCGCCGCTACGTTTTCTGCCCCTCCGGCGCGTTTGCCGTTTCGTTGCTCAATTCCTTGTGGGCTGAAATGCCGAGGAGGAAAAATAGAGGCGATGATAATGAAATGGTGGCGTTTCCAGAGATTCCGAATTCCCCAGTTTACCCTTGGTGGCAGCTGAGCCCTATTCATCGGAGCCATGTTGAGGGAGACCCAGTTTCGGAATTTGTCAAAGATTCATTCCTGGCTAATGCAGCGAGTTATGGGCTGGTCTTCAACACGTTTGGGGAGTTGGAAGGGGTTTATTTGGATTATTTAAAGAGGGAGTTGGGCCATGATAGGGTATGGTCCATAGGGCCTATCTTGCCTCCAAATGATTTGGGGCTGGCCGACAGAGGTGGGTCCAATTCAATTCAAGTTACTGAAATATGTTCGTGGTTGGACACGTGTCAAAATCACACAGTAGTATACGTTTGTTTTGGGAGCCAATCTGTGTTGACTAATGAGCAAATGAAAGAGTTGGCCTTAGGGTTGGAGAAAAGTGGGGTAAAATTTATCTTAGCGGTTAAGGGTGCGACGAAAGAACATGGTGAAGGAGACTATGGCGTGATCCCTCTAGGGTTTGAGGAACGAGTGGCTGGGAGGGGTATCGTGATCAAGGGGTGGGCTCCACAAATTGTGATATTGAAACACAACGCTATATGTGCGTTTTTAACACATTGTGGATGGAATTCAATTTTAGAAAGTATTATCGCTGGGGTGCCGATGATGGCTTGGCCTATGGGTGCAGATCAATTTGTAAATGCAACTTTGTTGGTGGATCAATTGCATATTGCAATCAGAATTTGCGAAGGGGATGAAGTTGTACTTGATTCGAATGACTTGACACGATTTTTAGTTGAAGTAGCTAATAGTGAGGAGTGGAGAAAGAGGAGGGCTCGTGCCATGGCTTTGAGCAAGAGTGCACTTGATGCCATCAAAAATGGTGGAAGTTCATTCAACAATTTGGATGATTTTGCAAGGCACTTGTCTCAAAAATGTGGATAGTAAGTATCAAAATAATTTTATAAGATTGCCACGACAATTCTGATGTGTTTGTGATGTGTTTCTCTAAAATTTTCATTATCAAGTTAAATATTTTAGATGCTTTCCTGAAGTAGATTAACCAAAATTTCACTTGGCAAGTCTCATAAATTATAGATATGAGTGGTGGTTCACTAGTTTTGCCTTTACCTTGTCAGTGCATCGTTTTTCTTGCCGGTTGAAAGATGCCAAGGCCCATTTGTGATGTGTTTTCTGATTTATTATTGTTTGTTGACGTGTAAGAATAAGAATGTGATTAGACTAATAAGGTAATATTTTGTAAAAAAAATTAAATTTAAAATCATATTTTAATATAATAATACTTAAATGTTTTACACAATATTACTATTTAATTCCTTTTATGTCTTATAAATTAAATTAAGTTGAAATAATAAATTATTATTTAATTAGTTAATATATTATATTAAAATAAGATACTATTTTAAATGTAGAGTGGGACCTATTATTTTGGTATGACAGAAAAAGAAATTATTATTTAATTAATTAGTAATCTTATTATTTTTTTAATTAATAAATATTTTGGATTTAAAAATGGTAGATATAGATATGAGGATGGAAAAAGATAATATTTTTACTAAAAATAGCCTAAATAATTGCATTTTCTTGTTTTAGAGTCGCACGGGAATAAAACTGGCCACTACAAAACATAAACAATCACTGCTAATTTGTCCGGCCGAATAAGTAAAAGAACATGGGACATGTTACGAGCATGACTCATGGCACGTAAGTTAATTGTGTATATTCTTAATTCGATTACGAATAATTTAATTATTAATAATGCTATCAGCATTTTATGTTATGATCTTATTTTTATACAATATTTTATAATGGTATCACAATATAAATAATGATATTAATATTTTTTATTTTATAATATCATTATATTTTTTTATATAATATTTATAATTCATTTGAACACGTATTCATGCGTCTAGATAGAGGTAGAGAATTGTTAAAATTATTTTAAAAGGTTGCTTTTTTTCTTTCCCATCGGTGGGTATATCAAACACATATCCTCACTCGGTGTACAAAAATATTTCCAGTAATCCTTTTTTATCTAAGTTGATTTATATTCCCTCCATTACAAAAATTATGTGGTTGTTTTAATTAGCTACATAGTGTTAAATGAAAGATAAATATGTGTAAGTTTTATATGGTTTTACACTATTACCCTTTAAAGTATTGATTGAAAGTTACAGGATATACGAGCAACTTTGTAAGTTTTTTAAAATATTTTATCGATCATATATATATATATATATATATATTTGAGGTGGACAAATTAAATCTACAAGGACAAATTAATAAAAGAAATAAAAAAAATACCCAATAAACTAAATCAATTAATCAAATAAAAAAAGCCTGAGATTTTGAAAACAATCAAACTCTACTACAACAAAAAAGCTCTTAAATTACGCTTCAAATGGTGTAGCAATAGGCTAAAAACTATAGCAAAAGGGCTTTTGCTATGAATTTGGCCTTGTAGAAAATGCAATCGTGACTAATAACTTTGCTATGGAAATAGCTTATAGCAAATAATTTTTGCTATGAATTTCTTATCTTTTGTTACGATATGTTCTTTGTAGTAAATAAGTGTTGAAAAAACTAACTTTTTGGTCCAAAATAGATGATCATAGAGAAAACTGCTTTTATTACAGCTAACACCAGTAGCAAATAATTGAAAATTAGTTCAAAGTTCATTTGTTACGACTCTCTTGGCATAGCAAAAACCTTTATTATATTTTACTTGTATAATAATAATAATAATTATTATTATTATTATTATTATTTATAATTTCTCCTAGCATTTAAAAAGCAGGGCAACAAAACTCTTATTGGTCTAAGTCCATGAAGAAAAAAAACGCTATAAATACTAAGCTCCAAAAAGAACTTAGGCATAAGAATCATTCATAAAGCATCACGAAACTTCAAGAGCTAAAAATCTCTCTGCATGTGTTTCAGAGAAAACGAACCGACACATTATTATCTATTGGAAAGGACCTTGCTCCATTTTTATGTAGTATCATTTTTGGATCATCTATGGAAACTCTGAAGAACGAAGTAGGAACTCTAAGGACGTAGACAAAATCAAGAGCTCACGACTCTAGCAACTAGGTGGCATCGACATTATAGAACGTGGAAAGTCACTAACCTGAAACACCATGGTAGCCAGTACCGGAGCTAGCTCCGAATGCACAACCTATGTCGGAGAAGACCCTCAAGCAGCAAACACCACCTTCTAGAGATCTAATTTTGCTATTGACCTTAGGGGTATTAATGATTCTATAAGAGAATGCCACTACTCCAACTGTTGCCAAAGCAACCGCTTAGTACGTGGAGGAGCTATGATAGTTGTGTTACTAAAATCGAAGGGCCTTATCCTCCTTAGAACAGACCACTCGAAGAACTGATACTAAATGAGGCGTCATCCCCTTTATCTATCTCTATAAGTCGACTTTCATTTTTCCCTCCAAGTAGATTCTTTTTGTCGATTACCCATTGTAGTCAGAGTACGAACTCGGTTATTGGCATCACAACCCCCAAGAGAGGCTAGTAACTCGTACTTGCCTATGACTGCTCAAGAAAACAATAAGCACCAAACGAGTGATGAAGGAAGTAAAATAATAAGCTAGGAGATCACGGACGCAATTCCTTCCAAGTGGTCACCACCTACATGCTGCCTACCACTCTCAGAGCAAAGATTCTAACAGTGGAGCTACAATGTGGATCATCTAGCATTCTTCTCAAAAGGCAATGGAGGATCCAAAGAAGCAAAAATTGGACAAGTGATGCAACTTCTACTACAACGGTGAGCAGTGCAAAAACTTGAAGGATAAAATCAGGAGGTTGATCTAGAGAGGACATGACCTTAAAGAATATGTAATGCAAAAGCCGAACAGTCTTAAGTAGAGTCAACAACAAAAAGATGAGAGGACCATCGATGTCAACCCTTCAACCAGCCAAACTCGGAGGTAGGGTTGTGTATTGTAGATGAATATAGCACCAACTCCTATGAAAGGAGCTACCAGAGCAACTCAAAAGACACAAGTGGAGGTTTAGCCCATGATGCCAACACTTTGAAGAACAATAAGAGTTCAGTAGTTGGAGTTAACAAAATGAAGGAGCCACACGAGAGCAAGAAAAGAGAAGAATGCAAATGCATGCTCCAAAACCCTGATGCCATGGTGATGTTCGCTCCGAGAGACCACCCTCACGTTGCTCGAACGTGAAGCCTATGATGCTCTCCTTTACTTCTCATCTTCCTTAAGAGCATTTTTAGATTTAATAAGTTGGTATTTATTGTGAAGTATTGTTTCTTTTCAAGTAGGAGGTTAATCTTTGTTTTGATTTGAATAATGCCTACCCACTTAGGGATGGGACCTCATTATTACTATTTACTGTGATTTTTCGTGTACTATCATCTCAAACCATGAATAATTTACTCATGATTCTAGTGCATAGCTCTCTGGAACCCTTTCTAACGACTCTCTGCTATAATCCCACTATAAGACTCTTCTAAAAGTACGTGGTCGCCACATAGGCTTAATCCCACTATCGGCCCTCCAGGGGCACTAGTCACCGGCATAATTCCACTACAAGGCTCCTCCAGCAAAATGTGATTGCCACCTAAGCATAATCCCACTATATACCTCTAGGGGCATGTGGTGGTCAATATAAATCCCTTTGTACGGCCCTCTAAGGGTATGTGGTCGTCACTCAAAAATCCATAGTAAAATGTCCCCCAGGGTGAATAACAACTCTTTGGTGTAATCTCACTATAAGGTGTATAATCAAGTTTATAGTGAAAATTAGACATATTGATGTTAGAAATAAATGGGAAATAGTTAATGGTTGATGGAGTGATTATCATTGACTCTTTGAAGTCAAATGAAAATTTAGTAAATCCTCGGGGCTTACAGGGATGCTAAAAACAAAGGGAATCAGATTCAAGCTCATAAGTTAAATTACCAATAGTGGAAATTCAACTCAACACTTGTTATAGTTTCAAATCTTAAGTTGAATGTCATATTACATCATAAATATTATTTTAAGCTAAGTTAATCATCCCAAAATTAAATGTTTGGTACATGTAAAGATAATATAAAAGCTAGCAGAATCTCTCAATAGATCTATAGAAATATGGGAGTATTTGATTACATGAGTACTTAAGGTTAAGGGCTATTTATGTGAGCGAGAAGTGCAGTTGCTTCTTAGAGTTAAAGAATTTGACCTTGAAAACATTAATAAATGATACAAACATATAATTGTATGTGTCAAATTAACTTGACATTCACAAATTAAAATATTATATGTAATTTATGCCTAACTAATAAAAAAAGAAAGAGAAAAAGCCAATGCTTCAAAATCTGTCTATCATACAAATAAATACTAAGTAAGATTTTCAAATACCAAGTGGATGTTGAAATCAAATAAATACTTCTATTAAAGTGTTAGATTTCCAAAATGTTGATTTTGAATATTTAATCGAAAAACATGATTAGGAATAAGATTTTCAGTATTGCAACACCAAAGCACAAAAGCTTTGGTGTCGTGGAACTGGTTTGGCAATTGAAAAACGAGCTTTGGATTTCGAGTAGTTTTCTCTGTTCATTATTGTATTAGTATTACAATTGTCGTAACTTTCTAACGTCGATAGTGAATTGCGTCTATTAGGAAGAGACATTAAAGTAGACCTGTCGTATGTAACGAAGTCATATATGAAAGTAGTAAGTAAATATACAATTCCTTTTTTCTATTTGCAATTTCTCTTAGAGTTCTTATAATTTATTAATTTATTGCAGAAAATATTGTATAAGTAGCTAGGATAATTCTATAAATTTTATGAGAGTCATTAATAGTTTAGTTTTGAAGTGCATCATGAAATTAAATAGATTTTATTGTAATTTTGACAATGTTGCAACCCACGTTACGTAACCAATCCTAGTGGTGAAATCAATGGTATTTGCGTTACGCATTAAAATTATTTATGGACAATAACGTTCCAACTTAAAATTATCTAAAAGACTAAGAGGTTGTTTCAATTCAAATAATACATACATCAAAATATAAATAGATACATTTTTATTTTTTATTTTTTGATATATTTTTTAATATTTACACACATTCGTATATCAAAAAATTTATTAAAACCATTTCATGGGTTTGGAAAAACACGGATTTGTTTCAAGAACGAGAATAGCATATAATGGCCTTATTGTTTTGATGAGGGTTTGACTCCGTACCACTAAAGGGTTCATTCTACCACAGTCACTCTTTGATTGGGTATTGGTGATGAACAATTTCTCATTCCGAATTTGTAAATCAATTCTTGGCTAGAAGGGAAGCCCAAAGCCTCTGCTATCGTGGCTTTTATGGAATCGATCGGATTAGATAGATATTCCAAATAGAACTGGCAAAGAGAAGTCTCTACCTATTGGAGAACAATGGAAGATTAGAGGAAGATTCGTTGATTTTGAAAATCATAACGGACAAATTATGTTTGCTCAAGTTAGTAGGGAGTTTGCCATTAAAGTAATAACTAATATATTAGTTTGACTTACCCAAAAATTTATATGGCTACGCATATCCCTAGCTTTGGGCGAGTTTAGCTTCAAACAAGCCGAACAAAGATATTTTAGGAGTGGCTGCACAACTTCCAATTTTAGAGTGATTTTATAGTGGATGAAATGGTTTTCACCATGCAACTCCCATAAATCCAATGATCTACGTCGGAAAGAATGCATTTGCATTCGGTTCAATATAGAATCACCCCAAAATTGGACAAGTTCAATTTTGAATGGACCAAACAAAGTTATTTTAGAAGTGGACCTCATTCGGATTCTTAGGGCTCGTTTGATTTTATTTCCATAGCCACTTTTCCATTTTCTACTATTTTAAAAATGAAAATCATTACTTTTTAGAAAATTTCACCCAGTATAATTTTTATTTTCATTTTCAAAATACATTCTCCAATAATTTATATATTTTCTCTCTTTATTCCATTATTTCTATCTCTCTCCACCTACAATATATTAAAACCAGCATAATCATTATATTTCCAACATTTCATCCAAATACAAAGTCATTTTCAACTCATTTCCACTAATTTTTCAAATTTTAAAAATAATGAAAATGAAAATAAAACCAAACAGCCCCTTTAGAGCCTACGCCAGAGACATTGATTGCCTTATTAGAATGAAATAGGTGGCCTCAACCACGCAAGAATTATCCTTGTCCAAAATGAATGATCCATTCTAGAATGTTTCATTCACCGAACAATGATACAAGTGTTACAAGAATAGGGAGATGGATATACAAGGTGCTGAAGATCGAGGGGGAGGAAATCAATCTTGAGCCTTCCTTGTCACACAACTCAAAGAAAACAGAGAAAAGGAACACTCTGAACAATCTCAAAAAATTTTGTTGCTTCTTCCTCCTAACTGGGTTATTTATAGACAGAAAATAAGGTGCCAGCTGGGCGGTTATTATCAAACTGAAGTTGTTGGCTGAAAACGCTGTGACGTTTCTTCCTTTTCCTTTTCATGAAATCACACTTTTACTTGTAAAAGTGTTATTCTTGCTTCTGTTATTTTCGCATTTCTATTTCCCATTTTTCCTCCTGGCAGCTTCCTTTTTCCAGCAGTTTGGTTTCCTTTCTGTGCAGCTTGTTAAACAGCTTGTATTAACAGCCCCTTGTTGAAAGGATCCTTGTCCTCAAGGATCAAAATAAGGATACCTCTGCTGCAACTCATATAAGTCCTCCCAAGTGTTGTCTTCCTCTGGGGAGTTAAACCATTCCACAAGAACTTGAGTAGCCGGTCTGTTATTCTTCTTTACCAACCTGCAATCAAGAATGCATTCTGGTTCAAGTAATAAGTGCCCATGTGAAGTGAGTGTGGAAGGTAAATATGGAATGATATGCTCAGAGCCTGTTTTCTTTTTGAGTTGTGAAACATGGAAGGTTGGGTGAATTCGAGCCCCTTCTGGCAACAACAACTTGTAAACTACCGTTCCAATTCTTTCTAACACCTGAAATGGTCCGAAATACCTTGGAGAGAGCTTATGGTATGTATCTTTCCTTACAGAATTCTGTCTATAAGGCTTCAGTCTCACAAAAACCCAATCCCCGACCTCAAAACTTCTCTCACTTCTCCTCTTATCAGCTTGCATCTTCATCCTATTTTGTGCATTGACCAAGTGATGTTTGAAAAGCCTGATAGTAGCCTCTCTAGCTTGTAAACTTTGGTATACTACCTCTGAAAGGGCACTGTGAGATATGTAAGGCACATGTACTGGAGGTGGGTAACCATAAACTGCTTCAAAGGGAGTCATGCCTGTTGAGGAGTGGAATGTAGTGTTATACCACCACTCAGCTAAAGGCAACCAATGCAACCATTCCTTTGGTCTATCTCCTGTCATGCATCTCAAATATCCCTCAATACACCTGTTTACCACTTCTGTTTGGCTATCGGACTAAGGATGGTAGGCTGTAGTAGCATTTAGTTTGACTTTCTACAACTTAAAAAGTTCTTACCACACCTTACTCATGAATATGGGGTCTCTATCAGTCAATATTACTCTTGGCATCCCATGAAGCTTAAAAATGTGATCTAAGAAGTGTTGAGCAACATCCACAACTGAATAGGGGTGTTTTAATGGAATGAGATGAGCATACTTGCTCAGTCTATCCACCACCACCAGTATAACATTCTTTCCCATTGAAGGAGGCAAGCCTTCAATGAAATCCATGGAGATTTCTTCCCATATTTTGCTAGGTATTGGAAGTGGCTGAAGTAGTCCCGGATTAGCTACATTTTCACCCTTGAACCTTTCGGCAAACCTCACAATTCTTGATAAATTGATACACATCATTTTTCATACCCTTCCAGTACATTGCTTGTCTCAGTCTATGGAATATGTTTTCTATTCCAGAATGTCCCCCCATAGGGCTGCTATGATAGAGCTGAAGAAGTTCCCTTTTGATCTCTCCCTTGCTACTAACCACTAGTTTACCTTTCCTTGTAAGGATGCCATCCTTCCAGCTATAGTGTGAATCTTTTCTGACTCCATTTTGCAATTCTTGAATAATTTTTTTAATCTTGGAGTCTTGGATCCATTCATCTTTGATTTTCTGAGTCAAGCCAGTTTCTAAGGTGATGAGAGTGAGGAGTATCCCATTGTTGTAGTCGTCTTCTTCATCACTGTTATTTGTTCTTCTTGACAACGCATCGGCTACTACATTTTCAGCTCCCTTTTTATAACTGATAGTAAAATCATATCCCATCAACTTAGCAAGCCATTTCTGCTAACTCAGTGTTGATATCCTTTGCTCCATTAAATGTTTCAAGCTTTGGTGATCTGTTTTGATAGTGAAATGCCTTCCCACCAAATACGGTCTCCATTTCTGCACTGATGTGACCATCGCTAACATCTCTTTTTCATAAGTTGACAGCTGTAGATTCTTTCCAGAGAGGGCTTTACTAAGATATGCCAAAGGTCTTCTTTGTTGAAGTAGTACAGCCCCAATTCCTTTGGATGATGCGTCAGTTTCCACCACAAATTCCTTAGAGAAGTTTGGTAGTGTTAATACAGGTGAGTTACTCATAGCTTTCTTCAGCTGCTCAAAAGCTAAGGTGGTCTCTTCTGTCCATTTAAACCCATCCTTCTTCAGCAAGCTAGTGAGAGGTTGTGCTAAACTGCCATACCCTTTTATGAACCTCCTATAATAGCCGGTAAGTCCCAAAAATCCTCTAAGCTCTTTTAGTGTTTGAGGTCGTGGCCATTCCACCATTGCTTGTACCTTATGTGGGTCTGCGGCTACTCCTTGGGGGGTGATAATATGGCCCAAGTACTCGACTTGCTCAATCCCAAATTGGCATTTGCTTATCTTGATATATAACTGACTCTCCCTCAAAACCTTTAGTATTTCTCTGAGGTGAGAAAGATGATTCTCCCACGTGGTACTGTATATCAAGATATCATCGAAGAAAACCAGCAGAAACTTTCTCAAGTATGGTTTAAAAACTTTATTCATTAGTGCTTGAAATGTAGAAGGAGCATTAGTGAGGCCGAAAGGCATGACCAAGAACTCATAGTGCCCATGGTGAGTTCTAAAAGCAGTTTTGCCAATGTCAACCTCTCTCATTCTAATCTGATGATAATCGGACCTTAGATCGAGCTTAGAAAACACCTGTGCTCCATGCAATTCATCAAGTAGCTCTTCAATGTGAGGGATAGGGAATTTGTCCTTCACCGTATACTTGTTAAGCTCTCTGTAATCCACACGCATTCTCCAACTCCCATCTATAGGGGAAGAAAACGGGCTGTTACTTTCCCTAATTATTCCAGCTTCAAGCATTTCCTGTATCATTTTCTCAATTTCATTTTTCTACAGTGCGGGGTACCTATAAGGCCTTACATTAATGGCATCCGTCCCCTCTTTCAGTATAATGCTATGATCACAGTTTCTATTGGGTGGGAGTGACTTTGGTTCCTCAAACAGATCTGAAAATTCCTGTAACAACTTCTTCAACTCTCCATTTCCTGATTCCTCATCCACTATCATTGATAAAAAGGTGGTTGTATTATCTTCTTCTGTCTTATGAAGAAATCCTACATGCATCGTTGCCAGTTAACTTGGTTTTTGGAGTAGCTTGTTCATCTTTTTATTGCTCACCACATTAACCATACCAGGCTGCTTACCTCTGAGTGATACCTTCTTACCATTCATAGTGAATTCCATTCTATGCTCCTTGAAATTACAAATGATATCTCCCAAGGTGGCTAACCATTGTACTCCCAGGACTAGGTCACATCCCTTCAAGGTTAAGGTTCTCAAATCTGATTTGAACTCTACACCTTGCATCCTCCATGTAAAGCCCTTGCAAATATGAGTGTTGTGCATTTTATTTCCGTCAGCTACAGCCACCGTAAGTGGGGGCATCATTTCCAATCTCCAACCGAGTTTCTTAGCTACTTGTATATCCACAAAATTGTGAGTGCTACCAGAGTCAATGAGCACATTCAAGGCTTTTCCCTTGTTGTTTCCAGTAAGCCTCATAGTGTGAAAAGTATGGACGCCGGCACTAGCGGTGACTGAAATTTGATAGTTTTCCCCATCCTGAAATTCTTTATCATCGTTTGGTTCATTTTCATCTTCCTTGAATTCTTGTTCTGGTGGTGATGATGTGTCTATTCCTTCCTCTAATACCTCCATGATGTAGAGTTGCTTTCTTTTGCTACACTGATGATTTGGTGTGTACCTCTCATCACACCAAAAACGTAGTCCCTTGGATCTCTTTTCATCAAACTCCTGAGGGCTTAGTCTTCGAGATTTATTTGCTGCTGCAATGTTAGGCTTGAAGGTGTGTATTAGTGGCTTACTAGGGGTCACAATTTGAGCTGGATGTGAATTTGGTGCGGCGGTACTAATTTTCATGTTTTGAGCTTAACTAGAGTTCTTCACTGCCATCGAAGTGAGTCTTGGCCCAAAGATGTTGGTAGCTCCCCTCAGTTGGTTGGCTTGCTCCTGTAGTTTAGCTAGAGTTACTGTTTCTGATAAATTTTTCGGTTTGAACATCCTTACAGGTACAGAAATTTCAACTCTCAATCCTCTTAAGAAACAACTGACTGCATAGGCTTCCGAAAGTTCCACATAATTCATTATTTCATCAAATTTATCTAGATATTCCTGAAGACTCCCAATCTGTTTAAGATTTACCAACTCAGACATTGGATCCTCAAATAGAAGTGATCCGAATCTATCATTTAGAGCTCGAACATATTCCTCCCAATGTGGTGGCTCTCTAGTTAGCCTGGCCTTCATATACATCCGATGCCAATGTAAAGCTCTTCCTTCCAGCTGAACAGCAGCTAACCTTACCTTAGTGATTGATGGTGTTTCTGATACATCAAAAAACTGCTCACATCTGTAGATCCAATCTCGAAGGTTGTCACCGTTAAACTTAGGAAAATCCACCTGAGCACATCTGGTAGGTATTTGATAAGTAGTGAACTGATTTCTCCACTGTGAATCACCTCCACTATCAACGTGGTCCGTATTCTCATCTCCTGTGGACCTATGAATCTGCTAATTCGTGGCTAGCGCGGCAATCATAATCCTCAATTCCTCAATAGACTTCTCATTCTTCTCGGAACTGATTCTAATTTGCTCTCTCAAACCATCTACATCCTTGCGAAGCTCTACCATTCTAGTTCCATCTGCCATCTTGTTCAGCCACGGCCGAGGAACGGTGGCTCTGATACCACTTCATACAAGTGTTACAAGAATAGGGAGATGGATATACAAGGTGCTGAAGATCGAGGGGGAGGAAATCAATCTTGAGCCTTCCTTGTCACACAACTCAAAGAAAACAGAGAAAAGGAACACTCTGAACAATCTCAAAAAAAACTGATGCTTCTTCCTCCTAACTGGGTTATTTATAGACAGAAAATAAGGTGCCAGCTGGGCGGTTATTATCAAACTGAAGTTGTTGGCCAGCTGTTATTATCTAACTGAAGTTGTTGGCTGAAAACGCTGTGAGGTTTCTTCCTTTTCCTTTTCATGAAATCGCACTTTTACTTGTAAAAGCGTTATTCTTGCTTTTGTTATTTTCGCATTTTTATTTCCCCTTTTTCCTCCTGGCAGCTTCCTTTTTCCAGTAGTTTGGTTTCCTTTCTGTGCAGCTTGTTAAACAGCTTGTATCAAACAAATATATCGGCTTGGGCAACATGGCTTACCTACTAAGTAACACATGCTTTCGCTTTCACTGCCCATGGTTTTCTCACCATATTCACATGATAATTGAGCTCCGATAAATACTTTCGACCATTTATTTCGCTTTTCCTTTTTTTTTTCCTCTTTATTTCCTTCTAGAATAAAGGATGTAATTCTAGAATAATAGAAAATTCGAAAAATATTATCAACTCATTCTTTTTCATTTATTTCCTTAATAAAATAGTTTTCGTTTTATACTCTAATACAAAATGAATCGAGTTAATTCGCTGCTGTATAAATTGGTTTGGTTGGAATTTTAGTTCTTTGAGTTAAACTCGAAATCAAACATAAGATTTCAAAAGGCTTCAGTTTTTCATTTCCTATGTTCAAAAATTAGAGCACGATCCATATATATGCCACATCTCAATAGAAATTTAAAGTATTAATAATTGATGTCTGGGCATTAACACAAAACTTAATGTGGTCTCTCTCTGCATTAATTGACACCTTTGGCCTTCGACTTGCCCATATGAGCTTAGCCTACCATTAGGGGTATAAACGGTTATTAAACAGATTAAATATATTATATTCATATTCGTATTTGTTTAATCTTTTAAATTTTTGAATATGAATGCGGATTTGACCGATATTTAAAAATAATATTCGAATTCGTATTCGTATTCGTCGAATATCGGTCAAATTCAAATGTATCCGTATTTAATTATAATTATTCAGATACATCCATATATAATTAAACTTACCAATATTTGAATCATTTTTTTAATTTCATATTTGATGATAATTATTTAAACATTTATTTACGAATATCCAAATACATAAATTTATAAACCATAACAAAAATATATTTTTAATTAATAAAAAAAATTGGACAATTTTCTTAAAAAGAAAGCAATCAAATATAACATAATTTTTAATTAATAATTGACTTTATAATTAATTATTAATATTAATAATAACATTTAACTATATTAATTATAAAATCAACCAATAATAATTATGTTGATTAACTTTATCCTTCAATTTTTTTCTTTATATTACAATAATTTTTTAAATTTATTCTTTTTTCTTTCTAATTCTTCAGTTATAATTTATATATACATATATGAATTATGAAATTTTTATTGAAAAATATAAACAATATATTTTATTTAATATATATATATATATATGTAAAACGGATATTAATCGGATCAAATACATATTTACCATATCTGTATCCATTTACAATCTAATATGTACTAATCAAATGTGTATAATACCCATTTTAAACTAATACAAATAAATTATGTATAAACAAATACGAATACTAAGAGTAAACAAATTTTCGAATATCTATTTACAATCCTACTTGCTATTCTGCTATTCTAATATTTACGACGATGTATTGAAATATTTTTAATAACTAATTTCCAACTCATGTTATTTCAAACTAAAACAATTCTTGAAAAATCTCAAACCTTCAAATCGTACCAATTAAAAATCCATAACCCCAGATCTAATATGAAATAATTCCAAATCTAATATGAAGCAATAACAAGCATCGCACACAAACATATATAGAAAATAATAATAGCACTTTGTGTACTTTAATACAAGTTGAATTCATAATATAATCTTTGAGAACAACAAAATCTCAAACCTACTATTCACAAAAACGAGTTGCGACTATATTACATTAGACTTAACTCGCAAGGGAAGAAGATACTTCACCCCCAACAAAGTCATTAAGGAAAAAAACACACTCAATACCTTCATTTACATAGTATGAAAGCAAGCAGATATAAGTAAGCGTGATATGCCACTAATTACTAAAACCTTATATCCATCCATTGACTGATGATATGTGGTGCTTTCTATTTCCCAAAAATTGATTTGATCCACCAAATCCCTTTGTCCTTTGGAGCATTCTCACTCTCAGGAGGAGTCTCAGACTGAGGAGTTTTGTGCAGCTTGCTCACATCATATCCTTCTTCTTTAGCCTTCTCCACCAGCTGATTGTAAATATCCTCATCAAGGCGAGGTTGCCTGCTCAGAATCTGTGAAGAAACAAAAACAACAAGTTTTGTAAGAATAGTCTGTACCTGCAATGCAAGGGATTACGGAAGGCACCAAAATCATGCACAAGAAACTGTAGCCACAGCATTTATGACTGCATATTTTTGTACTGAAAAGCCTATTATAGTCCTGATATGGACTAACGAACTTGGTAATCTCTTAGGGCTAGTTTGATTGGATGGTGGATTAATCCCATGATTATTCTCTAAAAATGATAATTATACCGAGCTTAAGTGATCAAACTAACTGTTTGATTTACCATGTAAATTACTTTAATCCTGTTGAAATAAGAAATTGGCGCTTGGTTTGTCCAAAAAAAAACAAAAAAAAAAAAATTGCAAGATAAGGTGCTTAGTCATGAGTTTCTAAACACAACATCCAATCCAAACATTTGATTGATTTTACTCAAATTAGCTTATCATGAATTATACATGAACTAAACTAGCCCTTACGCTACGAAAAGATGTTTGTTATATGCACCTTTCAGCAAACAATTAATTCACCTTTTTTGATCCACTGCACTTAATTCTCTGCCACTCTCTCCTATCACTACAGTTTCTAAAATTAGATATTTTGAATCCACAAAACTCTTATCATCCCAAAAGCTCCTCCAGAATTACAAGTTACAAACATCAAATGAGAACTAGAAACCAACAAATAAAAAACCATAGTTCTACCAATGAACATCATATATGAGGTATCATAATTCAAAAAGAAAAAACAATAAAAAAAAGGAAAAACAGAAGAAGATCTATAGGAACATACCCAAAGATACCTCCTGCTGGGTTGCCCAATCAAAGCATACTGATAATCCTCGTCTATGTACAAAACCCAGTAGTCTCCGGTGATTGGAATTATAGGCAGAAAAGGTGGCAAATAAAACTTGACTTTAAGCTTAGCCTCATCACTCTTGGAATCAGTCTTGTAAGCAGTTCCTTCAATAGAATCCCTCTTCCCATCCGTCCAAGTCTCATTCAAGACATGAACAGTGCCATCAGGATTGAGAGTGTATGTAGCCCTTGTGTCCGCACCACTCTTGGGCTGAAACATTGATGGGAATGAAGCGATTTCATACCACCTCCCCATATACCTCTCTATGTCCAAACCCTTCACCACTTCCATCTCTTTTTTCGCCATTTTTTGCCAATAAAGAAGTCAGAAATCTAAAGATTTATAAGCCCCTTGGCGTGTGTGTTGAGGAAACACAGAGTTTTGTTGGCGGATTTTGCTTTTTCTTTTTGGCTTCTTTTTGTTTGAGAGTTTCTTGATGAGGTGTTTTTGGGGTGAAGTGTATAAAGGTGTGGGATGGGATTGGTATAAACGTGGAAAGTTGACAGCCTTAAACGTGTACCGTGACAAGATTCTCGCTTTATCCAGAATATACGAGGCGTTACTAGAATATACATCTTAGTTGGTTAATGCTTAATATTGGTATTTGCCTTAATTGTGAAAACTTGGGGGAAAAGAAAATTATTTTATAGCATCAATTAAGAAAATGGTGCGCATTTGAAATGATGCAAGTTGTGTTAAGTCATTTTCACATCATTTTCATGTAAGTTGTGTAAAGTCGTTTTCAAATATAGAAATTGATCATGAATTCAAGTTTTATAAGAATAGTTGGAAAATCACGAAAGATTTTTTTCTAAAAAAGATAAAAATTATTTTCAAATACAACATATCGTCAATTCATGATTTATGCAACCTCCTTTCTAAACTTAAATATTTAATCTATTTCAACACAAATTTTTAGAACAATTAAAATTGAAATTTATAAATATTTTTATAATTTTTTGTTCAATTTAGTTGAAAATTTAATAGTATCACATTACTACTTTAAGTAAGATGATGGTTGAAAATGGAGCTAAAATTCTTTTCGAAAATCAATGAATTTCTGAGTTCTTTTTCTCAAGAACGCAGTGTAAAGAGTTCTCGATTTTTGATTTTTTGCAACTAGTATTTCGAGTTTAATTTCTCTTTGGGGTTTAGTATTTACACTCTTTTTTTCTTAGTGGGCTTGGACACACTAGGGTTTTGATCTCCTTCTTAATGAGTTTAGTTAATTAAACTCTCTGACTTTTTTATTTATTTTCTCACTTAGTGATTGAGTTTTTTTTCCCCATTTTTACTTTTTATGAGGACTAAATTGCCATAACAAAGTAAAATTATTTTTTAAGAAAACTATTTAAAAATAAAAATCTTATTTTAGGATACTTGAAAAACCACAAATTTGTAAATTTGGGGGGAGAAGATATGCCCCTTCCATCATATCGGTTTGAAAGCACTTGTGAATAATTTGAATTTGAGTGTTTGATATGAAAAGATAATGGGATGCGGACAAGCAACAACGCGTGGGGGCTCCGCTTCGTCGTTTCATCACAATAATTTCAAGGCTAGGCATAATTCGATTTATGTTATTCTTTTTTTTTTAAGTTTTTTTTTATTTTCTTTTTTAATTTTTGAAAAAAGGTTATTTACCAATTATTGCATTTTTGGATATTTAGAATAAAAAGTTCAATTTTTTTATGCCTTTAATATTACGATTAACTACAAATACATAGCAAAGCCGCCCAAAACTTTACACCTGGTAATTTCATAAGTATCTTTTCAAAAATAAATTTGAATAACTTTTATTTGATATGTAAGTGAAAAATACAATGAGAATTAAAAGATAGGTATAGGGATTCAAAATCTGGCGTTCGTATGTATTGTTCATGTATAGAGTTTATGTTACTTATAAATTAAATGTTTTTCTAAAATAAAAATAAGAATAGGAAAATTAATTTAAAAGTTGTTTTTCAAAAATTGTATGTTTTTATTTAAATAGTGCCTCTTTTAGAGGGAATGTGTCTCTTCAAAAGATGGTTGTATAATTTTATTAGAACTCGTTTACTTAGTGTGCTTGAATTAGACATGATATATATGACTAAGATAATTAAATAGTCGGTTATTCTGTATCCTATCAAATGTTTGTTTGCATATTTTAAATAAATTTGATGTACAACCTTGATTGTTTACTTGACATGATTATCCCATTTAACAAACTAATTAAAACTTATTTCCAACTTAAGCTGGAAAACATTCACACCCCAAAGCCTTGATACACAATCCAAGTTTGACCTTAAATGCATGACGGGCCATAACTGTATCAAGAATTTCTAAAAATGAACCAAACATTAAAATTGAGTTGGACTGTGTATCTATCATGCAATATCAAAGCAAGCAAACGAGCTCTGAATATACATTCTTGTAGTTGGAAAACTTACATAAAAAACATAAACAGAGACAAAAGAAAATTTTCCAACAACTTGTATTATAAAATATACTTACATATATTTTTAATGTTCTCTTTAATAGTTTTATAAATAGGATGAGTACTTCTATCAAATAAGGCAATTGTGGGAAAAATCTAATCTGTGGAAATTCTTTTTCAAGTGCATGTCAAGAATTTTTTAAGGTTCATTGTGTCTTAGAAGTAGGCATTGCATGCTATTTGCACTTAGGCAACGGCTGGCGAATTCTACTCTGAAGTGAGCACAATTTTGTGTGTGTCTTGAATCGAATTTTTATTTCTATTCTTTCTTCTACTTAATTTATTTTACTTGTTGTTTCTTCAATAGTTTAGTGTGTGTTTTTTAATTAACATTTCCAACAATTTAGAGTAAAATCGCATGCACACACTAAAATACCTTGTTGATGAAATTAATTGAAATGATTTTAAATAGTTGAACATAATATCTATGTTGAACCATAAAAGTTCTCTTTTATGATTGTTGTAGATGATAGAGATAAAGGTGCTATTAGTTGACAACTTTAGGGCTGTTTTATGCATTTCGAATCCTAATATATAAAGGAGTGAACTTTAGATGATATGAACTATTTGTGTCGTGGTAAAATAAATGTCTCATTAATCTTGTTGTAGGAAGATATTTAGGTTTAAAAAGTTTGACTGTAAATTTGTAGTACCACAAGCCCAAAACCAAGACTTTCATGTTATTCATGAAAATTAGTGTAAAGGAATCTTAAAGTAGATGAAAAAATTTCATCCCAAATGGCATTCTTTTGTTGTCTCTCTTAGGCACAAATGTGAGAAAATGAATATGGATAACTAATGGTATTTTTTCAAATTGAAGAAAGATAAGGAGAGAAAGAAACTGTTGTGTTTAATAAGTTTGATTAGTTGACGTTGTATAAGGAAGTATGAAATATAAACTATGAGTTAATTTCTAATTTGCCCAATCACAATACTTCAATTATAATTAAAAAAAGGGGAAATGAAAATTATTGTGATTAAAATTATGAAATTCCTCTCATCAGATGAATGTTGATTTTCTTTGTTTGTATAGCAGTTATTCTTTTGCTGTATTTGAATGATAAGAAAAGGACTCTGACAAATTATTCTTCTTCCGATTTGATAAAATTGAACACTGATGATGCTTGAAAGGGAAACCTTTGTATATAGTTCTTTTCTTTCCGGATTGATTCATGAAAAGAGGCATTTTAAAATGTTATAAATTATAACTTTGAGGGGGGTAAATTAAATTATCTTCTGGTTATCTCCAAAAAAATTAAAAAAATAACCAAAAAAAAAAAAAGGAAATGTTTGGAGATGACTTTCACTTAAAAAGGATAGTACATTTATATGTACAAAATAATGTATCACATGGGTTGTTTAAATTAAATGTACTTAAAGCTTGTCCTATAAATAAATACTAGCATGTGCTCTGTGCTATATACGGATTCAATTAATTATAATTAAAAATAATAATAATATATATATATTATTCTAATTTCATGTAAAAGTGAATTCAAATTATGATTTTTTTTTAATAAGATATATGGTACAAAATTGAAAAAAAAAATTAATAGCACCATGTACTAAAATTTGTCCATTTTAATGCATTTACCATTGCCTTCCAGATTTCCATGCTAGACTGGCACACCACCACCAGGTATTGAAAATTACTTTTGACTTCAACCATAGGGGACAAGAGAAGCTGCTCACTTTGATAGCCCTAGTTTATGCACTTAAGCAGAGTAGGCGGCACGCATCCTAAGCCAGGGGTTAAGACTTTATCATGCAATTTGGTATCCTCATTTTGGTCAACCGGCCATGGAAAAGCTTTTACTCAAGGAAGTGCTCTTAGCCCAGTGAATATCACTTATTTGGGTGTTTATTAGTGTGTGGTACACAATCGGTTTACACATAATGAAGATCTTTATACTTCATCGAGTCTAGTTGGGCGGGCCTATGACCCTCGCGGGGGCGACTGGGGGCTGAAGCAACCTCAATTGCACCAATCCTAGCCCTAGATCGGGAGTGGATTCGAGGCCACAGGGAGAGTACTCAGATCATATTGGGGCACGATCCCCCTGCCCAAATTAAAAGAAAAATTAAGATCTTTGTACTTGAGCTCTTTTTCTATTATTTCTTTCACAATGAATGCGTATCAAAGATAATGAAAAGTCATGCTTGTATGTAATAATAACACAACAACTCTATACATATTGAATAATAATACAATTGTTAATTGATTATAAGAAGTTATTTTATTAGATAAAAAAATTAAAAAATTAATCACAAAAAATATTATTTTGTAAATTTAATAGATGACAACTCACCTAAACTTGAAAATAATAATCTATTCCAATAAGCCTACAAAATTAAATATATATCAAAAATTAGTGGAAGATTTATATACTTAATAATAATAATGTTCCAATTGATTATAAAACATTAAGTTGATGACTCACTTCACTTAATCTATTCCAAAAACCTACAAAATTAAATATGTCAAAAGTTAGTCGAATATATATATATATATTAAATAATAAAAAAATTTGAATTGATTATTAAATTTTATTTTATAAGATAAAAAAATTAAGAAATTAATCCCAAAAAATAAAGATAAATTAAAATTTTGTTCCAATGCAGTAAACACAAAATAACAATTCCATAATATAAATATGCATACTTTTGATGTGTGTGTGTGTGTGTGTGGAGTCGTGCCGTGATTAAATTCCATGTAGCATATTCCCTTCCCTTACACATAATAAAATGTATTCTTTTTCTTTCGTTTTGCAACAAATATTTAGTCCCACTTGTTCTCCTTCATGTCTGCCCCCATCCTTCTGGTCTTCCCCAATATAAGATCGTCAGTCATCTCCATACATGTACATGTGATAAATATAAAAACCCACATTTTATAATGAAATCACATACAACACACACATTCTTATCAAAAAAAAAAAAAATGCATACAAACACACATGGATTCCTATAATGAAATTATGTATTAAATGGAAAGTAGTTGTTTTTACTTACCTGAAAAAATTATTCGTGAGATGCTTGGAAGACTTGATGAGAGATACTTGCAATTTGGATATGCTTTTATTAATCAAATTAAATTTGGATTCTACCACTTTATATATATGTATGCATAGAAGAATTTTAACTTATCTAAACACCTTTGATATTATCTCATCAATCATACGAAAGAGATAATATTAAATTCGATTCAGCAATTGAAAACTCAAAAAAAGATTCCGTTATCTAATGAAGATTTTTTTTTTCAAATAGAATATATCCATATCAGTTAGAGATAAATAAGAATAAATATCTTTAAAAATGAAATAAATAACATTAAATTTAATAACCAACAATCAATGAAAATATTTTAATTGAATTAAAATATTCAAAATTTTAAGAATTTGCCATTTGGCCAAAATTGTACAATTAGAATCAAAACTGTATGTTTATGGGACCCACATTGTTGTGCTATATATAATAGTATAGATGAGTAATTTATTGATAATATTGATGTTTATGCTTCCTTTGTATTTAGCACCGTTATTAGGATGTGGCTACATGAACTTTGAGATTAAGATTTAAAACTTATTCTTAAATTTGAAATTAGTTCACCAGATAAGTGTAGGGTTCATGTTTAGTCAAAGAAACTTAGATGACCCTTTAATCAAGTCGATAATAGAATTTTTATTGTATTGGAATTGATAATGATATGTGATTTTCACGTTAAGAAGAATTAAAAAAACAAAAAAGGAAAAAGAAAGAAAGAAAGGAAAGAGGTACTTTATTATTTTAGTGGATGAATATTATAGATAGCTTTATACACATGCCTAAACACTTTTGTGGAAAAATTCATTACTTTGCATGTTATATATTTTACAATGATTGTTGTATAAGAAATCTAAAAGGCTACTTTATGAAATGTGGAAATGCCACAAATCAAATCTAAAATATTATAAAATATGGGAGTGCCTAGCCAAAGTAAATTGGGTAAATAGCAGACAACTCCCCAATGCATAGGGTCATTTGCACTTTGCCCCCAAACCGTTGCAAGTGTGCAGATCGATTATCCAACATTTACTCAATGTGCTTAAATACACTATGTTCCAACTTTCCAACGGCATATTTAAAAGTTGTTACACTTTGCTCTTTGATGGTTTTAAAAAATTATATTTGGCCACTTAAAGTACTTTAAAATATTACCCTTGGGATTAAATTCATATTTTGGTGGAATAAAGTCAAATATTTTGTCAAATATTGTTATTATATATTACTTAATTGTCAATATATCACTAGTTCAGTCAATTTGAGTTATATAAAATTTATAACAACTTAATGGTACAAATTTTTCTAAATTAATGTGTGTAAGATAATTAAAAAAATAATTTTAGAGTTATACCAAATGATTGTTATGGTGTACTTATAAATTTGTGTTTATTTGTTTAATTAAGAGTATAAGTAGTTTAGGGTTTTAATTTGAATAAGAATATATAAGATAGATAACACTAGTTGGATGAATATTGGCAGCAGATGATGTAGATTTTAATATCAACATTATTTCTCTCATTTATTACTCTATTTAAATTAAAAATATTTAATATCATTTGCTAACAAATATGCATAATGTTATATTGATATAAAATCAATTAGGATATAATTTTAAATTAGTTTTAATCAACTTATTCATATAAACTAAGTAAAATATAATTATAAAATTAATTTATAAATATATAATTGCTTAAATTGATTTAACTATCCATATATATTGTTAAAGTTTATGAGGTAAAGTGCAATATATCCAAAGTATTTTAGCATCTCCGGTAGAATATTCTACTGGAAAATGGAACGAGAGGGTATTCAAACACATTTAGCGAAAGTTTGGTAATTTTTTCGCACATATGCAATGGTTGAGGGACACAGTGCACATGGCCCCATACGTTGGGAGTCTATCTGCTATTTACCCAAGTAAATTTTAGAAATCAAAAGAATTAGTACAAAAGTAAGTTGATATATTGTTTGGTTGATATTTTCTAAATGTGTTTGTTAGATACTTTTTAAGTAGTCAGAAATGTTGATCAAATAACCCACACTAAAATATTGAAGAAACAACAAATACAAAAAATTTAGTAGAAGAAAGATAGAAATAAAAATCTAGTTCAAGGTACACAAAAAATATGCTCACTTTATACTAGAATTCACCTTTATCTAAGTGCAAACAGTATCTGACGTTTACTCCCAAGATATATTCAACCTTCGAAAATTCTTATTCTTGACATGCACACGAATAAGAATTTTCAAATCTAAATTTTTTCCACAGTCACCTATAGAACCACACAACCCCCTTTTGAAGAGATACATTCCATTTTTAAAAGAGGCACTATTTGAATATTAAGGTACAATTTTTGGGAAACAACTTCTAAATTTTTTCTATTCTTATTTTTATTTTGGAAACACATTCAATTTGTGAGTAACATTCCCCTACATGTTTCAAAACAAAGAAAACAATTACAAGACAACTTTTTACTACGCAATGGATGAAAGTTTTTTCTGGATTTGAACTTCCACTTAGTGATAACAATCTTCCATTTGTAAAATTCATAGTGACCATAGGCTTTGAACTAGAACTCTTTGTTGGAAATTTCAACAAGCTACACAAACAGTATGGGATTCTCAAGTTCTATCGAGTTAGCACATTAACAACCATGCGCTAGCATCTTATCTCATGATAAGTCCAAGTCTCATAGGTTGCAGCCTCACAGCTACACTTGCATAGGCGAGTTCTTCAATGGCTGCAACATAATACCCTAGTCATTGGCTATGAACTCACTAAGAGCAATTTGCTCAACCTTTATCGTTGCAATACAACATTTGATTACTTCTCAGGATAAGATAAAAATGTTTATAAACTGTTGTTCAATCACTCAAACAACTTGTTTCTATAAATTAAACCTTCATATCTGGATCTCCAATAAATAAGGTTGCTCGTGATTCATTTAATGGACTTTGCTCTATCCCATTTACAAATTATTGGGCTTGCGTCCTCGCGAGCCCCTTTGTTAAATTATACAATTATTAATCATATACCTTATTGTTTTCTATCTAAATCATAGGTGTCTCTTTTACTTATAGGAATTCATTTACTTAGACTTTGCTATAGCTATTTAACTATCACAACAAATAGAAATTGCAACTTCTCCATTAAATGAAGGTTTTGTTAACAACCCTTTAAACCATTTTGCGTCTTGGCCACTAGTATCAAGTGTACCATTCTGGCTTCTATGGATAATTGAATGTTTTCTTCTATGTACCATTCTTCTATGGATAACCCTCTAAAAGCCACTGCTCCATCAAATGTGAAAAAACATAATTGATGGTATCTTTTGCTTCATCTGAATCAGAAACCCAAATGACATCAATGTTCCTTTTCGAACAGTAGGATACTTAGCATCATTGTATCCTTCTCGAATAGCAGGATACCCAAATATGTAGCATAGTGCTTTTCATATGTATTTTAAGACTCTTAAGTCTCCTAACAACTTTTGAGAAATCCAATTTAGTGGAGTTTGATAAATACATTAAGACTCCTATAATTTGAGAATATTTTTAATTGAACAACTAAATCACCATTAATTTTCCAATTTTGATAGAAGGGACTTACTTGAAATCTTCTCAAAATAATATGGCTGAATAACTATAACTTAGTCTTGTAGTTTAACCACTTTATGTTAGTCACGGAAGTCCTTCATATGAAATTTCTTGGATTATGGAGACTTAATTTCACTTAGTACACTTATATTAATCAAACAACCAAACCTTCTTAATAAACATGTTTTTCTACTCTAAAGTTATTGGAAATATTTCTTAAAACACATTTGTCAAAATTAGTAACTACAAAGTCATTTGACACAACAGCCTGGCCAAATTATCATAGTGCACTGCTGGATGAAAATTCAATTTTTACCAAGTGTTTAACCTTAAAAAAATGTCTTTTTATATAAGGCACTTTTTAAAATACACTTGTCCGATGAAAACATTTTGAGATATACTTTTAAAGAAGACACATTTTTATTTCATTAATCATTGGAACTTTTATAACAAAATTATAAAACAGTTTATAATCAAAGGGATCAGTGTTTGTAAAAACCAATAAAATAAATATTTCATGACAATAGCATGCGATATATATATATATATATATATATTAATTCAGTTCAAACAACATGTACCAAAAGCAAACACTAATTGAGGACTGAATCAGTAAAAGAAGGAACGTAGCTAAAAGTATTGTATCATAACAGAACTTAGAAATAGGTCCGACTAAATCACCAAAAACTGGTTTGCCTTGAAGAAATTATCTCCCCTCACCAAAGCGAAGAGTGCTACAAAACTTCTTCGAGGATAAGACAATCCAAAAGCTTTCCGCTACACTCCAAAATAGTTTCATCTCGATCAGTACTCAGTCGTAAAAATTCTAGTAGCAACACAAATATAAACAAAAACAAGTATATTTTTGCAGATATGAGAAATGGAGAAGAGATATTCAGCTTTTTCTGTGGTGTATTCATTCTACCTACAACAGTAGGTTTATATGGGCAAGAGAGGATTTTAGAAAGCTATCCAGATTTATTCTAGACTAGGTGCAAAGTACCTATACCTCTTCCACAATCGTTTCTAGAACTACAGAAACGATTCTACACCTTTAAACCCATATTTGACTTTTGAATTTTAAAAACTAATTCTAAATTCTAAATTCCAAACAAAGTTGGAATTTTTATCAAAACATTAACCCGAGATAATTCGCTCAAACGCCCATTGCTTAAGCTAGAGCCAAGTCAGGTCAAGATAGGCGGGTGGCAGCGGTGGCGCGCGTGTGTGGACACACCCTCATAAGTTCCTTAATTGATACTTTACTAAGCACCAATACTTGAAATATATATAAGGTCCATTCCCTTTGGAAAAACTTCAAATGTGGGATTAGTGGTCTAGCATTAGGCATAGGAGCCATTTATTCCCCCACTTACTCCCCCACAATTTGTCTCACAACCAATGTGGGATTCCTCCACATTCATAATCTCTTGCTCTTTTGTTTCCCTCTTCACATTTATACGACACTTGAGGAGTCCAACCAAATTGGAGTCAACCATAAGTTTATATCACTTCTTAATCATGTAATTAATCTCAAATCCAAATTTATTTGATGCCAATTGCAACAATCCCCCACAAATATATAGTGTTGGACTATTAAGATCATAACTTGCTTTCAGCAATGATACCTTCTACTTTGAACCACCACTTAACTTATCCAACTTATGCCACCACATAGACAAATGGATCAAAGCTTTAAATTTGACTCTTGGATGTGGTGGCGTCCATAGGCAAAAACAAGCTACTTGGCTATGTATTGATCTTTAGCTTTGACACATTATGGCCATGTGTCCCGATCCTGCAACATGAATGTTTTTGAGGAATAACCTTTTTTTCCTCTAGTTGTGACCAAACGACTATATTTATTTAGTTGGGCATCTCCAGGGACGCGTGTATCACATCAATATGACTTAACCCTATTCAAACTCTTACTTTACTAGCAGTAAACAGTACCTTCCAAGTATGTCAAGGAATAGACTCAGATACGATAGTATCAGTCTAGTTTAGGTGCACTTCGACACACTCAATAACTTGTTTATACCACATTGAACCTTCCTTGTGGAATCTCCACTTGGTATGTTAGGTTGCCACTACAGATGCATCACGAATGAGTTTTCAATCCCATCCTTATCATGGATTTTTGGACTAAGGATGACTCAAGTCCTTTGGTCAAAGGATCGGCCACATTGTTTTTGGATCTAACAAAATCAGTGGCCACAATCCTATTAGACATAAGCTCCTTCATGGACTTTAGTCTAACTTGGATGTGCCTCTTGGTCTTTTCATTAAACTTTGAACTCCTAATCTCCGCAATTGTAGTTCGACTACCACAATGCACTGCGATAGCAAGAAGAGGCTTACTAACCTTAGGTAATTAGACCATTAACCCTATGTAGCTACTCAGTCTCCATCCTAGTTGTGTCCAAAGCACATAACTCTACCTCAAAGTAGATAGAGTTACCAAAGTCAACTTAATAGGCTTCCCAGAGACAACGCCTTCACCTATGGTAAATACGTACCCTGTACACCAATTACTACCAGAATTTATGGCTATCCAACTAGCATCACTATATCCCTCAAGTACTACAGGGAATTTGCCATAATGTAAAGCAAGTGATGTGTGCCCTTTAAGTACTGGAATACCCTATCCAAAGCCTCACCAGCTTCGAAACTGTGAATGAGATATCCGGTCTCAAGCCATTTGCAAGATATTGCAAGCTCCCAATAATTTGAGAATACCTCAATTGAGCCACAAGAATACCACTTTCATTCTTAAAAAGAGCCACAAAAAGATCATATGGAGTCTTAGCGATTCTGTAACATTTCTAAAATTTGGTATTACAAAAAATAAGGATTTAGAGTTCAAGAAATTGGTTGGTCAGATTTTAGGGCTCAAAAAATTTTGAAAGTTTTGGGGTCAAAGTGAAATTAAGGAAGACTTGATTGGATCACATTTTCAAATTTTTGGGGTTACATGGCTAATATTTTGGGTCAAAGGGGTCAAAGTGAGGCACTAACTTAGTTTAGGGATTGAAATTGAAGTGGGTTAAACCTTGGAGGACCCAATTGGAATTTGGGCAGAAGTTTTGGGGGTGAAAACACAATTTTCAAAAGATGGCCTTTAAATAGCAAAACAACCCCTTTTCTTCTTCATTTTCACCTCGCACCACCGTGTCTTCATTCTCTAGCCATCTTTTCCAACGAATAGCGAACACCTTCAAGTTATATACCATTTTTCTCCTTTCCTCACGAAGAACACGTTGATACCATTCTCTTCCAAAACCAAGTGGTGAGGCGGCTGAAATTTTGACTCGAAGTTACTGCATGGCGGAGGTGGTGGTTGCGAAGTCTCCGACAGCTGAAGTTTCAGTTTAAGCGGTGGTCTGTGACGGGTTTAGCTCAAGAAGCATTCCAATGTCTTCAATTTCACGAACCAACTAGCAACAGAGAAGAATTAAGCGTGGCAGTGCACGATGGCAATAAGGCGACAAAGTTCAATTTTTTGGCCAATTGGAGGCCTTCCCAACGACAAAACTTAAAATTGAATGGTGCTTTGAATTCCTGGAGCTAAGAGGCTTCGATTGGTGGTGGTGTTGCACTTTTTTGGCAACGATAGACGGCGGCAAACCTGGGACAGATTCTTCAACTCATCACGAGGAACATGATGGTGTTCTTGGTTTATGATTCTGGCGCTTCTATAGTCAGATCTTGGGTAAAGGATTTGGAATGGAATTATGTTATATATATTGTACTGTTATTTCCATAAATCATGTATTATGCCAAGAGTGAGGATTTGAGATATGATTGGTATATATACCTTCCATGCATGGACTATTATATAGTTTAGTAGACCCAGATTTGAATTAAAATATGATGATTTTGGATAATTAAGTTAATTGAAGGATTTAAATATTAACTTGTTGATTTTGTGGATTTGGAACCTAATTGATAATAATCGGGTTATTTAAGATAATATGGAATCAAGACTTGGGACATGCGTGTGCCGTTATAAGCTTAGTGAACTTGAATTTGTAATATTTTATGATAAATTTGGGATTAGTTGAGTTAATTGATAGAGAAAACCCTATAAATATTCCCGTATTAACAACGTAATTAACTGTGCCGTAATGATAGCATTGATCGAACCCTAAAACTGCCATATTAAACGAATAGCCCTTGATTTTAGATTATTGATAGTATAATTGTAATTAATAGGGTCAAATGAGGGCCTTGACAGTGGGCCTATTATTTTTGCTAGGTAACGACGAAGTGGGTCCCATGGCCCAGTAAGCTATTGACGACAAACTGTGGTTGCATTTCTGAGACTACGAAGGTGAGAATCTAACCTCTGGGTATTTATTTTGTATGCCCTATGAGGGTCTGCCAGTTTAGCCTTGATTATATCTATCCATTCTTGTGACAAACCCCTGTGAGGGTTTCTATTCTAAACTATAACTACTTCATGTTTATTAAAATTCGTGAATTATTTGATATCTTAATTGTTATCTGTTACTTGTTTTGTAAACACTTGTGAGGGGTATTGCTTGTTTCTATTATGGTGTCCATAACTTTTATTAAGGTGTTCAATTTCTGTCCTTTGTACCCCCACAGCCTTGCCGGCTAACCCCATATTTCTTGTTAGCTATAAATGTTTGTTTCTTTGATTTTTCCTTCTAGTATTATCCAGTGCAATCCGTGGCCTTATAGGTATACATGATTTTAATTTTATTCATAGATACTCATACGAAAAATCTATTTAGGCCGAGTGTCAATCCCAGCGGAATGCTTGGATTACTATCCTAGACTTGTATCGTTGTATTAGTTTATTTGGTTGCGATCTTAACTTTCGGCAGTCGGGGTTGACTGTGGCCTAAAGCTTGATCGGCGAGGATCGATCCTACCGATTCGTGTGGTTGGGATCTTGCTTTCGGGGAAGGCTTGATTAGGGGTGTACATTCGGTTTTTACCGACCGAACCGAACAGTTCGGTCGGTTAACCGAAAATTTTAGTTTTTTACAATGCAAAACCGAAATCGAATCGAACAAAATCGGTTCGGTTTCAGTTTTTAACCGAAACCGAACCCTTTTTTTTTATTAAAAAAAAATTCAGTTTTTTTCGGTTTTGGTTAAAACCGAACCGGGAAAAAAAAAAAGCTTAATTTTTTACCAAGAAAGTGTTATAAAAGTTTGTTTGACAAAAGTAAGTTAGTTTAATTAAAATTTTGAATTGGATAACTTATTCTTTTAGTACCAAAAAAATTATTTGATAAAAGTATATGTATATTGATAATAATATTTATTTTTAGGTGAAAAAATTGATTTAGATTACTTTTTTTTCTATATTGAAAATATTTGTTTTGATAAAATTATAATTTATCTATTCTAAACAAATACATTTAAAATATTATAACTTTAAGAAGATAAATAAATATTTTAATTATTTTATGTTATCAAAATTTTAGTATACACATTGAGTATGCTAAAATTGCTAGCTTATAATCACCAAGGCAGATGCACACAATTTTTGTATATTTAAACCTTAATTGCTAAGATCGAGTAGCGAATTAAATCTTAAACTCAATCTACTAAAGTTAAATAGCTAATTGATCCAATGACATCATAATATGGATTGCGGATTTGTAAATTTTGTAAAAAATACAATTATAACCTTATTAAATCATCATTTCTAAAAGACAATTATAAAATATTGATAAAATTTGTATTCAAACTATCTTTTTTATGTTGAATTCTCTAATTTATCCTTCAAACTATATTGTCAATTTCTGTTGTTAAAATAATTAAAAGGACAAATTATGTAAATGAACAAAAATAACTTCTATTTTAGATACAAAACGGTCTATAATATAGATAAAATCTTTGTTGGTCAGCAGATACAATTTACTACTAGTACTACCACAGGAATAGCCGAATAGGATTCAATCCCTTATTCCTTAGTTTGCAATTTAAGTTGAAATTTTAATTTTACTCATCAACATACCCTATAATATATATAAGTTTAATTAATTAATTAATTTTCTTTTAATATAACATTTTTTGATGTTTAAATCATAATAATCTATGTTTTTATATGTTACGTGTATTAGTTCATATAATAAAAAAATTATGCAATTGTACCATTTGAGTTTAGAAAAAAATATCATTTTTTTCTCTTTATATTATAACTATTCATGTTTTTATATATTTATATTATTTATAAAACATAGGGTTTTTAATAACTATTTTGATATATTATTTACTTCTTTTTTTCTCAATTATTTCACTTTATCAAAAAAAAAATTATTTATCCCAAAAATTTTTAAATACATTAACATTTACATTATTTAAATATTTATATTTATTTATCTTAAACTTAAAATATTTAATAAAAATGTGAAATAAAACTTAAACTAGTAGTGATTGAATAATAAAATTTTGTATATAAAAAAAAAAAAGTTTCGGTTTTTCGGTTCGGTTAACCGAATCGAACCGATTTTTTCGATTTTTCGGTTTGGTTTCGGTTAACCGAATAAAAAAAACTGAAAAAACCAAAAATTGAATTTTTTTGAAATGAAAAATCAGGTTCGGTTCGGTTTTTTCGATTTTCGGTCGGTTCGATCGGTTCCGGTTTTTTTTTAACACCCCTAGGCTTGATCGGCAAGGATCGATTCTTATCGATTCGTGCTGCAGCAGTTTACCGAGTTGGTTACTCGTTAAGGATATATAAGGGGGCAAGCCATCTCACAGTAGTATCGAGGCGATATAAAGGAGTAGGCCATTTATGGTCGTATCATTTATACAAATGTCGAGGAAATATAAGGGGGCAGGCTGTTTCACGGTCATATTGTTTATTTAGTATCAAGGAGGTATAAGAAGGAAGGCTGTTTTACAGTTGAATCGTTTATACACAATCAAGAAATATAAAAGGGAAGGTTGTTACAGGGTCGTACATGTAAAATATACTTATACCACTAGTTTTATAAAATGTTCTTGTCTAGTCTATTTTATAAAACTGATCAAAATCTTGGATTTCGAGAGCTGAATATTTCATGAAACAATTTGTTCACTGAGTTTCATTAAATCTAATCATGTCTATGAGTTCTGAAATTTACTATGAAGTTTATTTAAATGTAAAATGACTCGTCGTCGATATAGGACGGCATTGAGTTAGCTCTTTAAAATTTTGTATAAGAAATACTAGTTTCTGGTTTAGTTCGTAGATTCCTTAAACTCCTTCAATTCTCCAGTACCCACATATCGTAACTTATACTTTAGTTATCTGAATTCGGAACGAATGTTCTTTTTATACTTGTATATTGTATTCCATTTCATTTTGGTTCCTTCTATACATGCAAATGCTTGCCTCACTGAGTCATTCGAACTCACCCTCTTTATGTTGTTCCTTTTGTTCTTTAGCCAAATTGAAGAGTAGAAGGCATCCTGAGCTTGGGCCACCTTTTGGCGTAGTGTAAATATTGTTATCATGATATCTGTAACGGTAAGGATGCGAGATATTATGGTTGAATTGTAATAGGGGGCATATGCTAAGTTAGTGTCTTTTCTACTGCGAAGTATGACAGGTTGGAGTCCCTTAATGAATGATGTATATATATAAGTTAAATTATGGGCCTTTGAGAAATTGTGACTTGTTATGAGAACTTGGGTTCTACTTGTCATTTTCAGCATGACTAGCTTAAATTTTAAATTATGAAATTTCTCAAGTTGAGAATTTTGGAGAGTGTAATTAGTTTTGAAAAAATAATATTGGAGTAGCACATCGATCTGAAGCAAGCACCTTTTGGACGGGGCGCTACAGATTCTACAACTCTTATAGCCAAATTTCTCAATAATCTTCTCAACATAATGAGACTGAGAAATGGCTATACCTTCAGTTGATGAATCAACTTGAGTCCAAGAATCATATTAGCCTCACCCATATCCTTTATCTCAAACTTGCCTTTCAGGTATGATTTTGTCTCATTTATAATCTCAAAGTTTGAACTAATTAACAGAACATCATCCATGTATAAGCATATCACAACTCAAGCATCACCTTTAACCTTACATTAAACGCACTTATCATTCTCATTTACACTGAATCCAAATGATAAAATAGTTTTATCAAAATTTTCATGCCATTGCTTAGGTGCTTGTTTTGATCCATGGAGGGATTTAACAAGCTTGCAAACCTTTTGTTGGTTACCAGGAGCTACAAATCCCTCAAATTGATCCATATAGATCAGATCTCTTCCTTGAGATCACCATACAGAAATGTTGTTTTTACATTCATCTGGTGAATCGGGAAATCATATATAGAAGCCAATGCGATAAGCACCTGGATTGTAATCAATGGAGCAATCGGGGAATAAGTATTAAAGAAGTCTATTCCCTCCTTTTGTTTAAAGCCTTTGGCAACTAATCTGGCCTTAAACTTATCTATGGTTCCATAATACTTAAGTTTCTTTTTAAAGATCTATTTGCATTCAATCCTAGTGCACCTCAGAGGGAGACTGACTAATTCCCATGTCCTATTAGAGACAATGGAATCCATCTCACTTTTGATAGTTGTCTTCTAATGCTTGGCTTTAGATAAGGCCATAGCATCCTTGAATGTCATAGGATCATCCTCGATATTGTAAGTAGTGAAATCACTTCCAAAATCCTTGACGACCCTGCTCTTTTACTCCATTTGGGTTCATCTGGCTCTTCAGGTCCTATGGATGTTGAACCAAAACTACTTGGATTAGTCCCCATATTTGACATCTTTTCCACATGTTCAGGAATAGAGGTCAATGTAAGAGTTGAATCTAAAGAAACATCATGAGGTATTCCTTTTTTCATTAGAAACACGTCCTCAAAAAACATGGCATCACAAAATTCCATTGTTGTGTTAACCTCTATGCCAGGGATTTCAGACTTAATTACCAAAAATCTCAATGCATAAATTGTTTCCACATGGCCTAAAAAGACCGCATCAACGATTTTAGGACCAAGCTTTTTCCTCTTATGTTTTGGGACTAGAAATTTTGTAAGACAGCCCCAAACTCAGAAATATTTTAAGCTAGGTTTTCTTCCTTTCCAAAATTTAAATGGAGTGCACTATTTATGCTTCAGAGGGACCTTGTTCAGAATATAGCAAGTCGTATTCAAAGCCTCTTCCAACATATATTTAGGTAGTCTGTAATTCAAAAGTAGACTGTTAATCATTTCTTTAAAAGTTCTATTCTTTCGTTCTGCTACCCCATTAGATGAGGGAGAGGAAGAAGAAAGTATTTTCATAAATAATACTAAAGTTTTAGCAAAATTCATTGAAAGGATTCGACTCATACTCTCCACCTCTATCTGATCTTAACATTTTAAGTTTCTTACCAGTTTGATTTTTATCTTCATTTCTGAAAATGACAAAATTTTCAAGTACTTCATCCTTATGTTTTAACAAAGAAACATAACAGTCATCTATAAGGATAATGAAGTATCTCTTCTGATATTTTGTTAAGATCCCATTGAACTCACAAATATCCATGTGCACAAGCTCAATTAATCAAAATTTCTTTCAACTAATTGGTAAGGTTTTCTTACTTGTTTGGCTTCAGCACATATTTTGACATTTGTGGCTATGCTCAATATCATGTTTAGGTATTACCTTCAAGTTCATCATGCATTTAACATAACCAAAATTCAACTGACCTAAACAACTATGCCATATGTCAGAACTTTCAACTGTATTCACTAACGATTTAGAATATGCATTTTATTATAAGACTCAAAACCAACATACTCAACTCTTAATTTAAACAAACGATTAGTTCAATAGCCTTTTTCCAATAAACAAACCATAATGTTGAATTACAACTTTATCAAATTTGAAAGCAAGCTTGTAGCTTTCCCTAACTATTACAGAACTACTAATAATATTTCTCTGTATAGTTGGGACGTGATGCACCCTTTGCAAAGGCAGTATGTGCCTTGAAGGGAACTTCAGGTCCACGCGTCCTATCCCAAGAACTTTAGCAGCATTGAAGTTTCCCATCATCATAGATTTTCCATCAACTGGCTGACAAGACACAAATAGCAATTTATCAGTACAAACATGCACATTTGCCCTAGTGTCTATTAACTAGTCAAATGCTTTATAAATAGTATAAGCTTTAGGTTTTGAAGTTACATAACTATCAACGATCATCTCTGGAGCTCTAGCTTCGCTAGTCTCCCGAACAACCATGTTGACCACTGTAGAGGCAGTTGAGTTGGGTTTGGGTTTGGCTTTCTTCAAGGGACAATCCTTGGCCCAATGGCCTACCTGTCCACAATCCTAGCATGGTTTGTTTGCTTTTGGTTTCTTAGATTTGGCTTTTCCTTTATTAATGGTTTTATAGTTTGAGTTTACTTGGTTCATTTTATTATTAAATTTCTTCTTTTCTCCAGTTACTGTATTAGTCTGTGGTTGGTGCTCAACTGGAATCCCATGAGTTTGATTTTGGTCTTTCTCTTTGATATGTTTATAGTAATATAAGATCGTCTAGGGACAACTTCCCTTTCTGATGCTTGAGTGTAATTAATTCCAAAATTTTCCCAAGACTTGAAAAATTTATCCGCTATAGACATGACTAGAAATTTCTCAGGAAGTTTCATCTTAGCATCAACAAGGGCATGCTCAAGTTAATCAGTTCATGTGTTTGTTCAATTACAGACTTTTCCTCAACCATATGATATTTCATGAACTTGGAAACAAAATACTTCTCGAGCCCTTACTCTTTAGTATTATATTTCTGGTCCAACTCATCCTACAACGACTTAGCAGTGTACGAGTCAGAGCAGCATAGTTGAAGAGAACATTTGATAGTAACGCAAAATGATCCCTCGACCTAGCTGATCTTTCTCGGTCCACTCAGCTATTTCAGCTATTTTGGGATCGATATCGGTTAGTTCAAGTCTAGTCACCTGAATCATCGAAAGAAGACCTTTCATCTGAACAATGTTTTCACTCATTATTGCCAATGTATGAAAAACTGGCCCCCAAACTTTTCTGGCAAGGAAGATAGGTCAACTTTGAAAGACAACAAAGAACCAGCACTAGAACCAATTATAGAAGAAGATGCCATTTTTCAGAAATACAACTAGTTTTAAACAAACACTAAACACTAATTTCTTCAAGATTGTTTGAAACAAGCATATTATAAACAATAGTTTATAACAAAATTACAAAACAGATTATAATCACAAGGGCAATGTTTGTAAAAATTAGTAACATAAATATTTCATGAAAACAACATACGATATATAAATATATATATATATATCAATTTAGTTCAAACAGTATATACCAGAAGCAAACACTAGCTGGAATATGAAAATAAGAGAATTTAAATAGTAAAATAAAGAACTTAGCTAAAAGTTATGTATCATAACAGAACTTGGAAATAGGTCTGACTGAATTACTAGAAATTGGTTTACCTTATAGAAATTATTGCCCCTCACCAAAGCAACAGGTACTGCAAAATTTCCTCTAGGATAGGATAGTCCAAAAGCTTTCTACTGCACCCTAGAACAGCTTTACCTCAATCATTATTGTGTCGCTGGAACTCTGGTAGCAACACAAATATAAACAAAAACAAATATTTTGTTTTTGCATATATATGAGAGGGAGAGAAGAGATATTCAGCTTTTCTATGGTATATTCATTCTGCCTGCAACAGTAGGTTTATATAGGCAAGAATGGAGTCCAAAAACATGTCCACATTCATTCTGGACCAGGTGCAATGCACCTGTAACTCCAGAACTGTTTCTGGATATATAGTTTTTGTAATTACAAAAATGTGCAAAAAGGGTTCTGCAAAGACCCAAGATAATTCGCTCAAATGCCTATCACCGGAGTTGTAGCCAAGCTGGGTGGGTGGCAACGGCAGTGCGCTTGTGGGCACACCCTCATTAGACCCTTAGTTGATACTTTAGCAAGCACCAATACTTGAACCACCTATAAGGTACATTCCCTTTGGAAAAACTTCCAATGTGGGATAAGTGGTCTAGCATTAGGCATAGAAGCCTTTTATACTCGAACTTAATCCCCCACAATTTATCTCACAACCAATGTGGGATTCCCCCACATTCATAATCTCTAGCTCTTTTGTTTTCCTCTTCACATTTATGCAACACTTATGATTTACAACCAAATTGGCATTAACCATAAATTTATATCACTTCTTAATCATGTAATTAGTCTCAATCCCAATTGATTTGATATTTTAACGACAATTCAAACTTGTCGTTAAAAATCTCTAGATTTATACAACCAAATTACATTTTCAAACTCCATTACTATCTTTTAATATTCAATCATTAAAAATATATTTGTTTAATTTTTTTAATGAAATACATTTTATTTTATTATGATGTCTCATATTATGTTAAAGTAATATGTTAAAGTAAAACCCACACTATTATCATTTGCTATGTTGCGTAACTAATTTAACGACAATTCAAACTTGTTAACTAATATTTTCATCTTATATCATCACAAGTAATAGAATACACAATCAACTAAATAATGGTTCTCATATGTATATTGTTTTATTTATGCGACATAAAGAAAAAGTAATGAGGTTTGCGAATTATTGTTTTTATATTAACATATTATTTTCAAGCGGATAAAATTAGTATTTTTACCCCTAGTCCAAATATTTTTATTTTTGCGCAAAAGTGCGTGCTAAATATTTCCAATATTTGACCAGGCTTAAAATGTAAATTGAAAAATGAACATGCAACCAAACAAGGCTTTGCTCTCTTACATTAACAATGTGCCCGTCTTTTTTTTTTTTTTTTTTTAAATTCAGTACACGTGCGTACTAAGAATTTATTAGATTTGAATTCTATTATGTGACAAGGTGATACAATTGAGATATTACTTGAGAAAACTAAATATTATCTAAAGGGCATTTGGCACTTGGTACTTGGGATGTAGCAATATCAAGGGAAAATGCAATTTTAGTCCCTTATTTTTGGCCTTCCATCGGTTTGGTCCATTAAAATATTCAACTTGCAAAATACGACCTAAGGTTCATAAATTTCAACACATTGAGGCCAAAATTTCACAATTTTGGTCCTTTTTACCAGAATCTTGGTAGAAATACGCCAGAAATTGGCATGCTCCAATCACATTTTGGGGCTTTTTTGACACATGTCCAATTTTTTAAATCTAGAGATGTCAAAATTATCCGTCTCCATAGATACTCGCAGGAAATTTCCCGCGATGGGCGGATACGGGGATAATTTTCTTCCTATGGGGATGGGAATGGGGACAATTTTGATACCCAATTGTTAAACAGTGCGGGGGCAGAGATCATAGTCCTCGTCCTGTGGGTACCCATTACCCATTTAAATTATTTTTTTCTTCTAATAAACTACATATATTTTTATAGGAGCTAAGCTAAATGAAGAGCTCTTGGGAGGAATCATGCTAAATTGAGATCCCTTGGGAGAAATTGTTATGCTTTATTGAAATTTATGTTTATGTATTATTTATCTTTTAATATTTTGTTGCAAACGTAATTAAATATTGTGTGTTATGTATAAAAATCTTTTAATTTTGGAAGTAATTTATGTTATTGGAAAATTTCAGTACCTTTTTTTATTTCTAAATTTTTTTATGAATTTTATAAATTCTAATTCTATCAAACCCGTGGATATTTGTGGAAAAGTTTAGTACTTATCCCTGCTTCTCCATAGGGAGATGGGGACCATTTTGACCTCGCGGGGGTGGGGGCGAGGTGGCTTTCCCTGTCCCGTCCCATTAACACTCTTATTTCAACCTTCCCACGTTGAATTGGCAAACTCCATCATATCACCTACTGATGTACACATCAGCGCACTACCACAATATTTAATTATGTTTTACAACAAAATATTAAAAGATAAATAATACATAAACATAAATTTCAACAAAGTATAACAATTCTGTGGTGAGGGACCTCGGCCAGAACCCCAACCTTTGTCGTGGCAAGGGACAGATATCTAAGTAGTCTGTCATATATAAGATAAAAACAAACATACATCAAAATTCAATATATATCGACAATAATATTATTATGACAAATTAATTAGTTACATATGTGAAATACATAATAACAGCTGATAACTAAACTTAATAAAACACATAAGTTAAAACAAGCATGAACATACCGCTAACATAATTCAATTTTTGTCAAAATATTCAAATCCATTAGTCTCATCATCGTCATCAAATTCATCTTCATCATCGCTTAACCATATATCTTTTTTGTCAATATCACAAATGATATCTTCTAATATTTCACATCCGATGCATCGACATCCTTTAAAGGATGATTACGATCTATAAGTCCTCTACCAATTCATTTGAATTTACTATATCAACATGCAATGGAGTATCATTCTAATAAGCAACTTCTAATGAATTTTAATTTTAACTCTACCCCTTGTTAGCCTTCATTTTACAATAGCCAACCAATTGAGCTTATCCTTAGTTCTTCCTAGGTATCGAACATAGTAAAGTTATCTAACTTGTTTGGCAAGTATAAATTGGTTATACTTCCTATACCTATTCCTTTCCTTAACTTCAACAATATTAATATTCTGTATGCATTATACGAGTCCTTTCACAGGAGTAGAATCAAACCACTCATAATGGAATATAACCACTTTCTTTATAGGTTCTCTTGAGTATTCTAGCTCAACCACATCAGTTAATATCCCCTAATAGTCTTCCTTACCACCAATCCCATTGACTCCATTTACCCATACACCACTATTCACTATTTTTTTTGCCTTAACTCCATACATCTATGTGGAACTTAACCATTGACAAAGTATTTGGGTCATGTCCTAACCTATTTGTTAGGGTCCCAAGCCAAGTCATACAAGAACGAATTTGTTATGTCGTTGCTCAAGTCATGGATTTTTTCATTCATCACATAAAATGTTAGTTTTGAATGAAATTTTTGTCCAATTTTAAATTGAGTTGAGATATACATAATCAAGTTAGTGTAAATATACTTATGTAGGACTTAAACCAGTAGGCAATTCATTTTCAATCCTCACATTGACATCCTAATTGTCGATGTCGAAGTATTCCACAAATAATTACATCATCATATTTAGGAACATATAGAAAACATAAAAGTAGTACTCAGTTTGAAGAAAATTGAAATTCTAATTAGTTCAATGACTTAATGTATTTCTTGACCTCCTCACAATCAAGCAACACATGCAGTACTGCAACTCTAAGCTCGTCAGGCTTAATCACCTAGTCATAGAGGTACTAGAGACACGCCTAGTTAGATTAGACGGATATCCATATTCTAGCATTCGTAATAACTTTACCTATTCACGTACAATTTTCCTTTGCTCAGTTGTAAGGACATACTTAGCTTTAGGCTTGCTCCATTGTTCGTTTTCCTTTTGAATTAATTGTATAACATTGTATATATGCCTACATATTGGTGTTTGGTTCAATAATAAATCAGAAATCACATTGGTATAACCTAAGGAGTTTTCTAACCTTCATTAGAAGTCCTCCTACCATATAAATTGAGATAAAGCAATGAAGATTTGATGAATGCCTATCTATTTTAAATGATTCTCATGAGCAAATTAGCTCTTGTTTAGTTTATGATAACAGAAAGCTATAGTAACTTGCATATTTTTTACCTGATTTTATATTCTAAATCAAAATTAAAGATTCAAATGCTTCATTTCTTGTCAGATCTAAGTGTATTTATCATAAATAAAAAATTTAAAGGTTTTAAGAAAGAACCGTTGAATCTTTTGTAACGAAGACATTTACTGTCTAAGGGCCATGAAGGGATATTTTTGAGAGACTGTTGCATGGAAAGAGTTGGGTATATCTCCCTTTTTAAATATTTAACAATTCAAAATTTTGGCTCTTAGGGGTTATTATAGGGGGTTCCATAAAAGATTATCCCAACAAAATTTTTGGTAGAGTTTCCTCTAAAACTATTACAATTCAAGTTTTTTCTAACACACGGAACAAAGACATATGTCACACAAAGATTATAAATAAACTATTTAATATTATAACCCCTTATTACTCAGTACATATGCAAGCAAACAACAATCCAACAATAGCAAATAGTAAGGCTCCATCCCTTTCCTCAAAGCCCATCCTCCAACCTAAACCACCAATTCTAGATGCTAGATTCTATATTTAGCGCATGCTAACTATTTACAAAGACATAAAATTTCCATCATACTAGACCATATACGTAAAAAAAAGCACGTTTATCTACAAATATATAGAATATTGATAAATGACAGAACGAATGAAGAAAAGTGTTGGATATCAACAACAAAAGTAGCTACAATTCACAATTTAAAAGAATAGTTACAAATTAATTCAAAAAAATATTTATAAGTATAGAAAATTATTCACAAAATAATTACATAAATATTACATCATACTTTTCAATCTCACTAATAATTAATACACATAATTTAACTAAGATATAATAACTAAAACGGTTTTCAATTAATATAAAATAGTCAATTAAATCCTAAATTAACCTTAAAGTACATAAACTTAATAATAAAATCTAAATTGAACAAACACTAAATTAAACAAATTGAACATATAATACAAATTTTAATAAATCCAAAATTAAACAAATATAATCTTAAAATATAAAAAATGTGAATAATCATAAGTACATACACTAACACACAAAATATAAATTTAAAACCTAGATTAATATCTAATTTCTACAAAATTAAAACTGTAAACCTTAATATCTTAATCAATTTCAATAATGAGTCCTCTTAAATCTCTAGGTCCGGATGGGATTCCAGTTTTATTCTATCAAAAATACTGGCATATTTGGTGTCCAAATGTCATCCGGTTGGTTCTCAATGTTCTAAATGAAGGGATTTTTTGTTCTAAGCTTAATTATACTCACATTGTGTTGATTCCAAAGATAGCAAATCTGGAGTTTATAACTCAGTTCAGACCTATTAGTCTTGGGAATGTCATCTATAAGATAGCCTCGAAGATTCTGACTAATAGACTGAAACCTTTCATGGATGTAATTGTTGCAGACACAGTTAGCTTTTGTCCCGTCCCGCCTCATTTTTGACAATGTCCTGTGGCTTTTGAGGTTAACCCCTATCTGAAGAGGAAAACAGCTAGCAAAGTTGGATGCATGTCGCTTAAATTGGACATGAGCAAAGCATACAATAAGGTCGAATGGAGGTCCCTTCGAAAGATAATGTTGAAATTAGGCTTTGCAAACAGAATGGTACAGTTGATAATGTCCTGTGTTGAAACTGTTTCATATTCAATAATGATGAATGGAAACCAGTTTGGTTATTTCGATCTAGAGAGGGGTTTGAGGCAAGGGGATCCTTTGTTCCAGTATCTTTTCTTATTTTGCACGGAGCTCTTAGTTCTTTAATTGGCAAAATTGCATTTTTAGTCTCATACGATGGGAGGGTTTGCAACTTTAATCCCACACTTTTTAAAATTTTAGAAAACGTTACAAAATTTAAAAAAAGTTGCAAAATTAGTCCCACAGCTCAATTTCCGTCCAAAATTTAATAGAGAAAGCGCGTGTGGCCGTCTACTGCGCGTCGCCTTGGTAGAAAAATTGCACTTTCAGTCCCATACGTTAGGAGGAGGTTGCAACTTTAGTCCCACTGTAGATAAATTAATTTGAAGCCAATTGAGAAGTGACATGTATAAAATAATATGCTAATTATTAATTTAAAATTCTCTATTTATATTTTGGAATTTATTAAATTTAATTCCAAAAGATAAATGATTAATTTTAATTAATAGTTTATTATTTATTTTATATTCAAATCAAATATTGACAAGTGTCAAAGATAGAGTGTCTATATCTATGTACCAATTAAATCAAAGATATTTGATATTATCTCTTGATATTGATATTATCTTTTAATGTTTGATATTGTCAAATCAAAGATATCTGATATTATCTATGGGTGTAAATGAGATGAAACTATTTGCGAACGGTTCGGGCTCGGCTCGATGAAAGCTCGAATTCAGCTCGAACTTAAATGAGCCAAGCCGAGTCAAGCTCAATAGTATTTGACTCGATAGGCTCGCGAGCCTAAACGAGCCTTTTATTATAATAATAATAATAATAATAATAATAATAATAATAATAATTATTATTATTATTATTATTATTATTATTATTATTATTAAGAAATAATAAAATTATTTAAAAATTGAAAAGAAAAAAACCCTAAGGCTATGTTCACTTGCATTTTGGGCATTTTCTAGAAAAAAATTTGGGAGAATGAGTTTTTGGAAGACAAATTGGAAAAAGTGTCAACCGTTTGTTTTTATTTTGGGAAAATAGGGAAAATGATTTTTGAATGAGCTGTTTGTTTGTTAATATTTTGGTGGGGAACAATTTTTACTGTAAATGTCAAATTAGTTACTTTTTTGTTAGGTTTGTTGGGAGAAATTGATATTTTTTTTTATGTAATATATGTATGTATATTTATAATTCGATGATGTGTGTGTGTATATGTATATAATCATTGGTAGACAAAATAATTATTTAAAATTAATTTATTATTAATATATTAAATTTTATATGTAATTGATTATTAAATTAAATAGATTATTAAATTGTATATGTTATCATTGTATATGTATATATATATATATGTTTGACATAACACGATTCCAGGCAAAATTGCATTTTTAGTCCTATACGATAGGGGGGTTTGCAACTTTAGTCCCACGCTTTTTTAAATTTTAGAAAACGTCCCAAAATTTAAAAAAAGTTGCAAAGTTAGTCCACAACTCAATTTCCGTCCAAAATTTAACAGAGAAAGCGCGTGTGACGCGCGTGGCCGTCTACTGCGCGTCACCTTGGTGGAAAAATTGCACTTTCAGTCCCATACGTTAGGGGGAGGTTGCAACTTTAGTCCCATTGTAGATAAATTAATTTGAAACCAATTGAGAAGTGACATGTATAAAATAATATGTTAATTATTAATTTAAAATTCTCTATTTATATTTTGAAATTTATTAAATTTAATTTCAAAAGATAAATGATTAATTTTAATTAATAATTTAGTATTTATTTTATATTCAAATCAAATATTGACAAGTGTCAAAGATGGAGTGTCTATATTTATGGACCAATTAAATCAAAGATATTTGATATTATCTCTTGATATTAATATTACCTTTTGATGTTTGATATTGGCAAATCAAATATATTCGATATTATCTATAGGTGTAAATGAGCTGAGACTATTTGCGAACGGTTCAGGTTTGGCTCAAATCAAATCAAAGTTAAGCCATCGATTTGAAGAAAAATAACGCCAATTCGAGGGCTTCGTACCTTAATCTCGAATCAAATATAAAAAGTATATGAGCTCTAAAGAACTCTTTGAATGTCGTGGATATCCTTGAATTTGCTTAATAGAATTATTGAACTCCTTCAAAGTTTTTCTTACTTGCTGGAATCTAAAGTGGGCATATGCAATACAAGTGGAGCTAGATGCATCGAAATAGCAAGAAACATGGACTCTTGTAATCTTGCTGCACATGATCCATCTAAAAACTTGGTTGATTGCAAGTAGATTTTTTGTGTTAAGTACAAGCCCGATGGCATTATTAACGAATATAAAATCCAACTGGTTGCTAAAGGATTTAGCCAATGACCAAGGCTCAATTATGATGCCACATTTGCTGTTGTAGCTAAACAAACAACAACACGACTTTACTTTCTCTTGTCGTTTCTTGGGACTGGGTTATTCAAGAAGTTGATTTCAATAAAGTCTTTCTCAATGAAACTCTTCAAGAGGAAGTCTATATGCACTAGCCACTTGGCTTCATTAATAAAGCCAACCCAAATCATGTATCGCCTTAAGAAGGCTATCTATAGCCTTAAACAAGCCCCGCGACTTGGTACACTACTCATTTGTTTGGATGATGTGATTAGAAGTGATATGTAAGCAAAGGATACATTTTAAGCCCATTAGGATAGAATATTTTAATTTTATGTTTGGTTGGTATGATTAGTATATAAATAAATTAAAATATAATATATAAATTTACTATTATATCCTTTATATTTTTTAATAAGTTTTTCATAATTTTCTCATTCTTTCCCATTTTTAGAATCATGGTTTAATTGGAAATAAGATAAAAAATAAACCTTATTAAATCTTTGTAATTCTTATCACACCTAATCAAGTCTTCCCCCCCTTGATCCATTTTCCAAAAGCAACAATAAATAATGTAGGGCATAAGATTTATCAAGGGCTTTTATCAATTGAAACAAACATTAAAAGAGGCTTGATTAGGTATGTATCACACCTAATCAAACCAAGCAAACAAGGCCTAAGGGATTACCTAGTTACCTTTGGTCTCAAAATGGCGCAGTCTGATTGTTTATTATTCATATTCATATTCATATTCTCACAAGGAAGTATTACTAAATATGTTATTATTTATGTTGATGATCTTATCATCATTGGTTCACATCCTGTTGCTAATAATAAATTTATTGTGCAGCTTGGCACCAGGTTTTCTCTTAAAGATTTGGGCAATTTAGACTATTTGTTGGTGTTGAAGCTAGACATACTCTGGATAGGCTGTTTTTATCTCAACACAAGTAAATTCTTAACATTTTGGATTGTGGAGGCAAACTTAATGCCAACACTTCTTACCTCTTCGCACAATTGACGTGTTGGTGATGGCTCTCCTTTGTCAAATCCAACTGATTATCGTGCATTGTTTGGAAGTCTTCAGTATCTCCAGTTTCCTCACCCTGACATCGCATTTGCTGTCAACAAATTGGCATAGTCTCTAGTCAACCAACTGAGCTTCATTGGTCATCTCTCAAACGAGTGCTTCGCTATCTTAGAGGAACATCGCATCACGGACTCTTCTTTCACCACTGCTCTCTTCTCACTCTTCATGCTTTTTCAGATGCTGACTGGCCTGAAACAGAGGTGATTGAAGCTAGCTCCACATCAACCTTTATTATTTTCATGGGAAGCAATCCAATTTCTTGGTGCTGTCGAAAATAGCGCTCCATGGCAAGGTCATTCACTAAGGCTGAGTACCATTCAATTGCGTAGGGGTGGGAATATGTTAGGCTGGGCTAGGCTAGGCTTTACTTTAAATAGGTCAAGCTTGTTGCATAAATTGTAAACTTAAGCCTAGCTTATTGCTTGACATAGGCTTTTTGTTAAGGCCTGGCCTAGCCTTTTTAGATTTTCCAAAGCCTAGGCCTAGCCTAAAAAAATCTATTTTAGTTAAGATTCTAATTAGACTTAAATTTATACAGGTTCAGGCTTTTAATAGGCTCAGGTCTTAATAGGCTTAAAACTTTGATAGGACTTAATAAGCCTAAAAATTCTATAATTTATGTTAAGCAAAAATAATTATCACTTATAATACATTTATCTAAACAAAGAGAAAAGCATAACCAAACATTATGATAAGTTAAGCAAAAAAATTGAAATAAAATGGTTATGTATTAATTAAGAACATAATATATAATTATATAAAATTAATTAATATAAATATAAAAGTAATTATATAAGTATTATAAATAATTATTATATATATTATAATATAATTAAATTATATAAGCTAGCTTGATAGACTTTATAGGCTTTTTTAAAACCCTAAACCTAACTTTTTTAATTAAATAGTCTTCTTTAAAAATCTAAATCTAGCATATTTATTAAATAGACTAGGTTGGGTTAAGCCTCAAATAAGTCAGACTTTAGGCTCTTGACGGACGGCCTACCTATTCCCATCCCTAGTTGCCTTCACCATAGATGAGGTTTAATTTGTTGGCTTGTCAATCTGTCCAAGGAACTCTCAATACCCTTACCACCTGCACTTGTTATTTATTATGACAAACTTGGAGCTATCCATCTATGTTACAACGTAGTCTTTCACTCTTGCATGAAGCATATTAAAGAGGATTATCATTTTGTCCCCTCCAAAAATTCTAGATGGTGTTCTACATGCGTCTCGCTTCTTCTCTGAGGATCAGTTGGCTGACTTGCTTACCAAAGCATTATCTCGTTCTGCCATTTAGCGTCTTCTGGACAATATCAGTGTGTCTACTAGACCCGTTGTCTTGAGGAGGCATAATAAGAAAGTTTCCTCTCCTTCCTTATGATTCTAGTGATTGACTACACACGATTATTCTCTTGATTGTATTTCCGCATTATTTCCTCTATTGTATTGCTCATATAAATACATTAATATTGTCAATGAAATGAATTAGTTTTTCCCCTTTTGATACCTCTCATTTATGCAATAAAGCATGTCCCTTATCATTCTCCATCGCCACCACGCAAGAGCACAACTACTCTAGAGTCTTTTAAAACCTTTTCCGCTCCTTTTCTTTATCTTTCCCCCTTTTCAACTATGAAAACCTTAAATTTTTGAAAATGTGGGAAATTATCAAGGACAAATTATTTTGTATGAACAGGCAGGAATCATCAAATTATTTTCCTTCCTTAAGAGATTGAATTATTTATATTACCACACAAACTCGTCAAATGACAGACGCAAGAAGCTTGTCAATTTTTATTTAGAATTTTATAAATATTCATTAAGTACCAAATTTCTTTTATTTAGAACAAATACGAGTCACCAGATATCCAAGAAGAGGAATCCACTGTTATCACACCGCTACCGATTTTGCGAGAACAAAGCCAAACTTGTGAGAATTCCAGTTCAATTGGGTGAAGTGTGTGCTGTGAAGAAGAATAACAGAAGTGGAAGAAAAGAAATTGGAGAAGAAAAAGGACAAGACGTGCTGAAGAGAGAATATTTACTGCAGAGGTAAGGATTGTTTTTCTGTTGCAACCAAAAATTGTTTTATGCCTCCCCTATTTCAGGTATTTAACAAAGAGAAAAGACAAAAAGACAAAAGGATTTTTAACCCTGCTTAACTAATTAACTAACAGTCATTAGATGCTGAAAATTAGCCATTAACGACTAAACAAAGCCCTAACTCAATTGCTCTGAAACGGTGTCGCTGCCTTTAGTAAAACGGCGTCGTTGATTCTCCTCCCATTTCAGAAAACGCCTTCTTCTTTTTTAAGTCGCTGTTTTCCTCTTTTTCCTTCTCCACGTTTTCATTTTCAGTTTGCTGAGTTGTAACAATGCTTTCCCCTTCCAGAAGACTTGCCCTCAAGTCTTCAAGCTCAGGAAATTGCTTGGTAATCACATAGTAATCCTCCCACGTAGCCTCTGACTCGGGTAAGTGCGACCATTGAACTAAAACTTGAACCACTGGATCATTTCTTCTTTTAATAAGACGTCTGGCGAGGATGGTTACTGGTTTGAGGATTATCTTTCCCTCTTCATCAAAATTTGGAAGAGTTGGTGTCACTTTTTCTCCATTTCCAACATGCCTCTTAAGTAGTGATATGTGAAAGACAGGATGCAACTTAGCTTCTGTGGGTAACTTCAGTTTATAGGCAACTTCTCCTACCTTCTCTATGATTGGAAATGGCCCTGCATACCTCGGACTTAACTTCCACATTTGACTCTTGCGCACAGTATGTTGCCTGTAAGGTTTGAGCTTTAAGTAGACAAAATCCCCAATGTTGAGAGTAGCTTCAGTCCTTTGTCTGTCAGCTTGTTGTTTCATCCTGTTTTGAGCCCTCTTAAGGTGATGTTTTAGATGGCTATGAATAGCGGCCCTATCCTGAACCAGTTGATCCACTCCTTGGACAATAGCTTCTTCAAGAAACTCTGCAGGAAGATGTGTTGGCTTGTATCCATAAAGAGCTTCAAAAGGTGTCATGGCTATGGCTGTGTGAAAGTTAGTGTTATACCAATACTCAGCCATAGCTAACCATCGAGTCCATTGTTTTGGAGAGGTCCCACACATGCATCTCAAATAGCTTTCCAAGCATTGGTTAACCCTTTCACTTTGCCCGTCCGTCTGGGGATGGTAGGCTGTACTTAGCATCTGCTGGACCCCTAGGACCTTGAGAAATTCCCTCCAAAATTGGCTAGTGAACGTTGCGCCCCTATCTGAAATAACACTAAAAGGTAAACCATGTAACTTGTAAATAGAATCTAAGAATGTGTGTGCAAGGTGTAAAGCTGAAAAAGGATGAGACAAAGCTATGAAGTGTGCATATTTTGTATATCTATCTACAATGACCCAAATCACTGTCTTCCCGTTGGAGTTTGGCAATTGTTCTATGAAATCCATAGTGATGTGCTTCCAGGCCTGTTCAGGAATGGGCAGCGGTTGTAGTAATCCCTGTGGCTTTGTGGTTATGTGTTTGCATTGTTGGCATACCTCACAAGAACTTACGATTTGCTGGACCAATTCTTGCATCTTTGGCCACCAATAAACACTCTTAACTCTCTGCCAAGTTCCTTGAATGCCTGAATGCCCACCGATGCTTGAAGCATGCATAGCTTTAACAATTTTATCCCTTAATGCAGTACCGATTCCTACATACAACTTCCCTTTGTGCTTGATCAAATTTCCTTGTACTAAAAAAACTGAGAGGTTGTAAGGATATAACATCTTTTCAGTGATGATTTCTTGAGCTTGAGGATCCCCTTCATAGCTGGCTAGAAGCTCAGTCACCCAAGCTGGTTTTAAGACAGTGAGGCTGTTACATTCTCTTACTTCTTCTATTTCTTCCCTTCTGGAGAGTGCATCAGCTACTATGTTGTCTTTGCCTTGTCGGTACTCTATTGAATAACTGTAACCAAGGAGTTTGGTGAGATATTTGTGCTGCAAATGGGTGGATATTTTCTGTTCCAAGAGATACTTTAAACTGCACTGATCAGTTTTTATGAGAAAATGATTGTGAATGAGGTATGCTCTCCACTTCTCAACAGCATGTATTATGGCCATTAACTCCTTCTCATATACTGATAATCCTAGTGCCTTTTGCCCCAAGGCCTTGCTGAAAAAGGCTATAGGATTTTTCTTTGAGTTAAAACAGCTCCGAGGCCATAATAGCTGGCATCAGTTTCCAATATAAACTGTTGGCTGAAATCAGGTAACTGGAGGATAGGAGCAGTAGTCATGACCCTCTTGAGTTCTAGAAAGGCTAGTTCAGCTTCTTCAGACCACAGGAATTGACCCTTTTTTTGTGAGTTGGGTAAGAGGTTTAGCTATAAGACCGTAGTTTTTTATGAACTTCCTGTAGTAACCTGTTAAACCTAGAAAACCCCTAAGAGCTTTAACTGTTTGAGGCCGAGGCCACTCACTCATGGCTTGGATCTTGCTAGGATCAGGTTCTACCCCTTTCTTACTAATAACATGACCTAGATACTCAACCTTCTCCTGCCCAAAGACACATTTGGAAGCCTTGGCAAACAGTTGACAGTCTCCTAGTTTCTTAAGGACTAGTTCAAGATGCCTTTGGTGGTCTTCTAGTGATTTGCTATAGACTGGGATGTCATCGAAGAAGACTAGTACAAAATCCCTCAAATACTCACTAAAGGTATAGTTCATGATAGCTTGGAAAGTGGCTGGAGCATTAGTAAGTCCAAAAGGCATAACCTTAAACTCATAGAGTCCAGAAGTGGTGGCAAAGGCAGTCTTGGGGATATCTGAAGGGTTGACTCTAACCTGATGATAACCAGCCCTTAGGTCTATTTTTGAGAAGATGGTAGCCCCATGCAATTCATCTAGAAGGTCATCTATCAAAGGAATTGGGTAGCTGTCCTTAACAGTTAATGAGTTCAATTTTCTATAGTCAACACAAAACCTCCAAGAGCCGTCTTTTTTTTTTTACCAAAAGGACTGGGGAAGAAAAGGGGCTAGTACTAGGTTGTATCACTCCCATCCTAAGCATGTCTTGTACTAGTTTTTCTATCTCAAGCCTTTGCAAGAAGGGGTATCTATAAGGATGCTGTTTGAAAGGTTCAGTTCCTGGTTTAAGATTGATTTGGTGGTTGATGTTTCTAAAAGGAGGAAGGGATTTGGGCTCCTCAAATAGGGCTGAATGCTTAGAGAGAATTGGTTCCAATTCTGGGATTGTGTGGAATTTTTCTGGACTCTTAACTGGGCTTATCATGAACAAACACCCATTGAGTGAGTCTCTTTTTTTCCTAATCAACTTCTGGAGCTTGCTACCTGAAATCATCTTAAGTGAAACTTCAGATTTAATCCCATATAGAGTCACTTTCCTCTTATCATGCTTAAAGGAAATCTTGTGTTGATCATGGTCAAAGAGAACAGGTCCTAACTTCCTAATTAGGTCACATCCCATCACAAAGTCACAACCTCCTAATCCAAGGACTCTCACAGCAGTAGTGGTGAACTTACATCCTCCCATTTCCCAGCTAAAATTGCTGCACTTAAGATCACATTCAGTTTTTCTACCATCTGCTACAGTAACAGTGAGGGGGTGCGTTTGCTCTAAGGTATATCCTAACCTCTTGGCAGTCTCCAGGTTAAGAAAACTATGAGTACTCCCCGTGTCAAAGAGGATAGTGATAGCATTCTTCCCTACTTTCCCAGCTAGTTTAAGGGTGCTTGGTGTAACTTGACCAACAAGGGCTCCAAAGGATATGTGCAGCTCTTCATCCTCACCACTACTGACTTCTCTCTCAGACTCTACACCTTCTTCTCCCATGATTACAAACAATCTTTTACACCTATGACCAGTATGGTAAACCTCATCACAATTGAAGCAAAGTCCCTTTTTTCTTCTAGCTTCCATTTCCTCTTTAGACAGCCTTTTTAGGGGAGGATATTGATCCTTACTAGATTGACTCTTAGAGTTACCTTCTGTCTTACCTCATTTACTCCATTTTTGAGGCAAACTAGACCACCATTTGGCACTTTTTTGGCCCCTTTGGAGGGCTTCAATAAGCCCTTCTTGTTTTTTGGCGATTACAATAGCCTGAGAGAGGTTAGATGGATTTAACATCTCAACCATTTGCCTGATTTCCTCCCTTAGGCCTCCTACATAGCTCTTAACAAAATAGTCTTCTGTTAAGTGCCTGTTTGTGGCTAGCATAAATGCTTTTAGTTCCTCAAACTTAACAGTATAATCATCAACTGATTTATCCTGTTTAAGTTTATTGAACTGATTAACAAGGTTGTCTTCATTTTGAGAAGAAAACCTCTGCAATATCAACTCAGTGAAACAATCCCAACCCATACTTTCCTTGCCTTCAACATAATCTAGGTACCAACTATCAGCTATTCCCTCCATGTGCAAGGCGGCCAACAATATTTTTTCATAGTCGCTCATGTGGTTAAAGAGGAAATATTTTTGACACTTCCTAATCCAGCCCCTAGGATTTTCACCTGAAAATTTCGGGAATTCACATTTGGCATTTCTAAGACCCCCAGATTCACCTAGCTTAGGATTATGAGGAAGAGGAAGTATACCATCAGTTCTAGGTCTGGAAGTTTGGGCAGATGGTGAAGAGGACATGCTGACCTGCTCCTTTCCTTTGTTGAGGTTTAAGGCATGCAAGAAATCAGCCAATTTTCTGTCTACTGCGTCTTCAAATTTCTGTACCACTGCTTCCAGTTTCAGTTTTATTTCCTCATTACTCCTAGCCAGCTCCCCTTGGTTCTCTTTTAGCTCAGCAATTTGCTGTTCCATAGAATCCATCCTATTCGGTCTCGTCATCAGAGTCGCCCAGTTTCAAAATCGTTGCTCTGAGGCCACTGTTATCACACCGCTACCGATTTTGCGAGAACAAAGCCAAACTCCTGAGAATTCCAGTTCAATTGGGTGAAGTGTGTGCTGTGAAAAAGAATAACAGAAGTGGAAGAAAAGAAATTGGAGAAGAAAAAGGACAAGACGTGCTGAAGAGAGAATATTTACTGCAGAGGTAAGGATTGTTTTTCTGTTGCAACCAAAAATTGTTTTATGCCTCCCCTGTTTCAGGTATTTAACAAAGAGAAAAGACAAAAAGACAAAAGGATTTTTAACCCTGCTTAACTAATTAACTAACAGTCATTAGATGCTGAAAATCAGCCATTAACGACTAAACAAAGCCCTAACTCAATTGCTCTGAAACGGTGTTGCTGCCTTTAGTAAAACGGCGTCGTTGATTCTCCTCCCATTTCAGAAAACGCCTTCTTCTTCTTCTTCTTTTTTAAGTCGCTGTTTTCCTCTTTTTCCTTCTCCACGTTTTCATTTTCAGTTTGCTGAGTTGTAACAGCCACGAATATTTTTTCAAAATGAAAAACACCATAAAAAGCATTGGGGAAAAGCAAAAGGTTTAAGAAAAAGAGGCTCAGATCTGTTGATTTATGAACAGGCAAAGAGAATGCGGCCACGCCATGACTGCAGAATCCCCGGTTGCATGAGATTAAAGGGAATATTCAAATACCCAAAAATCACAGGCCATCCGGATCGCCCTGCCAAGATACGGGCCGGGTTTTCTCCAAGCCCGATTCATCAGCTCAGAGAATAACAAGAAATATCATCACAGCCTCAATATATACTGCAAATGCCTCCGAATCAACACCACCACGGCCGCCGCCGTCAAGATACACACACACGCACACACATATAGAGACATTATCAACACTAAGGTTGCCTTTGGTACTATATATTCTGCTTTCTCTTTTTCCTTTTAAGGGTTGTTGATGTTTTTGTCCTGAAGAAATCATGGGGATATAGAGAGGGGCAACCACCCTTTAGAATTCCCATAGATCTCTCTGTAACCCTCATTCTTCTCTGCTGAGCTGATGATGATGATTCTTGACTGCTGCTGCCCTTGGGCTCCCACATGTTATTTGTCTCTTGCTTGGGTTTCCTTATTTGCCCCTGTTCTCTTTTCTCTCCTATAATCTATTTTTCTCTTTTAATTATTTTACTTCATTTAAAACTTTCTTTTAATTGTTCTAAAATGTTATATAAATGGACTGAAACTATTTTAAAAACAGTATAATATCATGTAAAAAATTATTAAATTTCTTTCTATTCTGCATTTTACGCACTAAAATATTTATTATACATTAAAAGTTCTAAACACATAGTATGTGTCAACTACATTGAATACTAAAATCATTAACGTATACTTAAAATTATATGCTAAAAGTGACAACTCTCTCATATTATATTAAATTTTAAATTACTAATTATACCATTAATTTTTTTAATTTAGTTTTAAAAATATATTTATTACTCGATATAGAATTACAAAATACAAGTAATATGATAAAAATAATAATAATAACAATTATAAAATGTGTAAGTAGGTATATTCCACATTTTTAAACTTTTGTCATAGAAATTACTTGATATATACAAATTTATATTAACCGATAATTAATATTATAAGTTATTCAATATAGTTTATATTAGAATTATGTTATTGTTTATCCATACTACATAGAAAAACGAATCTTTTATTATCTATCAATACTAACAATTTAGCACATCTAATGCATGTGTAAAAATATTTATAAAACTTATTTAGGTTTTTATAATATAAATTTATTTTAAGATTTTTTTAAACAAGTATTAAAAAATTATGATATAATAATAATTATAGACATAAATAGGTGAGTTATAAATGACACTTACTATATAACTTCTAGTTAAGTAATGGTGTTTTAGGTAAATAATTTGAAAACACACCAAAAAGAGGATATATTCTTTAGTAATAGTATATATTAGACTTAAAAGAATTAAAAAAAAAAAAGCATCTTAGGCAAATCATTTGAAACCACATCAAAAAGAGTGTAAGTGCTTTATTAATAACTACCTAATATTTGAAAATACATCAAAAAGAGGGTAAGTGTTTTATTAATAACTAACCATTTGGGCACATTTCATCTATGTCCTAAAACTTTTATAGTATATAATAACTATTTTTTTTGATATAATATTAATCTTTAGTAGTATTTAATACTTATTTGATCATTTACGTAAAAATAATAAAAATATTAAAATAAAATGATAATTATAATATAAAATGTGTGGATTGTGTAGGTTGTAGACGATAGTTGCTATATAATTGTAGTTATGAAAATTAAAAAAGTGATAATATTTTAAGTACATCACACAAAATCATACCAAAAAAAGGATTAGGTGATTTATTAATAACTAATAATTTATCACATTCAATGCATGTGCTAAAACTTTTATAGTATTTTTTTATATAATAACAATTTAATTATTTTTATGTAATATAAATTTATTTTAAGAATTTTAATATATTTATTATTTTTTTCATAAATAACAATTAAAAATTATGACAAAATGATAATTGTGGACATAAAATTGGTGTGCTATAAAATATAAATGATAGTTATTATAGAACTTATAATTATTATTAGAATTAAAAGAAGGGAGTGAGGGCATTTTAGGTAAATTATTGAAAAATACACCAAAAAAGAGATATATGCTTTATTAATAACTAGAAATTTTGGCACATTCAATGCATATGCTAAAATTTTATAGACATTCATTTACTCTTTGGATATTACTATAATGTTCAATATTTTTGATGCATTTACTTAAATGTTAGTGATAAGTGAAAGGGAAAAAAAAACTAAGAAGGAAAAAAAATAGAGAGAAAAAAATATTAAAATAGAGAAAAGGTAATTACCTAAATAGTTATGAGATTTAAAAATAACAATGATGGTATTTTAAGAAGTCTATTCTAAAACCTATCAAAAAGAGGTAGTTGCTTTATATATAGCATAGATACAATAGCATCTAAAAATTAAATTAATGCATGCAAATAAAACATGCTACAACGACTAATTAATTAATAATATGTGTGATGGTTTATTCAATACTTTCTATAAGAAGAAAGTAATAGAATCTATTGAATATAAATTGCAGTAAACAAGAGGGTCTTAGGTTACAGTATATATGCTAGCATTTATTCACGTACTATGTACGTATTCTTCAAAATTACTATATATTAATATAATTGTTAAATTATAAATATAATTAAAATAAAAATATTAAAAAATAATTAAGCAATTAGTAAATTAAATATTACTTAAAAAATGGTTAAAAAATTAAATTAAAGATTTAAAATTTAGTATTTAAAAATTTCAAAAATATACATGACATCAAAAAAATATATATATTAAAATTATTCGGCGAGAAATTAAAAAAATTCAAATTTTCAAAACATAAAAGTCCATGAATATGATTATATATTTTATTAAAAATATGAAAATACTATGCAACAAAAAAATAATAGATAATTGCATTAAAAAATAAAAATATATGAGAATGATGTAGAACACAAGATTGATGGCTTAAAAGTTATTAAAATTTCTTTTTAATTATAATACTTTAAAATTACTTTAAACTTAAAAGATGATGAGTACATATTAAATTAAAACTTAAAATATAAAGAATTAAATAATATATTGACTGCCAATAATTTTAAAAAATCTTATTTAATTTTAATTTTTAATTTGAAAAATCAATTAAACCAAAATAAAATTATGATGGTAAAGATAAAAAATTAAAAAAATTGATATTAATATATAAGTTAATAGAAACCTTAGTTATCAAATAACTAAGTGAAGAAAAGAGCTTCATAATAGTAATAAAACATTAAAATTATTAGTAATATAAAGTTAAAATTATTTTAAATTGATAAAGTAATTATAAAGTCAAAATTAATTCTAAATAGGAATTAATGATAGGAAATGAGGAAAAAATTAGAATATAAAATAAAATATTATATTCATTCTCAAACTTTTTGTATAAATATAATGGGATGTTAGTATTATATTTTGCAAATAGCAGAAAAAAGTGAATAACAAAAAAAAGTTGTTAGCATTTCAACAATCAAAATTTTAAAAAAATAAAATAAAATTGGTATATATTTTGATAGATTGAATAATGTCCAGTTATAAATTTAAAAAATTAATGGATGTATTTTTTTTTTAAATAACCATCTCATAATTTTTTTCAATTAGATTAGAAAATATCTAAGAATATATATTGAAGAAGTAAATATATCAAAGTTTTACAAAATGTCGAATTATAAATACTTATACATACATAATTACATATATGTGAATAAAAAATAAAAAATAAATGACATATTTTAAAAATAAAAAATATTCAAAAAGTGAAACAAATTTTTAAAAATATTGAACCAAAGATTAGATCTCATTCTATAAATCTATAACTTGGATTAACAAAAAAAAGAAAAATAATCTAAAAATAAATTACAAAATTTAACGAATAAATTTATAACTTGATTCAAAGAATGAGTAAAAAGATAAAAATTAAATAAAAAAATTATCAATAATTAAAGAGAAAAACGTAACTAATAAAAATTAAATTAAATTAAAAAAATATTAAGAACAATTAATATATCTCATCTAGTAAAATTATAAAATTAAATGAACAAAAAGCGAATTTAAAATAAAAAAATTAAATAAATGAATTGATAACTTAAATTAAGAAAGAAACAAAAATATATATATAATTTTTGCAAATTTAATAATAATAAAAGTTAAATGATAGACTTTATTTATAGATGAAAAAAAATTAAAGCATTAAAATCCAAAAAATCTCTTCCATTATGTAACACCTAAAATAAAAAATGGGAAAAGAAATCAAGAAAGTGAAAAATAAAATAAAAAAAACAATAAAAAATTTGAAAAATAAAATAAAGAAGAGCACAAAGATATGGAAGGAAAAAAAATGCTAGAAAATAAAGAGGCATACAAAGAATAGAGCAAAAAGAATGCTAAAAATTGATAATATTAATGAAATGACTCTCTCTCTTTCTCTCTCTCTCTCTCTAGACAGACTCTCTCTCTCTCTTTCTCTCTCTCTCTCTCTCTATATATATATATATATATGCATATAAGTTAATTATTAAAGATAAGAAAAAAATTATGAAAAACTTATTAAATTATAGAGTTCTAATAATTAAGAAATCTTCCACATATTTAGAGTGGAGATAAAAAAAAATTGCAAATAAAATACAATCATTTTTTAGTATTAAAGATAAATAAAGAATAATTTATTTTAATTAAAAAAAATTTCAAAAATCTAGATATCTTTTAAAGAAATAAATAATATCAAATTTAATAATCAAAAAATAATTTTTAAATTTAATTAAAAAAAACTTTGAAAATTTTAAAAATTCAAAATTTAGTCAAAATTGCACAATTGAATATTCCACACCATTGTACTATATATAATAGTACAAATTAGGTTAAATGTCTTCTTCACTACTCTACTTTGGGATATCACTTGTATTAGGAATGTAATCAAACTGAGTCGAGCCAAGCCTAGCTTGAAGAAAATTTTCAAGCTCAAGTTCGAGCTAGAAATATATATATTATGCTTGAGTTGGAGCTCAACAAGCTTGAAATTTTAAGCTCGAGTTCGACTCGATAAAAACTCAAGCTCGATTCAACTCTGCTCAAATTGACAAATGAGTAGTAAATAACTGCAGGCTCTAAGTTTGAGCTCAAACTTGAAATGATAAAATGGTAATAGAATATATATTTATTAATAAAATAAAAAATAATATTTAATTATATATTGGCTCGCGAGCCTCGAGCTTAAATACAGACGACTCGAAATAGAGGTTGAGCTCGAGCTTTTTTTTTTTATTTATTTATTTATACACATGCACATCAAGAGTCTGTTAGGGCTCGAACTCCTGACCTCCCACATTATGTAGGAGACTTATGCCGTTGGGTTACAGGCCACTCGACAACTCAAGCTTGAGCCTGACTTATGAGATTCATGAGTCAGCTCGACTCATTTGCACTCCAAGCTTGTATAAAAGAATTAAGGCTATGTTTGGTTATATTCTCCCAAAACAAATTTATTTGAGCAGAATGTAACCAAACATTTAGCATTTTTTCTCTCTTAAACATAAATTTAAATACCTTGAGATATCCCTAGAATTTAAATGGCTTAATACCAAAAAAACCCCATACCCACCCTTGGTCGCTTCTTTCAATCATCACATACATATATTTATATATAGCATATACATATTTTTTATTATTCTTACAATTAAAAAAATTACTTGATTCCATATCACCTCAAAAATCCAATAAAAAAAACATTGATTTAACCACTACAATAAAAAATCTCCCCCCCCCCCCAACCAAAAAAAAAAAAAAAAAAAACATATCAAGACTCTCCAAAATAAATTTTACATGTACCTCAAAATATAACCAAACATGCCATTTTACCTCAAAAACCCAACAAAAAAATATTAATTTAACCATTACAATAAAAAATATCTTCTCCAAAATATAAACAAACATATCAAAACTTCTCAAAATAAATTTTAATTATTCCTCAAAACATAACAAAATATTTATTATATTTCCCAACCTTACTCCCAAATTCATTCTCCAAAACACATAATACAAAATATACAATTTACAACCAAACATTATCTAAACTTGGGTAACATCAAACTTGATATTCTTCAGTCCAACTCGAATTTAGTTTTACCCAATCCATGGAGCCGGAAATTTTTCTAAACTCAACCCAAACTTATTTGTACCAGTCTATTAAATTATCCAAAACTCACTCAACTGGTTCCTATTATTAATTTCTCTCTTTTTTATTTGGAAAAAACCCTCTATGCTATGATAAAAACAGGTAATGCCATATAAGAACAACAAATGAATAAAAATGCACAGTAGAGGCTCCTCTTTAATTTTTTTGTGCTTAGTAAATAATTCCTACATTTCTTAAACTTTCAGAAAATCTTATTTATTAAAGATTTGATCAATTAGTTTTTTTAATTTCACAGAGATTTTGTTGTTACACCTTCATAATTCATAGTGAACAAGCAAAAAGTCACAAAATTAGAATAATCAACAATTTCCATAAAATACTTCCCTTCTTCTACCGTAATAGTTTTCAATTTAAAAATTTAAATAATAAAAAAAGAGGCTCAGATCTGTTAGGGTCGGACAAGAGAAACGCCACCACGCCATGGCTGCGAAACCCTGGTTGCATTGCGAGATAGAGAGAACAACGGTCCTCAAATCTCGTACGCCATCCGGGTCGCCCCACCAAGATACGGGGCGGGTTTACCATTGCCCAGATTAAAAGCTCAGAAGAATCAAGAAATATCATCACAGCCCCACAGTTTATGGTTTGTTTGGATCAGTTGATGAATGGAACTGAATCAGTCCCAGAAAACATCTTTCGCTCTCTCTCTCTCTCTGCTTTCCTTTTTCTGCGTGTGTGTGTACGGAAATTGTTTAGTATATATGTATATATATATATATAGAAAATATTAAAAGGGTTGTTGGATCTTTTGTTAATGGAGAAATCACAGGCAAAGAGAGAGGGGCAACAACCCTTGAAAAATTCCCAAATCTTCCCTCTTGCCTCATTCTTCTCTTCTGAGCTTCTTTTTCCCCTGATGAAAACTGCCAATAAAATTGGTATTTCTAGCAAAATATCCCCTTTTTGCCCTCATTTTGACTATTTTATTGCTGCTCTTCAATAGCAAGCGGGTCGGGTCAGGCCGGCCCGACTTGCAAAAAAAAAAATCGACCCAACTCAACTCTTTTAATTTTTTAATATGGGTTGGGCTGGACCGGCTCACTTAAAAACCCATCTCGAGTTGAAATTTTGTCCCGGGATCGGCTAGGCCCGCGGACCGTGGGCTAGCCCAGCTCGCGGGCTAAACGAGTCGGCTCACGGGCTAGCCTACAATATTTTTTTAATTTAAATTATAAATTATAATTTTTAAAAATTTAAGAATTTATAATTTTTAAAAATTGAAGAATTTATAATTTTTAAAAATTTAAGAATTTATAATTAAGAATGTATAATGTATAATTTATAATTTATTACTTTATAAATGTATAAATCAATAATTAAGAAATTTTAATTTTTAAATTAAAAATCATATAAAAAAAAAATTTGAGAAAGGTGAAGACCATATTGCCTCAATTTGAAGAAGACGATGAAGCATCCACCATCGCATCTCAATTCGAAAGCGATTTAGATCACTTGAGTGAACAATCGATTTATCATTGGACATGTTTAGATGTTTAGATATTACAAAATTGCTTATTTTATTTATTTTTGTTATTATTATGTACTTTCATTTAGAGGTTTGGTCAAATCCACCTCTATGTAATTATTTTTTCTAAATTAATGACGGGTAAAGGGACTCATGTCAAACCCCTCACCACCTTATTTGGTGGTGTTTTTGGAAAACTATAATTGATAAAAAAAAAATTAATATAAGTATAAATTTCTAAGTTTTTATAAAAAAATAAGTATTGTAAAATATTAAAAATCACATAAATATAAATTATTAAGTCTTTTAAAAAAGTATAAGTGTTGAAAAAAAATTAATAATCACATAAATATAAAAACTTCAAAATTTTAAATTTATTTTTAAAAAAAAAAAAACTCACGGGCCAACCCGCGAGCCGGACCGCCTAGCTCAGCTCATATATAAACCGACTCACTTATATAGTGGGTTGATTTTGAGTTGAGCCGGACTTTTCAATTTTTAGCCCGTCACGGTTCAGACCGTGAATGGCCCACGAGCCGGCCCAACTCGGCTCGGGACAGCCATTAACCGTTTGTTAAACGATCTGAGCTGGCTCGGCCTGGCTTATTTGACTCCTCTAGGTCCAAGAGGTGAGGGTTACTATGGTAATTGGCGTTTCTTCGCAGCGACTTATTATCCTTTGGGGGATTCATTTAATTGGTATAATTTAATTTTTGATAAAATAGGCAGTAATGAATAAGGGTACCAACTGTAATTTCACTATTAGAGCCTTCCGAATTTTTTTTGCACTTTCCCCCCCTTTTTTATATTTGTTTTCTTGGTATTCGCGCAGGATTACTTTCCACACTCGTCCTCCAAGATTTTGAAGGTAATAAAAAAGTGTCTTATCACATTTCTCTAATGTCATCTTTTATCAATCAATCAAAAAAAGAAAAAAAGGTTTGGGCAAAACATAATGGCTTTTCTTAGGAGCTGTTTGAATTTATTTTTCGGAGATAATTTTATTTTTTAGTGAAAAAATATTGAAAAATTAATTATAAATATATTTTGAAAATAAAATATTATTTGGATATTTTATTTAAAATGTAATGATGATGTAAGATAGAAAATGAATTGTATTTGAAAAATATAACGCTTTTGTATTAAAAATCATGCAATTATGAGTAAGAAAAAATGAAAAGTAAAAACGAAGAGAGAGCGTAACAGTTTGTTTGAAAGAATATTTTGAGAATAAAAATATTTGTAAAAATAACAAAGAAGTTGATGGCTCTCTGTTTTCATGAAAACGAGCCTAGAAAACAAAAGCAAATGAGTTGTTAGAGAATTTCGCAACAAAATTAGAACATATTTTCGTGCGGGGGTAAAAGGGGTATATTGCCATAAAGTTTTTGGTTAACTAATGCATGATGTTTAAGTAATACTTGACTTCATTTCCCACCAAAAGTTTGGGTTTGTTTGTTTGTAAATTGTTAAAATATTTTTCAACTCTTAAAATATAAATAAACAACACATCACATTCTTCAGTCTTACTATCAAAAATACAACACAAAAGACCCAAAATACCCTCCCAACTCATTTTCTACCCATTCCCCAATATATTACCCTCTCATTTTTTGTCCCCCATCCAATCTATATACACATACAAAAATAATTTTAAGATATCAATTTTATCCTACCAACTCAATAAAAAAGTTAATGTGACATTTTGTCCCCTCCTAAAATACAAACAAACAAATAATTTTCTCCTAATTCATTTTTTACCTATTACCCAAAATACAAACAAACAGCCATCATATTCTCCATTGGCAAAATGCTACATAAACAAACAAGCCCTTTGTATTTGAAAACAAGAAGTTAAACATATTTTTTCCAGGTAAATTACACAACGCCTCCATGTGATATTCGCAATTGGTTCATAACCCCCTGTGAAATAGAAATTGGCAAATAAACCCCTGTGTTTTCGAAAATCATGCAATGAGCATCCCTGGGGAGGAAAATGTCATTCACGCGCAGGTGTGCGCGATTTGGCATGTAATTTTATGTGTAAAAAGGCGATCATGCCCCTCACTTATCAGCCGTTAGATTTTTTTTAAAGAAATTAACTGTCCAAATTAAATCCTATAATATCTTTAAAAAAAAAAGAAATAAGTAATATATTATTATATATATAATATAATAGATATATTTATAATACATATATATAATAAATGTAAATCCCACCCTACCCCAACCCACCAGTTGCCACGGCAGTCGTTTTTTCATGGTTGTCGGCAGATTTCGACAGCCAGCCCTGGCAGCTCGCCAATCGGCTGCCGGCGACTCCCCCCCCCCAAAAAAAAGGAAGAAGAAGAAAAAAGATGGCGACCGACGGTCGCCATGGCTGCTCTTCAAGTTGGAGAACAGGTAGCCATGGCTGCCTGTCGGCTTTGGGGAAGATGGGGGGGGTGGCGGCCATGGCTGCCAGCATTCCGGCAGCTCGCCAATCGGTTGCCGGCGGCCCAAGAAAAAAAAAAAGGAAGAAGAAGAAAGATGGCGACCGACGGTAGCCATGGCTGCCTGTCAGCTTTGGGGAAGATCGGGCGGGGGGGTTTGGGGGGGGTGATGATAATATATATAGATATATATGTTATATATAATATATTATACATGACATATTAATATATAGTCATATACAATATATATGTTATATATAATTATATATATGCATATATATACATGTTATGATAAATTTATATATATTTATGTGATTAGAAGTGATATATAAGCAAATGATACATTTTAAGCCCATTAGGATAGAATATTTTAATTTTATGTTTGGTTGGTATGATTAGTATATAAATAAATTAAAATATAATATATAAATTTACTATTATATCCTTTATATTTTTTAATAAGTTTTTCATAATTTTCTCATTCTTTCTCATTTTTAGAATCATGGTTTGATTGGAAATAACAAAAAAAAAAAAACCTTATTAAATCTTTGTAATTCTTATCACACCTAATCAAGTCTTTCCCCCTTGATCCATTTTCCAAAAGCAACAATAAAAAATGTAGGGCCTAAGATTTATCAAGGTCTTTTATCAATTGAAACAAACATTAAAAGAGGCTTGATTAGCTATGTATCACACCTAATCAAGCCAAGCAAACAAGGCCTATGTATATAAGTATAAATAAAAATTATATTTTATATTTTTACAAATAATAAATATTAAATAATTTTTATAATTATTATATGTAACTATAATTATATATTGTAATTATAAATAAAAATGTATTATTTAATTTTTATAAATATTATATATTTTATTTTTTACATATAATAAATATTACTTAATTTGAAATGAAGAAAAAATTATATATATTATATGTATAAATAAAAAATATATATGTTTATATTTATAGATGTACATATATTTTATATGTAACTATAAATAAAAAATATATTATTTAATTTTTATAAATATTATATATTTTATATTTTTACAAATAATAAATATTACTTAATTTGAAATGAAGAAAAAAATTATATATATTATATGTATAAATAAAAAACATATATCTTTATATTTATAGATGTACATATATTTTATATGTAACTATAAATAAAAAATATATTATTTAATTTTTATAAATATTATATATTTTATATTTTTACAAATAATAAATATTACTTAATTTGAAATGAAGAAAAAAATTATATATATTATATGTATAAATAAAAAAACATATATCTTTATATTTATAGATGTACATATATTTTATATGTAACTATAAATAAAAAATATATTATTTAATTTTTATAAATATCATGTATTATTTAATTTAAAAAGAATTAAAGAAAATTTATATATGGATATATGTGACATGTATAAATAAATAATATATAATATCTTTATAGATAAATTTATACATGTACATATATTATATAAGTGTAAAAACTATATTATATACTTTTTCAAAATTATTAATAGACTTATATATGTATACATATTATATATAAGTATAAATACAAACATATACCTTTTTTAAATTAATTTGAAATGTATAAAAAAATAATTTTATTTAAGGATAATATTGTCTTTTTACTATTCAATGAGCATCAAACAACAATGAGAATGCTGCTGGGTCAAGTGAGCAACTTTCAATTAAACGCAGGGGTTTATTTGCTAATTTCTATTTCACATGGGGTTATGAACCAATTGCGAATATCACAGGGGGGCGCTGTGCAATTTACCCTATTTTTCCCCTCAAAACAATTAAAATATTTCTTAAATATTTCTAAAATACCCCCATCTTATTAGAAAGACATAATCACGCATTACGATCATACCAATATATATATATAAAATCACATTTTCACCCTCAATAATCAAATAAAATATTATTAATATGACATTTAAGAACAATTTATCCTTTCACAAAATAAAATAAAACATACAATTTCACCGCAAAACTATAATTACTATCTAATTTTCAAACCAAAATCAAACATTTTTCATATTCTTTGAATCCGCTATCTCAGATCATGCTTGCTTAAGGGATATCCTTTCCCACAAAACTCGCTTTGTTTAAGAAAAGGGGAAACATAAACAAACTAACTAGGCCTTTTCTAACATCCTGGCCATTTTATTTTACCTATTATTATGGAAGCACTTTGTTAAAGTTGATCTTCAAACAAACATATCCCAACCTTACATTTGTGTTGGTTTTAAAACAATTTAATTTAATTTTAATAATTTATTAATTATTTTATTTAGTCTTAAAATACTATATTAACCTTTATTCAAATTTTTGTTATTCCACATTTAGCCATTGTTTTATCTCACATTTTACCCTTTGTTTTGTTTGTTTATCAAATTTATGTTTTCCATCATTTTTATCTCTCTGTGTTCCACAAAGAAAAGCTTGAAAATTGCTACCTCCAATCTGCCACTCCTCCCCTCTAAGCTCGCCGCCGCCGCCGCCGCCGCCGCCGCCGCCACCACCACCACCACCACCATCTGTCCCTACAAAACCCATCTCAATTTTCCCTACACCAAGGCCACCTATTACCCTTATTACATAATCCTAATACCAATTCCATTTCCCGAAGCCAAAATCCCATTCTCTCTTTGGGAAAATTTGGCTTTTATTTTGCCTTCGTCTACACCAAATCATCACAATTATCCGATGAATAATCCATATTTATCTTACTCACTCTGCGTATTGGTTCTTTCAATTTTAAGCAACCCATTAATTAATCGGATAACTCTATTTCTCTATCTCTTTTTTTTTTTTTTTTTTTTTCTTTCTTTAATTTTTTTCGATTTAAATGCAATCAGCAGCACTTTACTATCCGACTTATGGAAGGGAATTTCTGATCGAAGATTCCACGGCCATCGGTGGATGTTTATTGCACCAGTGAGTTGAAACAAGAAAAATTATTATTTAAATATTAAGATTAATGGGGTTTCGGGGGGCTTGGGGTGGGGGTGGAAGGAGGGGGGTGTTATAATTAATAATTTAATATATATATATATATATATGTATTTCAAATATTATTTAATTTGAATTGTTCCATTTTACAAAGAATTTAAGTTGGTATAATGTATACTATTAGTAAAATATCTACCTCTCTTTTGATATATTTTCATGTAATGTATTTAAAATGCCCTCACTTCTCTTTACTAATCCCCATAGCTACAATATATGCAGTAACTACTACCTATAATCTATACATTCTATACTTACTAGTAGTTTGTGCACACTCGATGAGTGTGCAACTATTAATAAATAAAAATACTAAAATAATATAAAATGAGAGATAACATAATTGCAAAAAAAATGAAAAAGAAATTGCAGATAAATGAAAATATGTAAAACATTCATCAATTATTATAGAACTAAGTGCTAGCGGTTGGGTGGGAATGGGTGGTAGTTATTCTATAGTTATGGGGATAAAAAATAAAAAAGAGGGTATTTTAGTAAAGTACTTGAAAACACACCAAAAAAGGGTAGACACTTTATTAATAGCATAGATAAAAAATAAAAATGAGGGCATTTTGATAAAGCACTTGAAAACACAAAAAAAAGGGGTTGAAGACTTTAAATAGTATACATAATTATCATTTTACCATAGCTTCTTGTCATTATTTACATAAATATCAAATGTTTTCTAATATTATACTATAATAACTATTCATTTTATTTGCTATATATTATAAAAATTTTAGCACATGCATCGAATGTGCCAAAATTGTTAGTAAAAATATAATTATCTTTTTATATATAAAAAATTATTAATATTTGCACAAAGTGCATATGTTTCACCAAATGGCTAAAGGAGTTTTTTCGCATGATTTTAAAAAATAAAAGGTGATCTTTTATATATATTTTTTTGCAAGTGAATTTGTTGGCCATTCTGATTATCACAGGAAATAAATTGCTATTAACCTATGGTTAGATTTTGCAAACCTGATTATGTTCCCATATTCAAATTGGGTGTATGATTTAATTATAAGGTTAAGATAATTTGATATAAATAATAAATGAAGACATAATTTCACTATTGATAAATTTAATTGAAGAATTTATTAATAAATCACATAAAAATGAATAATAATAATAATAATAATAATAATAATAATAATAATAATAATAATAATAATAATAATAATAATATGTAATCTAAGTCTTGGTATTACTATAATTTTAGAGATTGATTAATTGAATGGGGTACTAAAAAATATATAAAAAAATATATTACAAAATATGGAAGACATTAAACAAAATTAGATATTAAATAAAAGGGTTAAACAAACTAGAAAAAATATTTAAGATATTTGATGTGAAAAGGGGCAACTGTTTAAATTTGTTTTGTTTATCAAAATAAATGGACACTTGGCACAATGTAAAGTGATTGCATAATAATAGATAGAACAAATTAGGACTATAGAAAATCCTAACTAACTCGAACTATATGTGTGAAACTTCTCATTCTCCCAAAAATTTCTCATAAAACACAAATATGGGAAAGTTATAATTTTTGTCCTTTAACTTAGCCACTTATTCGGTTTTCATCCCTAAATAGTACGCAGTTACAAAATTGGTCCCTAGAATGTCTATTTTTTGACACATTGCGTCACTGCCATTAACCATCCAATTAAATGTGACGGAAAGTGGTCATGTGCAAGATGGAGGGAAGTACACCAAATTGTTGGGTTAGGGTCAAAGATATTTCCCCCAATTCTTTCCCCTCAACCCTAATTCTTTCCTTCAAATGCATAACCATATTCCCTAAATTTTCAATTCCTCAAATTTCCCCGAAATTGTTGAAAAACCAATGGAGGGAAATATACCAGCTTGCTGGGTTAAGGTCAAAGATATTTCCCCCAATTATCTCCCCTCAACCTTAATTCTTTGCGTTAAACGCATAACCATACTCCCCAAATTTTCAATCCCTCAAATTTCCTCGAAATTGTTGAAAAATCTTCCATAATATCTTAAATTTATCATGCTAAAGTAGATTAGAACCAAAAACTTGAAGTTTCAAAGGCCAAAATCAAAGAAAATGAGAGTAGAAGGTTGTTGGAGGTTCATCGAGCAGAGTACGAGAGGTAATCTGCGAAATGGCAAGGAAAAGCAAGCATATGCTGGATTTCATACCTAATTACAGTAATATATCCTTACATTCTCTAATTTTTCTTCATTTCTCTATGCTTAGCTGATTTATAGTCCATTTGAAATTTATGCGAGGTTTTTTTTGTTATTGGGTGAAATTAAAGGTGGCAACAGGGCGGGTATGGGCCGGGTTTGACGGGACCCGAAACCTGCCCCGCCTACTTCTATTTGGGCCCGAGCCCTGGCCCCCGCCCCGCTTTAGACTCCTAACCCGGCAGGTCTAACCCGCCAAACCCTTTTTTTTTTTTTTTGCTTTTTTTTATTAAAATATATAATTTTACAACTCATATGTTTTCAAAATTGATTAAGATATACATACACAAATAATATGTATACATGTATAAAAAAGTTAGAATCCAATATACAATAAATTTCTAACACTATTTTTCAAAATTTAAAATAAAATATCCATATTAATTGATTTTAGTATATTTTTTTTATCATTTTTATGATGATCGAATGAGCACAAAATTATTATTTATTTGATGAAATATATATATACTATTATAATCCTAATTTTTTATGTTTTATGTACATATATTATATATTAATTATACGGGGTGGGTCCAGGGCATGTTTACTTAAACCCGTAACCCACTCCATTAGGGGTGGGTCCGGGGAGGGGACCCGATCTACCCGAACCTATTGCCATACCTAGGTGAAATGCAATTTTATAGAGTTTATGTTTAATTGCATGCTAGTTTAGGGTACTTTAATTTATGGTACTATTTAGGGTAATTTTGGTTTCTGGTACTTTAATCTAGTACATGCTATGTTATATTTTGTGTATCTAATTGGTGTTTATTTGGTTTTTGTTTTTAATTTGTTTAAAACTTCAATTCAAATATATAAATTAATGAAACTAGGGGTTATGGGGAATCCAACATGTTCTACAATAAAAGTTCACTATGCTAGAATTTTAAAACATACTCCACATAGAGAGTACTTAGGAGGGAAATTGGAGCACTTCGACTTTGTGGATGTAGATCAAATTGGCATGATTTATTTGTGGGGTAATGTTGAGGATTTAGGATACAAAGATAAGGGTAGGATTAGGTTTTGGCTTAAATATGGGAAGAATTTTGATAGGCAATATAAGTGAGTAGAAAAAGATTCAGATGTCTATGATATAAGGAATTATATAACTTAAAAATTGTGAGGTTGATATGTACTTAGAACATTTGGACTTGGGAGGGTTTGTGGAGAGCCAAACTAAACAGCATACTGAGGGTAGATTAGTCAATGAATATGTTGTTATTGATGAGGAGATGGCTGATTTAGAGGGTGGGGATGGTTTGAATGATGGAGATAATTCAGGTGAGGAAGATAATGTGTTCTATGAGAGTGACTTTGATATGGAGGATGATGACAAGTTATTTGAGGCTTTTGTAGATCCTGAGGCTGAATTTGGTGAAACAAATAGGGGGAAAACAATATAAGGGAATCGGTTTATTAGTGAAGAGATGTATGCTAAGCTGCAAGATTCTGATGGTGAGGAAGATCTTGTTGACAATGATGATGATTTGAATAGCAAACAAGGTTCTGATGAGGAGAAGGGAGTACAGGATCGCTTGTTCAATCTTAGGACAGAAAATAAAAATCTTGAACTTAAATTAAGATGGATTTTCAGTTCTAAGGATAAGGCTATGTTTGCAATTGATAGTCATTGCTTCGGAAGAGGTATGATGGTTCAATTCATTAAGAATGACAAAATAAGACTAAGGGCTATGTATAAAAAAGAGAAGTGTGGATGGTTTGTTTTTGTGTCAAAATCGCATAATGATAGTGCTTGGCAGATAAAGAGCTATAATCCCATTCACAATAAATGCTCTTGGACTTATAACAACTCAAGTCTGAAATCTGGTTTGATAGGCAAGACTTTTCAAAAAAATTCAAAGAAAGTCCAAAGCTAGGCACATTTGAGTTTAGAAATGAAATACAACTCTAAAGGCTAATGTCTTAAAATCACAAACCTATAGAGCAAGGAAAAAGGCCACTGGAGCTTATACAAGGCTCAATGGAGGAACAATTCAATCAAATTTGGGATTATTATCTTGAAATAGAGAGAAGTAATCCAGGTTCAACTGTAATAATGAAACTGGTAGAGGAAGAAGAAAGTAAGAGGTTCCAAAGGTTTTTCATGTGCTTCAATGCATGTAAACTTGGATTCAAAAATGCTTATAGGTCTATCATAGGAGTGGATGGATACTTTCTTAAGGGGTATCATGGGGGTCAACTATTGTTAGCAGTTGGACTAAATCTCAATAATAATATCTTTCCAATTGCATATGCAATAATTGAGAGTGAAACTAAAGAGAGTTGGAGTCGGTTTCTGTCTCTTTTGAATGATGACATAGGTTTTGAAGAATCAACAAAATTGGACTTTCATATTTGACAAGCAAAAAAGCTTGATTCCAGCCTTTGAGTCTTTGCTACCTAATGATGAAAATAGATTTTGTGTGAGGCATTTGCATAGCAACATGAAGAAAGATGGTTTTACTGGTCTTGCAATTAAAAATGCATTTCGGGTAGCAGCAAAAGCAACAACAATTGAAGAATTTAAAAGAAAAATGGATGACTTGAAAAAAAATAAATGAAGAAGCATATCAGTGGCTAGTGAAAAAGCCTCCAGAAAATTGGTCTAGATCTCATTTGAGTCCATATCCCAAGTGTGACATCTTTTTGAATAACACGTGTGAATGTTTCAATAGTTTCATTCTTGATGCAAGAGAAAAGCCACTCATTTCATTACTTGAGTCAATTAGAAACTAGTTGATGACTAGAATACAAATAAATAGAGAAAAAGCTGAAAATAGGATGGACCAATATGCTCCAAGATTAAAAAATTGCTTATAAAAATCATGAAGAATACTAGGGAGTGTATACCAATGAGGTCTAATGATTGGCATTTCCAAGTAGTGGGACCATTTGGCCAGCACATAGTGGACTTGTGGGAGAGGAGTTATAGTTGTAGGAAGTGGGACTTGTCAGAAATACCATGCAAACTTGCAGTTTCAACTATATGGTGCATAAATAAAGAACATGAGGCATATGTTCACAAGTGTTACAATGTAGAAAGTTATTTAAAATGCTATGAAAATCTTATATTTGGCTTGAATGGACCTGATTTGTGGCTTAAGACTGATAATAAGCCTCCTTTGCCACCTCTGTATGAAGAAAAGGTTGGTAGGCCTCAGAAGATGAGAAGAAGATAGCTTGATGAGCCTCTTGCCCCTTCTAATCCACATAGGCTCATTAGGGTTAAAAGAACAAATAAATTCAGAACTTGTGGGGGTACAAATCACAATTCAAAAACCTATAAAAAAAGAAAAACAATGGAAAGTGAACAGGAGCATCAAGAGGTTGCATCAACTGAAGTTGAAGAGTGAAGGAATGAAGAATTTGTAGATGTGGCAGCAACCTAAGCAAATTAGCCAACTCAAGGCTCATTTTCCAGTGAACCTATGCAAAGGCAAGGAAGAAACATAGAGAAATTACAAGTTTGTGGATTTTTAATTATTAGTTATAAATAATTTTTGTTAGTATCTTTGAATTAATACATTGTTTTGTTTTTACAGGTTAGAAGGCCTCACAAAAATGTCCAAATTGGAGGAAGATCAAATAGAGTTGCCTTAGTTAAGATTGGCATGATTGTTTATTTTAATTTGAGAAAAAAATAGCTTTTTATACCAATTAATAGATGCCAATTGCTGCAGATCAATCAAGCATCCTCCACCAACCATAGCCCTAAGATTGTGAAATGTGGAATAAACTTCACTACAGTTTACAATTTGAGATCATGCATCACCAGTTTCTCCAGAGGTGAAGTTGCATCTGGTGCCTCAAAATCTGTTGCCTCGAAGTCTGCTACCTCAAAGTCAATTTCCAAGTCTGCTGCATTAAAGTCTACCTCTAGTTGAACTATGCTGTTTAGCTTGAAATGCAGTGTGATGAATTGATTGTTGTTGTTGTATTGTGTTTACATTGGATTAATTTGAACAATATTTGGTGTTGGATTGATGTTAAATTGATGTTTATATTCTAATGAAGTCTTCTATTTTGTGTTCATTGGAAGTTGAATGTTGGTTTATGTTGTATTTTCTGTTGGAACCAAAATCTGCTGGAAATCTTTGAGCAAATGGACAATAAAACTAATGTATTGGACTTACATACTCATCCAGAGACTGGTTTTTGTTGCATATGTACACTACAATAGTGAGCAAATGTGCTAGAACTTCAAAGTGTGCTAGAAAATTTGGAACACCAAAACTTGGTCATAACTTAACTTTGCTATTTACAAAACCGTACATTATAACATTACCAAATTGATTGTTCCTTTTACAACATAACTATGCCACCACAACTAAATCTTAACCATGTAAAATTACCTAACCTCTAAGTTGCAGTTGACAACATTAGACCTATCACCACAACTGCAATGAAGAACATAAAAAAAACAAAAAAAAAACATACATCAGTTTCATCCTTTTGTTGTACATTAAAATCAAAACTTCCAATTTCTTCTTTCTTTTTTGTTGGCCTCTTTTTCTTCTTCCAATTTCCCTTCCAAGCTCTTATACCATGCTACTTTTTCCTCTAACCTATTTATTCTTCTGAGCAGTCCAGGAATGATATCCTTTGATCTATCACACATTTTAGGATCCCACCACTTGAATACACCACAATATCTTCTCTTCTGTAAAATGTAAATCATTATAACTCCAAGTTAAATGCATGTTCTCAACATCAGAATCAAAGAAAATAAAGAAACTTCAATAAACATACCCTATAATTTGGGCAAGCACGATATCTCCTACTTGGGTTATTTGAGCTCCATGATGTTAGCAATGGTAGCTCATATCCATAATGGCAAAATAATGGAGAGTTTGGATGAAACTTGTTGCTTAAACGACTGTTGAAGGAGTTGCTTGAACTCATTTTGCCTTCTCTCGAATTTTCCTCCTTTGATTTTGCTTCACATAGCTGACCCAAACTTTTCTTGCTTCACTGGACTGTATTCTGTGTGAAATTAAGCCAAAAATGAGAGAAAATGATATAAAACATCTAAGAAAACATGCTTGGCGGGAAACTGGGCAACTATCTGGTGCATTTCCCTCCATTAGTGGTCATGTGTTAACTTGATCCATTAGTGGTCATGGGAAAATGAAATTAGGTGCTTGCTGGTAGATCTTTACACCTTGGAAAAGTCCTTGTTGTTCTTTTAAAGTAAGAACTCAAAGCTTCTGCACAAAAGAGGAACATATAAGGTGATAGGGGATCTCCTTGATGGATACCCCTCTGTGGATAGAAAAAAACCATACTGTTCACCATTAAGGATCACTGAGTAAGATATAGAAGTAATGCAGTGCATAATAATATTGATAAATTTGTCAGCAAACCCCAAACTAGATAGCATACTCTAAAAAGAAGACCATTCCAACTTATCATATGCTTTACTCATGTCTAGTTTCATGGCCATGTGCCCTTGTTGACCTCTAGTCCTAGATTTAAAAAAATGATTAATCTCATAAGCAACTAAGACATTATCTGTAATCAATTTAGAAGGAACAAACGCACATTAAGTACTGGAATAAGAGAATGAAGAAATAGACAAATATGATTAACTATAGTCTTTGAAGCTAGAGAATGAAGAAATAGAAGAATATGATTAACTATAGTCTTTGAAGCCAGAGAATGAAGAAATAGATGAATATGATTAACTATAGTCTTTAAAGCCAGTTTATAGATAACATTGCAGAGACTTATAGGCCAAAATGGACTCATGACTTCTGGCTTTGGGTATTTAGGACTGAAGACAATATAAGTATAGTTAAGCTTAGAAAAATTGAATCCATACTTTAAAATATTAAGGACATAAGCAGTGACATCATTAACAATAATATGCCAAAACGTTTGATAGAAAAGAGCAAGCATTCCATAAGGACCTAGAGACTTTAGAGAAGACATTTGATTTAAAGCTTGAAGAAATTCCTCTATTGTGAATAGTTTTAGCAGTTCTGCATTCATAGTGGGGTTAACATGTTGTTCAATAGTCTGTAAAATGGCCTCCCGGGCTTTAGCGCTTGGATTGCAAGATCAGAAAAGAGAATAAAAGGATTGAAATACAATAGGTTCCATTTCTTATGGAGTCGTGAACCATTGACCTTTTTGTAAGTCATTCAATTCTGCTCGTAGAGTAGTGATCTGGCGAGATATGTTGCCAAAGGATTTTCAATTCCAATCCAACAAGCGCATTCTACAATTTTTGATGCCATTCTAAACTTTCAAATGTGCCAAAGGTCCTTGATTAGAATTCTATGCTTGGTCAATAATCCTTGAGTAATCTGTTGAGCAAAGCCACATTACCCCAATTTAAACTTTTATTTACGATGTGGAAAGCAAGATGATGAAGCTGGTTGATCAGTTTTTAGCAAATTAGCACTGTGATTATAAGACTGTGTTTCGATGTGCTCAACTTAGAAATTTTGAATCTGACTAAGCCATAAAGCAAATGTAACAAATCTATCTAACCATTCACCGATAGTATGCGGATGGATTCTGTTATCACACTATGTAAATAGAGTTCCCAAAAAACCCAGGTCATGAAGTCCAGAGGAACATAAAGTATTACAAAAATCTTGGAATCGCCAATTTGGAACTGGAATTCCTCCTTGTTTCTCTCTTCGGTGTATTGTCTCATTGAAGTCCTCAACACAAATCCATGGTAAAATAATTTTTTTGCCAAGATGCATCAATAATTCCCAGGAGTGTTTGCGTTGGCTAGCCATTGGATTGCTATAAAAATCGATGAACTGAAACTGAGAATTAACCTATCGTCATACACCGCGGAATTAATATGAATTTTAGAAAAGTTCCACAGTATAATACTAATCTCGTTGCTCCAAAGTAGTCCTAAACTCGAGAGTTGGTTTCCATACGCCAAACTAGAGAGTTGGTTTCCATAAGGAATGCAAGTTGGGGTTTAAATTGCTGGATTAAAGATCCTGACTCCCAAACTGTCCAAAGATACCCTAAACTTTGACAATTACAAGATAAGCAAATCATGGCGACCTAGGGATTGCAAAGCAACCACTGCTGATGAACAGATTAAACCAATATTGATGTCCTTTCCGAAGATTTTATTCTTTTTGATGCACGAGTAGATATTTCAGAAGCTGAAAAGGTACTAATACCTGATTGCTTAAGCTTGGCGCGAACAGAGAGTTGAGGACGAGATAAAGACATAGATGAGGATGGACATTTGGAGCCTACTATAGTGTGCACAACAATACTTTCAATCGAAAGTGCAACCTTAACCTGATTTAAAGAAGCTGAGTTATCTAATTTATTCCCCATATCTTGTTCACTAAATCGAGATTTTGATTCACCTATTTGATTTGCGATTAAAGTAGGAGCCTGAATAGTTGCTGTGTACTGTTTATATTAGAAATACCATCATTCGTGAGGTCATTCTAAGATGGAGAAATATTAACTACTGGTAGACTAGCAGACACATGAGAAGTTGATTTTGATCTTATGTTTTTATCATGCACACAATCATTCAATGGATGCTGCATTATCACTGGGTCCAAGCATTCTCGATTTGGTATACTGGACGATCCAAATATGGCTTCACCCCTAAGGGATGAAGTTTCTGAGCTTTTAGAGAGATCAATGTGTATGCCATTGAAACCAACTTATAACTCGACAAAGAACCCAACACAGTAGCTTGTATCCAACTACCAAATTGGGGCTCATCTTCCTGATCAAAGTTTGGCATATATTGTTGGTCACATTCATGTATAATATGACCAAGGACTCCATACATATAGCAAAAATTTAGTAGTCTTTCATATTAGAAATATACTACTAATTGAATCCCCAAAGAATTAGTGGAATGTGCCAGATGAAGCAATGGTTTGTAGATATTTATGCGGACTCTAATGTGGAAAAAATCTAAGGAAGAAACTTGGGGATTGTTGACATCCAAATCTAGAAACATGCCAATTTTATTATCAATGCAACGTGCAATATTAACTGACCATTTGTGAAATGGAAAATCTCAAATTTGTATGTGAAAATCACACCAATCTAGATTAATATGTAGTGGATCTTTATCTGGATGGAGTGGTGATATGATCAACAAATGCTTGTCAAATGACCAAGGGCAATCATTTATCACTATATTCTTGTCTCTCAAATGGTTGAACATGAACAACATTCATCCATTCCCAATTATTTTCACTTGCAATCCCTTTTGTGCATTGAAAATTTTTGTAACCGTCTAGCAGAAGGCCTCAAAATGTCATAATTCCTGCAGACATTCCTTCTTCAAATCTAGAAGAACCCAATCAACGAGTGTCATGTCACAATCAAAAGAAGAAAAAGAAGAAGAACATGTATCATCCAATATCACCAGACATTCCTTCTTCAAATCTATAAGAACAAGGGAGTATTTTATTAGGTGCCCAATTGATTCCATTGGAAAGAGTTGGTTTGATAAATGTACATTGAACAACAATAGGCCCCCCACTAAAAGGCAGAAACTTCGAACAATTCCTGCAGGAAGGTAGTCAAACAAAAAGTAAAACACAGTGAAACTTAGGGTTAATGAAGAAAAAGAAAAGTTACAGGGATACCAAATGTACAGAAAACAAATAGATCAAAATGCAAAAAAAAAAAAAAAAAAGGTAGAAAACTATGGAAGATTCCCATGGAAAGACGCATGTCATTAAACCTGGACCATGTAAAAAAAATAACAAGGTTGAATTGTCCATAAATATCTTGACAAACTAAGTATACTTATCAAACATCAGAATCTCCTATGAAGAAGACATAACTTCCATGAAGAAGATAGAAACTCCCATGAAAGAGAGAACCTACAGATTTTTAAAGACTGTACAAGGCACCCATTGTAATGTGATTACAGCTAAGGTCTACAAATCCAATTCTCCAACTGAATAAAAGGTTGATGAAAACTCCCTAAAATGGATCAAGAAAATTAATGAAAAAGATAGCAAATTAGTGCAAGTTAATTGTCCAAGACAACGATTAAAAAGATGCATGATTACACACACAAAATAAATTAAGAAATTAAAAACAATAAAGAAAAAGGCTCTTAAGCACTTTTTTACTAAAAACATGCGATTGGATGTGAGAGTTGTTTCTCACCTCATAAGTACACTTCATAACCACACTTCATAAAAAAATGCAGCCCCTCTAGACTTTTATATCCCTCTCATAAAAAGCCTCTGCCTCCCTCTGAAAAAATTCTTCGTCTCTCCCCCTATTCTCCTCAATTTTTCTCTTGGATTCTCCTAAAAAACATTTACATGTATATTTTAATATTTAAATAAAATTATTTCATAATATATAATCATATTGATACGTAATATTTAATATTTAAACAAAATTATTTTCATAATATATAATTATATTTACACGTAATATTTTAATATTTAAATGAATTATTTTTATAATATATTTTTATATTTGATGCATATTTTAATATTCCAAGAAGAAGTAATTGAAACATTTGACTTGTCTAATTCAAGATTTTTGATGAAATCTTTTTTCATTTCCTCAATATATGAATCAACAATTTGTTCTTTCGATATCACCCCTTTTGCATTTGTTGCAATATGTTGGAAAGGGCTAGGGGATTCTCTTTCCTTCTGGAGTCTAATCTAATTTTTATATTGTCCAATTTTTTGATGAATTTCATCAATTAGCTCTTGGCCATATAACTTGCCAGAATTCTTTCACCTTCTGAATTAATTTATTCCAAAATTTAGTAAAAAATCTAAAATAAAATTATTTTCATAATATATAATTATATTTACACACAATATTTTAATATATAAACAAAATTATTTTGATACTATATAATTATAATTACACATAATATTAAATAAAATTCATTTTGTAATATATTATTACATTTAGTTAATATTTGAATAAAATTATTTTATAATATATAATTATATTTACACGTATACTTTAACATTTAAATAATTTTTTTAGTTTAATTAATTGAATTATTTTAATGAATTCATTATTATATTTTAGTATTTATTACAGGATATTCTAAAATATATTTTATTAATTTTACTTTATTCTAATAAAATCTATATAAATATTAAATAATATTTATCACATACACAACATTTTAACTCATAACTCATAACCAATCACCATCTCATAATTTTTTCTCACAAAAGACTTCACAACCAATCATCACTTCACAAGTTTTTCTCAAAAAAATCTCAAAACCAAACAACATCTCATAACTTTCACATATCATATCAATTGTAATCATTATACTTTTACTTCACAAGCAATCGCACCCTCATAAATAAATTTTCTATCTTCTAAACACAAAATTCTCACTATTCTCTCTCAGGAATGAAAAATGGAAAATGAAGTCACAAGCAATCATAATCATAATATTTTTGTACCTTATCAAGGGGCTAAATACACACCACCCCCAGTGAAATTCAAAATTGCCACAAAAATCCTTGTTAAAAATGGAGTCTATCTAGTATCTCGTGTTTCATAAAAATTGGCTCACTCACCTCATTACCACTTTTTTGTGAGAAAAAATATGAAGAGACAAAATTTCCCTTCTAGCAAAAAGAAAAAAGAAAAAAAAATCACAAAATTTCCCTCCATAGCGCTAAGGCATTAGGAATGAAAGGAGAAAGAGAAAAAACAAACAAACACACTCCTAACTCATAAAATTTCCAAAATCTAAAAATCACTCTTTCACTCAAGGGAAATCCATGCGAAGAATCATCATTTAAAAAATTCTTGCATTACACTGCGAGAAAATCACACATTGTAGAAGAGATTGTCAACCGAAGAAGAATCATTTTCTGAAAAACCCTTCCAGGTACGTTGGCTTTCATCTTTTCCATGTAGTTTTTTTCTATTTTTGTGAACTATTATGAGCATGGTGAAATATTGAGATGTCATTTTTGTGCGAAATGTATGTTTCAGTTGATATTTTGTGTGCGAAGCATGTTTGTCTCTCTGGGTTGGTGCATTTTTTTATTTTTTTTTGGAAGCTCTCCATAACAGAAGATTATTTGTTTTATTTTGTTAGTTTCTCTTGTTCTTTCGATGTCTATTTTTCTGTCCTAGTGCTATTCATCTTCTCTGAAGGGGAGTTCTATAAATGTAAATATTGATGTTGGGGAAGAACTAAACTCAATTTGTGGAGAATGAGTTTTTTGGAATTTTCAGTCGTTGTTTTTGATTCTCACATATTCTAAAAAATCTGTTTTTGAATTCCATGCATCTAAGAAAAGATTCCTAGGAAGAATCGAAAGATTACTTCCATTTTAGCTCCCAATTGAATGTTTGTTTTTGTTGTTATTTATGCATAGGTGTACGTATATGATATATTTATGTTTATGTTTGAAACAATCAATGAAAAGTTGATTGATGTTGATTTACTTGTTTTATGAAAATACGTGGGGCTACTTTGCCCTTTTATATTATACTTTATTCTGACAAAGGGTGTAATAAAACCCATTATTATTATATGATTGTCATAGTTGAAATGTGGGTATTTAGCCCCTTTTTCTTATACGAGGGGGTAGTGTGATACTTACAATATTTTCTGGGGGTAATCTGGACTTTTAAAGATTTAAATAAATACGATGCTTACAGTTTCATTAATGGTTTAATGGATTAAATTTTTTGTTTATGGACTAATGGACTTTTTCATTTACTTGATTGCAGGTCAAATGGATTACCCATATACTAATTTTGAAATATGGGTAGGGGGTCACTTTGTGAGCACTCCCAACTTGTAATACATAGGTGGCAGGAGGAATGTGTTCAAAGACATCTTAATTGACACCTTCACCTGGAATTTCTTTATTTATGCATGGTCTGGGGGAAATACGGCATCTATTATTTTTTATTTCAAAGTCCCTAGATACTCTCTTGAGAATGGGCTAAGGCAAGTGTTTAGTGAGCATACTATTGTTGAGATTCTAAGGTGGTAAGGTGGTGTAGATTTGGTTTGCCCCATTACTAGAGCTATAAATGTATATTAAATGGTATGAATATGTTCTATCTATATCTGTATCCGTTTAAGTTCTATAACATCCGTATCCATATCCATATTTGAAAGATATTTTTTAATAACATTCGAATTCGTATCCGATGGATATTAATCGAATTCAGATATATCTATATCCAATTATAATTATTAGGATACATCGTTTATAAATATCTAAATATCCGAATCCATTAACTTGCAATAAAATGCATATTTTTTCTAATAAATTTCATTTAAAAAAAAGTTTACTACTTTATCTTAGAATTAAAAAACTAATTATTCTTGATGTAGTTAATTTTTTAAATTAATGATTCACTTCCTGAAAATATTTTACTATTCAGATGTCGTAAAAAATTGAGAATTCTAATTTGTATCAATTCAAAGAATAGAAATGATGTAGATAGAAATCTAGTATTTTGGAACAGAAAGAATGTAAAAAGCAGCAGCCAAGTTTCATATGACAATAATCGTCTTGATAGAGAGCAAAATCAATTAAGGAAATTAAAGCTCTTTCTTTGGCCTAATTATCGATTAGAACATTTAGCTTGTATGAATCGTTATTGGTTTGATACCAATAATGGCAGTCATTTTAGTATGTTAAGAATACATCTTTATCCACGATTGAGATTAATTAACATTAATAAAATGACACCAATATAAATTAATTATAAATTAAGTCAAGTAACACTGATTCTATATTGATCAATTTTATTGTTCATATATTATTTTTCAATTTTTTTCTTGATTTAGTAGTGTTTAATTATCATTACTACCGTCTATCGATTCTTCATAATCCTTAACTACTAATTTTTTCTTATTAATTCTTTAATTACTAATTTACACTTATATTCATTTATATATAGAGTATAAGATTTCATATTGAAAAAATAAAAATAATTTATTATGTATAATAATATATTATATATAATAATTTTTTAAATATTATTTATCAGATATGGATAACATATTTAATTAAATTATGGATAACCGAATATATAAACGAATATATCCAATGGATATGTATTCAAAGTGGATATTAAACGGATCGATAGGCAATTACCATATTTGAATCCATTTATAGTCGAATATCTACTAATCGAATACGAATTATATTTGTTTTAAACAAATACGGATATTATGCCCTATAAATAATTTGAATGCGAACGATAAATGAAATTTCAAATAGTCATTTACAGCCCTTGCCCCATATATGCTGAGGATGTAGGGAACCCTCTACTTGTGATGGATACACCAGGAAATATCCTAGTCAATGACTACTCGGAGAGCTAAGAAAAACGTGTTCAAGAGATGATTAATCAAGTAACATTTCATGGTAATTATGAGAATGATCCTCAATATAAAGGGCAGTGATCTAATGTAGTTGTTGAAGAACATGTTGTTGATCCACATGTTAGAAATGGTCATCATGGTGAAGTAAAGGTAGATGGTATGAATGCTGATGTTCAACCAGATGAAATGAATGCAAATGTTCCTTGTGTTCAGTATGTTCAGCTGTTGATGTGGCATTTAATGATGGTGTTGATGAAAGATCTGTTGCTAAGGAACCTCATAATATAGGACATCTATTTGAACATCTTGTAGTTTAAAATGCAGAATATGAGCAAGCTACTACTAATGGCCAAGGTGCTGAGGCAAGGGATTGTGAAGGTGTGGCTATAGATGGCAGTGCAAATAATCAAGCTCCTACTGATGGCCATGGTGTTGATGCAAGGGATTGTGAAGTTGTGGCTATAGATGATAATGTAGATAATCAAGCACTTGGTAATGATGGCCAAGCTACTGAGGGTAGATCCTTTGAGGGGGTGGCTGTAGATGGTGATGTTTCTAATGAGGGTGCTACTGTAGATGTTCGATGCAGTTGTTAATGAGGCTACATATCTTGAGGGTGAAGGACCTAAGGGTGCAGTAGTTGAGGCTCAAGTCCCAATTGAATCAATGAAGGTGTTGCTGCAATGGTAGATGGTTTAGTTGCTGAGGCAAGAGATAATGAGGGTGCATAGGTTGAGGGTGTTGGTATTGCTACAAGAGTTGATGAGGGCACAGTGGTTTAGGGTGTTGGTGTTGAGGCAAGGCTTGATAAGGGTGTTGGGGTTGAGGGTATTAGCAGTGAGGCAAGGGTTCAGGAGAGTGCAGGGGTTGAGGGTGTTGGATTTCAGTCAAGGGTTGAAAAGGTAATAGAGGTTGAAGAACAAGTTGCTGGGGAGGGTACAAGGCTTGAGAGAGTAGTTAATGAGGCCAGGGTTGTTGAGGGTGCAGGGGCTGAGCAAGTGGTTATTGATGCCATGGTTGAAAAATTTGTGGCATGTGATGAACTTGAAACTTATACATATGGTGAAATGAATGTGGCCCAATATCAGGAGTATATAAAAGAGATAAGGAGATTTGAAAGTGAAGAGAGGAGAAGAAAGAGAGCTCTAGAAGTTGTTTTTGGAAGCCATCATAGGAAAACAAAGATGAGTAGACAACCCAAGGGAAGTCCACTCAAAGGAAGGAGAAAAGAAAGGTTCAGAATGATGTAGAGGACATGCAACTAGTTAATTTAGCTCGCTTATTTCAAGCTTAGGAGGAAAATCTTGTAGAAGAAGGCCTGTTCAAATAAGGGTTCAGGAAACAGAGGAAGCACAAAAGCAAACAGAACAAGAAGCAAATTAGGTATGGGTTAATATTGAAGCATCACATAATATTGAAGCAGATGAATCTGTTGCTTTTAGGGATGACATTCACCATCTTAAGCAACAGTTAACAAGCACAGATGGACCTGCTGAGGCGGTAGAAAATGATCAACATATTGAGCAACAGTCAGCAAGCATAGGTGGACATGCAGAGGGTGCAGGGGATGATCAGATAAGGTTTGATGATTCTAGTGATGAAGATTATGTTGATTCAGATTCTGAGAGTGATGAGACTTGTGATTTGGTGGACTCAGGTGCACCTACTGAGATGTTTGAAGATGTTGAAGACTCATCTGATAATGACATTTTTGCTGAAAAGGATAGATAAGACACCAAATCAGTGATAGTGCATAAAATTAAAAGGATGCTTAATAGAAGGAGCATCAAAAGAAAGTTAAGTGCAACCAGACAGATTGAAGAGGACAATGCATAGTGTGTTGATCATGATGGAGATTGGTATAGTGATCCAAGAGATGATTTTGACCTTCACAGTCTTCATGGTTCAAATGGTAAAAGGCTTAGGCATCCTACTTTCAGAGAAGGTATGAACACGAAGAACTTTCAACCAGTAGTTGGAATGAAGTTTGCAAGTGCATAGATATTCAGAGAGGCACTTGTAGACTGGTGTGTTAAGAATGGTTTCAGGCATAAATACAAGAAGAATGAAAACACAAGGATTACAGTAGCTTGCGAAAATAAAGGATGCAATTGGAGAATCCATGCTTCTCCAATTCAAGGTTCAGTCACATTCCAAATTAAGAGCATAAAAAGAAAACACACATGTGCAAGGGTGTATAAGAATAAACTTACTATATTCAAGTACCTTGCAAAAAGAATGGAGAGGACAGTCAAAGATCATCTTGGTGTAAGCATCCAAGGAATGGTGAACCTTATAAAAAATAAATGCAATGTTGAGGGTATTGGAAAGCAAGAAGGGTTAGGAGAGAGGCATTGAACTTGGTCAGGGGTGGAAACAGTGTTCAGTATGAGTTGTTTGAGGGACTATACTCAAATTGTGATTGCATTTAATAAAGGAAGCAAAGTGATTATAAGGAGGAGCCAAAATATTGACATACCAACATTTGAAAGGCTTTATTATGGGTTGAGTGCACTAAGGCATGGTTTTTTGATGGGGTGTAGGCCAATCATTAGCCTTGATCGATGTTTTTTGAAATCACACCATGGAGGGTAGTTGTTGGTAGCTGTAGGCAGGGAGGGGAATGATAACATGTTCCATTGGAAGACATAGGCGGGGTTTGGTGAGAATAAATAGGTCTTTATTTCTGATAGGCAGAAGAGTTTAGTGGAAGCTATAAAAAGTGTTGTGCCTAATTCTGAACATAGGTACTGTTTGAGGCATATGTATGACAACTTCAAGATGAAGTATGGAGATGACAAATTGAAACATCTTTTTGGAGTGCACCTAGCACAACAAATAAAAATGAGTTTGAAATGTGAATGAAAAAGATTGAGGAAGTTGACCCAAAAAAGGCCTCTGAATATGAGACTGCTATAGAATGGTTGAGAAAGGTGCCTGCAGTGCACTAGAGCAGGACCCATTTCTTCAAAAAGTGCTTGTCTGACATAATTGTGAAAAATCTAAGTGAGTTTTTCAACAGTTACATCCTACCTGCTAGAGATAAGCCAATCATTAGCATGTTGGAATGGATAAGATGCAAACTTATGACTAGGGTGCAAATGAAAAGATAAGGCATGGAGAAATTTCCAGGCAACATCTATCCCAATATTCTGAAAAAAATTAACAAATGTTAAGTGGTGGCAAGAAACTGCTTTGCAACATGGTGTGGGGGGATGAGTATAGGGCTGGCCATATGTTATACAAGTATAGGGTAGATTTGGGGGTTAAAGAGTGCAACTACGAGATGTTTCAGTTGAATGGATACCCTTCTCCACATGCATGTGCAACTATTGTTGAAGGAAGGAGAAATTTGGAAGATTTTGTCAATGTATGCTACAAGAAAGACATGCACTTGGCTGCTTATAGTAAAATGATACGTGTTGTACCTAGAAGCGGTTAAAGAGTGCAGCTATGGGATGTTTTAGTTGAATGGATACCCTCTCTATATATATGTGCAGCCATTGCTGAAGGAAGGAGAAATTTGGAAGATTTTGTCAATGTATGCTACAAGAAGGACATGTACTTGGTTACTTACAGTAAAATGATACATGTTATACCTAGAAAAAATGGATACATCAAGAGTGATGCAATTGACTCATCTCTTAAGGCACCTAAATTGAGAGTCAAGAAAAGAAGACCAAAGAAGTTTAGGAGAAGAGGACATAGTAAGGTACAAATATCAAGATCTAAAAGGTCAGATGAAGTTAATCTTACCTTGCCATTTATGAAAGATGTAATGAATTTAATTTATTTTGTTAACAACATCTTATTTGTTTCATGTCATGGTAATGTGGATAATGAGCCTCAACATGCTCAGAGCAGTACAACTCTATAATAAGGTCACAACAGTTTAGCTATAGAACAATCTAAAGTTGGGCAGCATAATCCTAATCCTACTCAAGTATCTATTCAGCATCCAAACTTGTTTTTAAGTTTTTATTACATGGAAGATGGTATAATTCATTTCTATATTTCTAGGCTGCCACAATGGCTGAACTGCTAGCAAACTCTCCCAGGACCAGGGGCATCAAATGCAAATCTAAAGAAGGTCAGTAGATGATAAAAATAATTTTAATCTTCATCTTTTTCAACTCATATATAGAGAAGTTATTCTTCTTTAAATTTCATTGCTTTAGGGAAAGTTGTATAAGGGAAGGAGGAATGAAGCCTTACTTGGAAGCAAAGGAAGGAAGATGTCCATGACAGCTCAAGCTCCAAATGCAACAGAACCTGTGGTTCAACCTACTCTAGATCTGTAAGGTAGTGCAGCAAGAGCAGGTCTATCTGCTTCTGCTCTGGAGCAGAACATAAAAAATTAGCCAACTAGGAAAAAAAGATTGAGAAGGCCACAACTTGCAGATGTGTTGGCAAGCATCAGGTCAAGGAAAAGAGTGTCCAAATCATGAAGTTTGAAGATTGAGGCTGCACATATTTTTGGTTTTTTGATTTAGTGCCTTACTATATGGACAACCTTTTTTTTTTTTTTTTTTCCCTGCTTCATCATTCTTCTTGTTGCTATTAATTGGCGCAATTGATGCATTTGCTTCATTTTTGCTTGGTTATTGAACAATTATTGTTAGTAGGGTACAAAGTAAGCATGATGAACTGCTTTTGCTTTTTTGGTGGATGTTGGACCTAGATTGATGGTTGATGGGTATGTATAGGGAGGCATTCACTTATGCCTTTTATTTATGTATGTAAATATACCACATTATCAAATGAAGGAAGGTTATATTAAGTTTGTTAAGTGGTCCAAGTTATATCCCTAGTGTCTCCTTTTCCTTTTTTGTTCTTTCCAAGGGGTGATGTACATTAATTATTGTATACCTTGAACATATTCTGACAAATTTGCCTTACAGTTGTATGATGTTTGTAAGGGGACTAAACTTATATAAGTTTGTTTATGTTTATACACAAGGATGGTCTCATGGCCCCTTTTAAATGTTAAGGGGGCCTTTGCAACCCATTTGTTTATGTTAAGGGGGTTCCATGGCACATTTGTTTATGATAAGGAGGTTCTGTGGCACATTTTTTTATGGAGGGTGTTTTTTCGATTTTTTTATTTTCTGTCAACCATTTAGGGAAAATACATATTATTGTTGGTTGAATATACATGGAAAACAATGAAACAAAATAATTGAAACAATGTTACAAAATAGGACCACAAATCTGCCTTACAGTTGCATGGTGTTTGCACAGGGACTAAAATTATATAAATCCATTTATGTTTATACACAAGAATAGTCTCAAGGCCCTTTTTAAATGTTAAGAGGGCCTCTATAGCCCATTTGTTTATGTTAAGGGGGTTCCTTGGCACATTTACTTACTATAATGGGGTTTCGTGGCACATTTTTTTATGGGGTGTTTTTCGATTTTTTTATTTTTTTGTTAGCCATTTAGGGGAAATGCAGATTACTTTTGGTTTGAATATACATGAAAAATCGGAATTCATGGAAAACAACAATGAAACAAAATATACATAACACCAAAGGAACACTGAAGGAGATATTATCAAATAAAATTAAAATTAAACTGAAACTATATTACAAACTAGTACCACAAAGTACCTAGTTGAGGTCAAACAAATGACAACACTACTAACAGAGGGGGGTATTTAGCACCTTTTCCACCCCAAATTTTTTAACAGTGGCACAATGGCAACAATGAAGGCTGCTAACAGCATCCGTGAAACATGTATGTAAGTCCAGTTTTTTTCAAGCCTTCCTGCTGGTGGAATAGTTGCAACAACTAGAGAAATGACCTCATTTTTTGTGTTGTTCTCCGATTGCCCTTCTTCTTTGTGGTGGTATGTCTGCTTTGAAGGAGAAACTGGAATGCCCACAGGAAACCATGTAGCACTCACTGGATTACACTAACGAAAAAAATTGCTAACTTGATTGGAACATCTGTAGTAGAGTTTCCCTTTTATGGGTTTCTGCTCAAATTCAATTACTTTAATGCTACATTTTAGGTTACACTCACAAATTGGCGGAGAGGCCTGCTTTGACCCTTGGCTTTTGCTATGGGATGAGCTTGTGGCCATTTCACTTTTCAATATATTATAAATAGACAACGCCAACAACAAGAGAGAAAGAGGAAAGGAAGGCCAAAAACAAAAAAACAGAGAAGTTACAGAGAGAAAGAAGAGAAGGAGGAAATTTTTAATAAATGGAAAAAGATAAAGTTAAAAATCTAGTTTTTAAAAATTAAATTACAAAAGGGCCAACTAAACCTTTGGAGGGCATTCCGAACAATTTATAGCCAAAATTGCTATCCCTACATGTAGCCATAGCGTGTAACCCCCATTTGGGAGTATGGTGGCAATTTCGACAAAGCACATGATATTGATCAAACCCATTTTTAAAACAGGAAATTTTGTGGCAATTTCGAATTTCACAGGAGAATAGGCTGCATTTTCTGCCCTTATCAAGAAAATCCAAAAGTAATTAAGCTGATAAAAGACTTCAATACTACATTAGTTCTTGAATTTTAATTGGAAAAAAAACCCTAAAAATAATATTATATATAAATATTTTTATCATTAGTATTATTTCTTTTAATCAAAATCTTAAATCGAAAAGAGAGCTTTAGGAAAACGCGGCTTAGATCTGTTGTTGAAGCAGGCAAATAGACCGCCACCACGCCATGGTTCCAGAATCACCGGTTGCATGCAAATGCAATTGGAAGGAAAAAAATTCCACAACAAAAGCGGACGCCATTCAGGCCTGCCCGCCGAGATACGCGTGGGTTGTCTAAATGCCCCGATTCATCAGCTCAGAAGAAAAACAAGAATCATCATCATCACAGCCCCATTATAATGTATAAAATATATAGATTTATAACAGAGGGAATTGGAATCATGGCTTGTGCAGTTGTGCAGGGCATCAACCCTTTATTAGAAAAAAGAAAAGGAGAAAACAGAGAAATGATTAGTACAACATTGGCTGTTCTATGATTTGGTTGAAGGGCTGTTGATTTTTGAAGAAATCATGGGGGGTACTTACAGAGAGCGATCGAGGGCAACCACCCTCTTCAGAATTCCCACATTTATATCAATATTTTTGAAAAATGCATGGAAGAATGTGAAATATGTTTCATTTTATTTTAAAATTATTGTTATAATGCACTTTCTGGAGAAAGTTCTGTTTGATTTTATTTTTAAGGATATTTTGTATTGTTAATATTTTCTATATAATTTTTTTTAATAATAATAATAATAATAATAATAATAATAATAATAATAATAGATTGCTTGTCATGTGTAAAAGAAAATTAAAAAAGCTTTGCAAATCCATCACTGACTTTAGGGGTGGTAATTTAGATGGATTGGGTGGGTTCGAGTTGAGTTGAAGTAGGTGTATACCATTAATTTTGTCAACCATAAGCCAACCAAACCTGAGGACAACCTGAAAATGTTCAACCCTAACTCAACTTGAATCGTATCAGGTCAGGTTCGGGTTGACCTGATTTTTATTAAATCAACTCGCCAATTCAAATCCACCCAATCCAACTGTCAATCTAATTTAAAATAATTATTTCAAACATTTGTTTTAATTTTTAGAATTTTTTTGGCATTTTTAGTTTTAATTTTATCTATTCTTAATTATTAATAAATTAAAATAGGAGTAAGGAATTCTTATCATAAATTCACGATAGCAGCTTTCTAAAAAAATTTAATTGAACCACATAATTTATTGATCTTAATTTTTTTCCCCTTTCATTTTATAATATCTATCAGTATTATAAAAATAATGAAATTACAAAGTAACTTACTTTTAAAAATAGCATACTTTTTTAAGTTTTATTCACCCACTCTCTTTAATTTTATATCTTTTGTATCAGTCAAGTTGTCTCTTTTAGCTTCTTAAAATTTCTTTAATTAATTAATAATAATAATAATAATAATAATAATAATAATAGATTGCTTGTCATGTGTAAAAGAAAATTAAAAAAGCTTTGCAAATCCATCATTGACTTTAGGGGTGGTAATTTAGATGGGTCGGGTGGGTTCGAGTTGAGTTGAAGTAGGTGTATACCATTAATTTTTTCAACCATAAGCCAACCAAACCTGAGGACAACCTGAAAATGTTCAACCCTAACTCAACTTGAATCGTATCAGGTCAGGTTCGGGTTGACCTGATTTTTATTAGATCGACTCGCCAACTCAAATCTACCCAATCCAACTGTCAATCTAATTTAAAATAATTATTTCAAACATTTGTTTTAATTTTTAGAAATTTTTTGGCATTTTTAGTTTTTAATTTTATCTATTCTTAATTATTAATAAATTAAAATAGGAGTAAGGAATTCTTATCATAAATTCACGATAGCAGCTTTCTAAAAAAATTTAATTGAACCACATAATTTATTGATCTTAATTTTTTTCCCCTTTCATTTTATAATATCTATCAGTATTATAAAAATATTGAAATTACAAAACAACTTACTTTTAAAAATAACATACTTTTTTAAGTTTTATTCACCCACTCTCTTTAATTTTATATCTTTTGTATCAGTCAAGTTGTCTCTTTTAGCTTCTTAAAATTTCTTTATCTTATATTGATTCACTTAAGTAGCACATAAATCAATAAAAATATATCATCAAGCAAATAAGTAAACAAGTATTTTAGTTGGACACATAATTTATTACAAAAATTTGCTTGAGTCTTTTAAATTTTTTATAGTCTTTCAATAGAAAGAATTCATATCTATTTATATATACAAAATTTTGCATTTCATAAGGCCTAAGAAAAATTTGTAGGATAATTCAATAGTTAAAACAGTGTTTTGTCAACTCTTTGCAGAATGTTAAGTTCGCTTGGATACCAAAAAATAACCATTAGAAACAATATAAAATTATAATCATCCATCTTATATGTTTGCGAAAATAAATTAGACTGAAAAATACCAAAATAATAATTTTGATATTGTTAAAGTTTAGAATTTCAACTTTTATTTTGTTATTTTATATTTTTACTCCTAAAAAATTTAAATTTCATTTGTTTAATTCAAGTTGGATTGAGATGGTTCATGCAGGTTCAAGTTGTCGTGTGACCCAAAATCAAATTTTGAGTTGTTTGTGTAATCTTAAATTCAACCCAACCCAACTCAACTAATTTGTTTTGAAATCCAACTCAACTAATTTGTTTTGAAATCTTATTCGTGTCGATCTTATTGAGCCCGAAACCAAAATGAATCAACCCAAATTCAATTTTTTTGTATCGAATTATCGTGTTGTGTTGGAAATTGCTATCCCTAATTGACTTGCATTATCAAAGCTCATCCCAATTAAGGAACAAAAAGATCAAATATGAATTCACAAACACACACACACACACACACACAAAGGAGATACAGAAGGAGGCTCAGATCTGTTAGTTTTTGAAGAGGCAAAGAGAGTCCAACCACGCCATGGCTGCAAAGCCACCGGTTGCGTGGGAAAACCACACGCCGTCCGGGTCGCCCCGCCAAGTTACGGGCCGATCATAGTCTCAGTGCCCGATCCAACAGCTCAGAGAGAGAATGAAGAAAAATGATCATCACAGCCTCATATTATATATAATTAATTAATGTAGAAACAGACAAGGAAAAGTCATAATCATCATCAACCCTCTAAAACAACATATAACACAAACAGAAAAGCTAGCCCTGAGATGCCGATTGGTTTGTGCTTTGAACAGCAAAGTACAATTTCCAGTTCTTGGTTCCTTCAAGGGCTGTTGAATTTTTCAAATTAAAATGAAGAAATCATAGGGTTGTAGAGAGAGGGGCAACCACCCTTGAAGAATTCCCAGGTCTCTCCCTAACCCTCATTCTTTGATCCCTCCCGAGCTGGGTTTGATGTTGATTCTTGATTCAAGAGTCTAGAGTGGGGCTCATGTCGTAGTGTTATTTCCCCCTGATGGCTGATGCTGATTGTTGATTCCGAATTGGCGGTCCATTCAGGAATGATTTCACGCGGTTTTAGGGGCATTCTCGATTAGAGTTAGAGTTGAGGTGGCAGACAGCAGACAAGAGGGGCAGCCCTGCTCCACTGCACTAATTCATTGTGTGGTCATTATCCGGTGGTGCCGTGGTGGTGTATACGAGAAGCAAGCAATTGGAAGTGGGGGACGAGCAAAATCCCTAAAATGTACTTCCAGAAGTTGGCCAACATTACAGCATTTATTTGGGTCAGAGTCTTATCGGTTCGATGTCATCCCTGCATGCATATATTTATCTAATCACATAAAACGTAAAATTAATTATGATAATAAATAACAAAAAATTTAATTCTTACAAGTTATACAAATAAATATATAATAATATAATTTTAATAATAACTATGAATAACTTGCAACATTTATTTTTAAACCATTCAATTTTGAAGAAATTTGATAATGAAAATTTCATCAAATAAAAGTAGTATAAAATACAGAATAATTCTAATGGTAAACAAATTAGAATTATTTATGAAGTCAAGAAATTCAAAGCAAAATTAACTAGGATTTGCCTGTTTGAATTAGTAATACTTGCATCCCTCTCTTTCCAATCTCATTTTCTTCTTCTTTCTATGGAATAGAAACAAAATCTCAACAATGAAATATTTACATTTAAAAAACAAATACATTATGAAAATATCATTCATATAGAGAATTGAATAATTTATCCTCGAGGTTGAGAATTGGAATGTGCTTGTGTATGCATGGCAACGGGACATGTTTGGGGCGGGTTAGGCTTGCCCCATATCCCCGCCCCGCAAGACTATATCCTATCCCATACCCCACCCCACCTCGCCTAGTCCCGTCGGGTTGCTGGGTTTAACCCACAAACTCTGAAAGAATTAGAAAAATTAAAATAAATCTATAAAAATATTAAATCAGAACCACTTGATAACAATTAAAATTCAAATTTTAGGTATAAAAATAAAAAACCAATGCAAATAAGGTAAGTTTTTAGAAGCAAAATAGGAGATAAGAATAGAATTAAAGTAATAATTAACACAACATCCAAATTTTTATATATTGAAACGAAAAAACTCAAAATTTTTAAGTCCAACAAATTTCCACCATACCCCGCTTGATACTAGTGGGAAATGAACAGCGGATGGAAATAAAAAAAAAAAAAAAAAAAACTAATGAGAAGTGGAAGCTGTTTTGGGCCGGCTTAACGGGGTATGGGACGGGGCATAAGGCGTGATTTTTCTAACCCGAATTATTTGGGGTGGGGTATGGGGTTTACTGACCCCGCCCCACCACCCTGAATAATATAAAAATTATATTTTTATATTATATATATAAATAATATATATAATAATAAATAATATTATATATATAACAATAAATATATTATATATAAATTATTTTATATTTTCTAATTAAATTGAGCTCGGATTCAGGTTTTGCCCTGCCCCATTGTCATCCCTATGCTTGTGTAACTTTTCACTTCAATTACAATTATACCCATAATTTTATTTTGGATGTTAATATTGCACTTTGAGGGCAAATCTGGGTTATTTAAAAGTTGGTATGAGAACTATCCAATTCGAATTTCTTGTCATTCTTTTTTTCTTTTTTTAGAGAGAGTATTACAGATGATGAATTATTATTCTTTCAACAAATTAATATTTTTCTATTCTCAAATTCAACAAATCAATATTTTTCTATTTTCAAATCAAAATAAATCAATGCATGAACTACACAATGCACATAAGGTGCACAAACTTGCCCATTCCGGTTCGAACACAAAACTTTCCACATAATAGGGGAGACAGATACCATTTGGGCTACAGGCATTGGGGCAATTTTTTGTCATTTCTACCCTTAACAATAATTGATTATTATATCAATTCTTTTTAATGTTTGAATGTCTTTTAGGGGTAATAGTCAAAAAATAACAAACATAATGAAATAACTTTTGTTTGTAGAGAAAAAAGCCTTGTCATTTCTATAATAGTATAGATTCTATGGAATATTAGAAACAAAATCTCAGCAATGAAATATTTACATTTAAAAAAAAAGATATATATTGAAATATCATTCAAATAGAGAATTGAATAATTTATCCTCAAGGTTGAGAATTGGAATGTGCTTGTGTAACTTTTTACTTCAATTATAATTATATCCATAATTTTGTTTTAGGTGTTAATATTACACTTTGAAGGCAAATTTGGATTATTTAAAAGTTGGTATGAGAACTACCCAATTTGAATTTCTTGTCATTTTTTTCCTTAACAATAATTGAACCATTGAAAGAAGATAAGGGATAAATCTCATATTTTACATTTATCATAAGTTACAATCCTAAACATCCAAACAATTGATTGTATTAAAATTAGAATATTTAAACTAATAATTCAAATAAGCAAACAAGATATTAGATGATAATAATATATTTTCTAGATAATGAATTATATACTTTTCAATTACATTCAATCCTACATTACAAGCAAACAAGCCCTTATTGGATTAACCTATTAGATAAGTGGAAAACATTTGGACCGATTGGTTGGGCCCATCACCGTTAAAATCATAAATCTATACTATGTCTATTTGTATACTACTTATTTCGTTTAATATTTTTAAATAGTCTTCCAAATATGTTCTCATTATTTATAACGTATTTTTTAACTTTTGTATACCTTATCTTTTCTCCCTCTATTTTTTCTCCAATTATTTTCCCTTTTCTTTTTCTTTCCGCCTTATTATTTTTTTCTTTTTCTTATCATAAAAATTTAAATAAATATATTAAAAATATTAAAAAATAGGATTAAATTCATTTTGCTTTCTTGTATCTAGGGGTCGTGTCAAAAACCTCTTTATACTATAAAAACCTTAAAAAATACTCATAATCTTCTCCCACCATTAATTTATTAATGGTTGAATAGTTTATGCATATTTTTATACCCAAATTGCTCTTTTGATATATATATATATATGCATACAAGGATAAATATATTTTCCCTCATGTACTACGAGGGTCATATCCAAAAACCCATGTGCTGTAAAAATCTTCATAAACCCCCTTAAAACCCTCATATTATTGATGAACTAACTAAAACTTAGAGCATGCTCCATTTTATAATTTTAATGTTAATTTTTTTCCTAACAAAAATTATCTCTTTAACTAAGATTTTCATTAGTCTAAATGCACAACAATGTCAAGCAGCTATTACAATATAAAATCGTCATATAGTGGTTCTTGATGCTCAAGCAATTATACATCTATATTGAAAGGTATTGTGCAATTATGGTAAAATTGCACCTATACGCACTTAATGATTTCTAAATAATTTTGGAACAAAATTTTGTTGGTCATTGCGATTGGGATTTGAATATTTTTTATTTATAAATTTTTAATTATTTATGATTCTATTAACAATTTATTCTTTTACAATAGAAGCTAAGTAAATGCAAATTCTTTGTTAGATTGAGCTAGATATATGTCATGCTGAATAAGATTGGACAATTGCTATATTGAAATTTATGGACTAAAAATATGAAAACCAAAGAGCTTATAAGCAATAAATGAACTCTTCAAATTAAGAATGAAAAACTACATCAAAGCACATTTATCTAACAATATCAAGCATTAAGCTGTTGGTGAACCAAGTTTTGGAAGCAAAATTGAGTATAATGAAACATCAATTGGACAAATAGAAGAAAGTCGAAAAGAGTATATATCGAATGACTTGTTATTGCAATATGAATATTAGTATTGTGTAAAATGATGGGATAGAAGAATAGCAATATTAATATGTTTGGTTACATTTTATTTCACTTGTAATTTAACATTACTTAATAATAATAACAAAATATAATAACACTTAATTGAATAGCATAATTAGGAAAGAAAAAAAATTTCAAATTCTAGGGTTTCAAAATTGAGACTATACTAATTGATTCAAATTAAATAAAACTCCAAGTATTGTATCATTTAAAATATTCACAAATTGAAAAAAGAAATCAATAACTTAACCATCTCACATGAGTGGTTGAGAAATGAGTCATGCTCCACTATTAAGGAAGAAGGATAAAAGAACACTTAAACATTCTAAATTAAGTCTAAAGATAGAGTGACAGCATAATCAACAATAATAGTAAACTATTAAATTTTTAAGTCAAATCATTCCGAAATTTATTGTTAGCAACTGGTAAAGCTTCACGGTTTTGAAATAGAGTTTATTGCAAAATCTGAATGTACTGATTACCTTGAGTAATCAATTTTCAAGATATGACGACAAATAGTGAAAGCGGATGAGTTTTAAAAATTTAGGGCATGAATTAGTTATATTTATATAACTCAAAAATTTGTCATGACTTGTGCATTACATTTTTTGAGTTTAGGAAAAAATTGTGTTCAATGCACATTGACAAAATAAAAATAAAAGTCAAATAGAATGAAGAGTGATAAACAATAATCTACCAAATATTAGCATAATATCATCGTCTAGAGATAAAAAGAATTAACATCTTCATAGGGATTAAACCATGTTTTAAGATATTTTGTCAAATAAAGAGCAAAAATTGGAAATATTCCTGATACAAAGAGCATTATATTATAGTAATATATTCTATGTGTGACTATAAAGCTTGTTTTCTTAAGATGTTTTGAGGCCAAATGGATCTAATTAAACCCTTGGTAAGTGTCTAAGGCGCTCTACCTGTAACAGAAGCACCAAGATCCATTTCTATTCCTTCTCGTCTTAATCTAGGACGCTAGGTTAAAGGGTTTGGATCAAAAAAGTAGTACGTGAATCGTAGGACTGGCGCGCCGCCTTCACTTGCGGAGATTCAATACCCGAATTTGGAGGATCGCTTTCTAAAATAATATATGCTTATATAATGGTAGTCATTAATGTTTACTTTATTGTGTACTCTTTATGCTATTAAAATCATATCTTATTATCGACATTTAAATTTGATTAACTAGAAGATATTGGCAATAAAATCCATGTAAAGTAATGTTTAATCAGATTAATTTATATTTAATTGAACACGTGCAAACACTACACCATTATATATATATATATATATATATGAACAAATAAAGAATCAATCCACATTCTCCACAAACAAAAAATAATAAAAAAAATAAATTCAACGAAACCGGCATTGTGAAAAAATGAGGCTCAGATCTATGGTGCTGATCGGGCAAAGAGAATTCAACCACGCCATGGCTGCAGAAACTCCGGTTGCATCTGTTAAAACGAAACCCCCAAAATCAGACGCCATCCAGGTCGCCCTGCCAAGATACGGGTCGGTCTGTCCGGACCTTTTGCCCGATCCAAAGCTCAGAAGAATCAGTAATCATCATCACAGCCTCTTCAGTTCATATATATTACACACACACACACACATATATATATATATATATATAGAGAGAGAGAGAGAGAGAGAACCATAGGTGCGTGTGCGCAGGATTTGTTTGGAGGGTGTTTGGTAGAGCGTTGCTTAACATTGTTTTCTTCATTTCTGCAAGGGCTGTTGATTTTTCATTTTCCTTTTTTCCCTTAGATAATATAAGAAATCATTGGGTTTATAGTGAGGGGCAACTGCCCTTTCAGAACTCCCACACCTCACTGTAACCCTCATTCTTCTCTTCTGAGCTTTCCGTTCTTAAATTCTTGGCCATTTCCGTTACTATATAGGTGCCAAGCTTTAATATTAGCCCCTGGTTTTAGCAAATTTTTCCACACCCCACAATCTTCCCATCCTCAGGCAAAGGGTAGTATAGTCATTTCACAGAAAAAGCAAGCACATGGAAAAAAATTCGATCGAGGCTCAGATCTGCAATGGGGCAATAGAATCCGGCCACGCCATGGCTGCAAAAGAAATTCACCGGCAGCAAGTAAGCCATCCGGGTTGCCCCGCCAAGATACGGGCCGGGTTTCCTGCTGCCCCATAAAATCAGCTCAGAGGAATCATTAGAAATATCATCACAGCCTCCTTCGGACTCCTTACGCTCATAATTATTATTGTTATTATTATCATTATCATTATTGTTGTCACTATATGTAGCATTGACAAAGCTGATAAACCATTTTAGCAACAGCAACAGCACCAACGTTTGTACCAAGAAAATAAACCAAAAAAAGAAAGAAAAAAAGAAAGCTGTTCCTCTTTCACTGTGCGTACGAAATTAAGGGTTGTTTGGTTTGTGGGTGGAGAAGTGAGGGGAAAATCATCGGGTGAGATGGAGGGGCAACAACCCTTGAGGAACTCCCAATCCTCCCTCCAACCCTCAGAATCTTCTTTTTCCTCTGAGCCTGAATCCCCTCAACTGTGGTGGTCCTGAGTTGAGGCTTTTGTTTTATTGCTCGCCAGGGGATAATCTCTTTTTGGCCCCTCTTTTCTGAAACTGGTCCGGCAAGAGAAACTGATGGTAATCTTGTCAATTCATAAATGCGATAGTATTTATTTTTAAATATACACATATAAGAAATTTGTTGAGAATCCAATTTTGATCTAACATTTTATATATAAAACTCATGGTATTGTTTGATTATGTTTTTTATTTAATTTTATTATGTGTTTTGGGAGAATGAATTATTGAATAATGTGAAAGTTGTTTTTTGATATGTTTGTTTATGTTTTGGGGGAGACATTTTTTATTATAGCAGTCAAATTAATGTTTTTTTGTTGGATTTTTGGAGTGAAAATGAATTGAGTGATTATTTTAATATTAAAATAATAAAAAAAATATATAATGTATATAATATATATATATATATATATATATTGGAGAATGTGTAGTTTGAAACAAAAATGGGGATATGCTTGGTTATATTTCCCCAAAATAATGTTGTTCCGGGAAAAAATAACCAAACAAGCCTATATTATTAGGTCATAGGCCACATGACTCATACAACAACTTTAAGAAAAGAAATTAACTTGTGGAATTGATGGTATATGTAAAGTTTACCATTTTTAAATAATTAAAATTGTCTCTTAAAATCATTTTAGCTTACAAATAAGTAAATTGACGAGTAATAAAAGATTCAGGAATTGAGTCTATCTGTGTGTATCTTTTAAAGAAAAAGAGAGTCTGTGTGGATATAGGTATTAGTTTATTTTGATATTACATTTTGACAATTACAAATTAATATAATATATATTGATAATATATTTATGATAACTGCAAAAGGAATGAACTGTTTCAGATAAAAATGCTTCTCTCATATAAAATCTACAGTGCCTTTCTTATGTGAAATATTCTTGCATAAAATATGAAATTTCCGTGGATTATTGAATGAAAAATATAAATGAAGAAATAATTTGTATAGAAATTTTTAGCTTAGCTTTTCTATTTTCGACTTTTGTTATATATTTATATATTTTTTAATTTTTTTTCTCACTAAATTTTTTAGTTAGTCGATTACAGAAAAAACATTTATTGACATTGTCAGAAAACAAAACAAAACCAAAGAAAAAAAATCCTTAGTAATGTTTAGTTATATTATGTCTATTTTGTATTATGTGTTTTGAAAGAATAAAATTTAGAAGTGAAGTTGGGGAATATAAAAATTGTATTAAGAAATATAATGAATGCTTGTTTATGTTTTGAAAAATAGTTAGAAAATTGTTTTTGGACAGTTTCAGTATGTATGTTTATGTTTTAAGAAAAATAATTTTTATTATAACGGTCAAATCGATATTAATTTGTTAGGTTTTGAAAGTAAAAAGGAATTGAATAGTTTTTTATTGTAAAAATAATAATACAATATGTATATGATATATATATATATATGTATATATATGATAAAATGAAAAAAAATGGAAATAATGAAAAATAGAAGAAAGTATTTTGGACAAATTTTTTTTGGCGTTTTAGAGAAAAAATAAATGTATATTTGGTTATATTTTAATAAAATAATTAAAAAAAGTGTTTTAATATTTTAAAAAACATAAATATATATTTAATTATGTTTTAACACAACAAAATTATTTCATCAAAACATAACCAAACAAAGCCCTTCTGTCTTTTTCTGACCCTCAAAAAACAATAGCCCCAAATCCGCTTCCTTGCGACAAGAAAATTCAAACACCAGTTCTCATTTTCAAGCTTTATAATAATATTTTCTCCACATTTTTAAGCAGTAATAATATAAATCCTCTGCTAATATGAGATTTGAATAAAATTTTCCGAATCATATCACCATAATTTGCTTTACTTAAAAAATTAAAAATCAAATAAACCAGACAGGTTCTCATTTAAGAATTAGAAAAATAGAAATTCCACTGAATTTCAATCCTACTCATACAAATTTATCATGAGAAACTAAAAGAGGCTCAGATCTGTGTATGATCCGGGAAAGAGGAAGTGAACCCGCCATGGCTGCATCGCCCTGTTGCATGTGAGTTGCCATCCGGGCTGCCCCGCCAAGATACGGGCCGGATTGTCCACATTGCCCGATCCAATTTGCTCTGCGAATACATATTTATCATCACGGCCAGGAAAAATGCAGTAAAATTGTACTCCCTCAGTTCCAATTCAGTTTACACGAAAATCTCAGGGGGGTGAAAATGCAATTTTGCCGAAGACATAGGGCTGTTTGTTGTCGAAATCATGAGCAAAAGAGCATAATGCAATTTTGCCAAAGACAAAGGGCTGTTGGTTGAAATCTTGAAATCATGGGCATAGCAGAGAGGGGCAACGACCCTTGAAGAAATCCCATTAATCCCTCTGCTGCCTCATTCTTTTGAGCTTCAAAGTTCAAAATATGGTTCTGCTGTCGACATAAGTTGCATTGTTGAGGTAGGGCAAAGGGTGTGATTAATTTGGCAGTACTGTCCTTATTGTTTAATCTTTATTTACACCCCTGCAAATGCTGAAGTGCAGTCAAACTGAAGGATGCAGTGGTCCTTTTGCGGTGTATTGGTGCTTGGGTACGCACCCAGCATCAACTAAATCTCATTTTGCAATATGAGCTGTCAGGAAACTGTAGGATAATGATTATTGCCAGTGGCAGATGGGTGGACCTAATTGGATCCAGTTAGGTCTGATGGGTCACAACGCGCAGATCTTGGACTGGATTTCATAATTATTTGATTGTCTATTTTTGTTTTACAAAATAATTCATGAGAAATTATCTAGCAAGTTGGACAATAAAAAGTTTTACAAAGAAGCACAACCTAAGGAAAAAAAAAAAAAAAGAAGAAATTATGAGGAATGTTATTTTGATTGATTGGCAATTTAAATAAAATAGCTAGACTCAATAGTAATTATTCCTTCTACTACAAATATCCTTACTCTTTACCCGTCGCCTTCAAAATAACGCTTAACTAAAGATGTGAAAAGTTATTTTAAAATGGAACCTTTTGTTGAACGATTTTTCTCCTATTACATTAGACTGAGATGAAAGAGTTCCAAGGTGAGATGACCATTTATTTATATTATTCTAAAAAAGAAGATACTTTTGTGTCTAATATGACAATTTTTTATTAATCACATATTTGCCCTTTCATCTATTCAAATATTAAAAAGTATATTTCAATTTAAAGAACAAAATAAGAAATTCAGTAGTTTGGATATCACATTTATAATCAGGGCTGTCAATGAGTCGGATTCGAATCGAATCATGTTGGATCCAAGTACGAATCCAAAAGTAATATGTTAGATTCAAATTCGATCCAAGATCCATCGGATCTGTAGTTGGTATAACCATATTAGGATCCAAATAAAAGTCGGATATCCATCGAAATCCAAAACAATTCAAATTTGAATATTTTAAAAAACATCATATATTTATTTTTTTTCTAAAAATTTAATAGAATCCAAATTCAAAGCAATCATTATTAAAAAAAAAAATACAACAGATTAATGAATAAATTTTCAAGTTTATTTATTACTTAAAAGCAACAATAGAATTTAACTCAATCACATTCATTTACCAAATCATTACATTTTAGATTTCGTTGCTGATAATAATACTTATTTGACATTATAAATACGTAGTTATACTTGATTATTAAATCAACTAACTATAGACTCAAAGTTTTATAAAAAAGAAACTCATTTTGATCAAATCGAGATTTGCATTGCATTCTTGCCATATTATTGCATTTGGCTCATACTCATTATTCTTCCTGCATCATTTTTTTTTAATAAAAATAGATAAACAAGTGATGTAATTATGATATAAATAAGCTCAAAATCTAACAATTTATATGAAAAACACCTGATTTGATATATTGTAAAGGAGTTCATTACTTCCTTCATCCAAATATACTCATTAGCATTATTATAGGACCATGTGTATACATATGTATAATACTAAACATATTCGGATTAGAATTATTAATGGATCGGATCGAGCTATATCCGTATTCGCTCAATTTATTTTAGATTACGAACTTTTTTAATTGGATTATGTCTGTCGAATCTTTTATTGATTAAAGATCCTAAATAATTGGATCGAATCCGAATTGAATTCGGATTAAAATCCGCTCCATTAGTAGTCCTATTTATAATAATCCAAATTTACCCTCCTAAAAGTTTTCCAAAACAAATAGTTCAATTAGATCACAAATGTAATTCTAATAAATCCCACTAACCCACTTGAAGATGTCTTTTTATATGGATTGGGCTCATCTTGTTGACCAAACAGTCCAATCGACCAGAAAGTTAGGGTTAAGGAAAAAGATAAGTGATGCGGGTTGAATCTTGCAATTAGGGAACAAACGTTAGGGTAGTTGAAACGATCATCGGCTAAGACCCTCTGATGCTTAAGTTAGTAAATATTCGATAGGAAAGCAATTTAGCAGAGTAATAGCTTCGAGAATGGATAAAAAGCATACATGTGTCTATGAAAAGAGAATATTTATAATGTCTGTTGAGAAATCGAAAAGACGGCCCTCTCCCTATTGTGGACTAGTCCTTCCCTCTCCACATAGGGGTATTATAGGTCTTTTTTGACCTGGTTGGCCACCATGCTTATGATCGGTTGGAAATAAGGAGCACCCTTATTGTCATTAATGCGGAGGTAATGGGCTAACGGGGCCATTAATGCGGATAGGATCGTAATTCTGCCATATTAAATGCGGACATAACTAGTGGTAGACACTGCAATTAATGCTCCCTGTGGCTGGGACTCTGCCTCATTGTGTGCCTTGCTCGACCTCATTTGGTCAATGGGGCCAATTGAGCTCCACTTGTGGTTCTAATCGATCTATCCATGAGGTCAATTCATTGTATATGTATCTTGTCGCAGGCATTCTTACTTGAGCTCGAGGGCTAACTTGGGCCTGATCGTGACGTCGATTATTGGGCATATGGGCTATACCCATATCACCACCATTTTATACTCCATATTATCCACTAAATAATTTCAAAACCACTTCTCGCAACTTTTAGAATTCTTCCTCCAACTGACATTTTAAATCCAAAACTAGCATGTTTCTGCAGAGGTGTTGCTTTTTGTTTTTGCCTGCAAAGTAGGTTTGCTTTTATTCTTTTATATATATTTTTCTTTTGTGTTCTTTTTAATTATGTGATTGATTTTTTATTCTCTCTCTCTCTCTCTCAAATATAAAAATGGGTCCATCACCATATTTTTATTTCAGGTATGACTTCTTTTGTTTCCTTTTTTCTTTCTTTCTTTTGTGTTCTTTTTAAATGTGTGATTAATTTTTTGTTTCCTCTTTTGCAGAGAAAAATATTGGTCAATCGGCATATTTTTCTTTTAGGCTTGATTTCTATTTTTTTATTTTTCTCTTTTGTATTCTTTTCAAATGTGTGATTAATTTTTTTCTCTTTTTTTTGCAGAGAAAAATATAGCGTGAAAAAAATAGGTCATCGCTATATTTTTCTTTCAGGTTGATTTTTAATCTTCTTTTCTTTCCTTTTTTGCTCTTTTCAAGAGTTTGATTAATTTTTTTTGTTATTTAAAATGATTATAATTTTTTAACATATAATATATATAATATAACTTAGAGTACTTTTAGTTTTATTTTAAATTTAGTTTAAAGACACAAAAATGTTATTGATATCTACAAAGAAATTCATTATTGCAAAAAATTATAGATAATATATATGTATTTAAAGTATAAATTGATATTGATTATGGTGAAGGGGAAATATACAATAAAAAAATAAAAAAAATACATAACACTTATTTGTATATGTGCATGAAAACTGCATGTGATGACTATTAGTATGATTTAAATGAATTTTTGTCTATCAAAATTAATAAAATATTGGGCTTCTACTCTAAAATTTATTCATGTAGAATCAAAATTCGAGTTAAAAAATGACTCTTTAGATGCCTTTTTGACTTTTAGAGTTGGTTTTTATACAGGTTGAGTTCCTAATAGGCTTATACTCATTGAGATTGAGGACCCTATCTTGATTGGGCTTAATTTGGTATGTTCAATTACCTTTTTTATTTAATTAATTTGGCCTCTTATTGGATTTTTACTTTTATGCATTTAGAATCTCAAAATGAAAATTGGAATATCTTCTAAATCACCTACTTTTAATTGGAGACTTACAAATTGTTTGTTTATCTTTTCAAAGCCATTTTCACCTATTTGTACTATTTAAAAATGAATTATCAACAACTTATCTCAAATTTTAACCCAAATTTCAACTCATTTATATCTCAAAGCATATTCCCCAATAATATATATCTTTTTCCGAATAACCTATATATCTTTTCTCTTTATGATCTATCTCCTCCACTTACATTTATTAAACCATATATAATTATTATTTTTTCAACAAACTGTTTAAATAAAAATTCATTTTCAACTCATTTTCTCTAACTAACTTCTTAAATTTTAAAAATACCAAAAATAAAAATGAAAACATAACCTAACAAGCTCTTAGTTTTTCATATTGAAAGTATGATTTAGTTTTTATTTTAAATTTCCTTAGCATGGTAATTAATTTTATCATAATTTTTTCTTAACTTACTTAACTTAATTTTAATTAATTTTAATAGACAATCAATTTATAAATTTATAAATTCATTTATTCGTTACTTCGGGACGCAACACTCTATTAAAGATTCGTACTCTCTAGAAGCTTTGGTAATAAGGTATCGCTTAAGACTTGGGAAGCTTCCCTTGTTGCCGGTGGGATGAGTTCAAAAGATTAATTTTTACCTTTTTTCCCATAATTTTTATTACTCAAATTTGACTAACACATTTCTGGGAGTCACTTTCGGGGAGTCCAAACTTGAAAGAGAGATATCTAAATTTGAGATCGATATATAGGATAATGACAATAATGGTGGACCGAATTGTATGACAGTAGGTTCAATGACGGTGAAGTTGGAGTTGGCAGCAGTAGGAAACCAACCCTCTGCTTGAAGTAGGGGTGGTCAAGAGGCCGCTTCCCATGGCTAGCCGATCACCCCCATGCAGGTGTGTCACTATCGTTCCAAACAGTTGTGCTAGTGTTGATTTGGTCCGAGTTTATGGGGGTTGTTCCTCTCACAGCGTCGCAATGTTTTTTAAGTTTGCAAGCCCTTCATTAAACACGTCTTACAGTTTTACTTCTGGTTGTCAGATTTTGCATTTTGAGCACATTCCTCAGTTCTTAGTCATTGAATCATCTTTTCTGTTAGAGTCAGAGTCTAGTTTAGGGTCTAGGTCTCCAGATTAGGGCTCTTCTGAGGGAGAACCCAAGAATGCTTTTGTTTTAGATGAGAGCTTCTGGGAATTAACATTATGTCTTGTTTATACTAATATATATATATATATATATTATTTTATACTGCATCCACCTCACTTCATCAATCAATCTTGTTTTAGTAATTCTAAGAATTAAATAATGTTATTTTTCATGATCTATATTGTATACAATTAAAATGCATTACACGAGTGAATCATATGGTTTATTAATAAATCCCATAAAAAAGTTTCGCCAATAGTGAAATCATGTCTTCATTTATTATTTATGATTAAATTTTTTTATTTATAATTAATTTATATGTCTAATCCAAATATGGAAATATTAAATGAAGTTAAAATAAATGGGTAACTCTAGAATTTACAACTAAACAAAGTTAATAATGGATTGTTTGGAGAAAAATGCAATATTTTGGAATCAACATAATTTATAAAATTGAAACTTAATCAATGAAATATCAACAGAAAAATGATTACATGATAATAGATAAAAATAATTAATTAGGACCCTAGAATACACATATTTATTTTAAGAAATAAGAAAATAATATTTTGACGATATTTTGCAGGTATTTTAAAAAATACTCTCAAAGAATGAAGGACATATTTTATTTCATTTCTCATTGAAAAATGTTTTGGGAAGCAAAGTCCTTGTTTGTTTATATTTTGCCACAATATTTTTCATTTTCCAAAATATTATCAAATATGATGGTATATTTCCCAATTTTAATTTCTAGAGCACTAAATTTAATACCCAAAATGTCTCTTTCAAAACACACCAAAACATTCTACACCCCAAAATCCATACATATCTTATTCTACATAGGGGTGCGCATTCGGTTAAATCGATCGAACCGTTTGGTTCTATCAGTTAATCGAAATTTTTTGTTTTTTGAAAACCGTAATGAAAACCGAGCCGAACCCAAAAAAAAAGGATTTTTTTTTTTTTGTATCAAAAAATTGTGATACAGGTTTGTTTAATAAAAAAATTGAATTGGGTTACTTATTCTTTTAGTACCAAAAAAATTATTTGATAAAAGTATATTGATAAAAAAAATATCATTTTAGGTGAAAATATTGAATTAGATTAAATAGAAAATTAAATCTTAAACTCAGTCTACTAAAGTTAAATAGCTAATTAATCCAATGACATTATAATATAGATTGTGGATTTGTAAAGTTTGTGAAAAATACAATTATAACCTTATTAAATCATCATTTCTAAAGGATAATTTTGGAATATTGAGAAAATTTATATCCGAACTATTTTTTTTATTTTATGTTGAACTCTCCAATTTATCCTTCAAACTATATTGTCAATTTTTGTTGTTAGAATAATTAAAATGACAAATTATGTAAATAAACAGAAATAACTTTTATTTTAGACATAAAATGGTCTTTGTTTTTATAATAATATAGATAAAAATTTTATTGGCCAGTAGATGCAATATACTACTAGTACTACCACAAGAATAGCTGAATAGGATTCAAACCCTTATCCCTTAGTTTGCAATTTAAATTGAAATTTCAATTTTACTCACCAACATACCCTATTATATATATAAGCTTAATTAATTAATTAAAGAAAAGATTTTAATTTTCTTTTTATATAACATTTTTTGCTCTTTAAATCATAGTCATCTATATTTTATATGTAATATGTATTAGTTCGTATAATAAAAAAATTATGCAACTGTACCGTTTGAGTTTAGAAAAAATATCATTTTTTTTCTCTTTGTATCATAACTATTCATGTTTTTATATGTCATATATTAATATCCATATTATTTATAAAAAAAATGGTTTTTAATAACTATTTTGATATATTTAGTAATAAGATGATAAAATCAATTATATTTTATAAAATAAAGACAATATAATTTTATTTCCTCTTCTCCAATTTTACTTCTTTTTTCCTCAAGTATTTCACTTTATCAAAACTTTCCTTTTGTCTATCCCAAAAACTTAAAAATACATTAACATTTACATTATTTGAAAAATTATATTTATTTATCTTAGACTTAAAAAATTTAATAAAAAATGTGAAATAAAGCCAAAACTAGTAGCACTTGAATAATACAATTTTATATATATAAAAAATAAAAAATGGGTTTCAGTTCGGTTAAACCGAACCGATTTGTTTGGTTTTCGGTTTGGTTTTGGTTAACTGAGTAAAAAAATCGAACCAAACTGAATTGAAAATTGAATTTTTTTGAAATACAAAATCAAAAACCGAATCGGTTTAGTTCGTTTCGATCCAGTTTGATTTTTTCAATTTTTGGTCGGTTCAATCGGTTTTGATTTTTTTTGAACACCCCTAAGCTAGGCTATTCGTTAGGAGTCTCTAGCCTAGCCTATTTATGGCCTAGTTAGGCTTAGCTTATTTAATAAAAAACCTAGTTAGGGCTTAAAAATTAACCTTTTTTAACTAAATAGGCTAGGTTTAGGCTCTTCTAAAAGCTTGTAAAGCCTAACAGGCCGGTTTGTTTATCCTCTTCACATAAAAAACACAAAAATAGTGATATAATATTAAATAATTAATTGTATTTGATTTTTTTAATTAGTACTTTATGGAATCCTTTATATTGTTTAGTATTGTTTTTTGTTGAAATAATACTATTTTATATTTAGATTTGAACTTTCATAATTATGCATTTGTTATTTATTATTTTAATTATCGGCTATCAATGTCTATTATAAGTTGGAGCATATTAAAAATTTAGATTATGTGATATTTTGACTTAATTAAATTTAGATTCTGTGATATTTTGACTTAATTAAAACCTTAGTAAAAAAAATAAGCTTTTAGGTAGGCTTACAGGCTGGGTTAAGGTTTTAGAATTTATTAAAAATGATAGGCCTAACCTTAAAAAAAGAAAATCTATCATAAATAATAGGTTAGGCTCAGGGTTGCCATTTACATAACAAGTCTAGCCTATTTAAGTCAAAGCTTAGTCTAACCTACCCTCTTTCCATCCCTAGTTGTGACAAGATTTAGAAAACTTTTAGACACTATTAGCTATACTATTATACCGTGATTATGATCAAATTACACGATTCCCATGAAATTATAATTCTCATTAGTTGTTGAATTTTTTTTCTAAATTTTAATTTAATATAACTAATTCAATTTTTTATAACTAAAATATCATTGTACCTTTACCTAAATTTATAATATAATTTTTTTATCTCATTAAACAAGATTAAAATATCCATAATTTTAAATTTTATCTCATCAAATAAATTAAAATTTTCGTAATAATATATTTATCTCAAAGATAAATTTTTGAAAAGTATTTTATAAACACCAAATTAGATACTTAGCATCACCATATTTCGTCTTATGAATTTAACTCACTGTGAGATTAACACATCCAATTTGCATTTGTTTTGTTTGTGAATTTTTTGATTCTATAATATCTTTATTCTTCTTTTTATATCGACATTATCGGTCCTACTACTATTATTCCATGCTTTTTATCCTTTTGGTTATCTAGTTTAAATCCTCTTACAACTAGCTAAAAATGATGAGTCTCTTTTTCTTTTTAATTTAAAGTTTGCTTGAATTTATGAACGTAAATAGTTGGTTTTTAGTAACTTTTTCATGACACAATTTTATGTTTTTTGTTTTCTTCATAGTTTAAGTCAGATAGGTGTTCATTTAATCTACTTAAATATTTTATTTAGTGTCTTTACTTATTTATAATATTTACTTAAAATTTAAAATTTTGAATGGTTGATCTACAATAATATTATTTTACTAATATAAAAAACGAAGCAATATCTCACAAACAATCACAGCCTTTTACTCTTAGCAGTGGAGTCTACTAAAGCGTCACAGGAGTGGTAATGAGTTTCTTGGGTAGGCCTCGTCAGATCGATGAAACCAACCCATATCTTCTGCTTTCCATTGGACTTGGGTATCGGTGCCACATGAGCCAGCCATTATGAGTATTGGAGTAGTCGTACATACTCTACTCGTAGCATGCAGCTAATTTGTCTCCTCTTTGAAGTCTAGGTCTAGGAAGGCTCCAATTCTAGTAGTTTTCTAAGGATCTCAAGGGTATATCCCCCCTCTCCTGAGCTCCTCTCATGCTCCAGTTTATCGTTGCTTGGCTTTTCTCTTGCAGTTGCATTCTGCTTTCTTGTTTGCAGCATACGAGGGTCTTAACGGTCATCACTCCTTCTTTTGCGTTGGGAGGTCGTGTAAGTGGTTGACTCTCGCTACAGATCTCTTTTGAATCATTAAGGTCCCTTTTTTTCTTTGAGTTTCTCATAGACGACGAGAAAATGATGCTGCTCGGAAGTGGAGCGAGATCCTTTGTGAAAAAAGCAGAGTGTTGGTTCGTCTTCTAACTAACGCATGTAGAGAAATCTACTTTTCTCAAGAGTTCTTCACTCTGAGAATTTTTACAAATAATTTCCTTGTCCAATTCTTCTCTACTTGGTATTTATAGATTTTAGTCTTGACGGGCCTAGGTTCATTAGGATTTTCTGCCCTTCTTTATGAGCTTGACTTGTTCTTTGGGCTCTCTAGCCCATTTATTTAGTTAATTAATTTTAAGATTCATTTGCTATTTTTAGTCAATTTACCAAATTGTCCTTCAGTTCAATTTTAGCTATACTAGGAGAAAAGCCAATGAAAACACTTGTGGGAATGAATGAAAGCTATTAAAAGAATAATTTTCTACGTAAGTGGAATAGCTGATCTTGGAATCTGGTTTTCATAAGAAACAAACACAAATCTTGCTGGGGATAGTGATGTAGATTGGTCAGGAAGTGCAAATGATAGAAAAAGCAATTCTAGAGGATGTTTCTACGTTGGGAACAACTTGTTGTCATGGTACAACAAGAAACAAAACTCAATATCTCTACCTACGGCTGCAGGGGTATATGCCCTCTAGAAGCTATTGTACATAGTTTTTGTGGATGAAACAAATGTTGTTGGACTACTGTGTTACTCAATGCGATCTAATAATGTTTTGCGATAATACTAATGCCATTAATATTTCCAAGAACCCAGTACAATTCATATAACAAACGTACTAACATTGGACATCATTTCATTCGTGAACTTATAGAGGCAAAAATAGTAACTCTAGATACATTGCCACGGCAAAACAACTTGTTATAAAAGAGAAAAAAAGAGGAAGAGAACTTGGAGGAAATTTATAGAGGAATGTAGTTTGGTGTCTTATATTAATTAGCTCTACTTTTAAAGTATAGAAAAATTCATTCTAAGTTTTATTTGAACTTTCAATGTTTTATTCTATGCTTTCAGATGAGTTTTAAATTAGTTGCAGGAGACAGAGAGTCACATATTGTCTAAAAGAATAGGTCTCTTCTTGATCTTGAAAAACCTTGGGCTCTATAGATTTAGGTACTTGATTTTGAGAATTTTATTTGCGTAAGAAAAAAAATATGGCGAGAAAACGAGAAGGAAGAAAAAGAACTACATCAGATTGTACACAAAGAAATAGGAATCAAATTAAAGTGGTGCCGAAAGACCCAATGACAAAGGGACGCAATAAAAAACGGTAGGGAAAGCATCAATATCACTCAACCTAGAAGAACCTAAAATCGAGACAGATGAAATCTCAACTGATACGTTACGGGTACACTTTCTCCCGACCTCCCTCTCTGAACTAAGCAAAATTAATCCGTCGAATATTTCTGAAACACTATATGTTTGGGGCACATCTACAAATTTGACATTCGATGATGACATTGTGATAACTAAAGCCATTTGCAAGCATAACTTGGTTAAATTTTACATGCCATTGCCAAGGTGCTTGTTTTAAGCCATATAATGACTTCACTAAGTTACACACCTTCTTCTTTTGTCCTGGAACAACAAACCCTTTTGGTTGTTCCATATAGATTTCGTCATCTAAATCACCATTTAAAAGGCTATTTTAATATCCATTTGATGAATTTCAAGATTATCGATAGCTGCAAATGCAACCAACAACCTAGTAGATGTTATTCTAGTCACTGGTGAATAAGTGTCAAAGTAGTCTAGACCTTCTTTTTGTCTATATCCTTTGACCATTAATCTCGCCTTATATTTATCTATTGTACCATCTATTTTCATCTTCTTCTTGAAAATCCATTTACACTCTAAGGGTTTATTTCCAGAAGAAAGATCCACCAATTCCCATGTGTGGTTTTGCATAATGGACTCAATTTCGCTATTTATTGCCTCTCTCCAAAATGAAGCTTCTAGCATTGTCATAGCCTCAATGAAAGTTCATGGTTCACTTTCTAGCACATAAGTCAAGAAATCGGGTCCAAATGACTTAGGTATTCTAGCCCTCTTGCTACGTCTAAGTTCATTTTCCTCTTTGTCTGATTCTTGAAACTTCTCGAGGTCCTTTAATTGAGATTCATCTTTCTTTGTTTTTACAAGGAAACACATTCTCAAGGAAACTTACATTCCTTGACTCGATAATAGTATTAACATAAATGTCATCTATATCATATTTGTGTATAAGGAATTTATACACTGCACTATTTTGTGCATACCTAATAAAGATTCCATCAACTATTTTAGGTCATATCTTGACCATTTTAGGATGTGGGACCCCTACCTTAGCTAGACACCCCCACACTTGAAGATATTGGTAAGAAGGTGGATGACCTTTCCAAGTATGTGGTTTGCAATTAACATTGCCCCACATGTTTTGAGGTGCTCCTATATTTATTAACAAAGCGTTCATCGTTTCTTTCAATATTCTATTTTTATGCTCTGCAATACCATTTGATTGAGGTGTATATGGAGCTATCACTTCATGCAATATTCCATGTTCTGCACAAAACTCTTCAAACGGGTAAACATATTCCCCTCCTCTATCAATTTGAAGAGTTTTTATTTTCCTCCTAAGTTGATTCTCAACCTCACTTTTATATTGTTTAAATACTTCCAAAGCCTCATCTTTACTTGAAAGTAAATAAGCATAGCAATACCAAGTGCAATCATCAATAAAAGTTATAAAGTATTTCTTTCCATCTCTAGATTGCAATATTTTTAAATCACATATATCAATGTGAATTAAATCTAATGGTTCAATGCTTCTTTCAATTGACTTAAAAGGAATTTTTGTCATTTTTGCCTCAATGCAAATTTCACATATTGATTGTAAGTCAAGATTTAATTTTGGTAATAGGCCAATATATACAAGTTTAGAGATTAACTTGTAGTTAACATGTCATAATCTATGATGCCATAAATTAGACAATGCAAACAAGTAGGAAGAGTTTATTTTATTATTAGAATTAACATAGGGGTGTAAGATGAGTCGAGCCGGCTCATGAGTCTCGTGAGTGGGCTCAATTATTGCTCGACTCGAGCTTGAGCTTTAACATGAGCCGAGCTCGAGCTCCACTTTAGTTGTTTGAAAGCTCATGAGCATGAGCCGAGCTCGAGCTCCACTTTAGTTGTTTGAAAGCTCATGAGCTGGCTCATGAGCTTTTTCCTATTTTTAAATATTTTTTATATATTAATTAAATAATTAATATGTATTAATAATTTACTTTTTTTTCTAATTTTAAATATTTATTTTATATGATTAAATAATTATAATATATTATAATTTAAATCATTATAATAATTATTATGATATATATTATAATTTAATATATATTTTATTTATAATTATAATTATAATTATTTTATTAATTATTATTAAATAATTATGATATATTAATAATTTAATATTTTTATTTAATTTAAAGTTTTCTGGTGAGGCGGTTCGAGCTTGAGCCCTTAAAAGCAAGCTCATCGAGCTCGAGCTCAAAAAATTGGAGCTCGAGCTCGAGCATGTAATTTTTGTCAAGCTCGGCTCATTTACGCCCCTAAATTAACACTTGGTCCATTTTTTCGTGTGATGGTCATTACATTCATCTAAAAAAAACTATCGTACAAATAACCTTTACCAATAAGTATTCCATTTTTAGTTAGTACAAACTTGTCGGACTCAAAGACCATTTCAAATCCAGTCCTACTTAACATTGGCCTTCACACTAAGTTCCTTCTAATCCTCAGCACATAAAGCACATTGTTGAGAGTCAACTCTTTTTCGGACATTTTCAATATTACTTTGCCAACTCCCTGCACCTTGGAGCTTGAGGAATTTCCCATATACAAATTTTCATCCTCAACCTCCTTATGGGTTGTAAACATATTTCTTTCGGCACATACATGTTGAGTGGCCCTCGTGTCCACCCACTAGTGAATGGGATTTTCAGTTAAGTTTTCCTCTGAAATAATTGCAGACAAATTCATGTCTCCTATCTCATCGGATAGTTTGTCCACCTTAGTGATAGCAATATTCATCTCCTCATGCTAATAGAATTTACCGGCTTCTCAGCTTGTCCCACCATAATAGGTGCAAGAACAACTGGAGTGGCCCGAACTTGTAGTGTCCCGTTTGGGAGGTGCCTGCCATTGGGCTGAGGTGCTACTCAAATCTTTTTCATAATAATTTAAATTCAAAACACACCTCCAAAATTCAATTTCAATTCATAAGACTGTACAACAACCAAAATTGTACAACTCAAGTGATAGCATCTCAGAATTGACTCAAAAGATCATTTTCGAGTGCGTAGTACGTGCAGCAAAAAACAACAAAATTCAAACTTCAAGAGACACTACAAGAAGTTCAATATATTCATATTCTATTGTTTTATAAATAACGGCATATTTCAACTTAAAACAACACTACACGCTAACATTATATACAAACTAAAAGTCTTCCAACTGAGTTTAGTCCTGTCTATAGTCTCAAATCCTATAGCCACCATCAGATGATATCCAAACACCTACCATAAACAGTTCTTCCAAGTAAGCATCAGTCCTCATTCTTCACTATTCATACCTATATGAAAATATTTAAGAAATGCATAGGAGGATGATTCTTAAGGACTCAGTGAGGGAAATACAAACTGGAGATAGAGGAAAAATATTGAATTTCAACGGTGATAAACAAGGTCATTGATAATAAATTAGATAATTAGTTCATGAATGACGGAAATTAGATTTAGACTCATATAAAAAACTTGAAACATGTAAACATTTAGTTGGCCTGTTGGCATCCTTCCTTATTGCTCCTTGATGAATACAGGATAACTTTTCAATAGCATTTAACTTGAACATGAAAAATTTCTCCTTATCTCTCCATTTGCTCGAGCACTTAGCTCGGCGGGTATTGACCAGATTATATGGCATGGCTGGTCACATGCCAGATCCCGTCACTCACATTTTGCTAGCTCCAGCTATCTATAAGTTAGGACCGTAGGTGGGTACTAGCCGTAAGACCTATATCCGTCGGTTTGTTCTGCTCGACCGTCTTTTGGACCTAATCCTTGGGCTCAAACCCCCTCTTGGCGTCCCTTCAGGTGGAAACCGCCCATAGCGCCCCATGGGTTGGAAAGATATAATGCCAACAGATATCAATTCAACTTTTCAAGCAATAACATGAACATTTCGAAACTTTACCAGATTTGCAATTTACAAGAAATTTTTTTTCCAATAATGGCCGGTAAGGCCTATTCCAATAAATAAGGTACATGAACAATTTAAGAGAACTTTTGACATAAATAGGTCTACCAGACCCTTTTAAATATTACTTCCACAAATATCAAGAACATGGGGTTAGCCGGTAAGGCTGGGGTATAAGGGGACATAAATATGATAATGTAAAGAAAGTTCTAGGCACCAGAACGAATTCAAACATATAATAATATCCAAGAATGCAGGCAAGTCATGAAATTCGACAATCGAGAATCAATAAGTTTTCGAATCAAGTCAAACAGAAACCCTTACAAGTTTTCACCACGAAACAAACAGGTATGAGAAAGTGCTAGAGTGGCAGACCCTCACCTTTAAAGTCTCAAATGGCCGTCTCAGTCAATAGCTTACTGGTCCGCTGGACCCATTTTTCCTTGTCACGTAACCATAAGAATAAATCCACAATTAAAATCCTTATTAACCTTCAATAATTACAATCTTGCTATTAGTAGCTTAAAATCACTAATTATTTGGTTAATACCGTAGTTTAAAATCTTAAACGGTACTATCGGCCTAAAATGGCTAATAAAACCGTTATTACCAAAATAATCCCGATTTTCATGTCAAATCTAATAATAGAGCATAAACTAATCATCAATTACCTATTTAACCTTATATCAGTATCCCAAATCAAAATAAGCAGTCCAGGTATCTTAATTAACCCCATTATTTTCACTTAGATGTCAAATCGATAAAATTAGGGTTTCTTACTTGAATAATCTCAATAAATCCCAAATAAGCATATATCAATACATATCCAGGTCTACTAATTCATACAAGATCCACGCTTGTGTATAAAGATCACCACTTGACATAAATTACTTTGCTTTTCTTTTGAAATACAAAATTCATACGAATTTAAAACGGTACAAAAACCCTAAACTCAATACCGATCTTTACTCAAGAATTTGCTTAACCGGACCTCAAAATCACGAACCAAGACCACTATTACGATCGCCACGATGAGTTGAAGATACTGTCTTGGAGCTGCCAGAGCACTGTCAGAGCGCCCCCGCCGTTTGCCAGAGCGCTATCATGCACAGTCGCCGGAACAAACCAACATTACCCCCAAAATGCTCCTTTCAGCTCAACTAAGCAAACCCCCAAGTCAATTTCACCGATTGCCAACGGATTGAGGTCTAATTTCAACTTCAATTTACCAACACCACTACTACCTCCACCGCGTCGGTTTTCCTCTAATTCCTCCGCCACCGGTGCTTGAAATCTCAATCCAAAACTACTATCATGATGCTTGAGCTAAGGGTTACAAAACCCAGTACCCATATTTGAACTTCAATCGTCGGAGATGGAAGACCTACCAAGCCCCGCCATATTGAAATTTCCAGCCCATTGTCTAGTCGCTACGCTGGTTGGCTCAAGCAGAAACTTATACCGCTGTGTTACTCGATGAGAGGAAGAGAATGGTATATAATTTCAAAGGTTTCGATGGCTAGAGTTTTTCACCGGAGTGAGAGGAAAGAACTTGGTGCATGGGAAGAAAATGGAGGAAAAATGAAGAAGAAAGAGTTGACCAATATTTTTAAATGTGATTTTTCTAAAATTACAATTTCATCCCCAAAATTTTACCTCATTCTTTAATTAGGTCCTCAAAAGTTATTTCATCCTCAATTTCAGCCCCAAACTTAGTTAGTGCCTAACACTGACCACTTTGACCAATAATAATTCCATGCAAACCAGCAAAAAAATGAAAATGTGGTCCAATCAAGTCTTGACTATTTGCAATTTTGACCCCAAAACTTTCAAAATTCTTGCAATTAAGTCTTATTTATTTATTTTTTGAGCCCTAAAATCCTACCAACCCATATCTTGATTTCTAAATCCTTATTTTCAAATGTACCTAATTTTAGGGGTGTTACAATCCTCCCCCGTTAAAAGAATTTGGTCCCCAGATTCTCATCTTCGATTAGATGAACTTCAATTAACACTGGCATATATAACATTCTTGTTTCCTTGTTCCTCAGTTATATGTGAATTTCTCTCATTATTAGGATATATGTCCTCAATTCTTTGGTGATCCCATGACACAATTAAGCACTTTATGCTATTAATAGTTGAGTAAATCTTACATACATCATCACATGTCATTTCAATACTTAAAGTCCTCTATTCCATCTTGATAGCGCATACTGTCATTTAATAGATCACAAAAACTGTTATAGTAACAATCGACTAACACACCACAAGTTCACTCTTGCATGATATTTATGTTAAGGAGTAGTCGGATTCAAACTTAACATGCTTGTCTTTATGTTAAGTTATACATTCCCAAATAGTTAGCTATAGGTTCACAAAAGCTAAACATACTAGCTATAGTCGCGAACAACCCATTTGTTGTTCCTGAAGTTCCCTCTGAGGCATTTAGTCGAGAATATATAGGATCAAACTCATTTCTAACGTTCAAAACTTATACGGTACTCTCAACCAACTGTTTCCCTCTATCCTTGTGATAATTGTACTTATCCTTTACTTATTTTGCCGCACACTAAATATATAATTTCATTTCAAACCCAAAGCATATTTACCATTACATACACAATCAGCAAGAATTTCTCTTTTTAACTTTTAAATGATATCTCTACTTCATTTAAGCAATCACCATTTCAATAATCCTGAACATAAGCACAATGATTTATCCTTTGGCTTAAGTTTCCCAAAAACATACGTGATCATTCTTATATACCAAGGTTCCTTTACAAAGCATATATGTACTGAGCACTTTCTTAATTGTTTTCACCAATGCACTTAATGATTTGGACAAGACCTGAATACACCATTAATATCAATTGGAGAACCCTAATAACTTTTGTACCTTGATATACTTTTTGGTCGCGCTTAATTGTCTATAACCTTAATAGAATCGCTTTCTTAATGTTCATGAGATCATAGCTTAAACACATATATAATATGGCCAATTTCTCAATTCTTAAGAGATTTAAAGGTCCCAATCAAGATCCTTATAATCAATCCCAAAACATGATCTTAATTCACAATGTCTATATTGCAAGTAAAAGGGCAATTATTGACCCATCTTCTTTTTGCGTTTCTCATTCAATAGTATATTTTCCTTAACTTCGATTCTAAACAATCCCAAACATGTGCATTTGGTTAAATAGCTTAGGAGGAAAATAATATCCCAATTTCTCAAACTTGGTAAATCTTGTTGAGCTCTTACTATTGCTCTACTAATCCTAATCAGTGATGCAAGGTCCTTTCCAAAAGTAAGTAGTCTTCTCAATTCCTTTATTCATTAAGTTTGCTCGATATTCCAATTTTCTCATAATTCCTTAATTCACATCCCTATAGTTTACTGGTCTGACTCTTTCAGTAATTAAGGGAATGAAACTTCAAAATTTCTCAAGGTTATCCTTCACATGGTGTCTGTTGTATTTCCCAGATTACTAATTTCCCTCGTGAATAGCAGGCTACGCGTCTCCATTTCAAGTCTTGGTCTCATTCTCATTCACCTTCTATATCCTCAATTAGATAATTGCATTCCATTATGCCGCTGATCCCTATCCTCCTTCCACAATCCTATGCATCACAATAGTAACAACATTTTCTTCATCCTTCTTATTTATTCTTCCAACTCTCAATTGATTCCTCACCCTTATTATTATTATTTCATATGTCCCAAAGCTGGTTATGCCTACTTATCTTCCAACATTTACTATGATTTCTCGCAACTCCATTGTTACTAATAACTGTTCTTCAGACAACTATATCGTTTGATCTATATCATCCAATTTTATCCAATATTATGCTTATCTGTATGACCTTTTAAATCATCAACTCATGAATCTTAAAATGTCACGAAGCACGTCTAAATGTGAACTATTTATGCAAATTCACCTTTTCAAATTTCAAAGAACCTCATGCTTGTCATCCTTAGATTACTAGGTCAAACAATGTATCCTTTTGTCATTGATTATTTCTTAATTTCTATAGCCCATGGTCTCAATTTCCTATCTTTATATCTCTTGTCAACCTAATCATACTATCCATCCCATAACTGTATGTGCGCGTCAGATACTCTTTTTCTTATCGACATTATATTTATCATGTTTATATTTTCTTTATGTCACCCCTACCTTTAGACACACTGTTAGATTCCAATTTTCCCATAATCCAAAACATCACTCAGTCCTAATAATCACGCTTTTCTTGAATGTACTGCTACCCAAAATAATCTTTTTTCTGCATACCCACATAACCAAATGTTCATCTGTAAGCAATTGGCAGGAATTCATTTATCCCAAGGTAATCACCTTCTAGCATTACGGACTTTCTCAAAATGATCCTTACTCATCATTTGAGTTCTCATCTGGATGCTTCTCCATCTGGGCTTATATGGCCCGAAGTCTTTGCACTTGAGCCACTATTATCATAACCCGTTCTCTTTCTCGTTTAATGTCTTCCATAACCTCTCCACGAGATAGCCCCTAAAACTTAATATTGCTTTCCAATGGGCTGACTCTGCTTGGCTTGGCATGAGCGACTTATGCTGATTATATAACCTATCCTCGAGTGTCTGACACATCCTTAGCAAGCTTGCTTTCTCTTATTCTGAACCTCAATCCTTTCCACTAGAGATTCCTTGCTTCATTTATCTACATGCTTTCTTCCTATGATTGTTAACCATCCCTCAATACAGAAATCACAAAATCCGTTTCATTAACACCATACTATTTAAATCCATTCCCAATTCCCTTAGGTCCTATGAAACCTTTCAATATACACCAAACACTCAAATTTTAGATCCCAACTAACCTAAACAAAAGGTTAGCTATGAATGCCAATGATATTCAATACCTAGGTCATTGATAACCTAGCTGTGATACCACCTCTGTAGCGCCCCATTCGGGAGGTGCCTTCCTTCGGGCTGAGGTACTACTCAAATCTTTTCCATAATAATTTAAATCCAAAACGCACCTCCAAAATTCAATTTCAATTCATAAGACTGCACAGCAACCCAAAATTTTACAACTCAAGTGATAGCAGCTTAGAATTGACTCAAAAGATCATTTTCAAGTGCGCAATACGTGCAACCAAAAACAACAAAATTCAAACTTCAAGAGACACTACAAGAAGTGCAGCATATTCATATTCTAATATCTTATAAATAACGACATATTTCAACTTAAAACAACACTACATGCCAACATTATATACAAGCTAAAAATCTTCCAACTAAGTTTAGTCCTGTCCACAGTCTCAAATCCCATAGTCACCATCAGATGATATCCAAACGCCTGTCATAAACAGTTCTTCCAAGCAAGCATCAATCCTCATCCTTCACTATTCATACATGTCTAAAAATATTTAAGAAATGCACAGAAGGATGATTCTTAAGGACTCAGTGAGGGAGATACATAATCGAAGATGGAGGAAAAATATTGAATTTCAATAGCGATAAACAAGGTCATTGATAATAAATCAAATAATTAGTTCATGATTGACGAAAATTAGATTTAGACTCATAAAAAAAACTTGAAACATGTAAACATTTAGCTGGCCTGTTGGCATCCTTCGTCATTGCTCCTTGATGAATATAGGATAACTTTTCAATAGTATTTAACTTGAACATGAAGAATTTATCCTTATCTCTACATTTGCTCGAGCACTTAACTCAGCGGGTATTAACTTGATTATATGGCATGGCCGGTCACATAATGGTCCCGTCACTCACAGTTTGCTAGCTCTAGCTATCTATAAGTCAGGATCGTAGGTGGGTACTAGCCGAAGACTTGTATCCGTCAGTTTGTTTCGCTTGACTGTCTTTTGGACCTGGTCCCTGGGCCCAAACCCCTCCGTGGCGTCCCTCTGGGTGGAAATCGCCTATGGCTTCCCATGGGTTGGAAAGATATAATGCCAACAGATATCAATTCAACTTTTCAAGCAATAACATGAACATTTTGAAACTTTACCAAATTCGCAATTTACAAGGCAAAACATTTTTCAATAACGGCCAGCAAGACCTATTCCAATAAACAAGGTAATGAACAATTTAAGAGAACTTTTGACATAAATAGGTCTACCAGACCCTTTTAAATATTGCTTTTACAAATATCAAGAACATAAGGTTAGCCGGCAAGGTAGGGGTATAAGGGACAGAAATCTGACAATGTAAAGAAAGTTTTGGGGACTAGAATGGATTCAAACATATAATAATATCCAAGAATATAGGCAAGTCATGAAATTTGACAATCAAGAATCAGTAAGTTTTCGAATCAAGTCAAACAGAAACCCTTACAAGGTTTCACCACGAAACAAACAGGTATGAGAAAGTGCTAAAGCAGCAGACCCACACCTTTAAAGTCTCAAATGGCCGTCTCAGTCAATAGCTTACTAGTCCATTGGACCCATTTCCTCGTCACGTAACCATAAGAATAACTCCACAACTAAAGTCCTTATTAACCTTCAATAATTACAATCTTGCCATTAATAGCCTAAAAACACTAATTATTCGATTAATACCGTAGTTTAAAATCTTAAATGGTACTATCGGCCTAAAATGGCTAATAAAGCCGTTATTACCAAAATAATCCCAATTTTCATGTCAAATCTAATAATAGAGCATAAACTAGTCCTCAATTACCTATTTAGCCTTATATCGGTATCCTTAATCAAAATAAATGGTCTAGGTATCTTAATTAACCCGATTATTTTCATTTAGGTCTCAAATCCATAAAATTTTTCTTACTTGAATAATCTTAATAAATCCCAAATTAACATATATCAATGCAGATCCAGGACTACTAATTCATACAAGATCCATGCATATATATAAAGATCACCACTTGGCATACATTTCTTAGCTTTTTTTTCCGAAATACAAAATTCATATGAATTTAAAATAGTACAAAAACTTTAAACTTAATACTGATTTTTACCCAAGAATTTGCTTAAATGGACCTCAAAATCACGAACCAAGACCACTGTTACAATCATCACGGTGAGCTGAAGATACTATCTCGGAGCTATCGGAGCATCGCCGGAGGGCCCCCATGCACAGTCGCCGGAACAAACCAATATTACCCATAAAATGCTCCTTTCAGCTTAACTAAGGAAACCCCCAAGTCAATTTCACCGATTGCCCATGAATTGAGGTCTAATTTTAGCTTCAATATACCAACATCACCACCTCCACTGCGTAGGTTTTCCTCCAATTCCTTCGCCACCAATGCTTGAAACCTAAATCCAAAGCTACCTTCATGATCCTTGAGCTAAGGGCTACAAAACCTAGTACCAATACTTGAACTTTGGTTGCCGGAGATGGAAGACCCACCAAGCCCCGCCGTATTGAAATTTCCAGCCCATTTTTGGTCGCTATGCTGGTTGGTTCAAGGAGATACTTATGCCATTGTGTTCTACTCGATGAGAGGAAAAGAATGGATATAATTTCAAAGGTTTTGGTGGCTGGAGTTGTTTGCCGGAGTTAGAGGAAAGAACTCGATGCATGGGAAGAATATAGAGGAAAAATGAAGAAGAAAGAGTTGACCAACATTTTTAAATGCGATTTTTCTAAATTTGCAGTTTCATCCCCAAAATTTTACCTCATTCTTCAATTAGGTCCTCAAAAGTTATTTCATCTTCAATTTCAGTCCCAAACTAGTTAGTGCCTAACACTGACCCCTTTGACCAATAATAATTCCATGCAAACCCACAAAATAATGAAAATATGGTCCAATCAAGTCTTGACTATTTGCAATTTTGACCCCAAAACTTTCAAAATTCTTGCAATTAAGTCCTTTTTATTTATTTTTCGAGCCCTAACGTCCAACCAACCCATATCTTGATTTCTAAATCCTCATTTTCAAATGTACTGAATTTTATGGGTGTTATAGAACTCCACTACCAATGCTACTAACGTTGGACTCAATATTTGCAACATTGATTACCTCATTATTTAACACCATAATTTGTCTTTTCTATAATTATATAATGAATCTAACACAAATATATCTAGAACCCTTACAAATCTGAAATCCAATAACAGAAATTGAAGCTATCGCAAGTAAAACTCCTATTTTCGAATTAAAGTAGAAACCTAATAACTTTTGAAGTAGAGTGAGATCCCTTTGCAAATTTGTAGATTCTATAATTATTCCTAAAATAGAAAGCTTTCAAACTACAAACATAATCTATAACAGAATTTATCAATCTTTTCAGGCTACACTTACAATAATTGTAAAGAGCAAAACATGATATTATTATAAGATTGATAATAATATTAATTAAGGGACTTAGCTATCTACCACACCTTAAGGACAATAACAAAATACATGCATATATTTTGCTATGAAACAATATATATATATATAAAATATAATCCTCCATGAGTAACTTTGAAACTTGATTTCCAGGATATAGTGGAACTATATTTCCACAAGTCAAAGTAAATTTACAACAAATTATCAATAAATCCGCCTAGAATCAAACTCAATCCTATTTTTTGCAGTCAATAGAAATTTCAAACTAAATATATGATTTTATTGACATAATAAAACACGTAAATCTTATAGCAAATATACTGGACAATAGCTTTGCAAAATTGTAGCATGAATTATGTTTTTTTGATAGTCAATATGGGAAAAAAGTTGAGTAAAGTCTCTTGGCAGACCACTATTTGTAAGCAAGTAATGTTAAAATAAAGTTAATGTAACTTCTGCTCTTTCCTGTGCATAGTAGAGCTTTTCTCCTGGAGCTTTCATGGCTGCCCAAAGTTCCTCCACTTGATGTGTGGTCCTTTCTCACTTGATTTATCCTGGCTTTTCCTCAAGCGAAACCAAGTCCGTCACTCACCTCCCATCGTTTTTCTTTCTTCTTCCCTTTATCTTTTTTCTTGTCGCTAGCCTCTATTTCTTTTTATTTGCTTGTAATTCCCTATTCTTGTGTGGTCATTTATTGTTATTATGGAGACGCATATAATATCCCATCCCCCAGCCAATAATCAAACTCAGATTCAAGAAAACTCTCCTGGTTCTATTTTGGAAACTAACCTCACCCTCATAGCTAAGATCCTTTCTAATAAAAACATCAACCTCTAAGCCTTCAAGAAAATCATGATCCAAGTTTGGAACCTTAGAAAAAATATGATGGCAAACACTTTGGAAAATAACACTGTTGCTTTTGTTTTTGATGATAAACTTGACTTTGAGAAAATCCTCAACCAAGCACCTTGGTCATTCAAAATGAATCAAGTCATCATCCAATAATGGATAGAAGATAAATCATATCAAGAAGTTAACATGGCTAAATCTCTCTTCTAGATAAAAACTTTCAACATCCCAGTCCATCTTGTCAATCAGAACACAATAGAAAAAATTGGAAATAAATTAGGAAGGTTCATGAAAACTGACCTCCCCACCAAAGCTCATGCTTGGAAAACAACTCTTCGGATTAGAGTTGAAGTTGATATTACCAAACCTCTTATCCACTAGTATATTATTGATAAAGGAAATAATGAAGAAGTTGCAGTGGAGATGAGATATGAATGATTAGCTGAGTTCTGCAATAATTGTAGATGCCTTGGACAGAAGATTGCTAACTGCAAAGATAGTCTTTGTCGAGAGAAGACAATGGATTCGATGGAACTCAAGTATGGTCTTTGGCTGAGATCTGAGTAAGAAAATCCAAAACCTAAGTTCCTTTTTCCCTCCATAAAAATTCCTTCACCCTCTCTGATTCCTAATCAAAACTCACCATTATTACACCTCGTTCACTTGAAAATTCCTTAATCACGCCAAGCAAGGCTGTTGGCTGCTCCAATTCCTTTGAAAACCCTACTTAAGACTTAGGAGAGATGGTGAGGAAGATAATATCCCAACCCTACACATGGCACCATCTGATGATATTGAGATTTCTCGAACTGCTCAACTTCTAAAAACTCTCTCTGTCTGTACCTCTAAAAAATTCCAAAAGGCTAATTTTGTTTGTAATTTGCTAATAGTTAAAACATCACCATTAAATGTATTAGATCTCTTGGAAGATTCCTCGAAGAGCTCAAATCACACATTTGTCATTTCTTCTACTTGCAAATATGATGTTTTAGAAATCTAAACAACCTTTTTTAATGCTAAAATCTTAGATCCTAATACCAAAAGCTCTTTAACATAAGGGCACACCAAACAAACTGTAGCGACCTCTTACAAGTTAATAGGCCAGTCCAGCCCATTGGTGAGGCCTGTGCTTCAAAAAGACCTCTTCAAGTGGAGCCCAATATTCTATCTAAAAAACCCAAACTTTTGAGTCAGCCCAATCAATTTGGATATACCTTAATCCCATCAGAACTAACTACTCAAACCTGTAGCCCGCCAACTCATCATACCCCTCTTGACTCATCTCTTGAAGGCCATGCTGAGCATTCCATTGTTCTTCAGCAATCAATTAATATGGAAAGAAAGATCATCAAAGTCCTCAGAAATGATAAGAAAAAATCCCAGAAATCTATTGATAACAAAGGCTCAGTCATTATTGAAGAGTGCCTGCTAATCCTAAGGCCATCACATCTTCCCAAATCCAAATCTCTACCCTATATGATGTTAGAACCACAGACCTAGAGGGGCCAAAAGAGTAATCACCTTCATAGTTCTCCCCTTCACTATTCATGAGAATCGTAGCATGGAGCTGCCAAGGGCTTTCTAAGCTTAAAGCAGGAAGAGCCCTGAAGAATCTCTTGAGTAGTGCTAAGCCTGATCTTATCTTTGTTTGTGAAACCAAACTCTCATCCTATAATTGTATTACTGCTATCCTCAATTCTTCACATCTGACAAACCATATTTTTACTCCTTCCGCTGGTCTTTCTGGTGGCATTGTTTAGCTTGGCATAATAATACCCTTGTCCAAATTAAAGTCCATAACTCAAACTTGCTTCATGCCCTCGTTTTTCAAGAATCCTCTCATCCTTGGTTATTCACTGGCATTTATTGCCTATGCTCCCCATCCTTCAAACCTCTTTTATGGAACCAAATGAGGGAAATTGCATATGATTTTGATAGCCTTTGGTTGGTGATGAGTGACTTTAATGGCATTACTTCCCAAGTTGAAGAACTTGGTAGTAAGGCCTTTGCGTGCTCCTCAAAGAATAACTTCCTTAATGACCTTAACTAACTTGGCCTTATTGATCTTAGATTTACTGGCCACAGTTTCACTTAGAACAACAAAAGGGCTGATGACACAAATATCCAACTTAGGTTGGATAAGAGCGTAGCAAATGCTGATTGGTGTTCTATATTCCCTACTGCTTTTGTGTCTCATCTCCCAGCTATAGCCTCTGATCACAATCCTATTCTACTCCAAACTCATTCTGACCAATCCCCTGAACCTAAACCATTTCGATTTGAGTTGATGTAGCTCACTAATGACATTTGCAATGATGCAGTTTCATGTGGTTGAAATCAACCTATTTGTGGATCACTTATCAGAATCACAAAGAAATTGGTAAACAATTTGTGGAATTCTTTCAAGACCTTTTCCATACATCATGCACGACCCTTTTAGAGAAATTCATCAAGGAGACCTATTTCTCCTTACCCCTTTATCCTTTACACTGATCTTCTTCCTCGTATGTTAAATTCAGAAGAAACAAATGGGAATTTCAAAAGGATTAAGATCTCTAGAGAAGCTCTATGCAGATGACTTAGCCATATACTATCATGCTTATTTAAGTGATGCTAATGTTATTTTTTCTTCTCTTAATAGGTTCTATGCATGGTCAGGGCAATGTATCAATAAAGATAAATCCATTATTCATTATAGCTGCAATGTGGATTACCTCTTCAAGGAAAGAGTCTTTGATACTTGGGGATTTAAGGAGTGTGATCACAAAGCAAAACACATTGGTCTTCCATTTTGTAAACTGAACTCAAGAAAAAGAGCTTTTACTGATGTCATTACAAAGTTCCAACAAACACTAGTAGGATGGAAAATAAAAAATCTCTCCCAAGCAAGAAAGGGAGTTTTGATAAAAGTTGTTAGTCAATCCCTCACATGCTACCAAATGTCAACTTTTCTTCTCCCTAAGTCAATCTGTTCTGTCTTAGATCAGGTAATGCATAATTTCTTCTGGAGAGGAAAAGAGGAAGGCCACTCTCTTTGCCTCATGAATTAAGATTCTATACGTTTACCTAAATCGGGAGGAGGAGTCGACTTTAGAAGAAGTGGGGATTTTAATTGAGATTTGATTGCGAAATTAGCTTGGAGCATGGCATGCAATAATGATCAACTCTGGGTTAAATTGTTGGCTGCCAAATATCTCAAGAACAGTAGTTTCCTTGAATGCTCCAAAGTTCACTAATATGCATCATAGGTATGGCAAGATATTTGTAAAATCAAGTCAACTATCACTAAAGGAGCTTGTTTTGAGGTTGGAGCTTTGTCTTCCATCCATATCTGGAAACAACCATGAATTCCCTCCTTACGAAGATTCATTCCTATGCCTAAGGATGGCAATCAAGAACTTTTGAACAGTGAGCACAAGGTCAAAGATTTGGTTGTTGAAGGGGGAAACGAATGGAACCTAAGTATTCTGGACAATCTTTTTGATCCGGCCTCTGTGGTTGCTATTCAGAAAATTCATTTATCTCCTGTTCTTTCTCAAAAACTCTTGTGGATTCCCTTCAAGTCAGGGTGTTTCTCCACTAAGAGTGGGTACCTGTCAAATTTACAACATCGATTGCCACTTTGGGACCAATTCTTCTCAGTATTTCTCAAGAGAATTTGGGCTGCCAAGATTCATGCAAGACACAAGCTCCTATTATGGCGAATTGTAAATAATATTCTTCCTACGTGGACTCATATCAACTTTCTTCCTCATCTTGGATGTTTCAGCTGCCCTATTTGTGAGGGAGAACATGAAGCTCTTGAACATTTATTCCTCCGATGTCCCTTTTCTAATGTTGTGTGGTTCAAATCTAAATGAAGCTTTGGCATTTTCCCATTTAGAAATGAACCACTTAACAAATTTATTGGTCTTATTTTTTATAAGCATAGTGACATTTACATTAATGTTAAGATCTATGAGGAATTCCTGATTTTTTCTATTGTCATGTTTGATCTTATTTGGCGTAATCAAAATTGAATTTCTCATGGATTGGCAGGTTTGGATGTGCAGATTTTTATCCAACAAGCTGAAAGAATGACTACTGATCACTTACAAGCACAATATTCCAAGCACATCCTTGCTAAAAGCCTTACTGCTGAGTCTGAATGGAAGAAACCAAAGACCAGTTGCCTCAAAGTGAACTATGATGCAGCTTTTTGTGATGAATCTCCATGGTCTACTTTTATTGTCAGAAATGAAAATTGCACTATCCTCCATGTTGCTACTGCCCATCCATTTTGTGCTGATGCGTGTGTCGCAGAAGCAGTTGCTATTAGAGACGCATGCATGTTTTTGAACAGAAACAAAGTCAATCATGTTATTTTTGAAAGTGACTATTTGAGTGTTATTCAATCTATCTTGAATTGGAAAAATCAAGATTTTGGAAGATTCGCTCATTGATGGAGGAAATCCGTAAACTCTAGATTGGTTGGCCAAAGTGGAGATTCAAACATGTCAATCATAATGCAAATATGGCAGCACACAATCTTGCTAAATGGGCTAAGTCTTCTAGCTGGGCTGGTTTTGTTCATTTCTCATACTTACCAGCTAATGTTTTTTGTGATGGGGTTTTCCCCCTTTGTCTTGACAATGCTTTTGATTAATAATATTAATTTCATTGAATAATAAAAAAAAAAGGTATGAGATTCTTACTTGTCCAAAACTAAAGGTAAACGCGACATGGACTAAACAAGGTGGTAGTTATAAGACAAAGAATTAAAACTTCCTAAGGCCAAAGTTTATCACTACTATGACGGATACGTTGACGCACAGAGTATATTCATTCTTTAATTCATAAACTTTGGTATACAATTAACTGGATAAGCGCTTGATTTAGCATAAGCAAACGGAACAAAATAAACTGGATATATTTGATAAAATAACACAAGTAAATGGTTCAAATATTACCTTAAGATTGTTAGAAAAATTTAATTAAGATACTGTGTATGCTTGTACTTTGTGTAAATATATAATTAAAATATATACACGTATAAAATTATTTATTGAGTAAAGAAAATGAACAGAAAAGCCTACTTGAATGCAAGACCAAAATTATATTAGCCGAGGCTTGTTGCTCCAATAATCTCCTTAAGGTAATATTGCCCTCACATGGTGCTAGAAGGCTCCTGACAATTAATCTCCCAAGACACAATGGCTCTCCTTCGGTCTAAGGTAGCACTCTAATAGAACGAAACTAGCGAACTTTTCTAACTTGGAACTCTTCTTTAATGGACAGTATATAAGTGTGCAATGTAGTCAGACAGAATGCTAGTATGTATGCTTCTTTTTTTAGTGGTTTGGGTTGGTTCTAGGCACTCATATTTATAGTCGTGCAATGGAATTTTGTTGATGAGACATGATTCTTCACTAAAATCATAATTCTTTCTTTTAAGAACACAACTATAGGATAAAATCCCGTAACTTACTCTTTTAATGAAGAGTTACAACTCCACTAAAGAATTAGGAGCTCAAGTCATAGCTCTAGCTTTTGAGTTAACTTTTCTATAGCGGTGTGTTCATTGGGATACATTAAAAATAAACTTTAGCTATTTTATTTACACACTCGCACCCTTTTTTCCAACATGGATAGATTTGTTCTACCTACTAAAATGTCCTTAAATTATTTCTCAATTTAAACTCAATTTTCTTATTCAATTATTTGATTTTGACATATAAATATGCCGAATTTTATAGGATATGAATGAGTTACATATTTATCCATCCTTTTGTGCAGGGATGCATGCATTTCAAGCATATATAAAGACCCACGCACGATTTGTGCTGAGTTATATGCTAATATTTTGTTCTAGCTTTTAAAATGAATGGTAAACTTACAAATTCTTGCATCGGCATGGCACAATTAAATTTTCTATTAAGCTTCTTAAAATATCTGATGATTAGGGAAGCTCAAAATCCGCAAAATGTAGCACAAATTCAATAAAGCCCATGCTTGGATGAATCGGGCTCGATTATTCAAACCTAACCTAAATGCTTCAAAACCATCAAATGGAGCCACGTGGATAGCTAGGATCCATCCACCTCACCTAGCAAATACTAAACCAAGTATTACTATAAATAGTACTGATATGGGGTGGCCCAAATACCTTGGCCTAAACCAAGCTGACCCAGAGACGTGGCGCTAGGCCCAGTCTTGCGTCTAAGGCCCATAGGAGCAATCGTACTATTTAAAAGTTTGGAGATCTAAAGGCAGTTATTTGGAGATCGAAAAGTTTGCTCTAGCCCTCGTCACGTCGGCCAGAAAGCTACGACCCTACTTTCAATCCCATGCGATCGTGGTTCTAACAAATCAGCTGTTAAAGCGGGTGTTGTTGAAACCTGACACTTCAGGTCGACTCACTAAATGGGCTATCGAGCTCGGGGAATTCAACATCATATTTCAACCGCGGGCTGCCATAAAAGCACAAGTCTTAGCCGACTTCATCGGCGAAAGACTCAGCCTACCGACGCAGAATGTTGACAACACCTTGGTATGGACCCTACATGTGGATGGATCAGCAACCACTTCAGGAGGCGAGATAGGTGTATCCCTCCATTCCCCACTTGCTGAGGAGTATGATTTCGCAATAAAACTCGACTTCCTGATCACCAACAACGAAGCAGAATATGAGGCTCTCATCACAGGAATGCGCATGGCCACAACTCGCAGAGTCGAGCAGCTTGCAGCATTCATTGATTCTCAGCTGGTCGCAGAGCAGGTCGGGGGCAATTTTGAGGCGAAGGAGCTCAAAATGACCCAATACCTGTCAGAAGTAAAACAATTACAGCAGTTGTTCAAGAGCTTCACCCTGAGCCAAGTCCCTCGAGCAGAGAATGAACGAGCAGACGTGCTCTTGAAGCTCTCTAGCTCGGCGAAGGGTACCAGAGAAAGGACCATAACATTTTTGGCAGCCGACAAACCTTGTGTTGGTGCCACCAATCAGAGCCTCGTCGGATGTATCAAAGAGACAACTCTCTCCTGGAAAGAGCCAATTAAACTTTACTTGAGATAAGGTACCCTGCCTACCGACGACAAGGAGGCCCGCAGACTCAGAGGCCTGGCAGCTAAGTTTGCGCTAGATGAGCATGGACAACTATATAGGAGGTCGATATCGGGACCTCCACTGAGGTGTCTAGAACTCGATGAGGTGAACAAAGTATTGCGGGAGATACATGCCGGCATCTGCGGCAACCATTCTGGAGGCCAATCTTTAGCACACAAGGTTGTCCGTTATGATTATTTTTGGCCGACTTTATTGCAGGACTCAGTTGACTTCACTAGAAAATGCCCGTCGTGCCAGATCCACTCGAACATTCAGCACCAACCAGTTACATCGATGATCAACGTTCAAATCACCTGGCCATTCGACCAGTGGGGGATTGACATAGTGGGATCTCTCCCAAAGACTTCAGGCCAGCGTAAGTTTATTATAGTAGCGGCGAGTACTTTACTAAATGGGTAGAAGCCAAAGAAGTTCGAAGATCACCGATGCAGCCATTAAAAATTTCATTTGGAAAAATATAATCTGTCAATTTGGGTTGCCTAAGGTCTTAATCTCAGATAATGGCACTCAGTTTCAGAGCAGGAACACGAGGAAGTGGTGCGAGACCTTGGGAATCGCCCAACACTTCACTTCGGTGGGGAACCCCCAGTCTAATGGCCAGACCGAGGTCACAAATAGAATTGTTCTCGACCACCTCAAGACTTAAATAGCAGGGACAGGAGCCAGTTGGACAGACGACCTCCCAGAGGTGCTTTGGGCTTACAGAACGACAACCCGAACAGCTACGGGCCGCAGCCCATACAACATAGTCTACGGGTCCGAGGCAGTAATACCGTCTGAGCTGATTCAGCATATAGCTCGGGTGATCCACTATAACCCGATCACAAATGTATCGGAGAGGACTCTGGATCTAGTCACTGTCGACGAGCAGCGTCACGTAGTCTACAACACAATGCAGCGATATTGATCAAAAATGGCGGAAAGCTATAACAGGACAGTAGTGGAAAATGGCGGAATGCTATAACAGGATAGTAGTTGGCGACCTCGTTCTCAAGAAAGTGAAAGTGTCAAAAAAAGTCAAAAAACTTGACCCAAAATGGGAGGGACCTTACTTAGTGGTTAAAGTGTAAAAAAACAACGCCTATTGGCTAGCGGATGCATCAGGCCATGAACTACCTCGACCTTGGAATGCAGTAAATTTGAAAAAAAAAATTATGTAAAGGGCCGTTGGCACCCATTGTATCTCTCCACCGAAATAAAATTATGGCATGTTCAAACTGCATGAAACTTGCAGAATCTCCCAAGCAGTTGACCCCGTAGTCAACAAAATAGGCTTTCCGTCGCTAAGTCGAGGCCTATGAGCCAAGACCAAACAGTCGACCTCGTAGTCGACAAAACAGGCTTTTCGCTGCTAAGTCGAGGCCTATGGGCCAAGACCAAACAGTCGACCCCGTAGTCGACAAAACAGGCTTTTCGCCCCTAAGTCGAAGCCCATGAGCCAAGACCAAGTAGTCGACCCCGTAGTCGACAAAATAGGCGTTCCGCCGCTAAGTCGAGGCCTATGAGCCAAGACCGAGCAGTCGACCCCGAAGTCGACAAAATAGGTTTTCATACCGCCAAGTCAAGATAATCCAGCCAAGGCTAGACAGTCGACTAAATAAGGCTAACTATTATGCCTGCGTATTAATCACTATTTACTCGACGTGGACCAAGAATGAATTTCGCAAAATACAACATCATTTATTCGACGAGGGCCATGAACGAATGTTACTTGATACGCTTACGAGCATTCGCCCAAGAATTTCAATACACAGGATAATAATCACTGCAGTTAATACCTGTTAAATAACATGCTCATTAATGGGAATAACTTATACCAAAAGCAAAAATAACCATCGTTGAACATGGAACAATAAAAATAACCATTCATCCATCAGCATTTGAAAGCCTCATCGAGGTATAAAAATCACAAATCGTTTAAAAGCCTCATCGAGGCATATACATCCCTTCTAAAAAACTACAGAAAAGGGCAATGAGAATAAATGATCAAGCCTAGCTAGAGCTGGCAATTTCCTCAAAATGAGGGCCGACCTCCTCGCTAGGAGGAGCAGCAGTAGGCGCAGGCTCAGGCAAAGCCACGAAAATAGGGACAACAGCAGTTGCTGGTCGAGAAAGGCCGGCAGCATCTTGTAAGAATTGCTGTTCAGGAATTGGGAAATATACAGCGGCATCAACTGTCCCTTCCGACACTTCGAAGGCAAAATCGCCTGCAAACTCAAACTCCCTGGCGACGGCCTTCAGCCTTCTCTTGACTTCGGCCCGCCTTCTTTCTTCTTCAGTCAGTTCGACCTCCGGCGTGCCTTCTACCCCTGCGGCCTCGACGATCGGTCCCTCGGCATTGCCCTCTCCCTCGGGGTAAGGTCGCAGCTGCTCGTCGAACAAATGGCTTATGCGCAACCGGTGTTCAGGTCGAAAGCTGTAGCCCAAAAACTGCAACTGCTTAACGGCCTTCTCGAATGAGCTCCGGGTGTCGTCGAGAGCAAGAACGACATTGGCATCCTGGAATGCAGAACCTAACATGAATTGTTGCACAGCCTCCCGACGTACCAGCGACAGTATCCTGTTGAACTCAGTCCGGGCCTCCGCTTGACCTGCATTCCGGCCTGCAGATCGACTGGAATCATAACCGACCTGTAGATCCAACTGCAGCTTTTTCACCAGCACGTCCATTTTGGTCCTCTCCTTGACGCCAGGATCACCTGCTCATCCTTTTGCTCAAGGTCTTTGGTTAGTTGCCCCATTTGTCTCTGCAGCTTCTCGACTCTCATCTGCGAAGACTCGAGCTGAGACTTCAGAGTCTCCGTGTCCCCTCCGGCCTCCAGCTGCTCCCGATCAGCCAGGGCCAGCTCCGACCGCCGGTAAAAGTTGTAGCCCAGTTGCCTGACCTGAAAGATGAAAGCCATCAGATACTCGACTAGATAGCAATGATTAGACCTGGCAAAATTCAACCCGTACTCGTGGGTACCCAAAAAATTACGGGTAATGGGTCTTGTTTTTTCCACCCAAAAAATTACGGGTAATTTTACCCATACCCAATTTACCCGCTGCTTTTTGGCCCGGCCCACGAGTACCCGTATTTATAAATATATATTTTATATTTATAACAAATTAAATTAAAAATTATATCATAAAATAAAATCCTAAATAACAAAAATCCCTTCCCAAAAACATGGATGCAATATCTTCTTCCACAAGGACAACAATGTTCGACTGATATTTAAACTTTCAATTCAAAAAACTTTTGGCATGTAATGGATTTAAATTTAAACTTTTGAATGTGATGTACTTTAAATTTGGTAGACTTTGAATATTTAAGTTGTAAGTTTTAAACTATAATATTATTAATGTGCTTTAAGTATTTGTTCAATTTAATGTTTGGAATTTGTAGTTTTTTTTCGTTTTATTTAGTTAAAATTTGAGTAACATCATGTAAGTCACAAGTTGGATATTAATTTACCTCTAAATGTAAAAAAATAATTTTTTTTTTTTTTTTGGGTACCCACGGGTTACTTGTTACCCGTGAGGATGGGTAACGGGTCCTTTACTTCGTACCCAATAAAAAATGGGTAAATTTACTCGTGGGTAAATTTACCCAACCCGTTGTTACCCGTGATTGGGTTACCCACGGGTACCTAATTGCCAGGTCTAGCAATGAAACAAAAATAAAAGTAGGGAACTCTACCATGTTGGCATGATAAGCCAACTCTCGAAGAGCCACGTCCTGGCTCAGTCCCATGATCCTCCTCTGGTTAGCCATGAACTGACCTGCCAGTAAGACCTTCAGAGGAGCGACCCCTGTAGGCCCCGTAGTGTCTATGCACAAGGAATTATGCACGACAGGACTCGGCTCTGCCCCGAATCGAGGAGAGGGGAATTTTGGTAAGTTGAACAGTATCTCATCCCCTCGATCCCCAAAAAGATCGTTCCCGATCGGTGGCCCCGACCCCGCTGTTTTGCCTTTTCCCTTTCTGGCAATAGCTTTCTTCGGTGCAGGCCCTTCCTGCTCCACCATGGCTCGCTTGCCCCAACCCGCGGGGCTGTCGCCTACGCCCACCAGCTGTCGACCAGGTGACGGCGTCGGAGAAGGAGTTGGCGTTACGACCTCCGGGCGTGGCTGCGGCTGCTCAATGAGCCGCCAGACCCTATCGTCGCTGTTTATTTCTCTCTGCTCTTGCCAGAGCCTCTGTCCTCGATCTGTTCATGATACCTACGCGATCTGCCGAGTAGAAAATTAACAACAGTCAAAAACCATAACAACAACAAAAAAGCAACAAAATTACAAGAAACGCTGGCTACCTAGCCGATCATTCGCTGGCAAATCTAACGGAGCCATCGATAATCCAACCAACACTAAATATCTCTCCTCGATAAAAATCGAGGCTTCCATCTGGCCAAATTCGACCAGGTCCCGAACAAAGGTGTTTGGCTAGGTCGGGGTAAGGTTCCCCAACATGTCGACATGTCCTCTCCACTAGTCCCGTGGAATATTGAAACCCCCTGCCACTCTAACAAACATGTACCGTTTTTTTCATTCTTGCCCATATGAAGAAGCAAGGGCTACGAGGAATTTACGGCGTGGTCGAGCGGTTAAATAATAGAAGCCCGACTCGTCGGCGCTACCCGACTTGCGAGACATGGGTAGATGAAAAAGATTGGAAATTTTTTTGAAGCTAGCGGGCTGATTGAATAAATGCATCAAAACAATAAAGCTACAAACAGTAGAGAAACAATTGGGCAGCAGTTGAGTTATACACACTTGGAGACCCCTAAGCAAATTACTAATCACCCCTTGCACGAGGGTAATAGGAAATATTCAATAAGAAGTATATCCAAAAACTTAACCCAATTGCAGCAGCCCGGAAAGTAAAGGCTAAAGAGGGACTCACAGCGAGATCAGTTGTTCTCCCACATCGAGAGAACTGCGTTATATTCTCCAGTTTATATAATGCAGCGTGATAAGTATCATTCGTCCCTTCGGGGACATCCGATAAAATTGGAACGATACAGAGAAGATTAGCATGGCCCCTGCGCAAGGATGACACGCATAAATCGAGAAATGGTCCAAATTTTTTTTTCGAAGTTTTCCATTTCCAATGATGTTTTTCCTTCTTACCCCTGCATTTTTCAGATTCATCAGTCGGACTAAAGTGTTTTAGATATTGATTGAGGTTCGTCTCGGTAGGAACTTCATTTATCGGCTTCTGCGTGTTCATATTATGGCATTTTTCGGACATATGGAGCCATGATTGTCTTGTGTGCTTTAATGGGATTTAGATATTATACTTTGGGCTTGTGCGGAATCTTGAGATTTTAATTCTTTGATTTTCTTTTCTGTTGTTGTTTTACCTGATGGAGTGTTTTTGTTTTTTTTTTTTTAATATCTTTTCTCTTTTGATGTTTTTCCTTTTTACCAGTGTATTTCTGGGATCATTCGGGATCCAGGATTGAGGCGTTCTGGAGTTCTTGTCGATGGGAACTGCATTTATCCACTTTTGGGTGTTCATATTATGTTCTTTCCGGGATGTATGGAGCTATAGGTTGAGTCAAGATTGTTCATCTTTTTGTGCTTCTGGGATTTAGATGTCATACTTGGATTTGTACTGAATCTTGAAATTTTAATTTCTTTGATATCACTCTATTGATAATTCTACTCTCCAGGACCATTGTAATCTAATTTTTTATGGTATTCTAGTGTCCAAAATTATCTTAACGCACAAACTAGAAGCAGCTCTGCATTTTTGGATGTAGATAATGGAGTATTATTTATTAATAGCATCTTAAAAAATATTTTATCAACTTTCGAATAAAAATTTACAGATAATTTCTTATAAATTGACCCGTTAAGATATACATTATCACTAAAAGTACCTTCCGGGTATCCATCATACAATATTGTAAAGTTCCTATTCTTGTCAACTATATTAATGAAATACCATAATGTTAAACTACATATATTATGGCTTAAATTTAGTAATTATGTATAATATCATACTTAAAATATTTTAATATTAAAATTAAAAGCCCTTAATGTCATAATATTCAAGATGCTACTTGCTTCAAATTAGTTATCTATTATTACCATACAAAATATCACTTTGCTGTATAAATTCGAACGTAATTACGTGAGTAGTTTTATGCAAGTATTAAGACACACATGATAAAATTTAATTTTAATTTATTTTATATAAATAATACTCATCGTTTCCATTTTTAGATAAACTAGTGGTCATCGCACGCGGTTTCCACGCACATAAAATCCATTTAAATAAACCATATTTTGTTTTCTGAAAACTTTTCATTCGATATAATAAAACTTAATTGATAAATTACATAACAATAAAAATTTTGCCACCGTGATGCAATTAAAATGTCACATAAAATTCAATAGCAAAGTTACTCATTAAATTAAAAATTATATCAATATGTAACAAATAAATACAATTATGTAATTTTTCTGGTCATAAGAAAATTACATTATCCAACTCAAGGAGCAAATGAAAATGCAATAAGTTAACAATGCAACATTGTTAATGAAATCAATAATAAATAAATAAAAAGTCAAACAACGCGTACAACCCCAAGATAAAACAATAAAAATGTCAAAAATTGATCTCTATTTGTTTATAAATATTATAGGAAAAGCTCTACCAATAAGTTCTTTCCTTCCTTCAAAGCAGCTGCATATACTCACTTGAATTTTGCAAAAGCCTAAAATTCCAACACAATCCCAAGTAAATCAGTTATCATTCAATAGTTCATTAGAAAATATTATAATACACATCATTCGTAATTTGTAGAATCAAATGTAGTATTGTTACTTGTGGTAGAAAATTTTAAGAATACGCTACTAGAAAAATTACTTATTGAGACACATTATAAGTGACATTTTTTGAAAAATGTCCCAATAACTTCTTTATTTAGACACTTGTTACAAAAGTGTCTCTACACTTAATAATTTAGTTTTTTATTATGACACTTCTTGAAAAGTATCTTATTAACATATTTTATTGAGAAAAAGTGTCTCATTTTTATCTACTATTTATATTCTATCATGGTACTTTTGTTAATAAATTTTTATAGAGACATCTTTTTTAAAGTGTCAAATAGTTGATATTTATAAACATAAAAAAGAATAAAAAATATGGAATATTTGGCACCTATTCCCCAAAACTTCACCAAGTCTGGCGCAAATTTCTTCTTCCTTTCTCCTCACTTGTCAATACACGCCCAAATACTCTCCAAACACACCCAACCCACAAAGAGAGAAACCACTTTCTATTCCAAATCTTCAAAGACCAGGTAAGGATTCGCCCTATCTTCAAAGTCAACGTCATCGGAGAGAGCAAACTCTGGTATATTTTTTCTCTCGATTGCATGCGTGCCCACACACACTCACTCACTCGTTTATAAAATAGATTCTAGGTTTTGTGGGTAAAGATGAATAGGTATTCTACACTAAGTTTTGTCGATTTTTTGGTTTATTTTTCTATGATCTATGCTAGAGAGGACAACCAATTCAATTTTCTACAAAGACTAGTTTTATATGATCTTTTTCTAGGTTACAGAGAAGTTGTAAGAGGGGCAAAACCAATGGAATTTTTCCCAGAAATGGGAATTTTTTGGTTTTCTATTATTCTGATACTATCGTTCATACATTATGGATACTATTTTTTTTTAATGTGTTGAGGTGCTTGCCCTACGATTGCTTGTTGTTTTTGTTGATTTTATCGGCTTATTGATGTTTATTAGTTTGTATTTATGTTTTTTATTAGTTGGGGTTATATCCTCTGGGAACAAAATGAGTCTGTGTTTTGAGTATGTCTTTTGTTAAAAATTGATTTGCTCTTGAAAAATTGTCCATTTGACAATAACTTTTTCTTCTTAAATGTAGGCTGAAAAAGAGACAGACGAGGTGTATGCACAAATAACACTGATGCATGAATTAGATGTAAATTCAATTCCCCAATCCTGTACTTGTAAATTTGTTTTTATCATATTGATTTGAACACTTCTTTGCTCTTTGAATTTATATGCAAGTTCTGTTGTCTCCTTTTTCCTGAATGCTTATGGGGTGGTCTTTGGCAAACACTAGTTCTGGATCTAGTGTGGAAGTAGATTGATTATATATGCAAATAGACTGATCTATATAATAATATAGATATTATTTAGGAAATCTAAAAGAAAAAAAGAAAAAAAAAAGAAAATGAACTTTGGCCTCTATTAGTCCTCTTACTAACAGAGGCCAAGGCCAAAGTTTGGCCTCTTTCAAATATATATATATAGTATATATTTATATATATATTTATATATATGGTGTATATGTAATAAGTATCTTATATATATATTTGAAAAAAAAAGTGGGGTTGAGCTCTCCTTTGTTTGCTAGTGTTAATTGGGGGAAAATAATTGATGGTTTTCAATTTGGATTTTATATGACCAAGAAGCTAATGCTGCATGTAACTGCCCTTGATATTTTGACCGAATTGTAGTTAATTCTAATTAATGTGCATCTGGCATTTTGTTAGTTTTGAGTTCTAGATAGAATGTTGAACTCCTTGGTTGTATGGCTCTAATGGAGAAAATCACATTTTTTGGTTTTGGTTGGTTTTTAATATAAAAAGTTGAAGCTTTTGTTTGGTTGTAGTTTAATAGGACCTTTGATTTTTGCTGCTGCTAATCTTAGGACAGAATCTCTGTCGGCTCTTATCTTTGGCCACCTAGTGTTTTGTTCTGTTGTGGTATGCTAGACTGATTTCAGTTCCTCTCAGATCAGTCTTTGTTTTGGGATTTTGTTACAGCATTAGTAGCAACGAATTATTTTTAACCAGCGGGATTTTTTCTGCTTTTAATGCAAGCTGCTGCTGTTCTGGGCTTAATTATGAACTTATGTTTATTTGGGAGTCAGATGTGCAAGTCCCCTTCTGCTTAATTGGCATGTTGTTGGCTTGTCTTTTGCAGCAGTCGTTACTTTGTTCCAAATTTGGCTTTAATGTGATACTTCTTTCAATCTGCTTGGATTGTGACTTTTTGGAATTTTGAGTCAGGCTCTTTGGAATAGAAATACATGGCTGCTGGTTGTGGGCAACTTCTTGATCCCATTCTATGAGTTTATTAACTAATTGTTAGTTGTTTGGGTGCCGCTTGGTTGGATACTTGGAATTCTCCATTCAGCTGCAATTTGATATAGCTACTATTTAGAAACTTGGTTGATAATTGGCTTAGATTCTGCTTTTCTTTAATTTGCTAAATCTGCAGAAATGGGGAATTGAACATGAGTCTTTCTTGAGAGGCTGTTTTGACATTTTGCAAAGGAGACTTTGCTGTATAAGGTACTTGATATTTGCACCAACGTTGCGCATCTAATTTTGCACCTAATTGCCAAAGGTAGGAGTCGAAACATGTACCTGTGGGTGCCAATTTAATCTGAATCTTTGTTGCATATGGCACTCGAACCCTGCACTTGGTGCTTTAGCCGGGCGAACTTTAATTGATGGATAATTGGCTGGAAGAGGCAGTTGACCATGGTCTTTCTTACATGGTTGGCACTAGCATTAACTTTGTTGGGCCAAGAATTCGAATCTTGTACCTTGTGGAATAGGATTATTTTGTGGGCCAAATGAAACTTGGGCCCTCTTGGAGACTAACCTGATGGAGTTTGTTTTATTAGAATAGAACATAAACTATCTTGGATTTTTATTTTTATTTTTTAAAATAGTTTCTTACATATTAGTTTATATAGATATATATATACACACACATATATGCATATCTATATATCTATATATATTAAATAATATATATATAAAGATACATATATATAATATAATATATAGCCATGTTGATTAACTTAATTCTATTAATTTTACTTACACGATCAATTGTTTTTGTTAGCTCTGCTGCTGCATTGATCTTTTCAAGAGTTGCACCATCTTTAGATACTAAGTTTTTTGGAATAAGCAATAGTTAGTGTCACAAGGAATAAATATATAAGTGGGCTACTTCAGTTCTGCTTTGCACTTTTACATTCTTTGTGTAAGAATTATTATATTCTATTGAATCTTTATTCCTTTTCTCATGGTAATTTTGTAAGTTGAAGCTGCTACCATTTTCTAGATTTGTTTTCGATCAAGTACAAGTACTTTGATATTGGATCATATAATTAGGTGAGTATAGTCAAATGCTTAATATTTTAAAATCTTTTCAAACATATTTTTAATGTTGGCCTGAATTTTCTTCTTTTTTTAGTCATTATTGAATAGGTTACTCAAACCTTAATTAATTGTTTGATGGCTTATTCGTTTGTCATGAAATGTGGTCTGTGCATACTTGATATAAATCCATGTTACTAAGATTCTAAAATTGCTTTTTTGCTTAGTGGCTATAAGGAGATGATTAGCATGCAAGAATGAATAGGAAATTGAATTGAAATCCTATATTATTTTTTTCTTCTTCAATCTTATTTTCTTTTATGCATCATACGAATTTAAATAAATACATTGAAATATTTATAGGTAAAAATATATATTGTTATGTAAATAATTTATAGTCTTACAAAAATTAAGTTAATGTATATTTTTTATTTAGATATAATAAAGATATATTTGTAAATACCTAGATATTTTATCCCCTAAACAAGTCTGATTAAGTCAATTAAGTGATGAAGTTGATGAGTTAAAGAGTATCTTTAAACTGACTTTCCATAGATTTTAGTGTCTTCGCTACATTCACCCTTGTCTCTTGATACTTTGATAAGTAAATAGTAAAAATTCAAATTATATCTTTTGTATAAGTAATTCCACTAAGTAGTTGATGTATTTGGCTTAAATATCTAAACATTTTCTCAAGAAATATATTGTTTAAATTCACTTCTAAATTCTTTAAATGTTCAATAGTTGTAAGTAAATGTATTTGCTATCTTCAGATACTAACATAGTTTTCTAGTATACTTTTTCTCATTTAAGTCAAAAAAAGTGTTTGTTTATTTTAAAAGATCAGCATGGACAAGAGTTGGATGAGTCTCCCAAGACCTAGTAAAGAATATCGGGATGGGGTGAAATTTTTCTTGAACTTTGCTTTTGCAAATTTAGATGATGGAATGATCTTGTGTCCTTGTAAGAAATGTCAAAATGGATTGAGCAAAACATGTGAGGTTTTAGAAGGACATCTTCTTGGGAAGGATTTTTAGATGGATATACTTAGTGGGTGCTTCATGGAGAGTTGTTCATAGTTGGAGGATATGTATCTTATGAATATGATAAACTACATACATCTGATGACATGCGAGGGATGTTACATGATGCATTTAATATGCAAGATAGAGGTAATCATGCAAAAATATACCAAGAACTGAGGGAGAAAAGCCTCGCAAAGAAGCTGAAAATTTTTATAAGCTTATGCAAGATGTAGAACAAGAATTCTATCCTGGATGTAGAAAGTTTTCAAAACTTTCTTTCATTGTTAGAATGTTGAAGATAACCGGAGTGATTCTTCCTTCACTATGATGTTAAATTTGTTGAAAGAATCATTTTCAGATGCTGCACAACTTCCAAAAAATTATTACCAAACCAGGAAAATAATGAGAGATTTGAGGTTAAATTATAAGAAAGCTGATGCATGCCGAAATAACTGTATGTTGTAGTGAGGTTTGAATGAAAGCATGAAAAAAATGTGATACTTGCGAAGAACCATGATGGATAGTGCCACCAAGAGCAACAACCAATGCTACTTAACACAACGCTTCTTCTAAGAAACCTGAGGAAGCTTAAGAAGGTTGTAGCCAAGGTTCTATGGCATTTTCCTTTAAAGCCAAGGCTGCAAAGACTATTTATGAATACTAAACCTGCATCGCTTATGAGGTGGCATGAAGAAGAACGCACTAAAGATGGTTTCATGAGGCACCTTACAGATTCTCCAACTTGGAAAAGTTTTGATTACTACCATCCAGATTTTGCAAAAGACCCTTGCAATGTTAGGCTGGGTTTGGCATCTGATGGTTTAAATCCATTTGGAACAATGACTATTGCCCATAGCACATGGCTTGTGATCCTAGTGCCATATAATTTGCCACCAAGTGATTGTATGAGAAAATCTTTCTTTATGTTGTCCTTACTTATTCCTAGTCCTAATGAGCCTAATAATGATCTTGATGTGTATTTGTAACCATTAATAGCAGAATTGAAGGAATTGTGGTATGAGGGTATAAATACATATGATGCTACATTAAAATAGAATTTTCAAATGCGTGCAGCATTGTTATGGACTATAAGTGATCTTCCTGATCTTGCAAATATATCGGGTTGGAGTACTAAAGGAAAATATGTTTGCCCGGTTTTGACAAAGTATACTAACCCTGAATGGCTATGCAACTCTCTAAAGTTTTGTTACATGTGCCACTCTGTTTTCTTATAAAAAAATACCCTTATCGAAAAGATAAAGGATCTTTTGATGGCACTGAAGAGCATAGAAAAGCACCTCTTTATTCGAAGGGCTCGGAAAAATTATATGAGATAAAGGATTTTGATAACAAATTTGGCAAAAAGGAGAGCTCAAGCCCACTCTTTTTTCCAAATAAATATATAAGATACTTATTACATATACACCATATATATAAATATTATATATATATATATATATTTGAAGGAGGCCAAACTTTGGCCTTGGCCTCTGTTAGTAAGAGGACTAATAGAGGCCAAAGTTCATTTTCTTTTTTTTTTTCTTTTTTTCTTTTAGATTTCCTAAATAATATCTATATTATTATATAGATTAGTCTACTGGCATATATAATCAATCTACTTCCACATTAGATCCAGAACTAGTGTTTGCCAAAGACCACCCCATAAGCATTCAGGAAAAATGAGACAACAGAACTTGCATATAAATTCAAAGAGCAAAGAAGTGTTCAAATCAACATGATATAACAAGTTTACAAGTACAGGATTGGGGAATTGAATTTACATCTAATTCATGCATCAGTGTTATTTGTGCATACACTTCGTCTGTCTCTTTTTCAGCCTACATTTAAGAAGAAAAAGTTATTGTCAAATGGACAATGTGACAGAAATAAGTTGAGATTTATGGCATAAGCCAGCTACCTAGGAAGACAAAATTCATTTGTTCAAATTTCAAGGATCTTTACTTGAAGCCGAACGTGCATCACTTTGCAAAGGATTTTACTGGGCAAATTGAAAGAAGGAAGTTGCTGATCTAATCCCTGATGTGTAGACGCTTCAAGCTAGATGACAACACAATATTTAAAATATATATATATATATATATATTAGTGAATAGAAATGACATATTGGACATGGAACATAATAACAAAATTAGATGATGCAAGAACAAGAAATTTCAATAAAAAAGAAAGGAGCAATCCAGAAGAAAGCCAAAAGGAAGTAAAGCTATATTGGAACAGTCTCAGAGGTCATATATATCTAAGAAATAGGAGAAAAAACGCCCAGGGCATGCGATGGAATAAAAAGTGATAATAAAAAAGAGACAAACCCTTGCCAAAACCAAAAGTATTGGGAAGGAAAAGAGATGTTGGAGCCTCTTCCATGACTAGTTTTCTATGATATGTGAAATAGGATTTTCTCATTTAATACTTTTTTACATCAGTAGGGTGAGGGTCAGGAGCTTATGTTTCCTTTTCAACAGTGGAAAAAGGGCTTTTATTACTCTGGAAATTCAATTCAATCTTAAGATTGCTACTTATTGGCTAAATAAAACAAGTAAAAATTGCCACAACATTGTTTATTTCACTTTCAAACTTCCTGAGTACAAACAAGAAAAATAAGAAACAGACATGAATACCAAGGAAAAAAACAAATAACAAGGACTAAGGAGCTACCCTCTGGTCTCTTTCAATGGCTATGAGAAGGGCCAAAAGAAATAAAGTGTTGACCCACAAAGGATCATAGGTTAGCATATGCTCTTGCAATATTCTTTCACATAATCACAATTCCCTCCAAGGCATTCAAGAGCAAATCAATTTTTTAACAAAAGACATACTCAAAACACAGACTCATTTTGTTCCCAGAGGAGATAACCCCAACTAATAAAAAACATAAATACAAACTAATAAACATCAATAAGCCGATAAAATCAACAAAAACAACAAGCAATCGTAGGGCAAGCACCTCAACACATTAAAAAAAAAATAGTATCCATAATGTATGAACAATAGTATCAAAATAATAGAAAACCAAAAAATTCCCATTTCTGGGAAATACTCCATTGGTTTTGCCCCTCTTACAACTTCTCTGTAACCTAGAAATAGATCATAGAAAACTAGTATTTGTAGAAAATTGAATTGGTTGTCCTCTCTAGCATAGATCATAGAAAAATAAACCAAAAAATCGACAAAACTTAGTGTAGAATACCTATTCATCTTTACCCACAAAACCTAGAATCTATTTTATAAACGAGTGAGTGAGTGTGTGTGGGCACGCATGCAATCGAGAGAAAAAATATACCAGAGTTTGCTCTCTCCGATGACGTTGACTTTGAAGATAGGGCGAATCCTTACCTGGTCTTTGAAGATTTGGAATAGAAAGTGGTTTCTCTCTTTGTGGGTTGGGTGTGTTTGGAGAGTATTTGGGTGTGTATTGACAAGTGAGGAGAAAGGAAGAAGAAATTTGCGCTAGACTTGGTGAAGTTTTGGGGAATAGGCGCCAAATATTCCATATTTTTTATTCTTTTTTATGTTTATAAATATCAACTATTTGACACTTTAAAAAAGATGTCTCTATAAAAATTTATTAACAAAAGTACCATGATAGAATATAAATAGTAGATAAAAATGAGACTCTTTTTCTCAATAAAATATGTTAATAAGGTACTTTTCAAGAAGTGTCATAATAAAAAACTAAATTATTAAGTGTAGAGACACTTTTGTAACAAGTGTCTAAATAAAGATGTTATTGGGACATTTTTCAAAAAATGTCACTTATAATGTGTCTCAATAAGTAATTTTTCTAGTAGCGTATTCTTAAAATTTTCTACCACAAGTAACAATACTACACTCGATTCTACAAATTACGAATGATGTGTATTATAATATTTTCTAATGAACTATTGAATGATAACTGATTTACTTGGGATTGTGTTGGAATTTTAGGCTTTTGCAAAATTCAAGTGAGTATATGCAGCTGCTTTGAAGGAAGGAAAGAACTTATTGGTAGAGCTTTTCCTATAATATTTATAAACAAATAGAGATCAATTTTTGACATTTTTATTGTTTTATCTTGGGGTTGTACGCGTTGTTTGACTTTTTATTTATTTATTATTGATTTCATTAACAATGTTGCATTGTTAACTTATTGCATTTTCATTTGCTCCTTGAGTTGGATAATGTAATTTTCTTATGACCAGAAAAATTACATAATTGTATTTATTTGTTACATATTGATATAATTTTTAATTTAATGAGTATCTTTGCTATTGAATTTTATGTGACATTTTAATTGCATCACGGTGGCAAAATTTTTTATTGTTATGTAATTTATCAATTAAGTTTTATTATATCGAATGAAAAGTTTTCAAAAAACAAAATATGGTTTATTTAAATGGATTTTATGTGCGTGGAAACCGCGTGCGATGACCACTAGTTTATCTAAAAATGGAAACGATGAGTATTATTTATATAAAATAAATTAAAATTAAATTTTATCATGTGTGTCTTAATACTTGCATAAAACTACTCACGTAATTACGTTCGAATTTATACAGCAAAGTGATATTTTGTATGGTAATAATAGATAACTAATTTGAAGCAAGTAGCATCTTGAATATTATGACATTAAGGGCTTTTAATTTTAATATTAAAATATTTTAAGTATGATATTATACATAATTACTAAATTTAAGCCATAATATATGTAGTTTAACATTATGGTATTTCATTAATATAGTTGACAAGAATAGGAACTTTACAATATTGTATGATGGATACCCGGAAGGTACTTTTAGTGATAATGTATATCTTAACGGGTCAATTTATAAGAAATTATCTGTAAATTTTTATTCGAAAGTTGATAAAATATTTTTTAAGATGCTATTAATAAATAATACTCCACTATCTACATCCAAAAATGCAGAGCTGCTTCTAGTTTGTGCGTTAAGATAATTTTGGACACTAGAAGACCATAAAAAATTAGATTACAATGGTCCTGGAGAGTAGAATTATCAATAGAGTGATATCAAAGAAATTAAAATTTCAAGATTCAGTACAAATCCAAGTATGACATCTAAATCCCAGAAGCACAAAAAGATGAACAATCTTGACTCAACCTATAGCTCCATACATCCCGGAAAGAACATAATATGAACACCCAAAAGTGGATAAATGCAGTTCCCATCGACAAGAACTCCAGAACACCTCAATCCTGGATCCCGAATGATCCCAGAAATACACTGGTAAAAAGGAAAAACATCAAAAGAGAAAAGATATTAAAAAAAAAAAAACAAAAACACTCCATCAGGTAAAACAACAACAGAAAAGAAAATCAAAGAATTAAAATCTCAAGATTCCGCACAAGCCCAAAGTATAATATCTAAATCCCATTAAAGCACACAAGACAATCATGGCTCCATATGTCCGAAAAATGCCATAATATGAACACGCAGAAGCCGATAAATGAAGTTCCTACCGAGACGAACCTCAATCAATATCTAAAACACTTTAGTCCGACTGATGAATCTGAAAAATGCAGGGGTAAGAAGGAAAAACATCATTGGAAATGGAAAACTTCGAAAAAAAAATTTGGACCATTTCTCGATTTATACGTGTCATCCTTGCGCAGGGGCCATGCTAATCTTCTCTGTATCGTTCCAATTTTGTCGGATGTCCCCGAAGGGCCGCATGACGCTTATCACGCTGCATTATATAAACTGGAGAATATAACGCAGTTCTCTCGATGTGGGAGAACAACTGATCTCGCTGTGAGTCCCTCTTTAGCCTTTACTTTCCGGGCTGCTGCAATTGGGTTAAGTTTTTGGATATACTTCTTATTGAATATTTCCTATTAATTTTAAATTTTTGTTAAGCTTTTTCAATTGAATTCTTCAATATTTTCATTTTTATGTTTAGATAATTCACATGTGATACAGATTCTTATATTTTGTATGTCTATAATTTCTTGATTTAATTTTATGCAGTGGAGCAAATATTTTTGTTTTCTTTTTATTTTGTAAGTTTTATATTATTTATATCTTTATCTATACTACTATTAATAAAGCACATATCACTTTTTTTTGTGTTTTCGAATGATTTACCTAAAATACCTTCACTTCTTTCTTTTAATTCTCATAATTAGAAGTTTTGTAATAATGACTATTTATAACTCGCCTATTTTATTTATACAATTATCATTTTATCATAATCTTTTAATTCCTATTTAAGAAAAATTAAATAAATATGCTAAATTTTTTAAAACAAATTTATATTATACAAAAAAAAAAAATTATTATTATATAGAAAATATTATAAAAATTTTAACAAATGTATCGGATGTGCCAAATTGTATGTAAATAAAATATGAGTGCCTTAGTAGTATGTCATTTTATTAGTTGACAAAATTAACCTTGCTGTAAAAGATAATGACAAGTAGTTTTCTTTTATTTTCTTCCCTATAATATTTTTCCTTCTACTATTATTTACTTTTTCTTTTTCTTCAATTGTTGTATTTCATCTTAATTTTTCCTTTTATTTATCTTAAAAATCAAAATAAATGTATTGGAGACACTAAAAAGATGTAGTTGCATATAAAAGAATAATTACATATTTTATATATTTTTATACTATAAAAATTTTAACATACATATCGAGTGTGCCACAATTGCTCGTAAGTACCTACATTATTATGATTGAATTTTTACAATTGGATCAAAATCAATCAACATCTTATTATAATTACCTAAATATTTGTCTAATGCATCCCTATTTCACTAGAAGAAAATGATAAATTGGTGACGAAAGAGTCAGTGACAATGCAAAAGTATTTTTACATTATCACTTAATACATGGTAATTAGTGATAATATTTACTTTGTCACTTATTATTTTGCCAATGATATTATATTTTTTTGTAGTGTTTTGGAAGCTAATAAATCAAGCATTTTTCACAATATTTATATCAATATCCTTTAATTTTATATGTCGAGAATCAGCTAAATTGAACACACTTAATCTATAAAATTATATCTTTGCCTTTTCTTCACCCATCTATATGTAGAGCATATGTTACATAGATAGTTTCGAACAATGCTAGTCATCAAACTTCCATCAATTTTTGCACATAAAGTCTTCAATTAAACTAATCATAAATACATTTTTCTTTTTTCTTTTTTATTTTTACATATTTGCATTTCCTTGTTATAACTACAAAATTCCAGAAATAGATAACATTTCGGCTTATAATTTTTTGCACAATAATTATTATTCCATTTTATGAGTATAAATTAATATGTCAACAACTAATGATCGTTGTATGTCATTAGTCGAAAGATAAATATAAAGCTCGAGGTTCAAATTCAAATGATATGTATCTACTTTGTCTTGAACCAAAAAAAACTACAAATTAAGTGGAAAAATTTAAACAAAATAATATATAAGTCTCCGTTTTTTTTTTCTTTTAATATTTTCCAAATGGTAAAAATACCCTCCAAGTATAGGCACGGACCTGAAAACAATTAAGTACAATTAATTTAGTTTATAAATTAAATTGAAGCCCAATTAATCATCAAGTATTGGATTTTGTTTTGATAAGACAACTGGAAAGATTCAATTATTTAATCAATTAAATTACTTCTTAAATAATTGAAATTTAAATTTATTAACCTCATTAATTAATTGAAAAATCTAACTATTGGATTAATTTTCACAACGTGAAATAAACTTATTTGACTTACTATGTAACCCTTTAACGTATTAGCTAGTAATAAGTTACAAAATTTGTGATTTAATTTGTGACCAATTAAAATTTCTTCGATTAGTTAAACAAATTGATTTTAATCTCCCTCTTCTTTCATGTTGTTTTTGTGCTTGTCTGTAATTTATATATTTGTTGGAGTACAGCGATCGGAACTAGTATAATTTAGGGGTGTAAATGAGTCGAACTGGAAAAAAAATTTGGGCTCGAGCTTGAGCTCAACTTAACTCAATAAAATTTAATTATTAATATACAATAAGTATTTAATATTATATATAAAATGTTTAAAAATATAAAAATAAATTGTTAATATAAATAGTTATTTAATTAATATATAGAAAGAATTTTAAAATAAAAACAAGTAAAATTTTAATATATAATAATTATTTAATTAATATTTAAAAATAGAAAAAAGCTCACGAGCTGGCTCATGAGTTTTTGAACAACTAAATCCAAGCTCGAGCTCGACTCGTTATAAAGCTCAAACTCGAATCGAGCTATAATTGAGCTGACTTATGAGGCTCATGAGCTAGCTCGACTCATCTTACACCCCTAGTGTAATCCTTTCTTCTTCATAGTTTTCGTCTTCACTTGGTCGGGCTAAAGATGGGTTCTTTGTCTTTAAAATGAATTTTCCGTACTCTGGTACTTACGGTTAGTCAGAGAGCGTCTCCCAAGATACAACAACCACCTTGAGTGATAACAACACTACAAATCTTTCAACCTAGTGAACTAAAAATGTATTAAATTCTCTTTTCGATACTAGAACTAAAAATACTATGATGTTTAAAGCACTAAATGCCTTTGATGCAAATTGAATGATTGAATGAAATTAGCAAATTGAGGGGGCCTATTTATAGATGTTTGGTGGTTGTCTTGAAATGATCATGACTAATTAGTAAGGTTTTCAAATAAATTAACATAGCTTTTACAACAATGCAACTTTAAAGATATATGCACTATTATTATTGATTGTGTCTGCAACCACAACTATTACCTCCTTTATAATTTTACATGGAATTGACGATTTTTCACGCACCCATTTTCATTTCACAATTTAATCATTTAAGTAGTCTATTTTTGACAATAATTTCTCACTCACTCAAAATTAATTTTGAATAATTAACCGTGTTATATATATATATATACACCCATAATATAGATTACAGTAATTCGAAATACTTCCATGGACAATAAGTATAAACCACTTAATTAATTAGCCAAACTTCAAACCACCTAATTTTCTAAACCAACATTCCAACAATATTACCGCATTCGAGTGAATAAATGGACTATCAGAACTAATTTCTTAGCCATATTTCCTTGCACTGGAGGCTCAATTACTTGTCCTCCTTCCGGAGATTTGGTAATGTTAAATTTGCTGCATTTGAAATTGAAACAGAGATTGTAGTAGCTTTTCATAGATTGCAGCAACTTTAAGTTGCTTATAAGTACCCATTCATGCTGACAAATACATCTATTGTTAGATTGATTTGTGTTGAAATGAGGATTGTACTGCAGGTTAGCTTGAGTGGGGCTTGCATATGTTCAGACTCCATATGATATACTCATTTTAAGTTTCCAACCTTACAAAATCTATTAACGCAGTACATAAATTACATCAGAAGGATATACTAAATCAATTAATGAAATTAATCCACGAAAACTTTAAATTGAAATGGGGGAAGCTCGTCCTCAGTGCGGAACAGTAATAACGTGACTCAAGCTCCTTGAGGATAGCAGCTGGCCAGCTGCTTCTTCTCCAATTCTAGCCAATATACCATTAGTATTTTCGGCCAGTTTATTGAACTCCTCCATTCGCCGGTCTACATGATCATTGAGAGATGCAAATCCTGTGAAAATTGCTGCTTCAATTCGGATACCAACTTGAGCAGCGAGTCAGCTGCTTGAACCTGTTGTTTTTGTGTGTTCAAATAGTCAAACATAGAATAATGACGGGGAAATAAGATGGGGAAATTATAGAAACATGTATTGCATATTCGTGGTAACTTTGGTTTCATGGAACCAAGCAGTGAAACTTGATAAATTTGTTTAAATGGACCAGATACACAACAGAGAGAAAATTTAGACACAAGAATCCCAAGCTTGAAAGGTTAGGCTGCTTTTGAGTTTTTGGCCTGGGAATGCATGTCAACTCTATAATTACAGCCATAAAGAGACATATCCATGCTTGGGCTAATAATAATTTACCCCCCATAAAATATGGAATGTTCAGAACACTCTCATGTGAAAAATAAACGTACAAAAAATTTCCATGTGTTTTAAAATAATCATGCACACCGCCTCCCCCTTCTCATTTGTTGCTTATTTAACATAATTTTAATATAAAAAGACTAATTTACCCTTAGTCATTTAATATATTTTCAATTCAATTTAAATAACCTTTTATTATCATATTTTTTTCTTTTCTTTTCTTTTTATTTCTCATTTCTCTCTTCTTCCATTATTTTATATATTTCTCATTTTATAGATATATATAAATTTATTATTATTTCTCATTTCTCATTATTTCATATATTCTCATTTTATACATATATAAATTTATTTATAAAATTAAAATCACTTTTATTTTTACCTTATCAATTATATTAATCTTTCTTTCTATTAATTCATTCCAAAATAAATAAAATTTAAATTTCATAAAAATATATACCATATTTTTTATTTATACTTAAATACATATAATACATACATATATATAAATTTATCTATAAAATTTAAATAAATTTTATTTATATATTTTTTCTTTCTAATTATTCATTTCAAATTAAATATTATATATATTTATTAAAATATATATAATATATTTATATACATATATTTTTTTATAAGATATTTTTACATATATATTAGTATATATGATGTTATTATCATATATATATGTGTGTGTGTGTGTGTGTGATAATATATACAATTATTTAATAACATCATCTTTATATAAATTTATCCATAAAATTTATATTTTTTTCTTTCTAATTATTTATTTCAAATTAAATATTATATATATTTATGAAAATATATAATATATTTATATACATATATATTTTTTATAAGATAGTTATATTTATATATTTATTATCATATATATGATAATATATATAATAATATATAATACATATATAATATATATATATATATATATTACAAAACCTTACACACCCACCCACCCCACCTCATCTCCCCAAACCTTACGGGCTGCCATGGTAGCATTGTGGCTAGATCTGGCCAAATCCGACCACTGGCTGCCATGGCCAACGGCGACCGTGTTGATGGTTGCCGACAGCCACCATCTACTTTAGATTTTTTTTTTATATGATCGTTGGTTGCCGGCTGCCAGTGGTAGTCATTTATTTATATAATTATATATATAAATGATAATATGTATATATACACACTTGTATATATAATATATAAACATTATATATATGATAATATATTATATTGTATATATATATGTTTTATATATTTTTTTAAAGAATATATAATATGATTTGATTTAAACCATTGATTTTTTTAAAAGGAGATCCAATGGTTGATGAATAAGGGCATAATTATTTTTTTATATATAAACATTTAAGCCAAAATGCATGCATAGGCGCGTGTTCTACACTCACGCTCTCAAAGAGGGTTCGTTGCATGGTTTATAAAATGACAAGGAGGTTTTATAAATATATATATATATTCACAAAGGGTCTTTTGTCTATTTCATTTTTCACAGGGGATAAAATCATTTTTTCCCATCCATGCCTATTTCAGGTATCATAGGATTCCACCCCACCCTACCCCATCCCCCCAACCCTCCACTCAGGTTTATGGAACTGGAAATTGAAATACAATAATAATAATAATAAATGTCTCACCATCCTAGCAGCACGCATCTCCATCATGAAAGATTCTTGGGAATTTTGCACTGGTGGATCATAAACCTAAGATGTATATAGTCCATCCTCGTGAAAAATGATTCTATGACCAGAAAAATGCTCAAACCTCAAAAAAAATTAAGCAAGAAGAGAATGCTTTGTATGAATAACGAAAACCTAAAGATATCATTTTTGAACTGGCTTATCTATGGGAACACACACACTCAGAAAAGAGGAAAATGTAGAGAGCAAACCAAGAAACCAACTCTTCTGAATTTTAAACCTAGATTATTTTGACTCATACCTTCAACATTCATCTTTCACAAAGAGAAAAATAAGTGAAGAAAACTTGGACATACAACGAACAACGACATCGAAATCCCCGGAGATAGATCACTCAGATAACCAGCCAGCTTGCCAGTCTTTCTAACCCTTGGAATTGGAAAAGATGGACATCAATACTTTCACAAAGCAGAGGGAATGGCATGTCGATACGCAAGATTAGCAGCAGGCATTACTTGGCTAAATTAGGTAAAAGGATACCAAAACAGTAAAAAAAAAAAAAAAAAAAAAAAGAAAAAGGGAAAAGAGAAAAAGCTCAAATAGCTAATAGATAGAAACTATACTCACAATATTAGGTCCAACTAAGACGCACTTCATGCACTCAGTTTTAGGTAGGTGCATCATGCTTTGTTAGACATTACATTACAAAGACACAAGTTCCGAGTATCAATAAGCCGAAGATACATTTTATTATCAGACTCTAGATTTTAATGACAATATTATCAATTACGTCTCAAAGAGCTACAGATTTTGTTAAGACAGATTTGCTTTTGAAATATATTTATACAACTCCATGATAGTTCCAAATAATATACTAATTTTGCTCAGAACAAAAGAATGGTTCTTTAAGTTTTGAAAATTTCCAGCTGATATAAGACAGTATTGTCTATTGACTCTATTTTACTGCTGGAAGTTCTCCTTCCACCCCCAATAGATACCAGCGGAAACTACTATTTCCAATGCCCATTTCCCACTCGATTCATAACCTACGTTTACAGGACTATTGACCTCTTCACTGGGTTAAGTTCTGACTGCTATCCAACTTTTTCCATGCCGCTCCATATAGCAAATAAATATTAAAAAAAAAGCACCAATAGGTGTAAAGAATCTGAGACCGGATGATATATACTACGCAGAAGAATAAAGCTATCCAGCAAATCAGCTAAAAGGGCTAGTGCCAAAGCATACTCTACCCTGCAGGCAATGATCAAATCATCAAAGTTATTGTTCGTCCATTTGCTTTTGGAGCGCATCCTGGAATGTTACTGTTTAGCTTATAAGCATTTCTCTATGTTGATTTTGCCTTGAAATTTGAGGTAAAATTGACAAGGAACGGAACAAATTGAGCGAAATGGAGTAAAGTGATCGAAATGGGCTGGAGAACACACCCCAACGCTTGTTGGAAGGACGCCGCGCGCCGGGGCGCAAGGTAAGGTGCACCAAGGAGTGTACATGAGCGAAAAAGGCATAAAAACACGCGCAGTGCGCTCCGGTGTGCAGTGAACAGTAACTTTGCGCCGGGGCTCAAGTTTTTTGCGCCCCAGCTCAAAGTTTCTGCCCATGTTCGGTTTTTTCTTGGCACAAGCAATTTTGTGCGCACCAGGGTGCAAAATTTGTGCACCCCAGCGCAATGCAAGCCCACAGGCCTTGGGCTTCGGTTTTCGACTATAAATATCAGTTTTTTCTTTCGAAAAAAGTATCACGAACATAACACAAGGGCTTCTTTACAGTTTTGAGTAATTATCTCAAGACGAAGTTTAGAACGAGGGTGTTAGGTGTTTTCGTGAGATTTGTGGGATTCAAATTTGTACTTGCACTTTGATTTGAGATCAATAAAATTCCTTTTCTTTGTTGGGTGGATTAGGCACATCGCCGAACCACGTTAAATCTTGTTGTCACTTTACATTGAATTGCTTTACTATTATTTCATTGTTTCTGCAATAGATTCTCCTGGGTTACAACAAATTGGTATCGGAGCAGGTTGGATCAAATATCAGGAATGAAGTATAAGGTAGAGAAATTCGATGGGAAGAACGACTTTGGGCTGTGGAAGATGAAGGTTCACGCCCTCCTGTGTCAACAAGGTTTACAGAGAGCGTTAAAGGGCAAAGATTCCTTGTCGAAAATGCTGAAGGACGAGGAGAAGGATGAGTTCATGGCGAAGGCTTACGGTACTCTAGTGTTGTCATTGACGGATAACATACTGAGAAAGGTCGCCACGGAAAGTACGCTAGCGAATTTATGGAAGAAGCTGGAGAGTCTATATATGACGAAGTCCTTAACAAATCAGTCGTATTTGAAACAACGATTATATACATTGAGGATGAAGGAAGGTACATCTATCACTCAACATTTTGATTTTTTCAATAAAGTGATTTTGGATCTCGCTAATATAGATGTCAAAATTGATGATGAGGATCAAGCTTTAACTCTCATGTGTTATCTGCCAAAATCTTTTGAGCACTTGGTTACTACTTTGCTGTACGGGAGAGATACGATTTCAATGGAGGATGTGAAGGCCTCATTGAATTCCAACGAGTTGAGAAAACATGTCCTGGGCAGCAACAATGGTGAAAGTGGGGAAGGATTAGTGGCGAAAGGGAGACCAAGAGAAAGGGGAAGGAGTAGAGGCCGATCGAAGTCCCGAACCAAACTTAAAAACAGTGACAAGTGTTTTAGGTGTGGTGGAAAGGGGCATTGGAAACGAAATTGTCCAAAACGAGGAAAGGCGAAGGATGCAGGTGAAACTTCTGATCAGAAATGGGATGATGTCGCAGGAATTGTTGAGGATGAGTCTGATGGTAGGCTTGTTCTCAATGTTGCCGAAACTTTACTAAACTCTGAATGGATTTTAGATAGTGGTTGTTCTTACCAGATGTGCCCAAGAGAAGATTGGTTTACCACATACCATAAATATGATGGTGGTAAGGTGCTTATGGGAAACGATGCTTCTTGCAGGGTTGTAGGAATTGGCTCAGTTTGTATCAGAATTCATGATGGGATAGTAAGGACCCTAACAGATGTGCGTCATGTTCCAAATCTGAAGAAAATTTTGATATCGCTGGGTACTCTAGATAAGAATGGTTGTGAGTACAGAGCTTAAGATGGAGTTCTACGGGTTTCCAAAGGCGCATTGCTTATCATGAAGGGAGAAAAGCGGAACAACCTTTACATATTGTAGGGAAACACGATTTCTGGTACTGCAGCGGTTTCTTCATCAGTCAATGATACTGAGACTATGGCATATGCGGGTTGGGCATATGAGTGAAAGGGGAATGTCAGAATTGAGCACACGAGGTTTGCTTTGTGGAGAGAAGACTGGATAACTGGATTTCTACGAGCAGTGTGTGCTGGGCAAGCAATAAGGGTGAAATTCAGCACTAGAGTTCATAGGACCAAAGGCACCTTAGATTACATTCACTCAAATCTTTGGGAACCTTCCCAGGTTCCTTCAAAGGGGAGGTGCAAGGTACCTGCTGACATTCATAAATGATTTCTCACGGAGAGTATGGGTGTACATGTTGAAGCATAAAGATGAGGTGTTTGTCAACTTCAAGCAATGGAAGACCTTAATTGAGAAGCAGACTGGAAAGGAGATCAAGCGCGTGAGGACTAACAACAGATTGGAGTTCTGTAACGAGGAATTTCAGGAATTCTGTGAAAATGAAGGAATTGTGAGGCATCTCACACTTGTACATACACCACAGCAGAATGGAGTTGCATAATGGATGAACAAGACTATCCTGGAAAGAGCTAGATGCATGCTCTTTAACGCTGGATTGTCCAAGGATTTTTGGGCAGAAGCGATTAACACTGCGTGTCATTTGATGAATAGGTCACCATCAACTGCTTTGGACTGCAAGACACCAATGGAAGTTTGGTCCGGATCTCCTGTTGATTACTCAAATATGAGAGTATTTGGGTTTCCAGCCTATGCTTATGTCCAGGATGGGAAGTTTAAGCCAAAGGCTAGGAAGTGCATATTTCTAGGCTATGCAGATGGAGTCAAAGGTTATCGTTTGTGGTGTAATGATGACAAGGGATCCAAGATGATTATTAGCAGGGACATGATATTTGATGAGTTTGCAATGATAAAGAAGGTGGAGCAGCAGGAAAGCGGTCAACAAGGTGTTAAGAAGAACGTGGAGATTTATATTGATCCTCCACAAGTTTCAAAGGGGAAACAGAAGGTGGTAGATGAAGCTGGTGAGAGCACATTACCATCTAATTAACAGCAGGAAAATGAACCACTACAAAATTATCTCTTGGCTCGCGATAGGGAGAGGAGGCAGATCAAACCACCACAGCAGTATGCTTACTCAGATCTGGTAGCTTATGCTTTGAGTTCAGCTGAGGAGTTTGTAGGAGATGATCCAGTCTCATACAAAAAGGCAATTTCCCTGCCAGATTCTGATAAATGGGTTGCAGTTATGAGTGAAGAGATGAAGTCTCTACACAAGAATAGCACATGGGAGTTGATTGATGTACTCGAAGGACAGAAGATTATAGGTTGCAAAAGGATTTACAAGAAGAAAGAAGGGATTCCCGGTGTTGAAGATGCTAGATACAAGGCACGATTGGTTGCTAAGGGTTTTACTCAAAGAGAGGGAGTTGACTTTCATGAAGTATTCTCCCCAGTTGTAAAACACACTTCCATTCGTGTTTTACTTGCCATGGTTTCTTTGTTTGATATGGAGCTAGAGCAGATGGATATGAAAACAGTGTTTCTGCATGGTGAGTTGGAGGAACAAATCTACATGAGTCAACCAAAAGGATTCGTTGTTCCCAGGAAACAAAATCAAGCATGTCTTTTGAAGAGGTCATTATATGGCTTGAAGCAGTCTCCCAGGCAATGGTATAAAAGGTTTGATGCTTTTATTACCAAGATAGGATATACTAGAAGCAAGTTTGATTGTTGTATATATTACAAAATTTGTAGTGATAGCCTTATCGTATATTTGTTGTTGTACGTTGATGATATGTTATTTGCCTCTAGAAACATATATGAGATCAACCAACTAAAAGCTCAATTAAGTAAAGAATTTGAGAAGAAGGATTTGGGCGATGCAAAGAAGATATTGGGCATGGAGATCATTCGGGACAGACATGCAGGATTGTTGTACTTATCTCAATAGCATTACATTGAGAAAGTACTTGAGTGACTTGGGATGGATAAGTCCAAGCCAGTTAGTGCGCCACTTGCAGCTCATTTCAGGCTCTCATAAGATCTATCACCGAGTACTGAAGAGGAGGTGGAGCACATGTCAAATGTGCCATATGTTAGTGTAGTGGGTAGCTTGATGTACGCCATGGTGTGCACTAGGCCAGACATTTCACATGCAGTCAGTGTTGTGAGCAGGTATATGCACAAGCCAGGAAAGACTGATTGGTAGGCTGTGAAATGAATCATGAGGTCTCTCTGCAGACAAATGTTTGAGGTATAGTCAATCGAATTCTACTACAAGAATTATTGGCTATGTGGATGCAGATTATGCAGGAAATTTGGATAGCAGAAGGTCCATGACGGGCTATGTGTTTTATGTATCAAGTTGTATGGTTAGCTGGAAAGCGACTTTGCAGTCATCAGTTGCATTGTCCACAATAGAAGCTGAGTACATGGCTTTGGCTGAAGGCATCAAGGAAGGTATTTGGCTAAGGGGGCTTATCGATGATATGGGTATGACTTCTGAGATCACTAAGGTATTTTGTGACAGTCAGAGTGTCATACACTTGTCAAAGAATCAAGTATTTCATGAGAGAACAAAGCACATAGATGTGAGGTATCACTTTGTCCGAGATATAGTGTCTCAAGGTGTCATGTTGGTTGACAAGGTTGGGACTAAGGATAATCCGACAGACATGTTGACTAAGGTTGTTCCAGGAATCAAATTTGAGTATTGCTTAGATTTGGTTAATGTTTGTAGACTTAGATAATAGGCCCTTTTGGGGGCAGGGACAAAGAAGATGAATGGGAATTTCAAGTCAAGGTGGAGAATTGTTGATTCTGCCTTGAAATTTGAGGTAAAATTGACAAGGAACGGAAGAAATAGAGTGAAACAGAGCAAAGTGGTCAAAATGGGCTCGAGAACACACCTTGGCGCTTGTTGGAAAGACACCGCATGCTAGGGCGCAAGGCAAGGTACGCCAAGGCATGTACGTGGGCAAAAAAGGCATAAAAGAAGGTAATATTTTTGTGCTCCGGCGTGTAGTGAACAGTAACTTTGCGTCGGGGCTCAAGTTTTTTGTGCCCCAACTCAAAGTTTCTACCCATGTTCGGTTTTTTCTTGGCACAAGCATTTTTGTGCGCTAGGGCGTAAGTTGTGTGCGCCCCGGCGCGGGACGCAAGCCCACGAGCCTTGAGCTTCAGTTTTTGACTATAAATATCAGTTTTTTCTTCCAGGAAAAGTATCACGAACATAACATAAGAGCTTATTTACTGCTTTTGAGTAGTTCTCTCAAAATGGAGTTTAGAACGAGGGTGTTAGGTGTTTTCGTGAGATTTGTGGAATTCAAATTTGTACTTGCATTTTGATTTGAGATCAATAAGATTCATTTTCTTTGTTGGGTGGATTAGGCACATCACCGAACCACGTTAAATCTTGTTGTCACTTTATATCGAATTACTTTACTACTATTTCATTGTTTCCACAATAGATCCTCATGGGTTTCAACAATAGTGTTAATCGCTTCTGCCCAAAAATTCTTGGACAATCCGGCATTAAAGAGCACGCATCTAGCTCTTACCAAGATAGTCTTGCTCATTCGTTCTACAACTCCAGTCTGCTGTGGTGTATGTACAACTGTGCAATGCCTCATAATTCCTTCATTTTCGTAGAATTCTTGAAATTCCTTGTTGCAGAACTCCAATCCGTTGTCAGTCCTCAAGTGCTTGATCTCCTTTTCTGTCTGCTTCTCAATTAAGGTCTTCCATTGCTTGAAGTTGATAAACACATCATCCTTATGCTTCAACATGTACACCCATACTCTCCGTGAGAAATCATCTATGAATGTCAGCATATACCTTGCACTTCCCCTTTGAAGGAAACTGAGAAGGTCCCCAAAGATCTGAGTGAATGTAATCCAAGGTGCCTTTGGTCCTGTGAACTGCAGTGCCGAATTTCACCCTCTGTTGCTTGCCCAGCTTGTAATGCTTGCAGAAATCCAGTTCTCCAGTCTTCTCTTCGCAAAGCAAACCTCGTTTGCTCAGTTCTGACATTCCCCTTTCACTCATATGCCCAATCCGCATATGCCATAGTCTCGTAGTATCATTGACTGATGAAGAAACTGCTGCAGTACCAGAAACCATGTTTCCTTGCAATATGTAAAGGTTGTTCCGCTTTTCTACCTTCATGATAAGCAATGCACCTTTGAAAACCCATAGAACTCTATCTCGAGCTCTATACTCACAACCATTCTTATCCAGAGTACCCAGCAATATCATATTTTTCTTCAGATCTAGAACATGACGCACATCTGTTAGGGTCCTTACTATCCCATCATGCATTCTAATATAAACTGAGTCAATTCCTACAATCCTGCAAGAAGCATCGTTTCCTATAAGCATCTTACCATCATCGTATTTATGGTATGTGGTAAACCAATTTTCTCTTGGGCACATGTGATAGGAACAACCACTATCCAAAATCCATTTAGAGCTTGGTAAAGTTTCAGCAACATTGCGAACAAGCCCACCATCAGACTCATCCTCAACAATTCCTACGACATCATCCCGTTTCTGATAAGAAGTTTCACCTGCATCCTTTGCCTTTCCTCATTCCGGATAATTTCGTTTCCAATGCCCCTTTTCCATCGCACCTAAAACACTTGTCACCGTTTCTAGGTTTGGTTCGGGACATCGATCGGCCTCTATTCCTTCCCCTTTCTCTTGGTCTCCCTTTCGCTACTAATTCTTCCCCACTTTCACCATCGTTGCTGCCCAAGACATGTTTTCTCAACTCGTTGGAATTCATTGAGGTCTTCACATCTTCCATTGAAATCATATCTCTCCCGTACAGCAAAGTAGTAACCAAGTGCTCAAAAGATTTTGGCAGAGAACACATGAGAATTAAAGCTTGATCCTCATCATCAATTTTGACATCTATATTAGCGAGATCTAGAATCACCTTATTGAAAAAAATCAATATGTTGAGTGATAGATGTGTCTTTCTTCATCCTCAATGTATATAATCGTTGTTTCAAATACAACCAATTTGTCTGGGACTTCATCATATATAGACTCTCCAGTTTCTTCCGTAAATCTGCTAGCGTACTTTCCATGGCGACCTCTCTCAGTATGTTATCCGCCAATGACAACACTAGAGTATCGTAAGCCTTCTCCATGAACTCGTCATTCTCCTCGTCCTTCAGCATTTTCGGCAAGGAATCTCTGCCCTTTAACGCTCTCTGTAAACCCTGTTGACACAGGAGGGCGTGAACCTTCATCTTCCACAGCCCAAAGTCATTCTTCCCATCGAATTTCTCTACCTCGTACTTCATTCCTGACACTCTAATACCACGTTGAGCACTAGAAGCTTAGCTAAAGAAAATCATACCAAAATTACTAATTTCTTAATGGGACCATATCCATAATCCATTATTCACAACAACATGATAAAAACGTTGGTGTTCGTTCCTTTATTATAGAAAATAATGCATATTACTTTTTAAAATATAAGCAGCATTGAATAGAAAGGATTCTAAGTTTACCCGAGCTACATTACCCTGGAACCCAAAATTATCAAAGGTTTTCAATGTCTGTATCCACCCTCTACAAAAGAGTCTTCACCTTTTGAGCCGCAGCAGCAATTGGCTCACCAGCTCCACCTCCCAGGCCCACTCCTCCTTTGTTCATTTTGATAGCTATATATCAGATAATCTGTGGAGTTTATCAGGGGAAAAAATGACAGAAAAATAGAGCATACACTATCAGACAAATATTCCATGCAACTATAAAGGACAATGCATGAGGGACACCAAAAATAAATCTCAGCTTTTTAATTGTTCACCTTTTACTTCATTATGAGAAGACTATGGAAGTTTATTTCATATTTGATATCGTTATATCAATGTAACTTACAATTTGGTAACAAAAGAACTAGAAATAAAAATAAACCAAAAAGTAACTAAAGAAATGGTAAAAATAATTATTGACAACAAAAATTGCAAGATATCAATTATTTTGATAACCATGAAGTCAATAGGAGAAAAGCTCTATGAACATGAGATTCGCTCAATTTTCATAAAATTACTGAATAGAATCTGGCTCATCTTACATCTATAAAAATTGCATAAATTAGTGTTTTAACCATAATACTAAAATTAACTTATATCAACGCTATATAGTGGGAAAAAGCATATTACATGTGTTGTTCAGTGGTTTGTAGCCTAGTGGCATCAAGTCTCTCCTATTATATGGAAGGTCTCGTGTTTTACCCGAATGGGCGTCTTTGTGTGCACCGTATGTGTGCTTCTTGATTGTGGTCTTGTGGAGTTTGTACTTCCATCTTATTTGATTTGATATTCGTATTCTATTGATTTGTTGTAAGATTGAGCTTTCTGATTTGATAATTAGATCTATAACCTTGTTGTAAAGGATACTCTCTCATAAAAAAGAAAAAAAAAATATATTACATGTGTTTAATAAGTTTTTACAAAATTATACCATCAAAAACCAACTCCATTGACATGAGTAGACACGAATGAATAAAAATGATCCAGTAGAATAAATTAACCATTCGGACAAATTTAATACATTTAAATATAGAACTTTTAACATTTTCAAGCTATTTTACATCTTGTATTTTTGAGTCCTCAGTTAAAATTGTCTTGCGTCATGTTACTAACTTTTTCTTTTTGGCACGTTATAGATGATATGAAATTGGTCCGGGAACGTACATATGCCCACTTCCACTTAAGGGTGTCAAAATCAAACCCAATCTGATGACATGACAATGACCCACCTGGAAAAAAAAATAAGGTTTGGATTTGGGGTTTTTGGGTTCGAGTCAAATTGGGTCAGACCCGAAAATGACCCAATGAAAAAAAAATAAGGTTGGGTTGTTTTTGGGTCAACCCGCGTAACCTGAAAAAAATAAATAGGTGACCCAACCTAACCCACCTGAAAATTTTAACTAATTAAAATAAAATATAAATAATACATATATATATATATATATCCAAAAATCTAAATCTTGAAAATTCAATTACAATTTACAAATTTACAAATTACAATAACATTATTAACAAATAATTAATAACACTTCCATTCTTCCAATTCAAAGACGATTGAATTCAATATGTTTTTGCCTTTCGATTTTAATTTCCACTATTTTGTAGTTAATTATGCATTTTTATCATTTGATGGTTGTCATCAAAATTGTTAATTGAACAATGGTTTGTTATTTTTTTTTGTATTTGGAGTACTCATTGACATGACAAGGTATTGTGTTTATTAGACTTTAATTATTGTGCCAAATTTTAGATTTTATTGTAGATCAAATTTCTATGCAATTATGATGTTGAAATTTACAAATATGAAAAATAAAATAAATAGATTAGGTTGGGTTGGGTTGGGTTTATCAGGTTGTTAGGTGACCAGACTAAAAATCAGGTCAACCTGAACTCGACATGAAATTTTATGGATCAAGTTAGGGTTGAGCCTTTTGGGTTTAACATCAAGTGGGGTTGGGTTTGGGTTTGGTATTTTTATGTTACATCCCTACCTCAACCCAACCCGAACCCACCCAACCAGCACGAATTGACACCCCTACTTCCACTAGATGCTATAGCGCCTAAAATCTTTCCCAGGAACAACTTCACAAACCACAGACCAGATACACTCTTCACTTTCCACAGTCAAACTAAAAGAAAAAAAAGGTATATACACAACAAATAGGAATAACAAAAGATTGAAGTTCGATTTCCAAACAACATAAATAACAACGAACAAACACATCACATTGACAAACTAACAACAAAAACATATTTCAGTTAGCCATAACTAAGCACCACAGAAAAGAGATGATCAGAAAAGGGATAAAAAGGGGACAAAATTTTTGAGATTAGGACAATCTATCTCAAACTTTTCATACCGGCAAAATTAAGTGCTTCCAAATAGAACTCTGATGAAAAAGTTGGGTTTTTTGTACTGTAAGCATTTGCTTAATATTTCCAAAAATTCGGTATTTTGTACTGCTTTTTTGTATGGTACACAATTATTGTTACAAAACTATTTCAAGAAATTCTCATTCTTTAGCTAAACATTTGAAGTTCACTTAAAATTTCATAGTTACCCATCTAAATTCAACAATTACCAATTTTCTAATAATTAATGGAACACCAAAAAAACTCAGAAAGAAATGCACCCAGATCAGAGACTGCGGTTCAGTCCCTTCCACAGATAAAGATAATTATTTTTTCCATAATATTGTACTCACAACGGGAACCCCAAAAGAATCTTTTTCAAAAAAAATTATGAAATTTTTTTTCCAAAAATACCATGAATTGGGGAATGTTACAAAATTATAGTAAGTTGCACTCACCAAGTGCAACTTTCAATAGTAACTACTAACAGTTACTATTGAAAGTTGCACTTCAACAATAATAATTTTTTTGTCCGCCTACCATTTTTTGCAGCCACCAAATGGAAGAAATAATACTATTGAAAATTGCACTCACCGAGTGCAACTTTCAATAGTAACTATTTTGTTGGCTAATTGCAGCCTTCACAAGTGAAGTCTGCAATTTATTCACGTGAAGGCTGCAATTTGCATGCAGCCTTCACGTGAATATAAAAAAAATAAAACAATTAAAAATTTGAAGCCTTCTAAAGAGTGTTGGCTGAATATTGACCAACACTCCTTATAAGTAGAAGTAGACAGAAATGGAGAAAATGAAGGAAAGAAAGAAAATAGGAAGAAAAAATAGAGAAGAAAACAATCCACTTATAATTATTGTTTCTTTGTGGCAATTGGAGAAATTTTATAAAAGCTGCAATTTTGGCTGGCATGCATAACTTAAAGCTTGTAGCTTTCACGCATTTTGTGAAGCCTGCAGGATTCAAAATTTCCATGTAGAAAGGAGAGGAAAATAAAAAGTGATAAAAGAAAAAAGAAAAAAATATATTGTAGTAATTATTTGATTATTTAAGGTGAAATTTTTTTGAGTGCTAACTTAAAATTTTTTTGCTTTAATAAATATATATTTATTATTTGTATTTGCAGTTTGGGTAGAACGAAAAATTGGAAGGAGTTAAACAATATTAATTTTCAACATTATTTTCTACCAATACTCATATTAGTGTATTATTTTCATATTTTTTTTCTTTTTTATTAGTATTTTTATTCACTCATATGTATAGTGTTAATCAATTGTTATAGGATATCTATAAAATATTTGAAATTATATTTAGGGTGTCAAATTGAAGAAATCCAAAAATACTTTTTCATATATACATATATATGAGGACAAAAATTCATCAAAATTTCAAAACTTACCCAATCTCTTCCCACCTGCGGTTCTTCTTAATTTCTCCTCCAAATTAGAAAGTAAAACTATGGTTGGATTCCTCTTAGCTCAAGGATCATAACCGTACCAAATGTGAACCAAATCAATGGTGATTTTGCAGGAAAAATTTACGGAAACGGAGCAAGGCGGCGGGGGTGGCTGGTTGCTGACTTCCAATGATGGAAACGATGAAAGCTTAGGTGGGTTTTGATGGGCTCGACGAGAGGAATGCGTTCGTATGCTCAATTGCTGGTTTTGATGGCCGACGGCGAAGTAATTGAGGCAGAAAGAAGCGGCGGCGCTAGGGTTTTAGTGGCTATTCTCGTCCAATTCGCCGGCGAGAAGGCAACGGTCAGCAAAAGTGGCTGAGGGATTTTAACGGGCTAGGCGAGGCACACCTTCTGGTCCAAACTGCTTGCACACAGGCGGTGGACGGCGGCGGCGGCTCTGGCGGTTCTTGGATAGCTTGCATCAAATTTAATTTTGGATGCTATTGGACTAAATTTGGGACGTGATTTGGACTCAGACTCAATTTAATTTGGTAAATTTCAATTTTATCAGATTATTAGCCCTAATTTGATACGATTGAGTTATATTATGATGAAATTAGATGCATAAATTAATGTTAAATGACATAAACGGTTTATGAAGATCTTGTTATAGGTTTAAGCATTAGTCTTAAGTTGATACAACTTTCATTGGAAATTATTAAATTGGATTGATATAGATAGGAAAGCTGAAGAAAAGAAAATTGAAATGTTGCTCAACCAAGGAATTGATGAATATATTGATTGTAACCTGTTGAGTTACTGATGTGAATATACAGGTAGGTTTCGAAAATATTAAGTGTGATTTATGATACTTTCGTCAGAAGCCAAACTGTTAATAGATTTTGCTTGTGGGAATTAAATATTTACTTTTTAAAAGACATATTTTCTATAATTCGGAGAACTTGTGATATTGATTTGAGTAGCACCTCATACAAAAGCAGGTGCTCCCAATCCAAGCACTACATAATTAATTCAAAATAAAAAAAATATTGTTAAATAGTTTAAAATGTCTAATATATTAATTAGTTAAAAATAATTAAATTAATTAATTAGAAGAGTTATTAATTACCTTATTAATTTTTAAATAAAAAATTATTTAAAAAATTCTTTTAGAAGAAATGTTAGTTTAGTAGTAATAAAAATGTATTAAAATATATTTAACTCGTATTAGAATTGAAATTGTATTTTGTATTGTAATTAATAATATAAATTCATAAATTGCAAATAATTACTGAAGGCGCGCTCTAGGAGGCCCATAATGATTAAAGATGCACTCACTAAGTCCGTCTTTTGTGCAAATTTGCATTACCCTAAATTAGGGCTAGCATAAAAATTGAAAATAATTTTATATAAATTATTTAACTATTTTAGAATATTTAAAATAATAAAAAATTAAATTCATATTTTTGTCTATATTTATAATTTATATTCATGAATTGTTTATTTTTTGTAATGTATAACTAGTGAAGAATGTGAATATTAATATTTTGTTAACTTCTATGATAGTTATTAATTATAATCATCTTAATGCCTACCATCATTAGAGTATCATTACAATATCTTGGATGTACCCACTTATAGTTATTTTTATTTTTCCTTCAAATATTTCAAGATGGATATCACAGATATATATGGTCCATGTGATCCCAGTGTCTTACACATGCAAAATGGCCATCGATCAGAGGGTGTATTAACTAGAAATATAGATGATACTTTAGTTGTGAGACGAGGAGATAGAAGATTTTGGAGAATTATAGGACGCGAAGCTCTACACCCTCGTGTATTATATTTATTAAATGAGATGGGATCTATAGTGTCTACAGTTATAGAAATATTAATACTGATGTTTATATAATTACGGCTTTGGTCGAGAGGTGGCACTCAGAGACTCACACATTTTATTTACATGTGGGAGAGGCTACAGTTACATTACAAGACATAGCAGTTATTTAGGCATTGTCAATAGATGGTATTGCTGTTACAAGTAAAGACCATGTTCACAGCCTCCCACAGTGACAGGATTATTGTCAGCATTGACTTGAATTTGTTCCAGAGGAGCGACACTTTAGGGGATCACAACTTCATCTTACTACTCTTATGGTCCACATCCAGAACAATAGAATTACGAATCATAGCACAATTTCGGAGGTCCAACAATACGCACGTGTCTATGTGTTGATACTTCTTGGAGATCTTATGTGTCCAAGCTCATCGGTTCTGCAGTATTATTAGTTTACTTGCAACATATGGAGCAAATATATGAAGTCCGTAACTTTAGTTGGGGTAGCGCAATTTTATCGTTCATGTATCGTGAGCTTTGTACTACATCACATAGAGAAATATCAAATATTGGTGGAGCGATGCAACTGTTACAGGTGAAATAGTATTGTTTATAATTATATTAATTCTTGTAATTAGGTATGACTTTTGAAAAATTGTTAATTGTAGATTTGGGCATGGTCTTGCATTACAACATTGACCCCAATAAGATTAAGTCCTCGTGTCAATGACAATGAAGCGCCAGTAGTAGTTGATGGACTTCCAATTCCTCCGTATAGTGCTTGGTAAGATAATATATGATATAGTTTATTAACATTTTCATGCAATTGATTTGTGCGTATATGAATAATACGACTTTTATTAATATCACTTGAATGGGTTTCTAGGTAGTGGCATTATAATTCTTTCATGCAAACAGCAAGTCACTCTGTACAAATCATAAGAGATATGCTTGATAGAATGTCGGCAAATGAGGTCAAAAATTTTATAATATAATAATAGTTTTCACATCAAATATCCTGATAAATTATTTTTGTATATAAACATGGCTCAATTCTTTTATATGCAGTTTATATGGCAACCATATGGCCCGGTCCAAGATATTCAAACCTTGCCAGTCCAGTGTGCTCCGCGACTTTGGACAGCAACATGTCCATTAATCAATTTTGCTATAATTGAGATGCATCATCCAGAATGAGTCCTACAGCAATTTGGGATGCAGCAGCATATTCCTCCCCCACAAACTGAGAGAGGTTCAATATTGGATGACATATCACGTAGAGGTCATCCTGGGCAAGATTGGTCCATTTATCACATGGATTATATTTCTCAGTGGGCTAACATAGAGCAGCTTGTTGTGTATGGACCTCTTATTGTCAGATCAACCACTATGGAAGATGGATACATGTTATGGTATGATTGAATTACACGTCGAATCATAGAACCATTATATGAGAACATACAAATGGGGTACCATCCAGAGGAGCCACGCGCTTGGCAAGATGTGGTATGTATATATGCATATAATACATACTTCAATGATTTAAATGATATTTAACATTATGTTGTCCATTTTATTTTTTCCAGACGGATCAAATGCACAATTTGATGGTTAGTTGTGATTCCATTGCCGATGATGCCGAGGTTATCTCATTTATTCAAATAAAGGATCATCATAGATTAATTGCTGAGAACGTTCATCAGTTAGCATCTAAACAACGTTTTCCAATCCATGTCCCTCAACAACAACCGCCTTCTCCACAACAAAAAGTCAGTGAGAGTAGACATATGAGGAGGAGGAGACGCAACATTAGATCCAACAACACGACTGATGATGATAGCATTCATGGGGCCACTGGCAGTGATTCATTAGCCCAGGAGACATATTCTTTTAGGTCAGGTGGTGGTATTGATATCGGAGGTAACTCTAATAGATATCTTGATTTGTATATCGATTGCTACATACCTCAACCAGCATAAGCATATGAGTTAACACCTATACCACCATATATGTCAGTTACCAATCAATCAGTATCTGGACTAGTGGATACTGAACTTGGTCTAGGATGGGGATCAATGGAGTATGATTGTTAAGAACAAGCACGCCACTAATTTCATTTCTCGCCAGTACCTTTCCTAAGTATTATGGAGTATCGTGATCAGCATGAAGCTGGTCCAAGCTATCATCAATCACATGATGAAAGGGAGCAGCGACCACAAAGACAATGACAACGTCGAGGTTGTGGCACAGGAGAACATTATTAGGGCAACCTTTTACTTGTGTATGTAAACTGTTTTTTCAAATTTGACATGTATATGTACTTTTTAAAGATCTTTTAACTACGAATATATATTTCATAATTAAATGAAAAAATATCTATTAAATACAAATATGAAATTCTAAACATTTAAACCCTAAGAAAGGAAAAAACAAAAAATGTTCAAGATTTGAATGCACATAAATTAGCGCATCCAAAAAAAACTACTAGAATAAAAATTACAAATTTAAGACATAATAAGAAAAATTCTAATGATTCTCTTCATCTGACATTTCAACATCTGACCGATAAATAGGACCAATGCTAAGTGCCCACTGATCTCTTGCTTCATTGATTAATCTTGATGATGCATAGTCTCTCGATATTTGTTGAAAATTATGACGATATATGCGCATAGCCATCCTATTATTTTCTTCACGTATGCGATTGAGAGCTAATGTTTTCTCTTCACCTGTGTTTCGGGGCAGGGTGATGGCTTTACATCGAGGATAAGGAATATAAAGATCACGACTATCTATTACAAGTTTTTCTTGTTCTTGTACAAGGTGTTGTCATTCATCTTCCATTGTTGCTAAATATAAGGTACAGTATCTTTGATTTGGATCTAATGAATAACAATAATTATCGTCCAAGAGCCAACTACGACTCATGGCGCGAAAAATATCACCTAGAGTATAATGTAATTTCGGTGCTTTGAATGGTTCCATTTTGACAAGTGATTAAAATTTTATCATCCTACATATTTATAGATAATTTAAAATTAAAAATGTGGTACACTCTGCATTTATTCCAATAGATAATACTATTGAGGCACGCAAAGACGACAAAGACTATACTCTACACTAAAGGCATGCATCCATCATCATCAATCTTGAACAAAATCAGGCACATGAAGTATCAATGCCAACTAATGATCAATAATTCAACGTCCACAATGACTACATTCTGCACTCATTGAAACTTCATATTACTACTGAGGCACGCAAAGACAATAAAGAATCTACTATGCACTAAAGGCATGTATCCACCATCATCAATCTTGCACAAAATCAGGCACGTGAAGTGTCAGAAAATAATTATATAATGTCAGCTAATGATCAATAATTCAAAGTCCACAATGACTACATTCTGCACTTATTGAAACTTTATATTACTACTGAGGCACACAAGGACGACAAGACTATACTCTGCACTAAAGGCGTGCATCCACCATCATCAATCTTGCACAAAATCAAGCACGTGAAGTGTTAGTGAAGTGTCAGAAAATAATTATATAATGCCAGCTAATGATAATAGTTCAAAGTTCACAATGACTACACCACTTTAACACGTGATCTATCGCCGCTTTTTCCAGCTATAAGAGATTAAATTGAATTTAATTAGATAATCCATTGGATTCATTTGGCTCATACATTAATGATTTGCACTACTATGAATGAGAATACAAGTGGTTGGATGTGGGTATTTGTATTCCTAACCATTTCAACACGTACTATCACGAGTATTATTTGAAGAAAAGATGATTTTATTGTATTAGGGTGTCTTATGTGTTATTCCAATCATCAAATTGAGCCTAAACTCGGCCTTTTGGAAGAACAAGTACCACAACACGCAAAATAAGTACACAAATAGAGCGAATTCAATATATAAATGCAGTTCTGAAGTACATAAATGCCAAAACTAGGCACTTTTTTGCAGGTTTTCAATCTCATTCTCAGCACATAAGGAACCAAGTTTGATTTGGCCTAATTTGGCCGTTGTATAATCATAAGGCCATGACGTATTAGTCCTAGGACTCATATGATGATGATATGTTTTCTGGTTTTCAATGATGGTGTTTGGAGGATTCATTTGACTCATGCATCAATGGTTTAAACTAGCATGAATAAGAGCATAAGTGGTTGGATGTGAGTGTTTGTGCTCCCAACCATATTAACACGTGCCATCACGAGCATTATTTGAAAAAAAGATGATTTTATTATATTAGAGTGTCTTATGTATTATTCCAAGTATCGAATTGAGATTAAACTTGGTATTTGAGAAAACAAGTATAAAATCACGCAAAACAAGTACATACATAGGAAAATTCATTACATAAGCGCAACTGCGAAGTACATAATCGCCAAAACTACATACTTTTTTGCAGATTTGCAGTATCATTCTCAGTATATAAGGGACCGAGTTCAACTCAGTTAAATCTGGCCATTGCATGATCATAAGACCATGGCATATTAGTCTTGGGGACTCATATAGTCACGATAGGTTCGGTGGTTGCCGATAAAGGTATCAGGAGGATTTATTTAGCATATGCATCAATGGTTTGTACTACTATGATGAGAGCACAAGTCGTTGGATATGGATGTTTGAGTTCCCAACCATTTCAACGCGTACTATAACGATCGCTTTTTCAACAAACCACGATTTTGTCGAATTGAGTCTCATCTAGGCCTTGGAAAAGCAAGTACAAAAACACATATAATAAGTACACAACATTTACAAACTAAGTACATAAATGTAATTATGGAGTACATAAATGCTAATACTGGGTACTTTTTTTTGGATTTTCAATATCATTCTTGGCACATAAGGGATTGAGTTTAATTCAGCATATCTTGCCATTGCATTATCATAAGACCATGGCACATTAGTCCAAGGACTCATACAATCATGACAGGTTCAGTGGTTTTTGATGGTGGGGTCGGGAGGATTCATTTGGCTCATGCATCAATGGTTTATACTATTATAAATGAAGCACAAGCGGTTAGATGTGAGTGTTTGAGTTCCCAACCATTTCAACACGTACTATCAAGATCATTTCTTCAACAAACCATGATTTTATCACATTAGGGTATCTTATGTATTGTTCCACGCAACGAATTGAGCTTCATCTCGGCCTTTGAAAAAGCAAATATAGAAACAAGCATAATAGGGACACAACATTTGCAAATTAAGTACATAAATGCAGTTATGGAGTACATAAATGCCAATACTGGGTACTTTTTTTTTTCTTCAGATTTTCGGTATCATCTTTAGCACATAAAGGATTGAGTTCAATTTGGCTTAATATGGCCATTTCATAATCATAAGACCATGGCGTATTAGTCCTAGGACTCATATAGTCATGATAGGTTCACTGATTTTCGATGGTGATATCAGGAGAATTCATTTGGCACATGCATCAATAGAGAGCGCAAGTGGTGGATCTAGGTGTTTGAGTTTCCAACTATTTCAACACGTACTATCACAACTATTTCTTCAGCAAACCATAGTTTTGTTGCGTTAAGGTATCTTATGTACTGTTTAATGCATCGAATTGAGCCTCAACTCAACCTTTGGAAAAGTAAGTACAGAAACACACATAATAGATACACAACATTTACAAATTAAGTACATAAACACAGTTCTAGAATACATAAATGCTAATACTGGGTACTTTTTTTTGAATTCTCGATATCATTCTTAATACATAAGGGATCGAGTTCAACTCGGCCTAATCTGGCCATTGCATGATCATAAGACCACGGCGTAACATTCTTTGCACGTTAGGAATTTATAGTACCATGTATGAATGATTTCACACTACTATGAATGAGAGCACAAGTGGTTAGATATGAATGTTTGTGTTCCAAATTATTTCAACACATGTGTATCCAAACCATTTCTTCAACAAACTATGGTTTTGTCGCGTTAAGATGTCTTATGTATTGTTCAACGCATTAAATTGAACCTCAACTCATCCTTTGGAAAAGCGAGTATAGAAACACACATAATAGGTACACAACATTTGCAAATTAAGTACATAAACATAGTGGTGGAGTACATAAATGCCAATACTAGGTACTTTTTTTCAAATTTTCGGTATCATTCTTAGCATATAAGGGATTGAGTTCAATTCAGCCTAATTTAGTCATTGCATGATCATAAGATCATGGCATATCATTCTCAGCACATTAGAGATTTATAGTATCATGCATGATGGTTTCATATTACTATGAATGAGAGCGCAAGTGGTTGGATATGGGTGTTTGTGTTCCGAGCTATTTCAACATACACGTATCCAAACCATTTCTTCAACAAACTATGATTTTGTCACGTTAAGGTATGTTGTGTATTATTTAACACATCGAATTGTGCCTCAATTCGGCCTTCGGAAAGACAAGTACAGAAACACGCATAGTAGGTACACAACATTTGCAAATTAAGTACATAAACATAGTTCTAAAGTAATCAATGCCAATATTGGTTACTTTTTTTCGGATTTCTAGTATCATGCTTAGCACATAAGGGATCGAGTTCAATTTAATCTAATTTGGCCATTGCATGATCAGAAGATCATGGCGTATCATTCTCAGCACATTAGGAATTTATAGTATCATGCATGAATGGTTTCACACTACTATGAATGAAAGCGCAAGTGGTTGGATATAGGTGTTTGTGTTCTAAACCATTTCAACACATGCGTATCCAAACCATTTCTTCAAAAAACCATGATTTTGTCAACTTTGGGTTCACTTATGTGTTGTTCCACACATCGAATTGAGCCTCATCTCAGCCTTTGGGAAAGCAAGTACTAAAACATGCATACTAAGTATACAACCTTAGCAGATTAAGTATAGAAAGGCAGTTCTTAGGTACATAAATGCTAATACTGGGTACTTTTTCGAGGATTTTTTGTATCATTCTCAGCATATTAGGGGTTTTAGGTACTATGCATGAATCATTTCACACTACTATGAATGAGAGTGCAAGTGTTTAGATGTGGGTGTTTGTGTTCCAAACAATTTCAACACGTGTGTATCCAAACCATTTCATGAAGAAAATATGATTTTACAATTTTAGCATGGTCTTATATGTAGTCTCATCTCCACAATATCTAGAAATACAAATCTACCCCAACTAAGAAATCTTGGTATAATATCTAAAAATATTCATATATTATAATATATGCAATAGCAAACAATCCAACAAAAGTTCAACATATATTAGTACATAAAAGTTTAAACAGTCTAAATCTAACATGTCCTTCTAAAAGCAAAATTTAGTAGCTATCATTAGTCCTTGAAAATTGTGCAATCCTTCTTTCATTGATTGTATTCGCTCCATGCACCCTCTTTCTATGCATTAATCATAAAAAGCAAGATATTAGTTACAAAGTAATATAAGAAGATTTATCAAGCATACATATACAACAAAATAGTAAACAAATACGTCATCAAGGTTAAGCTAATCTAGCTAGTCGTAAATTCTTTGCATGTATGAGATAAGTACTCAAATAAATAAATTCAGTATTTGACAAGGTAGAGCGAGGTACTGAAATGAATAATTCCAATATTTAACATAGAAAAACTAAGTACTAGAATGACCAAATACAGTATTTAAAGTAGAAGACCTAAGCAATTGAAAACCAAGAAATTCAGTATTTAACATAGAACAACTAAGTATTGAAATGAGGAAATTCAGTACTTTACATAGAACAACTTAGTATTGAAATAGCCTAATCCAATATTTTACATAAGAGAGAAACTAAGTACTAAAATACATATACCTAGCATTTAACATAGAAGAGCGAAGTACTAAATTTAACAAATCCAGTGTTTAACATAGAAAAATAGAGTAATAATACAAAGAGGTACCACTTGTAATATTGGAAGTATGCTAAACAATAAATGTAATACAAAATTAAAAATATGAAGTATTTACCTGCTCATATGGCTACTTTGCCTTTCCCGTCCACTGTCTTCACTTTTTTGCACAATCATCATATCAACTAAGGTCATCTTTAAGCACAAATATTGGCAAATCATATTGGACACATCCTCATCAGCATTCAAAGTCACATACATTTTCTAGTTGAAAGCAAGCCATTGCACTGTGTGGAACTAAGGACAAATTTCACACCTTTTTTTTCTCAAGTTGGAAATACAACTCCATTAGAACCATGCTCTTACAAATGGACATGATATAGAGTTTTCCATTGTACAAACAACTTCTTAACAATTGAATTTGAAGTTCTCTCACACTATCCAAAATTTTTTCAAGCCAAAAAAAAAAAAAACTAAAAAAAAAGGAAGATATTGTAAGCTATTGCATGAAGAAAAAAAAATGGAGACTCGCATTCCGGCGGCCGCACAGTGCAATACCTTGCTTTGTCAACTTAGGTGGGGGGGGGGGGGAGAGTTGGGAATTGGTTCATGTTTAGGAATTAAAAAAAAAAAGTAAAATGAGGGCATTTTTGTCAACTTAAGTGGTTGGAGAGTTAACTCAAAATTAAAACTTGAGATGAGGAATTCAAAATAAGAAAGTAATGGGTGGGGATTGAATACTAAAGTGAAAGTGGGTTTAGGTTTTTTTAAATAAGATGTCCTTAAATAAGTCAACAATAAAATTAATAATTAAAAAGTATCATATGTATTCTATGGAACTATTTAAATAATGTATTAATTAATTCTAACAATTACATATGTACTTTGATGGGATATAATATTTTGAATGTATATTTTATATATATGCCCTTTTGTCCAAAAATCTCAAAAGTATACTATTTGAAGAGCATAATTGATCAATTTTTTAAATTTTGTCAATCAAATTGATGATATGAATAAAATAAAAATATTTAGTTTATTCGAATAAATGTTATTTGTACACATGCTTAAACAGTTTGATTGAACTTTATTTCTCCGTCCATAATAATAAATAATTTTTTTTTTGTTATACCTATACTATTATAAAAAGGAAAGCATTTTTATGTCTAATGTGGAAGTTCTTTCTGATGTTTTACTTAATTGTCCTTCAATATTCTCTAAACTTTAATAGACAATGAGATGTAAAGGGTAAAATTGAATAATTATGGATATCCCAAATTTAACCTTGCAATCATATTTGAAAACATTACTCAATAGGGTCTTAACTATAAAATACAAGAAAGAATTACTAAAAGAATTATCAGAAATTATTTTTGCATCACCACATTTACAACCATATTTCTAATACTTGTGAAAAGAAAATGTTTTTTATAATTCTTTTGGGTAATATTTTAGATATTTACAAGCAATGTCTTTTATGCTCGTCATTTGACTAAGAGGCTATTTGGCTAAGCTTATTTAAAATATCTTATTAGCTCCTATATATTATAAGATGTTTTGGAGCTTATAATATGTTAGATCTTATTTTTATAATAAGTTATTGAAGTGTTTGGATAAAATAAGACCTTAGAGCTTATAATATGTTACTAATGGCAATTTCGTAATTAAAATTATTAAAAATGAAGGAGTTTGTTAAGATCTTAAAAAATAAGTTAGGATCTCCTTACTTTTTCAAAAAAGCTTATAAAATCCTAACATCTTATTTTAAGATCTTATAAGCCCTTTTTTAAAAAAAAATTACCAAACACTTTTTATCATTTTATAAGCTCTTAACATCTTATAAGATATTTTGAAGAGCTTATAAGCTCACCCAAACACCCTCTAAATTTAAAAAGATGATTATAAAAATAAAAAAAAATATTGAGAATGTGTTTAAATGCATATTTCTAATCTATTTTTTATTTTTAATTAATTAATATTACTTTAACACAATAATATTTGAGTAGTATAATTTACAAGTTGTAACAACTCGAATTTTAAAATCCTAAAATATAGAACAATGTGAAATCAATAAGTTTGGGTAGATTAATTTTGGGTTTGATTTAGTTATAATTTAGAATTAGATATTTATAACTAAGGGTTTGAATTGTAAATAAGAGAATGACTTGATTGTTTAAAATTATAAAATTTAGGGGGTCAATGTGACTGAATTAAAAGTCTGAGGACTTTAAAATAATTAAATTTGGACTTGATTGCCCAGAGATAGAGATATTAGGGGTCAATGTGTAAGAAACAAAAGTCATAGGACTTAATTGAAGACTAGGGACTAAAGTGTAAGGTCGTTAAAAGTTTTGGGGTAAGATTTGAGTTGGTCAACAAGTTTTGGGGCCAAATTAAATATATTGAAAAATATTATATATATATATATATATAGAAAGAAGGACAAAACTTTATTAAATTCTGAAAATCTACCCACACTCTGCCCGACGGCAAATCAACAAAAAAAGATCGGGAAACCCAAAACCAATTTCATAGAAAGCTCCCTCTTGTCGTGGAGAGCAAATTCATACCAAAAACACTTAGAACCACTAAGGGAATTGCTAGAAAATCGAGGGCGACAGTAGACGACAGCGGATTTGGTGGTTTTGCCACTTTTAACGGCAAAATGGGGTTGGAAATATAAGGTTGCTAGTCAAAATTTCATGGACAAGGCAGTGGTGTCGCCAATTTGGACTTTCTATGGCTGGTGGTGGATGAATTGAAGTGGTGGCGCGACAGTAGCGGGCTAAGGTTTTGTGGCAGTTTTAGCTCAATTCGTCGGCAGGGAGACATTGGAAAGGGAAATTATTTGAGGGTTTTGTTGGGCTCACTGAGGCGCACCTGGTGTGGTGTCAGTTTCTATCTCCGAGAGTGATACATGGTGGTTCAGCGACGGCGCGTGGGGCGGCTTCTCGTCAGTCTGCACAGTTTTGAATTCCAGAATCATCTGGACTAATTCCAACTTGAGATTGGATCTCAATTCAATCCAATTAGGTAAATTTCATATCAAATGATAATTCGATTGATTTTTACAACTCTAATTTAATGTTTATCAAATTAGGATTATTGAAATGAAATTTCGCTCGAGATGATGATTGATTCGTAAATATTAAATAAAATTGATTATAATTCTAAGTTTAATAAATTAAGAAAGATTGATTAAAATTATACCCTTGGACTCAACAATATGGTGTGTTGTGAACAAAATATAGTTAAGCTTCATCTAAAGATTAAGTTATACAACTATTGAAACGAAAATGAATTATCCAACTTGGATCTGATGGACTCATAAAACCCAACTGATTTAGGAACCTAAACCTTTGTTATGTAACTGTAAAATAAGTGGAGTGATGAATGGAGTTTGTTGGAGATAACATGAGAATTGAGTTGGCCCGATCATGTAAAGCCATTAAGACGATAGTTAGAACATTAAGATGATAAAATGAGAATAGTTGGGCTCAAGTAAGTAAAGTCTTGTAGTACTGAAAGTATCATGTGTCTGAGGACTGAATGAGACCACAGTGATATAGGTTGTATCAGTAATCTATTCATCAACTGATTAGTTAAGAGTTACCACATTTAATTGTTTTAAGCATTTAGATATGAAATCAAGATTATTGGAATTGTGGTAGAATAGCCTTAAGTTTGATAAAGACATTAATTATATTTATACTTAAGATTTAGGGAATTGATAGAACGATAACTCGGTTTGATTAGGAAGCCAAGACCTAAGCAACCATACAACTAGGAATTCCTCTGCATTTACCAGGTGAGTTTATACTCAATAGTATGGGATTTCTTTGTTGGATAAAGAACATATATACTTGTCATATATCCTGGTCGCTTGATTCCTTTCAATCTATGTGTTGAAAAATTTACCATACATCACCACTTTATTACTATTGATCTTTATATATGCTATTTATCTGAAATTGGCGATTGTGTGCGAAAACTAAAAGGGGATTTTGAACTATATCTTTCTATCATTGCCATGTCTATCTTGGAATAAGCTTGGTGCTGATTTAGTAAGTACTTGTTTATCATGGAGAATTAACTTGTTTATCATGGCGAATTAAACTATTCAGTGAAATGATGTTAGACATACTCAAGGATAACAGTGATATACTTAATATACTTGGGGTGGGCCATGGGATCGGTTTCGAAAGACAACCAGGCAGAATAGACCTACGGTGACTGATCTTTCAGTTGATCCCCGTACAAAATGTACATATAATCACTGCTCATAGTAAGCTGAAGGTAGCCGTCTATGAGCAGGACTAGGCATGCGGCTAACTATGCCTAGTGAGTATTTAAGTATTCAAGCCGATCACTCGGTACTTTGGAAGAATAAGAATTTTCATGTTTTCAAAAGTGAAGTGACAAGGCAGGAGAACGACCAACAACAAGTTTGTAAAAGTGTCTACTAATTTATTCTTGATTAAATTAGCTAGTAAAAATAAATATGTTGATTCTTTGGTCATATTTGAGATTCAAATCTCTATTAAAAGGCAATGAGTTCTATGAAGTCTCATCACTGGTACAGAATAGTGGTGAGATGGATCCTTTAAAATCTTGACTAAAATCTTCTCTCACGACTTCTAGAAATTTTAATGCTTCTACTTATTTCCTATATGTTATTTGAGAAATTGTTACTATGTTGTCATTGCTAAGATATCTTATTAAGTCATTTGAACTTACGTTGTTTTATTGTTATTCCCGTTCTTTACCCTAAATAAGGACGAGTGATGAAGACAGACTAACCCAGATGATACATAAGGTAATGAAAATGGTGGAAGTACTACGTGTGGTTTATGATATTTCGGTTCATAGTTGAACCTCTGTTGGATGTCGCTGGTAGAAATTAGATAAATTGAATTAATGTACTTCTGTTATTCAGAACTTGTGGTGTAGATTTGAGTAGCATCCCGTTCGGGAGCAGGTGCCTCCCAATTGAGGCACGACACTAATTCTTTTATTAAATTCTTTGGTTGCAATCATTTTTCCTTTTCAAATCATTTTGTGATTTTATGATTTAAAAATGGACTAAAATTTATACATTTTTTTTTTAAAATATTTTCGTTCGGGAGCAGGTGCCTCCCGATTGGAGCGTTACACAAATTCTTTTATTGAATTCTTTGGTTGCAATCATTTTTCCTTTTTGAATCATTTTGTAATTTTATGATTTAAAAATAGACTAAAATTTATACATATTTTTCAAAAAATATTTTATATAAACAATTATGTGCTTGAGAACTGCATGCATGGATTGCCAGTTTAAGTAAACTAAAATGTTATATCTATATTTCTATTGATAATTATCCATCAATTTAGTCTTTGTTTAACTATTAAATTATATATTGTTTATTTTTTATACTTCACTTTAAAAATCAAATTATGTTGTATTGATAAGCTATGGATTATTTGGACATTTTAGGCCTCGTTACTTTGAGGTATTAGGTTGGATATACTTTTTTATCCAACTTAATATTATGCATATTTTGTACGGTGTGGGCCCAATATTAGTACTTTGGCCTATCCTTATCCAACGTTTTTTAGCATTTATTAATACAAGTAAAATATCCAAATTATTCTTAAAATCCTAAAATAACTGCACCAAATATCCTTATTTAAATGATTAACTTAGTTGGCAAAATATAAAAATAAAATGTTTACTCAAATATAACAAAAATAAAACTAACTATATTGTAGAGCTTGAGATAAAGTAAAATTTAATTAAACTATTTAAGTTTGTGGACAAATGGCATTTACTTAAATAAACTCAACATTTTATTTTATTTAAATTATAATTTATTTGGCAAAATATAATAATAAAATTAGTTTACTTCATTTTTCATGAAGTTGAGGTAAAATAAAATTCAATTAAGCTGTTTAAGTTCATGGACAATTTACATTTTCTTGAATAAACTCATCTTTTTTAATTAAATTATTAATTTAGTCGGTAAAATATAAAAATAAAATTAATTTAATTACTTAAATATAATAAAAATAAAATTAACTATAATGAGGTAAAAATAAAATTCAATTAAATTATTTGAATCGTGTACAAATGCCATTAACTAGAATAATCTTAGCATTTTGTTTTATTTGAATTGTTATTTTGTTTGGTAAGACATAAAAAATTTATCAATTATAAAAAATTAGATTTACTAATGATTGGTATTGAATTATTTGACTCAAAACAGGATATTTTTGAAACTTTAGAACAAAGAGTATATTGGTAAAATATGTATTATAGATATAATAATTCATTAAAGTACACATGTGATAAGTATCATTGACTAATTTATTATTTGAATAATCTTATAAAGTATAAATGATATTGATATGATTATTTAATCTCATCACTCACTTCATCCCATACCTCATCAATCGTTTCTTATCCTATAGGCCATAACAAAATATAGCACCCCGACCAGGAGGCATTTGCTCCCGTCCGAGGTGCTACCTATTCTATACAAGTTTTTTGAATAACATAAAATACATAAGATAAAACGTCACATTAAGCAAGATTGAGAATTTGGATAATAACAGCTCAAGATTTTCATGCATGAAGCACAATTCAAACAGATTGTCATATTCAACATAAAAGTTAAAGAGCCACATAGCCCGAACATGTATCAACTATTGAATCTCATTACAAACAGGATCAAGCGACAAGGTATAATAGCAATTATTTATGATCTTTTCCTAACAAGGAAAGCTAATATAAACTCACCTGGAAAATGCAGAGAAATTCCTAGTTATATGGTCGCTCAGGTCTTGGCTTCCTAGTCAAATCAAGAACTATCATAAGATATCCTGAGGTATCATCTTATCAATCTTCTAAATCTTACTTTTAACTATAGTTAATGTTTTTATCAAACTTAAGGTTATTCTGACACAATCCCAATAATTTTGATTTTTTATCTAAAGGCTTAAGACAATTAAAGGTGGTAATCTTTAACTAGTCAGTTGATGAACGAATTACTAATACGATTCACATCATTTTGGTCTCATTTAGGGTTCCGGTATTTAATAGATATTTGTTGCTATGAGACTCAAGTTAAATCATAGTTTACTAGATGTAATTCTTGAATAGCTATCTCCAACAACTCCATTCATCATCTTACTTATTTTACAATTACGTAGCAAGGGTTCAGGTTCCTAAATTAATTGGGTTTTACGAGGTCATCAGGTCCAAGTCTGATAATTCATTTTCGTTCTAATATTCATATGGCTTACCCTTTGGATTAAGCTTAACTATATTTTGTTCCCAACATGCTATATTGTCGATCTAAGGATAAACCTTTTAATCAACCTTTCTTAATTTACTAAACTTAGAATTATAATCGATTTTGTTCAATACTCACAAAATTACTCATTATCTCAAGTGAAATTACATTTCAACAATCGTATTTTAATTAACATTGAATTAGAAGTGTAAAAATCAATTGAATTTAACATTCGATATGAAATTTACCTAATTGGATTGAATCGAGATCAAATCTTAAGCCAGAAATAGGACGAGTCCAAAACTTAATTCTGTACAAACTATCCAAAAGCCGCGGTCGGACCACTACCACCATCGGGTGCGCCTCAACAAGGCAAATAAAACCCTTAAACTAATTTCAACAAACTCCACCATTTAGGCCGTCAATTGGCCATTCAAAACTCTGCCAAACCTTTCACCCTACCATCACACCACCACCTGCAATTCTACCGCTAATGACCCAATCCTGAAATTAAGACCACATATGGCTTGCCAATGATATTCCAACCAAGACCCACACAAGACCACTTGCAACCCATCACCAAAACATGGAGAACCACCACACCTGCCGCCCGTCACCGTCGGCATCATTATTTTCGACGAAATATTCGATAGTTCTCAACGTTTTTGGTATGGTTGGATTCCTTGAGCTAAGGGGAAGCTTTTTATCGAATTGGTTTGATGTTTTCTGGTAGTTTTCCTGCGATTTGCCAATAGGGTGGTTCTGGGGTCAATTTTGAGAATTTGATTAATTTCTATTCTTCATTCTATATATATAAGGTTACTTTCCAGACCTTTATCCCCCCCCCCCTAGAACTTTTCCACCATTTTCAGTTGGGTCCCTAGGCTTTTTAACCGCCTTATTTTTAGCCCCCATGTTTCAATTAAAATCCTTCAACTTTTAATTCTTACACATTGACCCCTAATATTTATGTTTCTGGGCAATTGGGTTCAAATTTAATTATTCTAAAGTTCTCAAACTTTTAATTCACTTATATTGACCCTCTAAATTTTTTGATTTTAAACAATCAAGTCCTTCTCTTATTTCCAATTAAATCCCTCCATCGCAAATATTTACTTCTAGATAGTAATTAAATCTAACCTAAAATTAATTTAGTCAAAATTATTGATTTCATATTTTATTTTATTCTAGGATCTCAAAATTCGGGGTGTTACACACAAGGTAAACGTAGCCTTATTGTTATGAATCATTGATAGTTGAAGTTAGATAAGACATCTCACCTTAAGATAAGAAAATTTCATATCGGGCCAGTCACATAATAATGGGCTCCCATTATTCAAAATATGTGTTATAAAATTAAATAAAATGATATATGTGACATAGTAATTCAAAGTAAATAGGACCTTACATTATATATTCATAGTTTATTAATAAATGCATTTTTGGACCACAATTACCAACTAAAAAAATTGCACAGTTAAGCCAAATTGCGGCCCTCGGGAGATGGTATATTTATGTTAGAGGGCTCAATTCCAACGAGGTATTTGAAGATTCAACCCGGATAGGAATGTATTGCGTGCAATATTCCCAAATTCCAATGACACGACTTTGTGAGAGGAAAATATTGGTAGAGAGATACAAATAAATATTTAAACAGTGTGTAGTTATTTCATAAAAATAATATCACACTTCATCTAATTGAAGATATAAAAATAGAATTTTAAATTATCCTTATTTTGATGGATTAAATGTATAAATTTAATAAATTTTACCTAGAACACCCTCCAGTATAAATTTCTTCTATTCCTTTTTTTCTTCGTTCATATTTTCTCATTTTTGTAGAAAGATGGCATATGTTACATTCTCAATTGAAATTTTCATTCATGACAATTGACAACAAATTAAAAATCTGAGACAGAAAATTTGATTGCACAAGAAATTGACCAAGAGAATGCGACAAATAGCGCATGCTTTTCCCGTTTACAGCAAAAATAAGAGAACTCGTGATCTAATCAAACTTGTTTTGAGATTAAAAAAAATGCCCGAATAGGATATGCATGAGTTACGTATTTATCCATCTTTTTGTGTAGGCATGTATGCATGTGCATCTCAAACATATATAAAGACCCACGCACGATTTGTACCCTTTATGCTAATATTTTGATCTAGTATTTGAAATGAATGGTAAACTTACAGGTTCATGCCAAGAATCAAATTTTCTATTTAGCTTCTAAAATATCTAATGATTGATGAAGCCCAAATTGGAGAGGAGAAGCCCAAAACCCGAAAAGGTAGCCCAGATCTAGTAAAGCCCACGCCTAGATGAGTCGGGTGGAGCCCAACCTGATTATTCGAACCCGGCCTAAATGCTTCAGGGCCGTTATATGAAACCACATGTGGACAGTTGCAACCACCTCACCGAGCAAATGTTGACCAAGTATTACTATAAATAGCATCAAAATCCACATTCAGCATGCATTAATTTTTCACTTTATTGCTTCCAACATTTATTATATTTTGTCGACCTGTGATCTGACTTGAACATCGTAGGGTTTTTGCTAGGATTAGGAATGGCAATTGATCCGAATAGGGCAGGTTTGGGGTGAAAAAAATGGGGATGGGGTGGATAGCGGGTCTTGATTATCAAGACCCGCCCGGGTTCGGGGCGGGTTACGGGTTTGGTGGACCCCCCAGTCCCTCCCTATGTCATATTATATAATATATAAATTTATATTATATATTATATTATATATAACATATATATTATATATATAAGTATAAGTATTTATTAATTATAATACTATATTAAAAAATTAGGACTTCTTTTTTTTTTTTTAACTTGTTTCAATTTTATTCTTTCAAACTCGATATTCACATAGCAAAATTTGTATATTCAAGTAATTATGAAGAAAAGAAGGTAAAAAATATATACAAAAAAAAAAAGGGGGTTAGGCGAGTCCAACCCACCGAGTCCGGGTCCGGGGCCAAAGGGGGGCGGGGCGGGTCCTGGGTCTCTCAATTTTCAGGCGGGGCAGGTCCCGGGTCCTGCCAGACCCGCCCCGTTGCCATCCCTAGCTAGGATACCTCCCAGCGACTGTAACAACCTTGTTGTAATTTTAGGTCATAGTAGATAACTTGATCTAAAATTTTGACCCAAAATAAGTTAACTTGGCAATGAGTGATTACTCCCAACCTGAATCAATATCCTTTCCAGATCCACCACCTGCATAGAAAAAGATAAGCATATAAAAACTAATAATGTTCCAGGGTAAAGGGGAGAAGAAAGATCACCATTTCCCTGCCCTTTGATTGACCGTTTGGTTTTATTTTCATTCTCGTCTTCCATTTTCGTCATCTCAAAATTTGAAAAAGTAGTTAGTGAAAATGAATTGAAAATGAGTTTATATTTCAATAAATTATTGGAAAAGTAATGATTATGTTGAGTTTAGTATGGAGGTTGTAGGTAGAGAGAGATAACGATAATAAAATAGAGAGATAAGATATATAAATTATTAGATAATGTATTTTGAAAATCAAAATGAAAATATTTTATGGTTAAATGTATAAAAAGTGACGTGTTTTAATTTTTAAATAGTAGAAAATATAAAAATGAGGTTTGGAAATGAAACCAAACGGGCCTGAATGCCCCTCAACCTAAATCCAAAACAGCAGCACAGATGCTCCTTCACAAGAACACAAAAATTGCGAACTTGACATTAAATTCTTGGAGAAAGCACATAAAAAATGAACCATTAGTTCATCCTAAAATCTATAACAAAGTACGAAAGCCAGGAAGGCAACTGTGGGAGAGAGTAGCTAGGTCGAGAACCGATATTTAAAAAGATCACAATAAGAGTGCATTTCACACTTGTGGGTAAAGAAATCAAAACTAACATGATCAGGCATTCAGGCTACAGTCCCAAACCTACAGTCTTTATCCAGGGCAAAGAGAGGCAAAAGCCTTTTCGTTTGACATCAAAGTATAGTATGTCTACCATTTGAGTACCAGTATAACCTTACTGACTTTCAGAAGCAAACTGAAACAATAACTCAAAATTATAGAAACAATAGGCCAAATTTGCAGATAAGACAGGCAAAAATTCCACTTTTTGCGGTACAACAAGTATGAGAATCTGAGGCACAACAAGTCAACTGATCAAAATGTTAAGAAAAAAAGCAATTGAAGCTCATAAAATGGGTCGCAATGCTAGGAGGAAAAGGACATAGCAGAGCACTTTTTGTAACTCAGTATACAAGGTTGCCTGTTAACAGAAAAATGCAATTTGTTGCTGATTCAAATGAATGAAAAACTAGCATTTATGACAGTTCAAATTAATCTCCCAAGCAATTATCCAAGTAGTTGTCCCAATAACATGAGAACCATAGAAGTAATTTAACTCTAAAATCTCCAAAAGTAAAATTATTTAATATCTGGGAAATTATTTACATAATGCATAGGGAAAACATAAAAACATTTCTTTTGAGTGTCGACATATGGAATAAAGTGAGGTCAGATCTATTGACCTTTTCAGGTGTACCAGCTTTATTATCATAACTAAGATAAGGCAGCATAACTACCTTTGGTAAATTTGAATGTGGCGTCCAATTATGACTAGTTTAGACCATGAAGCAAAAACTCTTAACAAAATAAGGTTTAAACTAACATTCAGGACTCACAATCATTTAAACTCCGGTTTCCTGTGCATCAGAAATGAAATCTCACATTCTGCCTGAGTTCACTGATATTAACTGCAAAACACGCCTTGTAGGTCTCGCCCACATTAATTCACCATCTACCTTTAACATCAAGAATTGACTAAAAACATATTATGCATATATAGTAAACAAATCTTACAAATTAGAGAAGCTTAAAAATGCAGTAATAGTACAAGTACAGTAAACAGTATAAAAAGTAGTTCGAGATCCAACAGCAAGAATCATGCCTTTGTAGATTCTCATATAAAATTCACTTCTCAGAAAGGCAAAATGAGTGTTAAAGATAGTGACAGCGTATCCATCATAAGATTGCAGCAGCATGCCCTCACCCGCAAGAAGGAAGAAGAAAAGAAAACGATGAATATTCTAAATATGGATTAAGAAAATATGGATGGCTGCTACAAGAGTGGAATATTCTGAAGCATTCACTTCTGATAGAATTTGAACCGATTGTGCCACAGTTGAGCGTTTAAGCTGACGTAAACAGAGTGAAAGAACAAAGAGTTCCATTTTTTTTCAAAAGAAAACATTAAACCATCAAAGAGAATAGAAACTTGACCTTCTTAAGGGCCTAAAGTCTCCAGCAACAGTCATAAAGTAGAGATCAATAGGTCTGCCTTCACTTGAGCTGTTCCCATTCTTGTGCTTCCGCTCGAAATCTGTATGATAAGAGTGCAAACCTATGTTTTCTCTTTCAATCTAACTCAGCTACCTATACATTTCCCATGTAAGAGCCAAATTTCGAAATCTGTATGATAAGATTGCAAACCTATGTCTTCTCTTTCAATCTAACTCAGCTACCTATACATTTCCCATGTAAGAGCCAAATTTCTTCCATGCGAAACTTACTACGACGAAATTTTTCCATGAAAAGCAAATCACGACCCACGTAGCAATTGTTATTATGGAGAAATGAATTAAAGTTTCGCATGGCTTATTATTCTGTTTACATGACTTGTTATTCTATTTATTTGTTTGTTTTTGCTTTGTATATCATACGGACCAGCAATTCACCTCCCCGTTCCATCAGTGGAGACTATCCATCCACTCTCCACATTCGACTCAGAAGATTCACAAAGAAATTTGTACATCTTATCTAAATGAACTGATCTCGTCCAGAATTTGAAATCATAACTCACTTCCAAGTTTTTGAAACTATTGGTCCCTTTCCTATATTTCACAAGCGAATGAAATAGTTTGACATAAACTCAGATCATTTATGAACTTTCTTATGAAATAATATTGCCAAGAATCCTCAGGTAGCAAAGAAAAATATATTAATATTGGACTGTTTACAATCTAATCAAGTGAAGCTTACACTTGCACTTCAACAAAATTCAATAGAATAATAGTGAATGAGAATCATTCTATGTTGACAACATCTCCATACAAATTAAAAACAGGAATAGTGATAAATACTAACTGCAAGTTCTTCAAAACAACAGAGAAACTTGCAACATAACAACTCCACGGAAGATATCATTGTTGTGAGATATCAAGAACTCAATGATGCAGTTCATAAAGTAGTCTGTAACCTCAAAACATCAACAATTGAAGTGACATAACAGGAATTCCCACCCACTCATCCACCCAATTCAAATAGTTTTGCATGCATTCACTTGGCCTAAGAGAATGATCCAGTTAGGCTCATTCAAATATCTTTCCCACTTACGCCCATTTAATTTCCATTCACTCTCTAGACAATAGACTCAACAAGGGCATATCGACCTCAACCATTGAGTTTCTCATCTCACCACCACCACAAATTCCTTCTCATGCCTCCACCATATTTGCATCAAAATAGCCTGTAACAGGTAACATGTGAGTGTCTGTTCCCCTTGGTGGGTAGCCCCGAGCATTTGTTTGATATCCTTGTCTATATACATTTTCCTGCCTCTGTTCATATGGGTTGATTGAAAAACTCAACTTACTAGCAACCCACTTAAACGCCTTGACTAAAAGTGAAAAAATAGGCAGCACCACATTTACACCCATTTAATTCCCATTGCCACTTCTAATTATCATCAATTTCAGTCCAGTCCACCACGATCAAGCATATCAACCAAAGTCATCCTTCTTGGGAACCTTGGTGGCAATCTCAAAATCATTGCATCTTCCATCTCTATGGGCAGATGTGTGGCCACAATTACAATCCCCCCTTTCTTTCTATGTTCCTTGATGATATACGCAAGTAACTTCACCCCTTCATCATCCAATGCCACAGAAGGCTCATCAAGCAACCAAATTGGCCTGTCAATAGCCAACAGCCTCGCAAGTTGCAACCTTTTCCTCTGACCCATGGAGAGCATTCTTGCTTTCTCTTTAGCTAATCTCCCCAGCCCCATAAGCTCCAGGGCAGGCATGGACTTCCCTTGCTTGCCTTCAAGAACTTCAAACCATTGAACATTGTCAAGGACTGTGAACTTTTCCTTGATGGCATCTTTGAGGGAGAGCCAGTTCAGCTGAAGCTTGTATTGATGGAAAACACCTGATTCAGTAATGTTATGACCATTCCACAGTATCTCACCAGCAGATGGTCTGGTGAAGCCAGCTAACATGCGCAGGAAAGTGCTTTTGCCTGAGCCGTTGGTACCTGTTAGAACAAGAGCTCCCCCATCATGAATGGAGACATTCACATGACGGAGAATTTGTTGTGCATTTCTCATGCAAGAAACATTGTTAAGGAGAAGCCGAGGAAGGGGAGGTCTGCGCAAAGACATTGCAGATCAAATAAAGTTTACTGGGTCAAAGGATTGGATAGAATTCTCAATGTCTAGGAGCAGATGGAGGGTAACAACCCCATTAAACAATAGCCAGCCTTATCTGAAGGTTACAGCAGCCAAGCAAATTCACCAAGTAGTTTCCTATCAATATGGAATTAAGAAAACCATGTAAAATTGATGCAACTTCGGACTAAATTTTGTAGAAGAAATTAATTTATAATCCAAAAAAATAAATAATAAATAAAGCATAAATAATCAGACAAATATTCCATACAACTAAAAGGGACAATGCATGAGGGACACCCCCAAATAAATCTCAGTTTTTTAATTGTTCACCTTTTACTTCATTATAAGAAGACTTTGAAGGTTCATTTTATTAGAATACATATTTTTATTTTATATTTGATATCAGCATGCCAATGTAACTTACATGTTGGTAAGAAAAATACTAGAAATAAAAAAAAATTAACCACAGAAACGGTAAAATTATTGATGACAAGAAATGCGAGACATCAATTGTTTTGATAACTATGTAATCAATAGGCAAAGAAACTCAAACAATGACCTATGGGCATGGACATGCCATATGGATACAATATCATATGGACATGAGATACGCTCAATTTTCATAAAATTAGTGAATAGAATCCGGCTCATCTATAAAAAACTACATAACTGGTGTTTTAACTATAATACTAAAATTAACTCATATCAATGCTATTATACACTGGGAGAAGCATATTACTGTGTTTGATAAGTTTTTACAAAATTAGACCATCAAAACTAACTCCAATGAAATGAATAGACATAAATGAATAAAATGGTCCAGTAAAATAAATTTAATTAATCGAACAAAAGAAATACATTTAAATATAAAACTTATAACATTTTCAAGCTATTTTATTCTTGTCATTAATTAAAATTTTCTGGCATCATATATGAACCCCCCTTTTCTTGCACGTGATAAATGATATGAAATTGGTATCGGGGAACTCACAAATGCCCACTTCCAGTAGATGCTACAGCACCTAAGAACACTCCGACAAACAACTTCACAAACCGCAGACCAGATACATTTTTCATCTCCAGATTCAGACTGCAAAAAAGGAAAAAAAAAATAGTAAATGCACAACAAATAGGAGATGGATATGTAGAATATAAAGAACAAACAACAAAAACATAGTTAAGATTGAAGTTTGGTTTCCAAACAGCATAAAACATAAAATAACAAAAGGGCAAACGCATCAAATTGACTAATTTACAACAAAAACATATTTCAGTCAACCATAACTAATCACCGAAGAAAAGAAATGATCAGAAAAGGAGAAAAAAGTACAAAATTCTTCAAATCAGGACAACCCATCTCAAACTTTTCATACCAGCAAAAGTAAGTGCTTCGGAACGAAGCCCAGATGAAAAAAAATTGGTTCTTTGGACGAATCCAAGGCAGAACGGGCGATTTTCAGCTCCCAGCTCCAGGGTTTCGATGAGAGAGAAAGAATGAAGAAAGAGGAGTGAGAAATGGAGTTGGGCTTCCCATTCGACCTTATTTTGTGGTCCGTTTGATTATAGTAACTAGATCGATTAATTAATCGATCGAATCAATCAAAATGAAAAAATAAAAGGTTTTTTAATAAAAATTTGTGAAAAAAAAAATTGCATAAAAATACCGTGCATTGGGGGGATTTATAATTTTATGGTAAGTTGTTCTTACCAAGCACAACTTCTAATGGTCACTATTGAAAGTTGCACTTGGTAAATGCAACTTTTAAATGTATTATTGAAAGTTGCATTTTATAAGTGCAATTTTTGAACAGTAACTAATTTTTTGTCAACCTATCACTTTCGCAGCTGACAGAGGAGTTGCAATAGTACTATTAAAAGTTACAATCTACAATCGCAACTTTTAATAGTAACTATTTTGTAAATACTGCAAATTTGGCTAGCACATATAACTTAAAACTTATAGCCTTTATGCGTTTTGTGAAGCCTATAGGCTTCATAATTTCCATGCAGAAACGAGAGGAAAAGGAGAGGGGAAAAAAAGAGATAAAAGAAAAAAGGAAAAAAATCAATTGTAGTAATTGTTTGATTATTTAAGGTGGAGAAATTTTATTAACGTAAGAATTTAAATTTTGAGTACTAAATTAAAATTTTTTGCTTTAATAAATATGTATATTTATTCTTTGTGTTTGAAGTTTGTGTAGAACGAAAAATCGAAGAGAGAAACAATAATATTTCTACCAATAATCAGGTTATTTTTTATTTTTATTTTTTTTTATTAGTATTTATGTTCACTCATATGTATAGTATTAATCAATTGTTATAGGATATGTATTTTTCATTTGAAATTATATTTAGGGGGTCAAATTGAAGAAGCCCAAAAATACTTATATATATATATATATATATATATGAAATTAGAAACTAAAGCCATAGTTGGATTCCTCTCAACCCAAGGATCACAAAAAATTAACCAAATCGACGGTGATTTGGTCGGAAAAATTTAAGTCGGTGGACCAAGGCGACAAAGGTGGCAGGTTGCTAACTTCTAGTGGTGGAAACGGTGAAAGGTTAGGTGAGTTTTGACGAGCTCGACGAGAGGAACACATTGGTATGCTCAATTGCCAATTTTGACAGCCGACAGCGAAATAATTGAGGCTGAAAGAAGGCGGCAGTGCTAGGATTTTTGTGGCGATTCTCGTCCAATTCGCCAACTAAGAGGCGGTGGACAGCGACATGGGTTGAGGGGTTTTAACGAGCTCGGCGAAGCGCACCTTTTGGTCCAAACAATTTGCACACAGGCGGCTAATGGCGGCTCCAGCGGTGGTTGGATAGTTTGCTCCAAATTTAATTTTGGACGCAATTGGACTAAATTTGGGGTGTGATTTGGACTCAGACTCAATTTAATTTGGTAAATCTCAAATTTATTAGATTATTAGCCCTGATTTGATACGATTGAGCTATATTATGATGAAATTCGATACATAAATTAATGTTAAATGACATAAACGTTAAATCAACATCTTGTTATGGGTTTAAGCATTAGTCTCAAGTTGATATAGCTTTCGTTAGAAATTATTAAATTGGATTGATATAGATAGGGAAGCTAAAGAAAATAATATTGAACCCAATGTGGATCAACCAAAGAATTTATGGGTATACGGATTGTAGCCTATTGAGTTATTGATGTCAATATACAGGTAGGTTTTGGAAATATTAAGTGTGATTTATGACACTTTGGTAACAAGTCAAACTATTAATAGATGTTATTTGTGGGAATTAAATATTTGATTTTTAAAAGATGTATTTTTTGTAATTCAAATAACTTGTGGTATTGATTTAAGTAGCATCTCGGATGAGAGCAAGTGTCTTTTGGTCGGGCGCTACAAAATTAATTCAAAATAAGAAATATTATTAAATAGTTAAAAATAATCAAATATTAATTAGTTCAAAATAATTAAATTAATTAATTAGAAGAGTTATAATTACCTTATTAATTTTTAAATAAAAAATTATTTAAAAAATTCTTTCAAAAGAAATGTTAGTTTAGTAGTAAACAAAATGCATAAAAAATGTATTAAAATATATTTAACTCGTATTAGAATTGAAATTGTAATTTGTATTGTAATTAGTAATATAAATTCATAAATTGTAAATAATTACTAAAAGCGCGCTCTAGGAGCGCACCTTCAGTTTATTAATTATCACTTCACCCGTCGGCAATAATTGATAAGCCGAAGGCCATAATTATTAAAGATGCACTCACCGAGTGCCTCTTTTGTGCAAATTTTCATTCCCCTAATTTGTGTTAATTAGGGCTAACGTAAAAATTAAAAATAATTTTATATTAATTATTTAACTATTTTAGAATACTTAAAATAATAAAAAATTAAATTCTTATTTTTGTCTGTATTTATAATTTATATTCATGAATTGTTTATTTTTTGTACTGTACAGTGCTCTAACCCGTTTATTTCTACCACTCTACCAGAAGAATGTAGACATTGGAAAGTTGCTGATATTTTGGAGCAAAATGATAAAATGTGGAACTATCAGCTAATTGATACTATGTTTAATGACCGAGACAAGGAACTAATCTATAAAATCCCATTGAGCTTGAGGAATTATGAAGATTGTTGGTTTTGGAGCAAGGATAAATCTAGTAAATATTCGGTCAAATGTGCTTATGCTTTCTTAATGCCATCAGAAGACTTGGCCATTACTCCTTGTAGGAATGATTCATGGAAAAAACTGTGGAAGCTTTTAGTCCCAGCTAAGGTGCGTATTTTTGTTTGGAGAACCGCATGTGATTGCCTACCTATGAAGGATTGTCTCTTATCTAAACGTGTGGAAGTGAGTCCAGCATGTTCAATGTGTGGCCTGGCCTCAGAATCTATTATGCACATTTTATTGGATTGCCCTATTGCTAGAGAAGTTTGGGAGAGGTCTGAGATTGGGTACATTAGAGGTACAGATGACTCATTTGCAAAATGGCTCCACCTAATGTTTACTATTGTACCGAAGGATTTGAGCGAGTTGGCGGCTATTATTTGTTGGAGCTTATGGAATAATCGAAATAATATTGTGTAGAAAGGGGAGGGCCGCTCGGGACAAGGAATTTATGCTAATGCAACCTCTTATTTGGAACAGCGGAGAAAAGCACAATCAAAGGATAGTATTAGCATAAAGGAAAATAGAGAAACCTTTGAGAATGACTCATGGAAAAAACCAGCAATAAGTTGGATCAAAATTAATTCTGATGCGGCAGTTTTTCAGAACAATAATGCATCTGGAGTGGAATGGGTAGCTCGTGATCATGACGGTAAATTCATTTGTAGGGGTTATAGAACTTTCAAAGGAGTTTTGGAGGTACCTTTAGCAGAATGTTTAGGCATCGAGAGGCTTTGAGTTGGGGAAAACAAACGAATTTCCAGCAAGTTGTAGTTGAATCTGACTCGCAAGAAGTTATCAAAGCTATCAACAACAAGGAACTTTTCCCGTCTACACTTGGCCTGATTATTGATGGTTGCAGGAGTTTTAAAGAAGATATCACCTGTCTTCAGTTTCAGTTTACTAGACAATCTACGAATATGGTAGCTCACTCTATTGCTAAGGCTTCATATTCTTTGTCTGATCAAGGGGTTTGGAATGATATTCTCCCCCCCCCCCCCCCCAATTCATTGTTACGTCTTTGCATGGTGATAATTATTAATAAAGATTATTTCATTTCAAAAAAAAAAACTAGTGAATAATGTGAATATTAATTTTTTGTTAATTTCTATGATAGTTATTAATTATAATCATTCTGTGTGTAGCATCATTAGAATATCATTATAGTATCTCAGATGTACCTAATCATATTATTTTTATTTTTCCTGCAAATATTTCAAGATGGATATCAAAGATATATACATGGTCCACGTGATCCTAGAGTCTTATACATGTAAGATAGCCATCGATCAGAGGGTATATTAACTAGAAATATAAATGATACTTTAGTTGTGTGACGAGGAGATAGAAGATTTTAGAGAATTATAGGACACGAAGCTCTACACCCTCGTGTTTTATCTTTATTAAATGAGATGGGATTCTATGGTATCTACAGTTGTAGAAATATTGAGATTGATATTCATGTAATTACAGCTCTGGTCAAGAGGTGGCGCTCAGAGACTCACTCATTTCATTTACGTATGGGAGAGGCTACAGTTACATTGCAGGACATAGCAGTTATTTGGGCATTACCGATAGACGGTATTACTGTTACAGGTAAAGACTATGTTCATAACCTCGCACAGTGGCAAGTTTATTGTCATCATTATCTCGGATTCATTCCAGAGAAGCTAGATTTTAGGGGATTACGATTTCATCTTACTGATCTTATGGACCACATCTAAAACAATAGGATTACAGATCCTAGCATAGTTTCAAAGGTCCAACAATACGCACATGTCTGTGTGTTGATACTTCTTGGAGGTCTTATGTGCCCAAGCTCATCAGGTTCTGTAGTATCACTAGTTTACTTACAACATATGGGACAAATATATGAAGTTCGTAATTTTAGTTGGGGTAGTGTAGTTGTATCATTCATGTATCGTGAGCTTTGTACTGCACACATAGAGGGAAATCAAATATTGGTAGAGTGATACAGCGGTTACAAGTGAAGTAGTATTGTTTATAACTATATTAATTCTTGTAATTAGATATGACTTTTGAAAAATTGTTAATTGTAGATTTGGGCATGGTTTCGCATTACAACATTGACGCCTATAAGATTAACTTCTTGTGTCGATGACGATGAAGCGCTAGTAGTAGTCGATGGACTTCCAATTCCTCCATATGATGCTCGGTAAGATAATATATGTTATAATTTATTAACAATCTCATGCAATTGATTTGTGCGTATATGGATAATATGGCTTTTATTAATATCACTTGAATGAATTTTTAGGTGGTGCCATTATAATTCTTTCACATAAATAGCAAGTCACTCTGTATGAATAATAAGAGATAGCTTGATAGAATGTCAGCAAATGAGGTGAAGAATTTTATAATATAATAGTTTTCACATCAAATCTTCTGATAAGTTATTTTTCTATATAAACATGGCTCAATTCTTTTATATGTAGTTTATATGGCAACCATATGACCCGGTCCAAGACATTCAAACCTTGCCAGTCCAGTGTGCCCAGAGACTTTGGACAGCAGCATGTTCATTAATCAACTTTATTATAATTGAGATGCATAATCCAGAATGAGTCCTATGGCAATTTGGGATGCGGCAGCATATTCCTCGACCACCGACTGAGAGAGGTTCAATATTGCATGACATATCACGTAGAGGTCATCTTGGGCAAGATTGGTCCATTTATCACATGGATTATATTTCTCAGTGGGCTAACATAAAGCAGTTTGTTGTGCATGGACCTCCTATTATCGGATCAACCACTATGAAAGATGTATGCACGTTGTGATATAATCAATTTACATGTCGAATCATAAAACTAGCATACAAGAACATACAAACAGGCTACCATCCAGAGGAGCCACACGCTTGGCAAGATGTGGTATGTATATAAGCATGCAATACATCCTTCAATGTATTAAATGATATTTAACATTATGTTGTCCATTTTATTTTTTCCAAACAAATCAAATGCACAATCTAATGATTAGTTGTGATTCTGTTGCCGATGTTGCCGAGGTAATATTATTTATTTTTAGATGAGGAATCATCATAGATTAATTGCTAAGAATGTTCATCAGTTGGCATCTAGACAACGCTTTCCAATCCAAGTTCCTTAACAACAACTGCCTTCTCCACAACAAGAAATCAGTGGTAGTAGACATACGAAGAGGAGAAGAAGCAACATTAGATCCAACAACAAAACTGATGATGATAGCATTCATGGGGTCACTAGTAGTGCTTCATTAGCTTAAGAAACTCATTCTTTTAGTTCAAGTGGTGGTAGTGATGTGGGAGGTCCCTCTTATAGACATCCTGACTTGTATGCCGATTGTTGCATACCTCAACAATCAGGAACAGATGAATTAACACCTATACCACCATATATTTCAGCTATTAGTTAGTCAGTATCTGGACTAGTGGATATTGATCTTGGTCTAAGATGGCGATCAATGTAGTATGATTCTTCAGCACCAGCACGCCACTCATTTCATTTATCGCCAGTACCTTTCCCAAGTATTATGGAGTATCATGATCAGCATGAGGTTGGTCCAAGCCATCATCAATCACATGATGTTGCACATGATGAAGGGGCACGATGACCACGAAGACAACGACAATGACGACATTGTGGCATTGGATGACATTATTAGGGCTACCTTTTACACGTGTACGTAAAATGGTTTTTTAAATTTGATGTGTATATACACTTTTTTAAGATCTTTTAACTACGAATATATATATTTGATTATTAAATGAAAAAAAATTAGATATATTAAATATAAATTGTAAATTTATATTTCAATTATTTAATCAGGATCACGACTGCAAATATTGGTTCCACATAAGATAACAGATATTTTGCTTACAATTTTCTAAATATAAAAAATATAAAAAAACTAGGGATTCAGTCTTTCAGGGGCTTGTTGTGCATTCTGAACTTCTTGAAAGTGACGTGCTTATTGTCTTGTTCTTGCTTGAGGTCAATCTATTTCATTTTGAATTCGAGTGGTACAATCTCTACTTACAATACGTCGCTCCCGACGTGCAGGGTTGTGGATTAGCTCAAAGTTAGGATCATCCCAGTAATTCTCTAACCACAATGATTCAAATCTCCCTTTATAAATTGCAATGTAATATTTCACCTTATAATATTCCTTCACAATTGATGCACAATTGACCCCAAATATTCAACATATTTGCATTGTGTGTGAGCAAGGAATTCCATATTTAGCCTATTTCTCACATGAGCACTCTCATGTCCGAAGCTTCACAACATGAGTATGATTCCCATGTGATGTGTCCATTCTAGTAATAACGGAAGTTGATCGTGGAGCATAATCAACCTTTTGCACGAAGTGATTAACAGAACGGTGCTGTAATTTTGTGTAAATGTTAAAAGCATAATCAACCCATAATTGATCATTTTACCTCATCATACGGGCATTAGTGATCCGACGAAGAAAATATTTCACGCAACGATAAAATGTTGTTTGAACAATAGTTGTAATTGGTTGTCAACGAGCACCTTTTAACACCCCATTTATACATTCGAACATGTTTGTGGTCAAAATGTCAAAGCATCATCCTCCATCATGAGATAATGTCCATTAGCTGTTTTCTATCCTCTCCAAGTAGGTGTAAGCATGTTCATTAATACTCTTTATATCCTCCATCTTTTTTTCAAATTTTTGGATTTGAATTACAGCACTAGCTTTCCAACACATGTCCTTCAATTGAACATTCTTAAAATGTTTATTAAAATTTGAACACACATGCCTCAAACAAAATCGATGTACTCCATGAGGGGGCATGAAATCAAGTATGCTCTCTACAGCAGCCAAAATACCACGATGATGATCAGAAAGTAAACAATAGCCATCGGCCCCTCTGATAATGTGTTTCGCCAACATGTGAAGGAACCATCTCCAAGACATCAAAGTTTCCTCATCTACTATGGCGAAAGCAATAAGCATAATATTCTGATTTGCATCCATGGCTACTGCAATAAGCATTTTATGTTTATACTTTCTGCATAAATGAGTTCCATCTACACTGATAAGTTTGCGATGATGTTGGAACCCTTCTATACATGGTTGAAATGCCCAAAAGACATATTTCAACATCTTTTGTCCTGGTATGTTTGTCTTAAAATGACTTCATTCAACAATTGTTCCTGAATTCCACTTCTGGAGAGCTCCAAAATATTTGAGTAATTTTCTTACTAATGTCTCCCAAGTCCCATAAAATTTCTTACTCGCACATTTCATGCTATTACATGCCTTAGCATAAGAGATTTCATAACTGTACTTATTTTTTACCATCATTTACACACTTGCAACCCCATAACTTGGATTAACTCGAACAGTGCCCAATAGGTCCAAAGCAATCATATTTCTACTTAAATTCCGATGATCTATTGAAACTTCATCCATAAGGCATGTGTGAAGGCTTCCATATCTGGTAATTTTCCACAATCTCGTTTTCTCTTTAAATATTCCCCTCACACTCCACAGACAAGAAGATTGTTCTTTGTTATTATGTTTGCACACCACTTTCCATAAGTTTGGTGTGCTCTCAAGAATGCTATATTCTCGTCTCGCCACTCGTACAAAATAATCTTTCACAAAAGTGATAAGATGCTCCTTACTCTTGAATATCATTCCCACATGGAGTGCTCCTTTACTTGAGTCGTAAAACTCAGTCCAACCACAGGTTGGAATATCAACAGAATCTACTTGTATAAATATATCATTATCATCTATTGCAGAGAAATATGGATAAATGGGATACAGACTTGGTTGCATAGTTGTGGATGTCATTCTTCTCATCTCATGTGGTTGTTGGGAAGATGTTCCCTCACTATGTGAAGGTAGTAGCTCTTCCATTGTATCGACATCTACCTCATCATCATCACTACCATTAAAATCATCACTATCATTTTCAGCTTGTTCTGAATCCCTCAACTCTTCATTATGAAAACTCTCAACTTTGTGGCTCTGGTTCACCATCATGACCGAAATGTGTTGGGTGATCTTGCTCTCCTTCGAAAACTTGATGAGAGGTAGAAAGGTCTTCACCAAAATCATGAATCCCAACATTTACAAACCCTTGCGTAACCATAGGAACATTTATTTTTGATTGAGTTATGTTTTGTTGATCCCATCCAAAATCTTGGTAAGAGGTAGAATGACATTCGGGTTGCATCAAAATCTCCATGTAAGACCCCTCTCCAAAAATATTCTGAACACCAGTGTGGCTTATTGCTTCTATCTCAATATATAATTCCACACTATCAAGTTAGCACTGTGGACCAAACAACATACATAAACCGTTATCATTTTGTATTTCTACAAGTGTAGATATCTTGTACTGTTTATCCAAATAGAATTTTGCTTAAATTTTTAGTTGATAGTTGTTGCTACCAATGGTTGTCGCTCCACAGATTTTGTAGCACAAATCAGAATATGTTACTTCACGAGATTCTCTAATGATGTTATATGCAGGACGATCATAATCCACTAAGCGAGAATCTCTAATAATTTTTCCGTCAAAGTATATTAGAACAACAATGGTACTCGAAATCGACATACCTTCCACAAATACACACATAATTTATATTAATTCATCAGTCTAATTAATAACTATCATAAAATTTAATAACATATTAAGAGTTATATTGTTCAATATTTCTACAGTACAAAATTTAATTAACACTAATATAACAGTGAACAAAAATATTATTAGAAAAGATAAAAAAAAAAAATTTCAACCCATAAAAATCATACATTAATCTGAATATTTGTAGAAAAGAAAATTGAATCAAATTGTTTAATTCCTTTCAAATTTGCGTTCTACATAAAATGCAAACACAATAAATAAATAAATAATACTTTCACTAAACTATAAAATTTTAATCAATACCAAAAATTTAAATTTTTATCTTAATAAAATTTCTCCAGTTGACACAATCAAATAATAACTATAAGTGGACTGTTTTCTTCTCTCTTTTTTCTTCCTATTTTATTTCTATCCTCCTTTTTCTCCATTTCTCTCTACTTCTACTTATAAGGAGTGTTAGTCAATATTCGGCCAACACTCTTTAGTCTTCTGCAATTTATTCAAGTGAAGACTACAATTAGCCAATAAAATAGTTATTATTGAAAGTTGCAGTCGTAGATTGCAATTTTCAATAGTACTATTGCAACTCCTTGTTAGCTGCAAAAGTGACAGGCTAACAAAAATTAGTTATTATTCAAAGTTACGGTCTATGACCACAACTTTTCAATAGTATATTCAGAAGTTGCACTTACCAAGTGCAACTTTCAATAGTGACCGTTAGCAGTTGCGCTTGGTAAGTGCAACTTACCATAAAATTGTAAATCCCCCAAAAGCATGGTATTTCTGTGAAATTTTTTTCACAATTTTTTTTTTAAAAGCCAAATCATTGGTAACTGTTTACCACATCAATTTTTTTGATTAACTAGTAAAATTAATCAAAAAAATCGGTTCAGTTCGAATAATTAATTACTTTTTATTTAAATTCTTTTCTCAACATCATTATTCAAAAAAATTATAATATTGTAGTTCCATCCAAGCAATCTGATGATCCATATTACATTTTGATACAATTTCTTGCAATGACCTTTAATATTTTTTTTAATACAAATAATGATTCATGAAAAAATTCTCAAATAAATGGGAGTTTATAAAGTGTAGCAAACTCTATATGTATATAATTGATCAAGATTATCCTGTAATATCAACCATAAATTAACATAGATATATATGCATGGAACAACAACAAACATCATGAAACCAAGTATAATTAATGGTGATGCAAAGTAAATAAGCTTTCTATTTTGAAAAATTCAGTTAAATTGGTTTTTAACAGATTTTCTATAAAAATTAACCGATCGAAACCGAAAACCAAAAACTTATAAAAAATTAACCATTAACCAAACCAAAAATCAATTGGACAAATCGATCAGTCAATTAATCAATTTTTTTTTATTAATGGATAATTTTGCTCACCCTCTAATAGTAACGAGGTTTATCATTGTTGGGGTATAGTAGAGGGGTACCAAAAAATTTAAAGTGAACTGGACATGGACTTTGAGGTATCTGTACTTGTGGTGCTTTGAATGTGTGAGTTTGGAGGTGTATTACTATGTGTTTTTTTCTCCTGCTCCTATTTTTTATCACACACAAATGTTGTGTGGTCATATAACTATTTTGTAGATTTTTAATATGTGACAACGCAGCCAACTGTTAGTGCGTGTAGCCCACTTCAAATGAAAATAAACTTTAGCTGTTCTTATAGTGGTCTAAAGTTAATTCTTAGAACCTTTGATAATTAAAAGAAATTTGATAACAAAAAGAAATGCCGGTTCACCAGCCCAGCAATTTTTCTGGTGCGACAGCTTTCTCTAAATTTATTTCCCAAATGGTAGAAAAGATACCAACATCAATCGCCTGTGAGTCGATTTTACAAATTTACAAATTTAGGATGTTGGAGTCACCCATTCGGAAGAGAAGAAGGTTGTCCAAAATTTGGGGATCCCGCTTTCGTTTTCAATTCAACTGTATTTAAGACAGGAGATCAGAATTACTTTAGGCATTATATTTTTTTTTCCTTCGTGAGCATATAATGAAGACTTGAGTTGAGAAAGAGGACAAGGCATGGGGAGAGGGCTTCTAGGGACTGGGGAAAAACGACGAGTTATAGAGATAGAGATTTGACTCTCAAAAACAAAGTCACTCGATTGGACCAACATGCTTAGCTTGGTCTATTTTGACTGAACCTGGTCCATCCTCATTTGTGAAAAAATTGCATTGTGTAACTAGAGAAGCAAGGTTTTGCTGCTTGGAGAATAGCCCATCAAGGAGTCTTTATCTGTTAAAATATATAGATCCGGGAAGTCATGAGGTTTCCCGAAATTCATCTGGGGACATGCATATATCATGTTAACATGCCCTCTGCCGATGTTCAAACTCCGTATACTTATTTTAAGTTTCCAACCTTACAAAATCTGTTAGTACACAAATTACATCAGAAGTTAATCAACTCCGTGCTCTAGGAAATCACAAGTTAATGAAATTAATTCACAAAAAGTTTCTCTTAAGCTTATTCTAGGGCTGATGGGGAAAGGTCGTTCTCAATGCGGAAGAGTAATGCTGTGACTCGAGCTCCTTAAGGTTCGCAGCTGCCTCTTCTCCAATTCTAGCCAATGTGTTCTCTGATCTAAGGAAGATGATGACATGGAGGTGATACTAAAATCTCTCTCCTTATGGCCAGTCCAACATCCCGATTCAGAACACGCCAGTCTGCTGATCATTAGATGAAGCTTCTTCCCCGTGTCATCTGGAAAACTGGAGTTTAAAACAACCCCGGCCATTAAATATAGCCAACCCCCAACCTTATCTAAAAGCTTGCAGCAGCCAAGTACATCCAAAAAGCAATACAAAAAATAAGAAAACCATGGAAATTTATGACGACTTCAGACTAAATTTTTGCAATAAATCAGTTTATAATCCAAAAAATAAACATCCTTAAGGATGCATCAAGTAATTAATGAAAGCAAGAAAAATTAAATAAAGCATAAATTCAGACCAATATTGATATTGTGTTGGAATGTAAAGAACAATGCATGAGGGACACCACCAATTAAATCAGAGTCAAATGTTACAGTACATTAATATAAAGGACAATACACAAGGGGAGCAACAACCGTCCCCTCCCCCAACCAAATTAGCAGAATGGAGTCTCAAAGTCAACTTACAAATAAAGTAGAATATGAACATTGACTACCATCAAATTAAGAAACCATAAGTATTATTAATAATGTAATATGACATGACTAAGATATGGCAAAGCCATCATGCAATCCAGTACCGCCATCTCTGCCCTGAACCTCGGCCCCCAACTTACTGTCGCCCACTCTTACCATCTGTTATGCAATAGTGCTCCCCATCTTTCTCCGCCCCTAAGCTAAATCCTCCGTTCATCTTTCCCCCCCAGCACCAAACTATGAAATCACCACAGATTCCATAGCAGACAATTTTTCCTCAACATAGAAAACACCCTTTGCTTAGCTACTGGCAATTGTCCAATTTTTTTTCTCATGTTCTGTGAACATTTCCACTTTATATGTGATACAATGACTCAAAGCCATTCATCAAGACTGGCTAAAATTTGGTAGTTCAAGATGGATGAATATATAGAAAGTGATCTGAAAAATCAATTATGTACTCTCTTTCTACCCTCATATTTTTATTATAATTAATTACTCTCCTAGTAATCTATTTTTTATTATAACCTCCTCTCGCAGTTCAATGAAATCCATGATCTACATCCAAAAAATGCAGAGTTGCTTCTAGTTTGTGCATTAAGATAATTTTGGACGCTAGAATACCATAAACATCGAGTAAAATGGTCCTGCAGAATCGAATTATCAATAGAGTGATATCAAAGAAATTAAAATTTCAAGATTTAATACAAATCTAAGTATGATATCTAAATCCCAGAAAGCACAAAAAAATGAACAATCTTGACTCAACCTATAGCTCCATACATCCCGAGAAGAACATAATATGAACACCAAAAAGTCGATAAATGCCGCTCCCATCTAAAAGAACTCTAGAACACTTCAATCCCCTATCCTGGATGATCTCACAAATACACTGATAAGAAGGACAAAATATCGAAAGAGAAAAAATATTAAAAAATAAAATAAAATTCATCAGGTAAAACAACAGATAAGAAAATCAAAGAATTAAAATTTCAAGATTCAGCACAAGCCCAAAGTATAATATTGAAATCCCATTGAATCACACAAGACAATCATGGCTCCATATGTCCGCAAAAAACCATAATATGAACACGCAGAAGCCGATGAATGCAGTTCCTACCGAGACGAACCTTAATCGATATCTAAAACACCCTAGTCCGACTGATGAATCTGAAAAATGCAGGGGTAAGAAGGAAAAACAACATTGGAAATGAAAAACTTTGAAAAAAAAATTTGGACCATTTCTCGATTTATGCGTGTCATCCTTGCGCAGGGGCCATGCTAATCTTCTCTGTATCGTTCCAATTTTATCGGATGTCCCCGAAGGGACGCTCCGTTGTCTCACGCTGTGTCATATAAAGAGAACACTGTAGCTAAGTTCTTCCGATGTGGGAGTACGACTCGAAGGGTTTTTACCCTGCGGTCTGTGAGTCTCTCTTTAGTCTTCACTTTTCAGACTGCTGCAATTGGGTAAAGTTTTTGGATATACTTCTTATTGAATATTTCCTTTCAATTTTAAATCTTTGTTAAGCTTTTTCAATTGAATTCTTCAATACTTTCATTTTTATGTTTAGATAATTCACATGTGATACAGATTATTATATTTTGTATATCTATAATTTCTTGATTTAATTTTTTGCAGTGGAGAAAATATTTTTGTTTTCTTTTTATTTTTTAAGTTCCATATTATCTATATCTTTATCTATATTACTACTAATAAAGCACATATCCCTTTTTTTTTTGTGTTTTGAATGATTTATCTAAAATATACTCACTTCTTCTTTTAATTCTAATAATTAGAAGTTTTGTAACAACTACTATTTATAACTCACCTATTTTATTTATACAATTATCATTCTATCATAACTTTTTAATTCTTATTTAAGAAAAAAATAAAATAAAAATGCTAAAATTATTAAAACGAATTCATATTATACAAAAAAAAAAAATAATAATATTATTATTATATAAAAAATATTATAAAAGTTTTTGCATATATATATCGAATATGTCAAATTGCTAATATATAAAAATGTGAGTGCTTTAGTGGTATGTCATTTTATGAGTTGACAAAATTAACCCCGTTGCAAAAGATAATGACAAGTAGTTTTCTTTTATTTTCTTCCCTCTGATATTTTTCCTTCTCCTATTATTTACTTTTTCTTTTTCTTCAATTATCCTATTTCATTTTAATTTTTCCTTTTTTATCTTAAAAATCAAAATAAATGTATTGGAGATATTAAAAAGATATAGTTCCATATAAAAGAATAATTACATGTTTTATTTATTTTTATACTATAAAAATTTTAGCATACATATCGAGTGTGCCACAATTGCTCGTGTATTTTAAATACCTGCATTATTATGTTTGAATTTTTACAATTAGATCAAAATCAATTAATATCTTATTATAATTACCTAAACATTTGTCTAATGCTGCCCTATTTTGGAATCTAATCACTCAAGAATTTTTAAAATATTTATATTAAAATATCATTTAATTTTATACGTCGAGAATCAGCTAAGATGAACACTCTTAAGCTATAAAATTATATCTGCCTTTTCTTCGGCCATCTATATATAGAGCATATGTTACATAGATATTTCCGAACAATGCTAGTCATCAAACTTCCATCAATTTTTGCACATAAATTCTTCAATTAAACTAATCATAAATATATATATATATTTCATATTTGCATTTTCTTGCTACTACTACAAAATTCCAGAAATAGATTACATTTCAAGTCATAATTTTTTCACAACAATTTACTATACCATTTTGAGTATAAATTAATATGTCAACAATTAATGATTGTTATATGTCATTATTCCAGGAATAAACGTGAAATTCAAGGTTCAAATTCAAACAACCTCAAATTTGTATCTACTTTGTCTATTTCTTTTTATATTTTTCAGATGGTAAAATTCCCTCCAAGTATGGGCATGGACCTTAAAATAATTAAAGTACAATTAATTTAATTTATAAATTAAATTGAAGCCTAATTGATTAGTCAAGTTGTGGACTTTCTCTTGATAAGACAACTTGAAAGATTCAATTATTTAATCAATTAATTTACTTCTTAAATAGTTGAAATTTAAATTTATTAACCTCATTAATTAATTGAAAATTTCAACTATTGAATTATTTTTCATAAGGTGAAATAAATTTATTTGAGTGTAACTCTTTAACAGATTAGCTACTTGTCTTTTACTTTTCTTCCTTTCGAACCAACGAAAGTTTCTTTTCTTTGAGGCATACAATCTCCAACCCAACTGACTCCAAAAGGGAACCGCAGAAAATAGGTGACTTCCCCAAAAGAAATAAGAAAGCGCCTCTTGAAAGCATTCTTTGAAAGCCTCAATTTCTACAAAATATATGATTTAATTTATGAGCAATTAAAATTTCTTCAATTAGTTAAACAAATTAATCAACAATTTTAATTGTCTGCTCACAGATTAATCAACCATTTTAATTGTCTCCTGCATGAGCAGAGCCGTTTTCATTCCTCTGCAATTGCACTCTTAACTTTTCCAGTTGATCTCCATCTTCTTTCATTTCGTTTTTGTGTTTGTTTGTAATCTATATATTTTTTGGAGTACAGTGATCAGGACTAATAAGATCCCTTCTTATTTTTCATCTTCATTTGGCTAAGGCTAGAGTTGGGCTTTTTATTTTTAAAACGAATCTACTGCACTCTGGTACTTACGGTTAGTCAGAGATCATCTCCTAAGATATCTTCAAGAGTTAGCAGCATTATAAATCTTTCAAACTAGCGAATTAAAAATGTATTGAATTCTCTTTTCAATACTAGAACTAAGAATACTTTAATATTTAAAATACTAAATACTTTTGATGCAAATTGAAAATGATTGAATGAAATTAGCAAATTGGGGGAGTCTCTTTATGGATGTTGAAAGGTTAATTGCTTTGAATGATCATATGACTAATTAAAAAGATTTTAAAATAAATTGACATGTCTTTTGGAATAATGTAAGCTCTACTATACTGTTCCTCTACAATATTGTTCCTACAGATTGTATATGTAGCCACAAATCTCATCTCCTTTCTAATTTTACTTAAAATTGACAACTTTACGTGTACCCATTTTTATTTCACAACTTGATCATTTAAATAATCTATTTTCGATATTAATTTCTTGTTCACCCAAAATGATTTTGAGTAATTAACATTGTTATTGATATCTACCGTGGGGTATAGATTTCAACAATTCAGAACACTTCCACTGGTAATAATTAGCCAAACTTCTAAACCAACTTTCCAACAATATTACCTTATTCGAGGAATAAATGGACTTTATCCCAACTAATTTCATAGCTATATTTTATATCATTTGAGGCTCAATTACTTTATCCTTCTTCCCGAGATTTTTGAGTGTTAAATTTTGCTGTATTTGAAATCGAAATAGAGAATGCTGTAGCATTTCATAAATTCCGCCAACTTGAGCTTGCGTACAAGTACCCATTTATGCTGACAAATACATCTATTATTGGACTGACTTTGTGTTGATAATATAGTGAAAGGGTAAATTAGGTTTTGCCCATCTATGAAAATGGAAAAGAGTAAAAAAATCCCTTATGAAAAAGAAAAAAAAAATAGATATTGCCCTCATCTTATGTTCTTAAAAAAAATAATAAAGTACCCCCTCCATACTGTGGTACAAATCACGCTCGGTAAAGTGCAATTGATTCTAATTTTTACTATTGAAATATCAATTTTACCTTAAATGTCAATCATTGGATCTATTAAAAAAAATTGATGGTTCAAATTGTTTCTACCTATAAAAAAATATAAAATATATTTGTATATACACATATATAATATATATATAGCTAAATATATATTTATATAGAGTGAAATATATGTATATATATATTATATATATATTTACATACATATATATAGAAATCTAGCACCCACCCACTCCCCTCCCCCCAATCAACCCATGCAACCCTTCCCAACCACGCGAGCGACAGCCATGGCCACCCTGCAAGTGGTGGCAGGCATGTGAGCCGCCATCGCCGCCTGCAGAGGTGGCCTCCCGCGAGGTCCCTACGAGCAACGGCCATGGAGAATATTAAAAGAAAATAAATCAAAAATATATGGTGGCCAGTGGCTGAATTTGGCTAAATCAGGCCATAATGCTGCCATAAAGTTTAGGGAGATGGTGGAGGGGTATGTTATCAAATAATTATATATATCATAATGTATATATTATTATATATATTCTCATATATATGATAATAAATATATAAGTATAAATGTCTTATAAAAAATATATATGCGTACATAAATATATTATATATTTTTGTAAATACATTTACTATTTAATTTGAAATAAATAATTAAAAAGAAAAAAGATATAAACAAAAGTTATTTAAATTTTATAGATAAAATTTTAAGATGGGGCGGGGGTGGAGTTTATTATATTATATATTCATATATTTGTAATGTATTTATATATTTATGTAATTGTAATGAAAAAAAAATAAAAAATAATTTTTAAATTTAAAAATAAAAAAATTGGTACAAAGGAGATGAAAAAAGATACATAAAAATATATTTAAAAAGAACAAATAAATAAAATTGAAATATATGAAGGAATTAGAGAGAGTATATTCTTTATACATTAAAATTATAACTAAACTGCAAGTCTGCAACAAGTCTTCAAGCGCCTACTTTTTAAAATTACAAAGAAGTTCATTGCATTTTTTTTATTTTTTTTAATCTTTTCATAAGGAAATTTTTTGCTCTTTCCTATTTTCACAAGGGGTATAGAACAATTTGCCCTATAATAAAATGAGGATTGCACTGCAGGTTAGCTTGAGTGGCTTTGCTCATGTTCCGACTCCATATGATATACTCATTTTAAGCTTCCAACCTTACAAAATCTATTAAAGCAGTACATAAATTACATCAGACGGATTAGGCTACTAAATCAATTAATGAAATTAATCCACGAAAACTCTCTTAAGGTTATTCTAAGGCTGATGGGGGAAGCTCGTCCTCAGTGCGGAAGAGTAATAATGTGACTCAAGCTCCTTAAGGTTAGCAGCTGCTTCTTCTCCCATTCTAGCCAATATACCATTCGTATTTTCTGCCAGTTTATTGAACTCCTCCATTCGCTGGTCTACATGATCGTTGAGAGATGCAAATCCTGAGAAAATTGCTGTCTGCTTCAATTCGGATACCAGCTTTAGCAGCGAGTCAGCTGCTTGAACCTGTTGTTTTTGTGTGTTCAAATAGTCAAACATAAATACAACAATAACGGGGAAGAAAGATGAGGAACTTATAGAAACATATCTTGCATATTGTGGTCGCTTTGGCTTCATGAATCGAACGGCCAAACTTGATAAGGTTGCTTCTTCCGAAACATGAAAGATTGAATTTAAATGGACCCGATACACAACAGAGAGAAAATTTGGGCAGAGAGTCTCAAGCTTGAAAGGTTAGGCTCCGTCAAGTTTTTGGCTTGGGAATGCATGTCAACTCTATAAATACAGCCATAAAGAGGCATATCCATGCCTATTTCAAGTATCATAGGGATTTTTTTTGCATGCACTCAGGTTTATGCAACTGGGAATTAAAACAGCAGCAGCAACAACAAGAACAACAACAACAACAATAAACATCTCACCATTCTAGCAGCACGCATCTCCATCATGAAAGATTCTTGGGAATTTCGAACTGGTGGATCGTTAACCTAAAATGTATATAGTCCAATCAGATAAATATTCATTGTTAAAAATGATCATATGGCTAGAAAAATGCTCAAACTTCAAAGAAAGTTAAGCAAGAAGAAAGTGCATTCGAATAAAGAAAACCTAGAGACGTCATTTTTGAACGGACTTATCTATAGGAACACAAACACTCAGAAAAGTGGGAAATGTAAAGAGCAAACCAAGAAACTAATTTATTATTATTATTTTTTTCCAATTTTATACTTTGATTATTTTGACTACTACCTTCCACATTCACCTTTCACAAAGAGAAAAATAAGTGAAGAAAGCTTGGACATACAACAAACAATGATATCAAAATCCCAAGAGAGAGATCACCCAGAATCCAGATAACCAGCCAGCCTGCCGGTTTTTCTAACCCTTGGAATTGGAAAAGATGTGATATGAAAACTTCCCCAAAACAGAGAGAATGGCATGTGAAATAGCTAATATGCAATATTAGTAGAAAGAAGGGAATTGATCTTTTAAATTAGGCATTACCTTGCTAAATTACGTAAAAAGATACCAAAACATAAGCCAAAAAAGAAAAAAAGCTCAAAACCCTAGAAGAAAAGTTCTAACACCTAATAGATAGCAACTATACTCACAATGCTAGGTCCAACTAAGACACAATTCATGCACTCAGTTTCTAGGGAGGGTAAGTGTGTCATGCTTTGTCGTACATAACATTGTAAGATAGAAGTTCTGAATATCAATAAGCCAAAGATACATTATTTTTTATCAGCCTCCAGAATTTAATAACAATATTAAATTACATTTCAAAGAGCTATAGGGTTTGCTAAGACATATTTGCTTTAGAAATATATTTATACAACTCCATGATAGTTTCAATGAACACACTAATCTTCCTTAGGACAAAAGAATGGTTCTTCAAGTTTTGAAAATTTCCACCTGACATAAGACAGTACTGTCTATTTACTGCTAGAAGTTCTCCTTCTGCCCCCAGAAACATACCAGTGGAGACTACTTTGTCCATTGTCCATTGTCCATTGTCCATTCCCCACTTGATCCATAACCTACATTAATAGGATTGTTGACCTCTTGACTGGGTTAAGTTCTATGTGCTACCCAACTTTTTCCATGTTGTTCCATGCCACAAACAAACATTAAAGCACTAATAGGTGTAAAGATTCTGAGACCGGATGATATATAGAATGCAGAAGAGTATACTACCCAGTAAATCAGCTAAAGAAGCTAGTGCCAAAGCATACTCTATCCTGCAGCCTGCAGGCAATGACCAAAACTGTTTGTCCACAAGCTTTTGAAGTGCATCCTGAACCTGAAATGTTACTGCCTAGCTTACATGCATTTCTCTAACAAAGGAGAAAATACCTGTAGAATAGCTCTTTTCAAGGTCACCCTAAGGTAATGGATTTTTTAACCAACCAATAAGAAACCATTGCTTCCTTCCCCTCGACCTTTTGGTTTTAAGTAGCCAAGGGCCTCAGTTCTTGACAATGCTTCCAAACATTATGAAGAAACCACAATCTAAGAATAATCTGACTTTCATAATGCTTTTGAAAATTTTTGCGACTTTTTGGTATCATATTAAACTTTAGTTTGGACTTTCTGAAATTTCAAACACGGAAAACCCAATACTGTGCTCAGCACAGAAGCTTAACAAAAGAAAAAACATACAAAAGTACTAATTTCTTAATGAGACCATATCCACTATTCACAACAACAACATGACAAAACTTTGGTGTTTGTTCCTTCAATATAGAAAAAGATGCATATTACTTTTGAAATATAAGCAACCTTGAATGGAAAGGATTCTGAGCTTACCCGAGCCACATTAACAAGGAATCCAAAATTATCAACAAGGTTTCCAATGTCTGTATCCACCCTCTGCAGAAGAGTTTTCTGCTTTTGCGCTGCCGCAGCAGCTGCGGCTGTAGTTGGCCCACTGGCGCCACCAGCTCCAACCCCCAGACCCACTCCTCCTTTGTTCATTTTGGCAGCTATATATCAAATAATCTGTAGGTTTCATCAGGGAAAAAAAAAATGACAGATAAATAAAGCATAAATTATCAGACAAATATTCCATGAAACTATAAAGGACAATGCATGAGGGACACCCCAAATAAATCTCAGTTTTTTGATTGTTCACCTTTTACTTCATATAAGAAGATTTCGAAGGTTATTAGAATTTATATATATTTTTATTTCATATTTGATATCTGTATACCGATATAACTTACAATTTGGTAACAGAAAGACTAGAAATAAAGCAAAAAGTAACTAAAGAAATGGTAAATATAATTATTGACAACAAATATTGCAAGATATCAGTTGTTTTGATAATTATGAAAACAATAGGAGAAAAGCTCAAACAATGTCCTATGGACATGGACCTGCTATATGGATACAATATCAAATGAACATGAGATACACTAAATTTTCATAAAATTACTGAATAGAATCTGGCTCATCTTGCATATACAAAAATTACATAATTAGTGTTTTAACCATAATACTAAAACTAACTTATAACAATGCTATAGAGTGTGGGAAAGCATATCACATGTGTAATAAGTTTTTACAAAATTAGACCATCAAAATCCAATTCCATTGACATAAGTAGAGTTCACTCAATAGACACAAATGAATAAAATGATCCAGTAGAATAAATTTAGTTAATCAGACCAAAACAATACATGTAAACATAAAACTTTTTAACATTTTCAAGCTATTTATATCTTGTTATTTTGAGTCCTTAATTAAAATTTTCTGGCATCATGTTACTAACCCTTTTTGTTTTTGCATGTGATAAATGATATGAAATTGGTATCCGGGAACTCACAGATGCCCACTTCCAGTAGATGTTACAGCTCCTAAACTTTTCGAGAAACAACTTCACAAACCACAGACCAGATAAACTCTTCACTCTCCACAGTAAAACTGAAAAAAGAAGGTAATTACACAACAAATAGGAAATAACAAAAGATTGAAGTTTGATTTCCAAACAACATAAAATAAAAAAATAACAAAGAACCAACACATCAAATTGACGAACTAACAACAAAAACATATTTCAGCGAACCATAACTAATCACCGAAGAAAAGAGATGATCAAAAAAGGTGAAAAAAAGAAAAGGACAAAATTCCCCAAAGCAGGACAACCCATCTCAAACTTTTCATACCAGCAATAACCGAAACCCAGATGAAAAAAATTGGGTTCTCTGGACGGATCCAAGGCAGAAAGAACGAATTCCGGCGTTTTCCAGCTCCCAGATGTCGGTTTTCCAGGAGAGAGAAAGAACGAAGAGAGAGGGGAGAGAAATGGAATTGGGCTTCCAGTTGGACCTCATTTTTGGGGTTCGTTCGATTGTACTTATGAAAAGGTCTATTATTGATGGGGAGTGAAGGGGTACCGAAAAAGTAAAAGTGCATTGAATATGGGCTTTGAGTTCCATATACTAGTGTTGTTTTACTATGTGAGTCTGGAGGTGTATTACTAAGTCCCCGTTTGGATTTATTTTCATTTTTATTTTCAGTTTTCAGTATTTTCAAATTACTGAAAATTAATTATATGATATAATGTAAAAATAAAAATATATTTGGTTGAAAAATTTAAAAATATAATGATTATGTTGGAAATATAATGATTATATTGATTTTAATAAGTTGTAGGTAGAAAAAGATAAAAATAATAAAATAAAGAGAGAAGTTATATAAGTTATTAGAAAATATATTTTAAAAATAAAAATAAAAATAATATTGAGTGAAAATGTGAAAAAAAGTAACGTATTTTATTTTTAAAACAGTAAAATTTGTGAAAATGGGATTTGAAAATAAATCCCAGCAGGCTCACAGTGTTCTCCTCTCTCTCTCTCTCTATAAAATTCACACAAAGGTGATGCAGTCGTATAACTATTTTGTTGGTTTTTAATATGTGACCACGCAACCATCCTAAGTGTGTGTAGCCCACTTCAAGGGAAAATAAACTTGAGCGGCTGGTTCTTCAACTGCTCTGTAAATCGATTGTATAAAACTCCAGATTCAGGATGCTGTAATCAACCTATTTTGTCTGAAATTTGGCTTGCTCCTTCAATTCAATTGTATTTAGACGGGAGATGAGAATTAATCTAGACATTTCTGTAATTGCATTTAATTTGTAGGGGTCAACATGATATTTTGATATTAGTATCTGACCCAGGGCATTTCTGGGCATGAAATTGGGCAATGTGGGCTATTTAGACAGAACCAGTGATCAAGGCCTTGTTTGGTTGCATTTTGTGGAAATATTTTCCAATCCTAGAACAACATTAAAGTGCAGGCCGATTCCTCATAGTTTTTAACTATGAAAACATCAATATTAATACCTAAAAGTCCCTAAAAGCAACCAAAAAGAAACCCTACACCCCATACACACACACACATACATACATACACCAATCATCCCACTATAAATGTATAATATTAATAAATTATATAAAAAATAACTTCACCCTATAACCCCCCCCCCCCCCCCCCCCAAATAAAACTAATTTAATATCTATAATAAAATTTATCTCCCACAAAATAGTTCCAAATAAATAATTTCATCTCCCACATTTTCTCAAACACTATTTGCCATGTTCTCCAATATTAATTCCCAAAACACATTCACTTAAAATATTTTCTAAAAAGGCCCAAAATATAAACACATAGAGCCCAAGACTTTCTGGACCCTGCACAATATTGTTAGAACACACACACACACACACTAGACCTGAAAAAAATGAATCCAAAAGTTTTTTCGAACGAAACAGTCTCTTTTACTTCCCTTTCTTTAATTTAGAGATACAGTCACCCTTCAATTGCTCTTCTTCATCTAAGCCCTTCATAATGCCTTTTTCCATTTAACTTGTCAATCATTTTATTTTTCTTCGTGAGCGTGTTTCATTGTGAATTCATCTGGGGACATACATGTATCATGTTAAACATGCTTTCTGCCAATGTTCACACTCCATAATACTCATTTGAAGTTTCCAGCCTTGCAAAAATCTAGTGGAAAATCTAAACAATGGAGCATAGGACAATATCTCAATGGAACATTGACGAAGTTTATGATATTGTCAGTTCATTCTTATGCCTAAGAATAAAGTAAGCTCATTAACCATAGATATAAGAGCCTGAGCAGCAGTTGCAAATGATAGAGAGTAACAGGAGGTAAGGGGATAAGTTAATAATCAAGCAGAGGGAGCCTAATAGAAAATGTATGTGTAACATAGATCATGTGGATATGCAGCAACAAATGTCTAAACACAATCTCATCAATGCAATGAAAATAATATTACTGACATATTCATAATGATGGAACAAAAATATTTATCTACATCAGGTAAGAAAAGAAAATCTATCAATGGAGTACAAAAATTATCAGAAGGATTAGACTATCAAATCAAACTTAATCAACTCTATGCTCTGGGAAATCGTAAGTTAATGAAATTAATCTACTTAAACTTTCTCAAGGTTATTCTAAGGCTGACGGGAAAAGGTCGTCATCAGTGTGGAAGAGTCATAATGTGACTCAAGCCCCTAGAGGTTAGCAGTTGCCTCTTCTCCAATTCTACCCAATATGCCATTTGTATTTTATGTCAGTTTATTTTCTGTCAATTCAAAAACCAGGTTGAGCAGCGAGTCAGCTGCTTGAACCTGTTGCTTGTGTGTTCAAATAGCCAAACAAGCATGCAGTAATGGTGGCGAAAAAAGATGAGGGCATCTTAGAAGCATTTATTGCGTATTTGTGGTAATTTTGGGGATTTCACAATGTTGGATCATTAACCCAAAATGTTTATAGTTCCATTAGATGCATATTCATCATTAAAAATGATCCTCTGGCCAGAAAAAATGCTCAAACTTGAAAGAAATTTAAGCCAGAAATATGCAATAATAAAACGAACCTAAAGATTTCATTGTTGAACTCACTTGTCTATGGTAACATTAACACTCAGAGACGGGGAAAATGTGCTCATCCCACATACTGAGCCGACCATTCCACATTCGTGGAATAGCTGCTCTTCCCTCTCGAAAGACCAAGAGTAGATAAGAAGCGAACTATCTCACGACCTTCGTTCTAGATCTAGGACTGACAAACTAATCAAGGGGACAAAGGCTCCAGATCTATTTAGAAGAGGTAGTCAAAGAGGTTCTCTTGCTTACCCAAACCCGCAGCATAAAAAGCAAACTAAGAAACCAATTCTTATTTGTTTTATGCTCTGATTATTTTGACTCCTATCTTCCACGTTCATCTTTCACAAAGGAAAAATAAATGAAGAAAGTTTGGATATAGAATGAACAATGATATCAAAATCTGAAGAGGTAAATCAACCAGTAACCAGCCAGAGATGCTTTTTTGCCAGTTTCTGCTATCTCTTGGGAGTGGAAAAGATGGATATGAAAACTGCCACAAAACAAAGAGACTGCCATGTGAATAGCTGATATGCAATATTAGTAGCAAGAAGGGAATTGATCTTTTAAATTAGGCATTCCTTGTCTAAATTAGGTAAAGATACCAAAACACAAGTCCAAAAAAAACAAAATGGGAAAAAAAAACTCAAACCCCTACAAAAGTTTCAAACACCTGATAAGCAGCAACTACACTCACAAATTCATGATACTAGGGCCAACTAAGACGCACTTCATGCACTCAGTTTCTAGATAGGTGCTTCATGCTTTGTTAGAACATTACATTACAAAGAAAGAAGTTTCAGGTACCAATAAGCCAAGGATGCATTATTTTTATCAAACTGCAGAATTCAATAACAATATTAGCCGCTACGTCTCAAAGAGCTACAGAGCTTGTATAAGACAACTTTGCTTTTGAAAACACATTTGCAACTCCATGATAACACCAATTACTATCCTAATTTTCCTCAGAAAAGAAGAATGGTTTTTTAAATTTTGAAAATTCCCAGCTGATATAAGACGTTATTGTCTATTTACTGCTGGAACTTCTCCTTCCATCCCCAAAAGACACTGGTGGATACTACTATTTCCAGCGTCCATTACCCACTCAATCCATAACCTACATTTACAGGACAGTTGACCTCTTCACTGAGCAAATAAATATTAAAAAAAGCACTAATAGGTGGAAAGAATCCAAGACAGGATGATACATACAACGCAGACGAATAAAGCCACCCAGTAAATCAGCTCAAAAGGCTAGCGCTAAAATATAATCTGCCCAGCATGCAATGATCAAATTGTTCATCCAAAGTCCACCTGCTTTGGAAGTGCATCCTGAAATGTACTATTTAGATTACAGGGGAATTTATATAAATATTGTTTAAAAAAAAAAAGTGAAAATACACTATTTCAAAAATATTGTAAAACTATGGTAAGGTGTGGCTACATGTTTATGTTTGCTTCTTTTAAAAATTCCCAACATAGAGGCGTGTCACACCTCTTTTTTTTCCTTTTTTTTCTTCAAAAAAAAAAAGTCAACAAGCACCTCTTGTTGGTTTATTTTTATGTTTTTTTAATAAAAAACAGAAAAATTTAAATATTAAATATAACATCGAAGTTGGCATGAGGTGCACCTCTCAAATAGAAATGAAAAAAAAAAAAAGAATAAAGATTATTCATTATTTAAATATTCAATATAAAATCGAAGCTGGCATAAGACACGCCTTTCAAATAGAAATGAAAAAAAAAAAAAAAAGATTAGTCATTTCATAAGACTAGTCTATTATCCTTCCCAATGACTACCCATTCATTTCAGAATGACTAGTATTCTCAGATGACTTAAGACTAGTCTATTATCCTTCCCAATGACTACCCATTCATTTCAGAATGACTAGTATTCTCAGATGACTAGTCTTCTTTTTTTTTTTTTTTTTCATTTCTATTTGAGAGGCAAGCCTCTCATGCCAGCTTTGATTTTATATTTAACATTTAAATTGTTTGATTTTTGGTTAAAAAAATAAAATAAACCAACCCACACCTCTTGTTGATTTTTTTGTTTTTTCAAAAAAAAAAAGGAGAAAAAAGAGATGCGGCACAACTTTATGTTGGGAATTTATATATATATTAAAAAAAAAAAAAAAGCACACATAAACATAAGATGTGGCTACAAGTCACGCCTTACTATAATCTTACAACATTTTTGAAATTGTGATATTTCCACAAATTTTTTTTAACAATTTTTGTATAAATTCCCCCTTTTCTGGAGGTCATGGAAAGAACTTGTTCTCCCCTAAGTAACAGATTTTTTAACCAACCCACAAGAAACATTTGCTTGATTCAACCTTTTGGTATAAGTAAACGACGGACTCAGTTCTTAAGATGGCTCCCAAGCATTTAGAATAATTAAATCTTCCCAAGATATGAAGAAACCACAATCTAAGAATGCTTGCTTTCATAATGCTTTTGAAAATTGTTGCGTTTTGGGGATCAGATTAAACGTTAGCTTGGACTTTCTAAAATTTCAAGCACGGATATCCTAATACCGTGCTGAGCACCAGAAGCTTAGCAAAAGAAGAACATACCAAAAGTACTAATTTCGTGATGAAACCATATCCACTATTCACAACAACAACATGATAAAAGCTTTGGTGTCTGTTCCTGCAATAGAGAAAAAAATGCATATTACTTTTGAAAAATAAGTAGCCTTGAATAGAAGGGATTCTGAGCTTACCCGAGCCACATTAACCAAGAATCCGAAATTATCAACAAGATTTCCAATGTCTGTATCCACCATCTGCAGAAGGGTTTTCTGCTTTTGCACCGCTGCGGCAGCTGCAGCGGCAGTCGACCCACCAGCGCCACCTCCCAACCCCTCTCCTCCTTTGCTCATTTCTTACCCATAAATCAAATAATCTGTGACTATATCAGGGGAAAAAGGACAGAGAAGAAAATCAAAGAAATTAAGGTTTCAAGAGTGTGTATATCTGAATCCCATAAACGTAAAAAAGAACAATCTTGACTCAACCACTAGCAACATGCATCCCCAGAAGACCTTAATACGAAAACCCAGAAATGTCAATAAATGCAGATCCTATAGAAACGAACCTCAATCAGTCTCTAAAAAGCCTTAATCCGGCGGATGAAGCTCAAAACTGCACTGAAAAGAAGGGGAAACATAAAAAAGAGACCTCAATCAATCTCTAAAACACCTCAATCCGACGGATGAGTCTCAAGACTGCACGGATAAAAAGGAAAAACATTATCAAAAAGGGGGGAAAAAAATTTGGACCATTTCTCGATTTATGCGTGTCATCCTTGCGCAGGGGCCATGCTAATCTTCTCTGTATCGTTCCAATTTTATCGGATGTCCCCGAAGGGACGGCTTACCCACTCACGCTGCGGTATATAGAGTGGAAAATGCAGCTGGATTATTCCTATGTGGGATTGCAAGTGGAAAGGGATATCACTCTTAAGCCTGAGCTTTAGGAAAATCATATTATATTATTCAAAATGGAGAACATTGTATGTGTGTGTGTGTGTATATATATATATATATATTAGTGTAGGTGCACCACGCTTGTGTCCGTTGACATTATTAAATATATGTGTTTTAAATATATATTTAATAAAATATAAATTTATATTTTGAGATATATTTAAAGAGCATCATAAAAAAAATTGTAGTATATTTCCATTCCATTTGGATCAACATGTGAATAGTACATGTTTGAATATCAGTTTAAATTCAAAAGGTTTTCTTCATAGTTCTTTTATAAATTCTATTAAAAAATGAGTTTAAGTTTTGATTGCTAAGTCTTGTCATGAACTATATTCTAAATAGAAAAAATAGGAAAAAAAATATTTAATAAATTAGGATAAAATTTGTTTTTACTGGAATATATACAAAGAAAATAACTTATTATATAGAAATAGGACAAGAACAATAAAATTAGTTTTAAACTTAAGTATTCAAAAAATAGACAGTTATCTATTTTAAGTTTGCAATGCTTTCTCACACACGTGGTTTTTGTTTTTGTGTGTGTTTGAAATGCTAGTTGCTTATATATATATATATATATATATATATTTATACTTTGATTGTTCAAAGGCTTAGTTATGAAACCTCTTATTTGATCTATGTATTTTATTTTATTTTTATTGCGTTACAGATAATTGTGAAGATGAAAGTGATTTATAGGTCTAAAGATGGAGTGGTGGTTGTATTGGAAAAGTAATATATGTAATATAGCTTTTGTTTCTTCTTATAATCGAAACCTGTTCTAGATTCATCATTCTGTCTTTAAAAATATCTACATAATAAGTTATTCTTTTCCTTGGTTATCATTGTACAGGCGAATGAAAAAGGAAGCAAGCGTTTGCATGGAGCAGCTTGACTACAATGTTATAATTGTTAAAAATTCTGAGGTAACGATGCTTCGGTTGAATTTCATAGAACCAAGAAAGAGGGAAAAACAGGAGTCCTTCTGTCTAAAATCATTTATAAAACATACTAAGGATGACTTCAAACAGTTGAAGGTTCCAAATATGACTCTGACAAGCAGCTCGGATAAGACATCCTCAATTTCAAGTTTAGACTTGTTTACCTCTCCAATATTCATGTCTGAAATTAATTGGGAATCAAAGGTGAAGCAAATTTTACCACTATCATTGGAGGACTGACTTTGAAGAATCTGACTCTGAGTCAAATAGTGATAACCTAAGCTCTTTTTTTGACAAGTATGTGTTTCCAGCAATGGATGGAAGACAATATGAGTTTAAAGTACACTTACGTGCAAGATTTACTCATGAATCACAATTCATTTTCTTGAATCAGAATTAAAATAAAAAAAAAAAAAAAGAAGGGCAAATCATATTTTGGAATTTCAAACTATGGTTTAATGACAGGACCATAAATGTAGATACAAATTCAGGTTATAGTAGTACATTATTGACAAATGATGCACCAATTATAAAACTGATAAAGTAGGCCAAAGAAAAGCTACAGATTTCAAATGGTACTCATGGACGATTTTAGAGTACACAGGAAAAAATTAATAGGCATACACTTACCAATCTCAATGAATATATTTTCCCCTCCAACTAATAGATTAAATCAGACAGCTTATTCATGGAAGTTGAATAAAAAAGCAAAACGAATACTCTCCGCAGCTCAAGCAGATCAAGGGTCTGAAAAATGAACACAAAATTTACAGAAAAACATGAAAGAGTTTTTGGTGGTGGTAGTAGTAGTAGTTTGTAAAAGATAAAAGAAATAGAAGAGAGAAAATAGAAGTATGTAAAATTTAATTGTGGACCAGCTTCTTTAGATTGTAAATTGCCTTTGTCTCATCAGGAAAAGGAACCAGACACACACAATAGGACAGCTGCTGAATATGCATTGAGTACAGAGAATTGAACAAGGAGCTAAAGACAGTAGCTAATAATGAAATTATAGAATATTCACATACTGAAATTATCATTAAGTAACTATCTAAGTAGCATACGCTTTATTTACATATTACTATAAAAGATCAAGAAACTATCTTATCTTGTTCCAGAATATAGATATGATATAGTAATTTCACTCTCCTCATTGAAGATTAGTTCTATTTATAGTAGATTTACAAAAAACTAGAACAAGATCTATTTATAGTACATTTACAAAAAACTGGAACAAGATAATAATTTTCTTGATCATTTTATATCAAAAAACAAACAACAAAATTCTCACCCATCTTATTCATCGCTATCACTTTCAATGTCTTCTTCATTATTTTCACCTTCATCTTCAAAAGCAAGTTTAAATGGTATCAACAAATTTGTTTTGCTTCAGTAAGAATAAAAATTAATTGACAAGAAGCTTTAAAATTTAAAAACTGCTACATTCATACCTATCGCAATTTGTTTCATTTTCTTCCTTTGAGACGAAGAACCAACATCTTGATCACCAACATCTACTCATTACACGATAATGAAAAGTTTATTTCAATATGTGTAATTGTTGTATATTTTCAATATAGATTCAACATATTAGTTCATATTAATTGCTAACTTATTTATATCAATATATTAGTTTACAATTCAACATACCTGAAGAAAACACTCGTTTCATAGCTCTTGTTTTTCCACTTGCATCATTTGGTAGAATCTCTTCCAAAATATTCTCAGCTGAATTAGTCACGAATACTATCACATTGTTGCTTTACTTATCAACATCTTCTATCATATTTAAAATTGTGTATTGAGCATGCACACCATCATGTCATGTCTTGTAGTATCTTTTGAGCTTAATCACAAACTTATTTTGTATAGCATGATTTATATCAACAAGTAAAGGTGCCATTCCCTAAAATAGTAGAAAGATATATCATTTTTTAAATTAAAGAATATATTAATATAAATTATAACATAATAACTTACAATATTATGCATTTCCATGACTGCATACGCGTTCATATTCATGATCTTCACAGTATCATCACCAAAGATAGTAGCTTCTAAAGATCCAGTCTCATCAACAACATTTGTTATAAATAATTCCCTAAGATAATTTCACATATCAAAATAAAGCATTTAATAGTATTCTACTATAAAAGTATGTAACAAATATTAAAAAATTTCGGAATCGCAAATGTTATTTTTTAAAAGATAATATTTTTAATTTGATAATATTTGATAATAGCATAATATAAATGAATAATTTTATATAGTTTTGTGTATAATATATTTATAAATAAAATTTTCAAAAGAATTGAAAACTAATTAGAATATATGATAATAAATTACCTTGGCCTTATCAAAGTTGTTTGACCACATCTTTGGCAATCTATTGACCAATTTGCTTTAGCTACATATGAAGCATTGCAACTTTCACAAGCCATGTAAAAGAACTTCTGATTTTCATTAGTGACTTCAATCTTCACTTTTAACATGAATCTTTCAACCTATACACATTCCATAATTTATAAATTAGTAAATCAACTAATACAATTTAAATACAAAGTAATATTAAAGTTTTGTTTGATTAAAGAAAAAATAATATTTCTATAATTTTACTAATAGCATATAAGAATTTCAGACATTATCAGTTCTCACAACATCGGCAACATTGAAAATTTCCCAGTAGGTAACAAGGAAGTTTTCTGAATTTTCATCATTTCATTCATTTGTAGCAATGCATAAGCAATAGCATGTTGATTGTTACCTCTCCTATGCAATGCAACAAAAACATTATAAACTAGCTGAAAAAATGAAATAAATTTGTAGAATACAAATTTTTTGAATATATTTATTTAGAAAAATCATGTACCAAGTTTTTAGTCGATGTGCATCTGGAATAGCAGGGTCCACAACTATCGTCGTTAATGGTGTTGATCCAAGGTATACTCCTATAAATATAAATTCAAGTTTCATAATTTCTCAAATTTATTTTGCTAAATCAATCTTAAAAACAACATATATTTTGTTGTACACACAACAAATTAAATATAAATGAAAAATTCATAAAAGGATTTTGTAAGTAAATTGAATCATACCATAATGACCTGATATACTTAATTTTGTTGCACTTATAACTGGCATTTGTTCTAGAGCAGAAATTATGACATCACCTTCTGATGCAGCTATATTATTCGAAAGAGATAGAATAATTGGTTTCTTCCTAATAAAAGAGAAATATCAAAGAGAAATTAATTTGATAACATTTTATATTAAATGCCATAGAATTTAATTGATAAATATAGTTAAACAGATAGAAAGCAAAATATTATACTCATGATTCAAAAGAGCAAACCCATGAGTCAAGAAAGTTTTTGGAGGAGTCCCGACAGTGCTTTGATCAAACTTCTTAATGGCGATAGCTAGTACATCTAGAATCAATATTTTAAAGGAAAAGTCATATATAACAATATTTAGAAATACAAAAAAACATATTAACTAAATGTTATTAATTTACCAACAATATGCTTCTCCGTTGAAGGAGTTAAAGAAATGAAGGGTTGGAAAGTTGGCATTATTATGGACAAAGGAATCACATTCACCAGCTCTTTTTTAATGACAGTTTTTTATGTGATAGTCCAACTATATGGCTGCCCATAATTATCATAAAAAGAATTGACGAGAGCAACACGAGCATTTGAAATTATGTACGTATCATGAACTGCTAGAGTCTTATCAAAGTGCATGATGCCAGTATCAAATATTGTTGCAAGAATTTTTGTACCCTGAAATTTATAGACATCCAAAACATATAAATAAATTAGAACACAATTATTGAGAACACTATAAAAATCATTGTAAACCAATAGATATAATTATATTAATAGTTATTTTAGAACTATTTAACAATTAAATTTAATAATTTCAACTAAAAATGTTATTAATTAAATAAACATAGAACGAAGAACAATTATCAACCTATAACACTATAATTATTTTAATAAGTATCATTATATGTTTCTATATAACAATCTTATGTTATCATATACGCTAGAGCAATAAGATCAAATATATACATTCTTATAGTACAACTTAATTTATAATAACAAAAATAAAGATAACTCAAACTTAAGCAAATTATACATTTTATGTAAATGTGATAGTCATCATTACATACTAACTAAAATTTTATATATTTAAAATATCAAGAAAATTAAATTAATGCAATTTTGTTTGAACATCAATGGAATAATTTATTTTACATACAGAAAAAAAAAAAAGAATAAGAAATCATGGTATCTTAAAGACAATTTTTTCAGTAACAATAAGTTTTTTAATAGATTATCAGTAACAATAAGTTTTTTAATAGATTAAGTGAATTATATTTATTTTAATCAAATTTAATTTATAATAGCTTTTTCAAAGATTTTTTTAAGAATAAAAGTATATCTATACAAGGTCAAAAAATATTTCAACTTATAAATAGAATAAAAAATATATTGCCTAAGCATATACTTGTAATAATAAATGAGTTATTTAGATAATAGCATAAGAACGTTTTTATGTTATTACTATTTAGTATTTCATATCTTTTATATATTTTTTATTTGAAACAATATATTATGAAAAATGTAAAAATGCTATAATGTCTCATCAACTAATGTAAGGTGTTGATATCTTTTTGGACTGCAAGTTGACTACCGTTCAACACTCTTAGATTTGACTAAAACTTTAATTGACCAAATATTTGATGAGGGAGTGATATCTTTAATGTATAAAAAAGTCTGCATATTTAGAAGATGCACCTGCAAGAAGAAATATAAATATTAAATATATTTTACGACTTAAAGATAGATGTACTAAATAATTTGTATCCCTATAAAAAAATTTAAATATCATTTAAAGCAATACAATAAACTTGATAAACATATAGAAAGATAAGAGAATAACCTCATTAATTAGGTCAAATATTTCTTGATATACTATATTTTTAGTGAACTGCTAGCTTTCTCCTTCAGTTCATGTTAGTTCAATGAATACTTTAACAGAAGATGATTTTTTTGCACGAGATAACGCAACATATAGCTGACCATGTGAGAAAATAGGCTGTGATAAATGTATTCCTACATAATCAGGCATTTGACCTTGAGCTTTATTGATTGTCATAGCAAAACATGGCTTAACAGGAAATTGAATCTTTTAAACAATATTGGACACTTTTCTTTATCTATACATTCTAAAGGAATTCGAGGAAATAAAAACTAATTTGCCTTTATGATCTCCAGTTGCTATTGTAGCTTCAATAAAGTTTTCACCTAATCTACAACAAACTAATCTCGTTCCATTACAAAGTCCTTGTACAGGATTTAATTTCGTAATAACATTATAGGGCAATTTTTTTTCAACACCAACTTATGTGGAGGTAAGCTATTAGAAACAACTGTATTTGATCTTGTGAATTTGAAGCTTTATTATAACTAATATATTCCTTCTATTCACCAGGAAGTTTATCAATAAGTATATTATTTATCTCAATCACGTAATCAATTTTTGGAGTAAGAATTGCTCTACTTATTAAATCGTAAGGCTCATATAAATAAGAGTCTATACAAGGGAAAGCATAATTAATCAAATCTTCTATGGATTCTACTCGATTTTTGTATGGCAAAAATATATTATTTGGAATAAAAATATTTTCGTCAAATAAAAAAGGCTCAACGCCATCACCTACTCTTAGCAAACAAGATGTAAATAATGGATCATCTTTTGCTCTTACATTTTCTTGAAGCCTTATTTTAATAAGTTGTGGCCAAATATTGGGTGAAACAAAACTTGCATTTATCATATGATGTTTACTACCATGAGGTACAATAGGTAGTGTTTGCCTAAAGTCTCCTTCAAAAACAACAACTTTCCCACCAAACAAAATATCTTTTTGATCAGTAGTATCTTGCAAAAGTTTATTAAATGCTTCATCAATTTTTTTATTGGCCATTGAAGCTTCATCCCAAATAATCAATTTTGCAATTAGAATAATTTTCACAAGACTTGATTGTTTGCTAATTTTTGCATTATTATTTTTTTTTCCAGTTTCAGTAGGTAAATTAAATCTAGAATGTGATGTTCGACCTCCTGGTAAAAGAGAAGCAGCAACCCCAGAAGTTGCAACAGCTAAAGCTATTAGATCCCTAGATCTAACATATGCAAGTAGTGCTCTATACAAAATGTTTTACCTATTCCCCCTGGACCATCTATAAAAAATGCTCCTTGTTGATTAAAATTAACTTTATTAGTGTAATGCCCCAAAAAATTTTCGTTTCGTATTTAATTAATTATTTATATTATTTTATTACATTTTATTGAAAGACATGAAATACCATTTTTTAAGAATAATGATAAATTAAAAACATAAATTATTATTATTCTACTCGAATTAATATTATATTGTTACTAGGAATTAGTAATTGAGACTTTAGAAATTAATAATAAAGTGATCAGATTTATTATAGGGTTATCCTATTTCTAGGAGATAAATAACCAGAGCTTTAATTGAAGTAAAAACTTATTCTACATATATAGTCCCCACCATCTTAAGCCCTAGTCTTTTAATAAACAATACCCAACAAAAACAAAAGGAAAAGAAAAAAACGGTGGAAGAAAGCAAGAAGAAAGAAAAGAGAGGAAACCGACGGTAGATATTGCCAAGGTACATCAAGTCGTTCCCTCAAAAATTATAGTTAGGAGTTCTTCTTCTTCTTCTTCTTTTTTTTTTTTTTTTTCGTTTCTTCTTCCTGTTATTACTACTGACCGAGAGCCTTTTCTTTCCTCCGTGAATATTTCGCACAAAAGCATTGATTTTCCTCCCTTTAATTGAATTGCCCATAGCTGCCAATTTTGACTAGAAAACAATTTTGAATTTTTGCAATCAACCAATTAGCTACAATTGTTGACTCCTACTAATAATAAACAAAAAATATTTCAAATTAATAATAATAATAATAATAATAATAATAATAATAATAATAAACAAAAAAAAAGATAAAAGAAGGGAAATTAGGGAGAAAATTGAGAGGGTGAGCAACTTTTAGGCATGTGGGTTTTTATTTTTCTTGATGGGTTAAATCCGTGGGTGTGTAATTTTATATATGTGTGTATATATATGTGTGGGATATGATAGATTAGTAAATTAATTTTGATAAGTTGATTGAAGGTATGATAATATGGTGAGTTATGTTTTTGGCAATATATTCTTTTGCACTATTGTTTTCTAACTAGAGGTTAGGGACTTTGGTTGATGATTTTATAAATTTGGATTTTGAGTTCCTGATGACAAAACTTGACCTGATTATTGGATTTTGGATATGTCCGCTTGATTGTATTGGGTAGAGATTCTGGAATATATTGAGATAAATTTTCTTATTTATAATTTTAGAATTTTGAATGGACTTTAATGAGTTATATATATATATACACACACACAGATAGTAAAATTATTTTAGTCCCAATTAGGATTATGGGGTTTTAAATTACTACATGCTTCTGGTACCCATGAGGCTAGTCCTAAATAAGTTTTGTCTTGTTAGTCAATTGAATTGATGATTGATGTACTTATTAAATGAACTAGGTGACTCAACATTTGATTCGATTGATTCTGAGACAGGAGATTGACGTCTAGGACTGATCTCAAAGTTGAGTGTCTAAACCTATGTATTATACGATATTATATTTCAAAACCCAGAAGGATATATGCTATTGTACCATTTGCTCGTAAAATTTTCAAGATACACTACACTCTATATGTATTCCATTGCGCACAAAATGAATTTTTTTTCTTTTTTCTTATTTTTATTTCTTAACAAAAGAAGTAATTATCTTGTTTTATTTCTGAATAAAAGAAATATTTTTTTTCTTGTTGCCTTATTTTTGGATAAACGAAAACCTACATTTTTATGACTTTTCTTATGTTTCTAGACTAGCAATTAAATTCGATGATCAACTTATTACTGTTACTGTTATTGCTACTATTACTATTAGTTGGATCCAACTTGATCTAGGTGTGTGAAGGACTTCATTAGGCAGCAGCGGGCTAGCCAGTCGAACCCCTAGCTCCCATGGCCTAATTCCCCCAGCGCACAACAAAAGTTGCTTGTGGCTGAGGTGGTCGTAAGAATTCCCGGGGACGCTCGGGCACTGTTTTGGTAAGATCGCACCTTGCTTAGAGCGATAAGGGAATGTTACGGTGGGAGTCATAAGATTGACTGGCTACAGCAAAACTAACTTATCATCGTATTTAAGTTGATAGTCTAGGAAATCTTTTAATAAAATTTTGACTGGTTACTGCTTGATCGTCAATAAATCTCTTGACTGTTACTGTTAGACTATTTTATGAATCCCACTTACATTGCTAAAAAATTTCCACTGTACAAAATAATTTTAATTCAATGACTCACTTTACACATACTTGGCACTCACTGAGTCTTTTATTCACACTCTTTTCTTTTCTTTAACTTCCTTTTGGTAGACATAGATCCTAATCCTAGTAAGGAGGTGGATCCTGCATATGATGAGAATCAAGAGTGAAGATGTAGTTTTGGAATTTTCAAAAGGCTAGTATATTTTCTATTAAGTTCATTAGTTTTGTTTTATTTGTTATGGATTTTATTGTGTTTAGTTTCGGAAAGATTTCGATACTTTGAGTTTTATGTTGGGAGTTTGCTATGAATTGGATGAGTTCTTATTTAACCTTATGATTTTGGATTGTTAGTTTCAATTATTTGGGATTAAATTTCACGCTCAATTCTAGTATAAATATGGTTTAATTTTGGGGTGTGACAATTAGTTATAGCAACAAAAGCTTCTTTTTTTTTGTATTTCATTAAGTTTCTTTATGTATAACAAATCAATAGCAGATGGAATAAGACTTCTTTCATTAGCAAATTCTTTTGCAAACCTTTCTTCTTCAGTTAAACTTCGAAAATGACGACCTGAAGAATAATCATGAATAGACTTATCCATTGACATAAGAAATTCATCTATACTTTCTAAAGTTTTATTTTCAATTTTTGATTCAGTGAAATGACTTTTTCTTCTATAATCATCTGAAAGAGAAAAAGAATTTCAGGAAAAGTTTTTTAGGTTCTAGTGGCGAATGATGTACTAAAAGAATAGCAAAGAGCTTTTGCAATGTTTGAGACATTTGAAACCGTGCAGCATCTTCTAAACATTATTCAATGTAAATATCATATTCAAGTAAACCTCGATGAAGTGCAACTTCTCGAAAAGTAATATGTTGTTTATTCTCAATAGTAGGCTTGTCAATGGGTCGGATTGGGATCAGATCATGCTGGATCCGAATCCGAATCCAACAATGATATGCCATATCCGAATCTGACCCAAGATCCTATAGGATCTTGACTGTTATAACCATACTCGGATCCATATAAAAATCAAATATCATGAAAAAAATCTGAATCCGAATGCTCCCAAAAATTATATATTTGTTATTTTTCTAAAAAATTAGTAGAATCTAAATCCAAAACATTCATCCTTAAAAAAAAGATACACACAACATATTAATGAATAAATTTTCAAATCTATTTATCATATAAAAGCAATAATAGAATATAACTTAATCATATTCATTTATCATATAATTGTATTTTAGGTTATGATGCTGATAATAGTACTTATTTGACATTATAAATGCATATATACTTGATTTTTCAACCAATTAATTATAAACTTCAAGTTTTATAAAAGAAAGAAACTCATTTCAATCAACATTGCATTCTTTTATATCACAACATTCAGCTCCTGCTCATTATTTTTCCTACATCATTTTTTATTATAAAATTAGAGAAACAAGCAATGCAATTATGATGTAGATAACCTCCAAATCCAACATTTTATATGAAAAATCAAATAGAAGCTCATTACTTTTTTCGTCCAAAAATTCATTTTGGCGTTGCCATAGAACTCTACGTATATATATGTATAATACTATATGTATACATGTAATACTATATATTCGGATTCGGATTATTAATGGATCGGATTGAATCAAATCTATATTTGCTCCATTTATTTTGAATTACGGATTTTTTTAATTAGATCATATCCATCGAATCTTTTATCGGTTAAAAATTCTGAATTATCGAATCGAATTCAGATCAGATTCGGATTAAAATCCGCTCCATTGATAGCCCTACTCAATAGTCAAAAGGTCTTCAAATGATTTAGGAGCCCTTACATTTGATAAAAGGATTTTCAAAAAGTACCGCTTACTTTCAGAAGGATCAACAACTGCTAGTCTACCAACAACAATTTGACGTTTTTGAAGTTTCTATTTTTGATGCTTTTGCTCCCAAATAAAATACTCTGGAAAATCTTCATATAATAAATTTAAGTTTTTTGCAATGAGATCATTTTCATCTATCCAAAAAAATTCAGTCAACATTGTTTTTCCAATAAATGGATTTGAAAGAACTTCGTTTAAAGATTTTTTTTTCTACCAAAATAAAAATATTGTCCATTAGGTAAATGTATAGGTAAAATAATAACTGGAGGGTACATTTGGGTAATATCAAAACTATAAATTCGCCAATAAGCTTCAATAGCACAAATCCAACAACCTTTTTGAAATTCTTTTATTTCATCGACATTATAAATAAAAGAATCATTTACTATATTATAATATATCCTATCATGTCCTTTATATATATATATATATATATTTGTAAAGATATTTAACAAGTTTAAAATTAGAATATACTTCTACATTTATATGATAATTGAATTTAGCTAATAAGTAAGGACAATAGGGAACAACATATCTGTTATCTAAATAAGCATTACGTACAAAAAAAAAAATTCACATCATTTCATCTTCTATAATTAGGATAAGCATATCTACCATGAGTAGTAACACCACAAAAATCTTTAGGATATTTATTTTTACATTGTCCATCTTTCATACAAATATTTTTGGGATTGCTTGCACCACAAGGACCATGCAACATATGAGTTATTAGATAAGAACGCAATATTGGATTAGTTTCATCAGGAATCTCTGCACTTATAATATTATCATTCAATTCTGGACTGGTTAGCTTATGTGGCTCTTTCAAAATAATAATCCAATGAGCATGTGGGAGACCTCGCTTTTGATACTCAACGGCATAAACATAAGCAACAACTTCTTCAAATAGCTTCCTTTTCACCACTTTTTCTTTGAATTCTTCAAGCTTAGATCGAAAAACATGGGCAACTAAATCAGGTTGATCATTTGGTTCTTCAACTGGTAGAAGATGATCTTTAATTTCCTTCCAATTTGGATTGCACGTCATTGTAATAAACATCCCTTATAAACTTTCAGTCCTCGCATCAAATTGTTGGTGTTCCAATCTGTAGAAATCCAAGCATTGTGTTTCGATTTTTATATTTGAATCTATGCTATATTATTGTCCTAATCTTCCTGAATAAAGTATACAATTAAAATGATTTCCACGCATTTTGTATCTATAAGCAGTATGTTCACGACAAGAGACATTTGTCTTCTTGTTTCTATTTCATAGATAAACTGCAAAAATAATATGAATATAGGTATAATAGTCTAAGTAAATCTATTGTTTCAAAATATTTTTTTCATTTGAATGCAACATACCTGCATTTTCAATTTACACCACATCAGATACTGATTGTTCTACTGCTGGCAACACAATGTTTCGTCCTCTACATCTTTTTCTTATTTTTGTAGATAAAGGAGAACATTCAATACCAGCATGCCAACTAGGTTCTCCAAGCGAAAAAAGTAAAGGGTATTGTAGAAGATCATAACAGGCATAATGATACAGGTTTGTATGGCTTGAATTATTTGAACCATATACTTTAATATTGCAATTCATAGCTTCAAGTTCATCAGTAATTTCATCTCAAATTCTAGCAATCTATTCAATTGTGGGTATATTCTGTGTTTTTTGATTCAATTGAGGATGAGAACGCAACATAACTTGAAAATTTTCCAAATTATCCTAAGAACGCATCCTTTTGAAATTATGAAAATATGGATTATTTGCTAAAGCTTTAAGCAGCAAATCAAGAATATTAGCTTCCATATCATATTTTTTTAGAGCATTTATTCCTTATCTTCAACTATATCTAAGAAAAATAACTGAAGGCATCTTGGAAACTCAACACTATTATTGAAAGCTTCCAATTTATGAGAAACTTGATCATTTACTTTTAAAGTATATATACCTTAATTACTCCAACAAAAATTTGTATCAGTTTTCATTCCAATAGATGTAAGAGCGAGATTATTATTATATGTACAAACTCTCCGCCTGAATCTATTTCCAATAGTAGAAGTGTCATAAGCAAAAAAATGCTACAAAATTGGATTGGATGAAAGAGGTGCCAAAGCACTTCACCATTTGCACAACAAAAAGAAGGAGGCTCATAAGCGAATCTTTGAGCATTGCAATATTGACAGGGTGGTGTTGATAATATCCAAGGAGCTGCTGGAACTAAAAGTAAACAATTAAAACAAGCTGGAATTGTAAAAGAACTAAAAAAACCAGAAGAAATTTCATTGGATTCACTACTTGTAATATATGAGCATTTATAAATTCTCTACGCAGATTACGATGCTGAAATGAGCTTTGATAAAATTGAGGATATTTATTGGAACAATTAGCTATAGTATTAACTTGAGTTGCTAAACATTCAACATTATTGGAAGAAGTTATTTGAGCTTTAAGTCTTTTAACGCGTTCTAAATATTGTTTTCTACAACATTCAAGTAATTTTTCTTTCTTTTCAACAGACATATTATGATAACAATCACAAAATAAATACTAATAAATTCTAAATAAGAACAAATGAAAGATATATTATCTATTTTAAAGTTATTAAACAAAATTTTTATATAACAATCGCAAAATAAATTCCTAAACAACAAGAAATGAAGCAAAAAAATAAGATACAATGATTATGTTTATAGTACTTTACAATAGACTTAAAAACTTAGATTTAATACAAAAATTACACTACCTATAAAGAATACAAAACAATATTAAAATATAACACATTTATATAAATAATAATAGATTTACTCTAATCACAATAAAATAAAACATTAAGAAAAATACATACCATACTTTAAAATTCAAAAGCTGCAACAAGTTCCCACAAAAATAGCAAACTGCAACTGAAAAAATGTCACAAATAGTTCAATATTTTAGCTCACAATTATAATTGACTATATTTAAAAATCTAAAGAAACTTATTAATGACATTTTAATAGACAATGAAATGAAATACATGAAGAAAAAAAAAAAGATAGATCTTTGCAAGCTAGCTAAAATTCGAAAAAAACATCACAAACACTTCAAATATAATTGTCATTTCTTTAATTTAACATAAATTCAGCGCGCACACACATAAGTTTATATTTTAATTTTTGTACGTTGGAATTGTCTAGCATTATTTTTTCATATTCGGTTGTTCCATCAGAAGTAAGCATCTCTTCCCCCCCACGTAGCGTACAGTCATTTATTTGAACATATAATAAATGCTTGTCAAATTTCACCTGCTTTATTTGAGTGTATATATATACTTACAATGTGTCTTTGTTCAAGTATTTAAATAAGGAAAAGAAAAAAAATATATTATGAAACTTATTTTTATTATTATTATTATTATTATTATTATTATTATTTAGTTAGTAAGAAAAATAAATTCTCATCGTAAGATTTTCTCTCTTTTTTTTTTCCCTATTCTTCTCATTCATTTCTTCATTATCTTTTTTAATAACTAATCCGGCTTGAAATTTTATATTTTCTTTTTTTTTTTTTCTTCACTTCGTAAAATTTTATGAAAAGATAGTATTTCATTCTTACACTTTCACTCTACAAAAATATTCTCATATAATTGTTTTTGACTTAAGTTTTGAAGGATTTTTATTGGAAAAATTCCAATGCCCTAACCCTTGTGATTGTAGGAACAATAGCTCATTGTGAAGGTGTAAAATGTTATTGAGCCAGAAGTTCCGATTAACATCAATAAAGTTATTTTAATTAACTTTAGAATAACTAATAAAAAATATAAAAATTTCCTAAAACCACCACACAGCTACTAATATTTGATAAAAATAGATGGAATAAATCACCCGCTTTGCTTCACATATATATATATATATAAGAAAACATTTTTGTGTATATATACATATATATGAGTGTGTGTGTAGGGAAAACATTGTTCGGTTATATATGCTACTTTTTTACAGAAAACAAATTTAAGATAAATGTAAACAGACAAAACACTTCAGGCAAGATTTATATACATATACACACACAACAATAGCACATCAACTGTTAACTTCCAACCAACAATCTTGAATTAATAAGGTTAAGAAAAGTATACCAAAAAAAAAATGAAAAAGAAAAAGAACAAACTAAAATAGAACTTACTTCTGACGATTTGATTTTATATTGTTCTTCACTTATGTTAGCTGGGTGTTAACAAGCTCAAATGAGATCAACTTTCTTATATAAAAAAAAGTGATCTGTTATTAGAGAGAGAGAGAGAGAGAGAGAAGAAAAATGAAGAACCTAGAAATGTGTATGGCGGTGCTAATTGGCTGATTACACAATCCAAGAAGAAGAGAAAAATCATGCAGCCCAACTTTCTTATGTATAAAAAAAAAAGTTATTTGTAATTAAGAGAAAGAGAGAGAGAGAGAGAGAGCATAGAAACATGTATGGCATTGCTAACTTAGCTGATTACACAATCCGAAGAAGAGAAAAATCATGCAGCCAGTTTCTTCTAAACAACATGTGAAGGCCCACCAACTTAATTACAAAAAGACAAAATCTAATCAACACTAACAGCAAAACGTACAAGCAGCCTAAGCATCCCATGAATCAAAATAGTGCCGTTTGAAAGTTAAATAAATAAAAAGAAAAGAAAAGAAAAAACCCAACCCACGCATGCAACTACTGTTCATGTGCGCTTCCGCGTATATAGTAGATAATATTTATTTATTTTTTCTGCATGGGCTATATTAGTGGATAATTCCTTTTTCTCCATGTTGCTATGTAATTATATTTACATATTTAGAAATTTAAATTATTTTTTTTTCTAATATGTTTGTTTGCAATAATTCTAAATCTATAACTTTGGGTAGTTTTATTGAATTTTTTCTTTTCAATTTTAAATTTCTGCTAAACATTTAAATTAAGTTCTTCATAGTTTGATCATTGGATGTTGGTAAGTAGGTAATTCATATGTAATACAAAATTACTGCATCTTGTATCAATATAGCCTTTTGATTTAATTCTATGAAGTATGAAGTGTTCTATGAAGTATGAAGTGGAGAAAGATTTCACTTCTTTTTTTCTTTCCAATCAATTCGATATCATATAGTACTTAATTTGATATTATGATGATATGCTAAAAAAATCATAGTATTGCCCCAGTGCAACAAACTAAAGATAAGCCTAATTATTCGAATATCTTATTCTTAAATATTGTCTTTTTAATTCAAAAAACCCATCATTAACTTTTATTCTATTTTGGACGAAATTATCTTTAAATATCTAACATTAAAAAACTTTTTTATTTATTAATATTTAATTTAAAATTTTAATTTTTCTTAACTATATCCACTTATAGAAAAAATATTCATGAAAGTTTAAAGAACTTTATTCTTTTTGTCTTCATTTGATTTTAAAAATTAAAATTGTATCTATTATTATTTATAAGTATATTAAAAATTCAAGAAATATATTTCTCCAAAAAAATTTATTTATTAAAGTCAAAAATAATCATTGATACTAAACAATCTAAAGAAAAGCTTTCCATCAAAAAATATTACTTCATTAAATTTTTTAATTTTATAAGTCAAGAATAATTTAGGAATTTTAGTAAATCTAGGGTATATTAGTCAAAAAAATAGGCTATTATTTTTTTAAAAGTGAAAAAATGAATATATTTTAGAGTGAGAAGTATTTTAATGAGTTTTTTGGGGTAAAAATATAATTTATTTAAGCTGGAACTTGTGAAAATCATAGTTGTAGCTGGAACTTGTGAAAATCAATTAATATATGGATCCACTACCACTTTTCGTTCTCTTGGTTAAGTAGGTGTTATGTTGCAATGACTCTTGACATAATAAATCACAGTCTTTTGCAGGTGAACATGAGTATTTTAGTTAAAAACTAAACATAAAATCAATGCACTCTTCATATGAGGGTATCAAAAGTCTCTCAAGCTTCTTATAAGCAACTGCCTCTTCTACGATTTTATGAAATATCCATTTGTATTTTTTTCCCAGTTTATTGAACTCCTTTGTTCTGTGGTCGTTGAGTGACTCAAATCCTGAGAAAATCGTTGTCTCCTTCAATATGGATACCTACTTGAGCAGAGAGTCAGTTGCTTGAATTTGTTCTTTGATATAAATATAGTAATAATTGGGGGGGGGGGGGGGGGGGGGAAGATGAGGATTTCATGTAGGAGTTGTTATAAAACAGCAGAGAATAAATTCTTAACGCAGACAGAAGGGATGAAAACTTAAGTTTCTGCACAATATTTTATTAGCAAACTGGAAAGCCTTTATATAGGCTTTGCAAGTGAAAAACATGGGTGTAAAACTTTCTACTAATAGACCCAAGATTTCACTAACCCAATAACATAATTAACCATGAATTGAAACTTGTGGAAACTACCCACAACACGAATACATCAACTCAACTACTATAGCTTGTTTTTAGGAAGATAAACACAAGGAAAGGAAAGACAATTTTGACTCCGTAAAACATAAAAAAAACGTGACAATAAATAACATACCAACAATCCCTCCCTTAAACTGAAGCTTTCAGGCTTTAGTTTACTTGAATTCTTCCATAGTGCCAACACCTATCAACCTTCTCAAAGTTTGGAAGGGAACCAACTTGAGAGGTTTAGTAAAAATATCTGCCAATTGATCTTGACTTCCACGATACTCTAGTTTAATTGTTCCATCATTGCAGAGATCCCTCAGAAAATAATACTTCATATCAATGTGCTTGCTTCTTCCATGCAGCACCGAGTTCTTTGACAACTTAATGGCAGAATTGTTGTCACAAAAAATTATAGTAGCACCTTCTTGCTTGAATTGTAATTCATTAAGGATTCTCCTCAGCTAAATAGCTTGACATGCACAAGTTGTAGCAGCAACAAATTCAGCTTCTGTGCTTGATAGAGCGATAATGGACTACTTCTTAGAAGACCATGAAACAGCCCATGTTCCAAAATAAAAACAGAACCCAAAGTGCTCCTTCTCCCAATTTGATCTCCTGCATAATCACTTTTAGTAAAGCCAATCAAATGTGATTTTCACCCTTCTTGTAGAACAACCCAAAATCCTTGGTTCCTTGCAAGTACTAAAGGATTCTCTTCGACACTAATAGGTGTATTTCAGTTGGGCTCTCCATATACCTGCTTATAAAACTCACATAATACATTATGTCTAGTCTTGTAGCAGTTAGATACATCAAACTGCCAACAATTTGCTTGTAAAGTGTGCTATCCACCTTCTTCCCTTTTTCATCTTTATGTAGCTTCAAGCCAAACTCAAGTGGAGTCTCAGTAGAGTTACAATCTTTCATCTTGAACCTATCCAACACTTCCCACACATACTTCTTTTGCGAAACAAAAATTCCATCGTCAGTTTACACCACCTCTAAGCCAAGAAAGTAATGCATCTTACCAACATCAGACATTTCAAACTCCTACATCATAGTCTTTTTGAACTCATCAAACATGGTATTATAATTCCCAGTAAATATAAGATCATCGACATATAAGCAAACAATAAGCATTTTTCCACCATCATTAATTTTGACAAAGAGTGTGTGTTCATAAGGACATTTCTTAAAATTTGCTTTCAAAAAATAAACTTCAATACGACTATACCAAGCTCGGGGAGCTTGTCTTAGTCCATGGAGAGCCTTTTTCAATTTATAAGCTTTATGCTCATTATCGATCTTAACATAACTAGGGGGTTGTTCAACAAATACCTTTTGCTCCAATTTTCCATGCAAGAATGCTGATTTGACATGCAACTGGAAGATAGGACAAGAATTCTATGCCGCTAATGCAATCAACAATCTGATTCTATCATGTTTGGCAACTGGAGCAAAAATTTATATGTAGTCAACTCTATACTTCTGCTTGTATCCTTTAGCCACCAATCTCGCCTTATGCTTGTCAACTTCTCCATTTTCCTTAAACTTTGTTTTGTAAACCCATTTTACACTAAGGGTTTTGTGACCTTTTGGAAGATCGGTCAGCTCTCAAGTATCATTCCTTTCAATGGCCTCAATTCCAATGTTCATCGCCTTCTTCTACTTTGGTTCTTTGACAGCACTTTCAAAGGATGTAGGATCACTATCTGAAAACAATGCAAAATAGGTAATTTCATCTACATCAATCTAGCTACCTCATAGTCTTGCATCTATGCAGGTTTTTTTCTAACATGATAAATTACTTCAACTGTTGCACTAGTTTCTGCAACTATTGGTGAAGTTTCAACGGCTGTTGGAGCAGCAATTTCATCAATTTGAGGCATTGGAGTTGCTTTCTCAACTTCATCATCACAGAAGACTTGAGTTGGCTACTACTCATTCCAATCCTAAGTGTTTTCTTCATCAAACATAACATCTCCACTGGTCACAATCTTCTTGGTCAATGGATTGAATAGCTTGTATGCCTTGGATGTCTCGCTAACCCTAAGGAAAATACACTTTTCACCTCTATCATCAAGTTTTTTCCTCTTTGCATCTAGGACATGTGCATAGGCAATGCACTTAAAAATTTTGAAGTGATCTACCGCTGGTCTTCTTCCACCCCAAGCCCTCTTCAATGTCACATCTCGAAGATAAAGAGCGGGACTCCTATTCAAGATGTGGATGCTCCAATTCACTGGTTCCAGCTAAAACTCTTTTAGAACTCTTCCTTTAGCCAACAAACTTCAGACTAAGTTGAGAATAGTTCTATTTTTCCTCTTCGAGATACCATTTTATTGTGGTGTATAGGCCATTGTGAGCTCTCTTTGAATGCCTTGAGCTTCACAAAAATCATCAAAAGCCTTGCAGCAATATTCGCCTCCACGATTAGTTCGGAAAGTCTTAATAGTCTTTTCCTTCTCATTCTCAACACGAGCCTTGAAGCTTTTAAATATGCCAAAAGCCTCTAATTAAACCTCTAATTTCTCCTGTAAAAAATAAAACCAAGTTTTCCGTGAATAAAATCAATGAAGGTAATAAAATATTTTTTACCTCCATTATAAATAGGACTTATTAGTCCACAAATGTCAAAGTAAACTAACTTTAGAACCTCCTTCGCTCTCCGTGACTTGCCTTTTGGGAACTAGGAGCGATTTTGTTTACCAACAACACATTCTTCACAAACTTGGGAGGGAGTAACAATTTGAGGAAGACCAGTTACCATACTCTTCTTTTGGAGAATCTTCAACCCACCAAAACTCAAGTGGCCATACCGGAAATGCCACAACCATGAGGGATCTTTTACCTCCGCCATCAGACAAGGTTGAACGCTCTCAATCTTTAATGGGAAACAATAGCAATTGCTCCTCTAGTAGGGTCAGAAATCTCACAAACATCATTCCTAAGGGTGGTAACATAACCCTTTTCTAGTAATTGAACAACACTTAACAAACTGCTCTTTAAAGTGGAAATATACAAGATATTAGAAATTGTTTCCATAATACCATTCTTAGTTCTAATTCTACTGTCACCCTTTCCCATCACATCCACAGTAGAGTAACCACCAAAAACTAACTGTAGAACGAAGCCTTCATTTAAATTAGAAAAGGAAGACTTACTTCCACTCATGTGGTTACTATAGCCCGTATCCACATACCTAACATCTTGCTCTGGTTCATTTTCTGCTTGAACTACTGTCAACAAGGTCTTTCCTTCCTTGTTCTCAACAAAATTGGACTTCTTTTCCTCGTCATTAGGTAACCTAGTATAACATTCAAAACGATAATGACCAAATTTATGACAACAAAAGCATTCTACCTTGGATTTGTCAAAATCTCATCTTCTGCTTTTGCCTTGTGGTTGGTCATCATTAGTTGTAAAATTTTTGTTGCCATCTCTCCTACTTTGACCTCCTCTTCCTCTTCCTCTACCTCTACCCCTTCCTCTAAAATTTGAGGAATGAGTATTAGTAAAACCTTCAAAGCTTGCTTCTCGGAAGCTGAACTTCGATTCCTCTTCTGCTTATGGAGCAACAAGGAGCTTCGCAATCCATCAAGAGAGAGTGCATCTATATCTTTTGACTCCTCAATGGTGCAAACAACATAATAAAACTTCGGTGTTAAGAAGCGTAAAATCTTTTCTACGATGGTTACATCCCCCACCTTCTCACCATGGAATCGCATCTTGTTGCTTATCTCCATAGTTCTAGCACAATAGCTAGTGACAGATTCTCCCTCCTTTATCTGCAAAGTTTCGAAATCCCTCCTTAAGGCTTGAAGCTGTACTCGCTTCACTAGGGCAAAGCTTTGATATTTCTTCCTCATAGAATCCCATATATCCTTGGAAGTTTCTTTGCAAAGAATAGTTTCAAGATGGGACAATCAATAGCCTAAAAGAGATGATTCTTTGCCTTCAAATCTTTCAACTTTATCGCTTCGAACTTTGCTTTCTGGGCATATGTCAAAATTTCTCCTATTGGTACTCCAATTCCAGACTCGACAATTGGCTAATATTCTTTTGACCGTAGGAATTTTTCCATCAACATGCTCCAATGGTCATAGTGACCATCAAAGCGAGGAATAGCTGCTTGCACAAAATTGCTCTATGAGGCCATGGGTGATAAAGAGATAAAGACACAAAGCTATGGCTTTTTCTAGGTAAACTCTCCCTTACGATGTTTCTCTCTTTTTCAAGATCTCACTTGCTCTTGTACCACTATTATATAATAGTGGAGAATAAATTCTTAATGCAGACAAAAGAGATGAAAACGTAAGTTTCTGCACAATATTTTACTAGCAAACCAAGAAGCCTTTATATAGGCTTTAAAAGTGAAAAACGTAGGTGAACAACTTCCCACTAACAAACCTATGACCTCACTAACCTACTAACAAAATTAACCTTGAATTGAAACTTGTGGAAACTACCCATGACACCACTACATCAACTAAACTAGTACAGCTAGTTTTTAGGAAGATAAACACAAAGAAAGGAAAGACAATTTTGACTCCGTACAACATAAAAAAATGTGACAGTAGATAGCATACCAATAGGAGCAAGGATGACATGCCGAGCAGCAGAAGCTTAGCAAAAAAACACACCCCAAAAGGACTAATTTGTTAATGCAACCATATACACTGTCCAATGTCCACACCAACAATACGATAAAAACTATGGTGCTTGTTCCTTCAATGAAGAAAAAATGCATATTCATTCTAAGCTTACTCGAACCACATAAACCAAGAATCCGAAATTACCTGCAAGATTTTCGATGTCTGTATCCACCCACCCCCTGCAGAAGGATTTTTCGCTTTTGCATTGCCGCTGCAGCCTACCATAAAGCTCTCCCCCCACCCCCACAAAAAAAAGGAACAATCTTCATCCTAATCATAGCTCTATTGCCCCAAAAAAGATCATAATATGAACACACAGAAGCCAACAAATGCAGTTCCTACCAAAATGAATCTCAGTCAATCTCTAAAACACCTCATTCCTAACTGATGAATCTCAAAGCTTCACTGATCAGAAGGCAAAAAAAAAAAAAAATCATCAAAAAGGGAAAACTTTGAAAAAGAAAATTTGGACCATTTCTCAATTTATGCGTGTCATCCTTGTGCAGAGGCCATGCTAATCTTCTCTGTATCGTTCCAATTTTATCGGAAGGACATCCCCAATTTGGGAGGCTGGCTAGTATAAACAGGAGAATGTAGCTGAGTTCTCCCAATATGGGATGCAAGCGGAAGGGCTTTCTCCCTTTAGTTTTTTCATGCAATTCCAATTAGATCAGTAAAATTTTTGGGTTGCACCAATGGGCTAACAACTATTTACTTTCTACCTTATATGGGCCATAAAAGATAACGTAGGCCTTAATTCATGGAAGTGTTTAGTGTTCTGCGTACTATTGAAATTCTAACATTATTTCCATTTTTGATTAATAGGCGACTCACATGTCACACAAATTATTGTATTTTTTTGTATGTATATCGTTTCTTGATTTAATTTTAATGGAAAAGACTCTGCTTTTCTTTCTATTTTCTAACTGAGATAACATATAATATATTTTAGAAAAAATATTAAAAACTCCTCAAAATATATTTTTATATATGTAATTTATTAAAATATTTTTCCAACCCAAAATACCCATTCCCTCAAGTCTTTGCTCCAAATAAGCCAACTGCTAATTTTTTGGCCAGATTATACTTATTAATTTTTTTAAAAATTACTATTGACTTATTAAATTAAGAAATTTAATGAATTGGCTTTTTTAATAAATTTTTTTCTTTAAATAATTTAAATTGATTTATATGATAATTATTTTAACTTTAATAAATTAAATTTTTTGAGAAATATATTTCTTGAACTTATATATATAAATTATAATCAAAACTGATAAGGAAAATCTTGACTATAAGAGCAATATAGTCAAATAACTAAGAAAAAGGTTCAATAAATTAAAGTAATTGAGTAAGAAAAAGTATCAAAAAGTCTAGGGATGAATTAAACCTATGAAAAAGGATAGAAAAATCCTAATGGGCTCTATGCCCATGAAGAAAAAATTATAAATACCGAGCCCCAAAAAGAATTTGGGCGTAAGAGATCAATAGCAAAAGAACTACAAATCTTCAAGAATTTTGGAGAGTAAGAATCTTTCTACTTGTGTTCTAAATAAAACGAACCAACTTCCTGCTGTCTACAAGAAAGGATACTGCTCTATTTCCGGGTAGCATCATTTTGGCACCCTTTGTGGGAACTATGGATAATGAAGTAGGAATGTTGATGATGCAAATGAGATCGAGAGCTCACGACTCTATCAACCAAGTGGGCCTAATGTCGAAGAACATGGAGAGTTACAATCTAAAGCACTATTGCGCCTAGTACTAGAACCAACTTTCAACGCTCAACCTGCACTGGAGAAGACACCTATACAGCAGGCACCACCTTTTGGAGATCTCATTTCACTGTTGACCTAGAGGTATTCACTTTTGGAGAATGCCACAGCTTAAATTGCGGCCGTATGGTAGTCATCCTATCATTGGAATCGAGCAGCTTCGTTTTCCCCTAAGCAGACTGCTTGGAGTACTATCCCAGAACAAGATGTCATTTTTCCTCCTCCACTTCTGCAAGTGGACTTTCAACCCTCTTTCTAAGGAGATTCCACTTGGTGATCACCCACCACGATTGGAGTATGGACTTGCTCGCTGGTGCCACAATTCACGAAAGAGACTGTCGACTCATACTTGCCCATGACCAAGAAACGTAAAGTTACCCTAATTGATTAGTGCCCAGAGAGGTACCATCATCCTCAAAAAGGTGCCGCAACACTCAAATCTTATTCGCAAAGCAAGACAAGCTTAATCTTACTGCAACACGCAAGTCCACGCATCTACATCTAATCCACACTTGGTCAGCGCAAGATTTTAAGCTTATTCCTTATGTGAATCAAATTCAACACAACTCTAAGTCTCTAGAAGAAAATTGACCCCTATGAACATTGAAAAATAACCTTTGAGACCTAAGGTTCGACAAGGCTCATCAAGATACATTATAAATATAGTACTCTCAGAGAAAAACAAGCACAGTTGCCTGAACTCTAATCCTTACAACAATCCCAAAGAATTTTTCAAGTATGAAATATCCAAACAATTTTTTTTTTTTAAGTTATTCACAAAACTTGAACTCTTGTTAGAAGTCCTTATAGCTTTAAAAGCATAAATCTTCATCAAGAAAAAATTTTCTAAGTCACCCTAGGACAATATATTATGTTTGTTTAGCACTCGAATGGCTCCTTCCACTAGAAAAATGAACAACCACATTCAACAAAAGAATAAAAGTTGGATGTCTTTAGCAAAATACAATTTTCCTAAAAAAGGCCTGATGGTTGGACAACTGATAATTTATTAGGTGCCCAACTAAGGCGCCTGACTAGCTTCTACTGTTACAACCATCTTAAGCTCCTTGGTGGCAGCACTCCCACCACTGCCCTCTCTCATTACCGCAGACTTTGATTTAACTAGGGAGTTTGACTTGAATTGGGTCTTACTTCCTAACATCCTACTCTCAAAATGCGACTAGTGAAATTAATTGATCACCTTGTTAAAATTTATTCAAAATAAATTAAAGTAAGGTAAAAATTTATAAGTGGACTTTATATTATATTTTCAATATGAAAATTAACTTTTCATATCGAAAATAGAGGGACTTAATGACATGACGAATTACATTCCTAAGGGCAAAAAAGTAAAATCGAACTAAAAAATAATTAATTAAATAATAAATGAATAAAAAAGTCAAAGAGTTCAATTGATTAAGCTCACCAAAAAAGACATCCAAACCCTTAGTAGGTTGAAAGCCTACCAAGGCACTAAGGCACAAAAAATAAAAAATAAAAATCAAGCCCTAAAGTCGAATTGTATAGAAAAATTATTTGCAAAATGAGAGCTCAAAATCTCTACTACATGTTATAGAGAAAAGAACTCAAAAGAATTCATTAACTTCCAAAGAGGACACTAGCTCCATTTTCAAGCAATATCGGATATATTAATATTACTATATCTTTTGATTTGATTTTCTTAAATAAGTAAAATAAACTAAAAAGTATCTTGATATTAAACCTATTTTAATTCCAACCTAATCTGTTTTAAGTCAACCTATTTTTGGCTTACGTACCTAAACACATACTCAACGTGATTCACTTAATCTAAGCCAAATTCAATCACCTCTCATTTTCCGCCTTTAATCAAAACTACAACTAGGAATCGTTTAAAATAACTTTTCACCTTTAATCAAAACTACCCCTAGGAATCGTTTAAAATGTCACTTTTATTACCATAACATCCACAAAATACGAATCGTATATATTTTGCTTCATACATGATAAAATTTTGGGCCAAATAAATCACTTCCCTCTCTCTCTCTCATTAACTTATTTTAATTTCAACCTAGACAAGTACTTAACGTTGTTAAGATTTCTGTGGTCACGTCAGACTCGTGCCCAAATCTATGCTTGTTTAAAAAATCTTTTCTTAGGTGGAATTGATCACATGATATTGGAACACGAAGAATCTTAGGGAATGTTTGGTTATATTTTTTGTTTGATTTTATTATGTGTTCGTTATGTATTTTGGAAGATTGAATTGTTAGAGAATGTGAAAATTATTTTTTGGTATGTTTATTTATATTTTGGGGGAGATATTATTTACTGTAGCAGTCAAATCAATGTCTTTTTGTTGGATTTTTGGGATGAAAATGGAATTGAGTGATTTTTTTAATGTTAGAATAATAAAAAAATATATATGATGTATATAATATATATGTATGTATGTATATATTGAAAAATATGTATTTTAGAGGGAAAACGAAGATATATTTGGTTATATTTTCCCCAAACAATATTGTCCTGGAAAAATATAACCAAACATTCCCTTAGTAAATTTCATGCTATCCACATGAATTACTATTAAATTTCATGTCATCCACATAAATTACTAGTAAAATTCATGTTATCTGATAATTGATTCATGTAATTCAAATTATGGATGAATCTACGCTTGCCCTAGAAACAAAGTGCCTTCACATATAAGAAAAAGGGTATTGTTCTTTGTACTCCAAAGTTTGTTTTTGCACTCTATTTGGTTTTTAGTCTATAAGAATTGACAATTATATTCTTTTATTTTCAAGATATCATCCAATTTAAATTGCTGGACAATTATGCCCATAGTGTACTATTCTTTGTCCTATTAGATATAATCTTGATTTATCTCTAGCCTTAATTCATTCCATATCAAACTTGATAGAACATAGAAAAATGAACAGATTACCCCATCTCTAAATTTAATCATCTTACTGAAGACATGTCTATGAACTTCAATAGAAAAATAATAACATCACTACAAAATAGTATACTTTCCTTCCCCAAATGTGGGTCTTGGTTTACTTCACGAAGACTACTGTATAAATTTATTTCAATCAGAAAAATAAAATAAAGAAAAAAAAGAGCACTACACCTTATTATTTAGACTTGGCAAAAAAATACACATACTGCGGACACACAGGAAAATGCGGGTAATAATTTTCTCCGCCCAATAAAATGTGGATAATTTTACCCATCGCCTAATTACTATATTTTTTGACCCAACCCACGAGTACCCACAGGTCAACCATAATTATTTCATATCAAGTTGGACAAGTCGAGATGGAATGTTTTCATGAGTAATAAAATTGAAAGTGATATTTATTATATTAAAGGGCAGGTTTGTCTTGTAAATTAATATAAATATATTTAAGAAGTAAGTGGATATTTTGGTCAATTAACTTAATAAAAAAAATTAAAATAAAGTGCAAATAATAAACTTCAGAATGCAAATAATAATACCCTAAGAAAAAGGGTTATGGATGATAATCAACAAAATGAGCTTTTTCTAGATTCAAAAGGATAAAAGTTTTAGGTCTTATTTTTATCTTTCAATGTTCATACCTAGCTCGGCTCTCAAATCTAAATCTCAACTCATGCAGGTATTTAATTTTTCGTCCAATGGCTAAGTCAAATAATTTCACCCACTTATTTGAGTACTTTACAATTTCGTAATGCATTATTATTACTATGCAAAATTAAAGAGGTAACTCACTTTTACATAAAATGTCGCAATATATATATGTATATCCTGTCACTCACACTAAAAAAAAATTAATTTTATTGACAAATAAATATTAATTGACAATGCAAAAATTATTGCTAATGATATACTTTAATTAAGTGACAACAAATTTTATTTTGTCATTAATAGTATTTTTTTAGTGGCACTAATTTTATTTTGCCACAATATGATTTAATGGATGGCATATTAAATTGTCACCGTTTATAATTACTGACACATCTATATTGACAAAATTTAGTGATAATTTGTCAATATAATTTGCAATAATGTTTTCATTATCACCAATTGTCACTGTATGAGTGTTGCTAATTATCAATGTTGACAATTTAAACACTATTTTATCACACTAACATCATAAATATTATTAGAATAATAAAACAAAATTTTTCGTCACTTAATAAGTTTTACATTGACTTTCTATTTTATTACTAATTTTTCTTTTCTATTTTTTTTTCTTTTCCCTTTAAGTGCCTACATGATCAATTTCAGTGTCCAATCAAAGTTCGTAACCGATAAAAATATTATTAAAATAAAGGAATATTACACAGAAACAACAGTCCCGTGCTGATTCATGGACACTAGTATTCAATTCTACAACTTGCAATAGAGATATTCTGGTATGGTATCTTATAAAATCCCAACTGGGGCAGGATGATTCAAGCTGAACACATCATGTAGAATTATCTTCTTTCTTTCTTTTTTCTTTTTCAATAAATTTTTGACGGCCAAAAATTCATGATAAAAGGCATGGCTAGTCCCATCCCCTGGGCAGTAAGGATAAGCAGAGATAATCTTGGGGTTGTAATTGTAAGCAGTGCAGCAGATCTCCCATAATGTTCACGTTGCGCTGCGTGCACTTTCAACGTCCTGGGCTTGGTCTGTTGATATATTGATAACAACTTGGAACCACTCCTTTTTTGCTTTTTGCTTTTTGTTTTTTTGGTTTTTCTCATATCATCTTTGGATCATTTTCTACTAGTGTATATAGGGGTATAAACAGATATTAAACGGATTAAATATACTGTTTTCATATTCGTATCCGTTTAATTTTTCGAATATTTGGATACGGATACGAATTTGACGGATATTTAAAAATAATATCCAAATTCGTATCCGTCGGATATCGGTCGGATTCGAATATATCCGTATTTGATTGTAATTATTTTGATACATTCATATTTTATTAAACTTATCCGTATTCGAATTATTATTTTATATTCATATTTGATTATAATTATTTAGATATCCATTTACGAATATCCAAATACGTACATGAATCTATGAACCTATAACAAATACATATTTTAATTAATTAATAGAAGGAACTATATAATTTCATTAAAACAAAAGCAATCAAACAAATAACATAATTTTTAATTAATAATTTACTTTATAATTGATTATTAATACTTATAATAATGACATTTAAGGATATTAATTACAAAGTCAGCCAACAATAATTATGTTAATAACTTTATTCTTCAATTTTTTCTCTATATTACAATAAAATTTTAAATTTATTCTTTTTTCTTCTCAATTCTTCAATTATAATTTATATATATATATACATATATGGATTATGAGATTTTTATTGAAAAATATAAATAATATATTATTTAATAAATATATATTCGGATCGGATATTAAACGGATCGGATACGCATTTACCATATCTGTATCCATTTATAATCGAATATCTACTAATCGAATACGGATAATATACGCTTTAAATGGATGTGGGTAAATTTTGTATAAACGAATACAAATGCGAACGGTAAACGAATTTTTGAATATTCATTTATAGCCCTAAGTGTATAATTAAGTAATTATATATTTATATGAAATGAAGTACAAAATGAAATATAAAAGAAGTTGAATTGAATTTTCAAATTCAGTTCTCTCAATCTCAAATATAGATGATTTGCTGATTCTTAAATAGAAAAAAAGTAAAACTTCACTAAATTATAAAAATGTTCTTGGGTTTCTGGGTTTAGGATTTCTCCAATGGCCCTTAAAATGAAAACAAAATGGAAAAAAATGCATAGGAAAATGAATAAGGACTCCCTTTTATTTTGAGAATAAAAGTGTGTCATGAGTAGAGCTGTTAACGAATCAAATCTTTATCAAACAATTCGAGATTCGAATTCGAATAACATATTCGAATTCGAAATTTAACGAATTCGACAATTCGAATTCGAGTTTAGTATAATATTCGATATATAATCGAATCCGAATCAAATCCAATAATATTCGAGTTCGATAGTCGATAAAATATCCAAATATATTTTATTTTATATATATTATTATATATTAATATTTTTATTTCTCAAAACTTAAATTTTTTATAATTTATAATCTATAGTAATGAAACCATTGAATATTATGTCAACTATTACAAGTATTTGATATTTGCTTTTTGGATAAATCAATTATTTTCATTTTGTGACCATAATAAAAGGTGAAAAATCAATAAATAATTTAAAATTCAAGTAAAAAAATTGAGTTAATTGAATATTCAAATCGAATCCAAATATATCGAATAGTTACTCGAATCGAATTCGAGTCCAATTTAGGATTCGAGTAAAATAAATCGAATTGAATTCGAATCCTCAGATATTTGGTTCGATTCGATTCGTTAACAGCCCTAGTCTTGAGTACCCTTTATTAGTGAATGAGATTTGATTTTAATTCTATTTCACCCAAAAATAAAAAAATTGAAGAATATTCGCATTTTATTCTTCTCATTGAGAAAATATTCGTTGTTGAACCTACTTTGTTTTTTCAAAAAAAAAAATTAATTGATATGCGCACAAAATAGGCAGTCCCAAATTCTTTGAAGCATGTAGAATTACGTAACCATTACGAGAATCTAGATATTCATCTTCCCATAGAGAATATATATATATAAAAGGAAAAGAAATTGCTTCTATCCAAGCATATTTTGCGGCATATAAAAGATTTAGTTGTGACTGTATTCCCTTTGAACTTAAAAAACAAAACTCCTAATTCTAAGTTAAAGGACAAATCAAGTTTTGACTAAAAGAGTTTGCTCAAAATCATGTTAAGTGCCAAATGTCCAGCCCATACTACGGTCTACGTCCCAGTACGCAGTTTTTTCCGCATTTTAAAAAGATGCGTCAAGTCTCCTGCTTCCTCGTGGCCTAAGCTGACTAAAAAACTGTACACTAAGTATTAAGAAAGCAATAGAGTGGCCATCTCGTAAAATCTCCAAAACAATGCTGTCAAATGTTGTCCAGAAAATATATGCCATGGACAAGTATGGCTCACCTCTCTCTAGAAAAATTAGTCTTTATAAACTACAGTACTACACCAAACAGGAACAACCAACAATACCCCCACCTGCTCTTAGAAAAGCAAGTCAAGAATATCACTTTTTCATCTCTACTTTGGAACACCAACCATATCACTCCTCGGTTTTCCTCTATAAGAAAATTGCAGAGGGCCAACTAGAAGAAGCTCTTGAGGGAGTATCCATGGCCGGCAGTGGGGTTTTTGGTGAGATAATTGATGGGGATGTTTTCAAGTACTATGCTGATGGAGAGTGGAAGAAGTCTTCTTCTTACAAGTCTGTTTCCATTGTTAATCCCACCACAAGAAAGACTCAGTACAAAGTTCAGGGTATGTTAATTAAAGACAATAATTATGGATAAACTTTGTCTTGATCGCTCGAATTAATTTATGGGTTAGGCATAATTCTGATGATTAATTAGCTCTCTGGTAATAAATATATACCATCAGTCAATTATATGTCCTTTCTTTTTCTCTTTTGAATTTCCCATGTGAGAAGTGGAAAACTATAATTCACTTTCCTTGTCACAAGGGCATGCAAGTGAAAGCAACATAAAACAAAGCCAGAAGCCTTTCTCTTCATATTTATGATTCTAATTTCCAAGTCCCAAAGCTCAGTCAGTTAAAGCTCTGAAGATTCTTGTCTTCCTTTTCTTATTAGTTTATAATTGAGCTTATTTGCCTAAGAAAACCTTACAATTATGTTCTCTTTCATTATGAAATTACAAATAAGAAGAGACATAGTTCTTTATATAGGCGGGATTGTTTTGAAGTGGTTTTGTTGTTAGGACAGTACAATTTTCACTTGGTTCCATTTATTAAAATTTAGTATTCGTTAGCAAATGTTAATAATAATCAAACCAGGGAACGAGGAGGACAGAAACATTTATATGAAATCTAATGAGTTCTAGGAAATGTGTAATAAATTTATAAGGTCTATTTGCTTGATCATGATCAGCTTGCACACAAGAAGAGGTCAATAAGGTCATAGAAACGGCAAAAGCTGCACAAAAGTTGTGGGCGAAAACGCCACTCTGGAAGCGTGCTGAGTTCCTTCACAAAGCTGCAACCATCCTTAAGGAGCACAAAGCGCCTATTGCAGAGGCTTTAATAAAGGAAATCGCAAAACCGGCAAAGGATGCTGTCACTGAGGTTGCTATTAAATTTTAATCCGTCTTAAAGTAGCAAAAAAATTGTTGCTAGTCTTGTACATGTGTTATATTGTTGGATTAATGCAGGTCGTGAGGTCTGGAGATCTGGTTTCTTATTGTGCTGAAGAAGGAGTTAGAATTTTGGGAAAGGGTACATTCCTGGTATCTGATAGTTTTCCAGGAAATGAAAGAACTAAATATTGTCTCACATCCAAGGTATGCTTATAATTTCTTGCATCTTATGTTAACTTGATAGCATTGCCATGGCCTGACTTGTCAATATATCTAAGACCTACTTAACTACTTTGTGGGACATAAGTTTGCTGCTTTCAATGCGGTTATAAATTGATGACAGTTCTACTTGTGTTGTGTAATGAAAATTTTGGTTTCTTGTTCTTGATTCCCGTTGTTGAATCTAGTTGCTGAAGCTACTGAATTTTCAGACATGAAAACTTAGGTGCAATATCTTAACTCTCGTATCTTCAACACATGTGATCTTAAAACTGCAAGGTTTCAAGGAATATCACATGCGTTGGCTGTTATTTTTTATACCTTATAGAACTCAACATTAATGAAGATAAAACTATGGGAGTAAAAAACTTGAACCAATGATCAGATTAATTTATGAAACCATTATATTTATGCATCTCTGCTTATCTTACAGATCCCACTTGGCGTCGTTTTAGCAATCCCTCCTTTCAACTATCCTGTCAACCTTGCTGTCTCGAAAATTGCACCAGCTCTCATTGCCGGAAACTCCCTTGTTCTCAAGCCTCCAACTCAGGTATTCTTACTTTATCACATGTTTCAACTTAATTTTGCGTTATTCCTTGCTTCCAAACCTTAAAATGTCCAACGAACTCAAACCAATATTCATAGTGTGCTGCCAATGAATAAGGCTTTATTTTTTCCTCAAACTGATTCATTTCCACACAGGGTGCAGTAGCTTGCCTTCATATGGTCCACTGCTTTCACTTAGCTGGGTTCCCCAAGGGACTTATCAGCTGTATCACAGGAAAAGGCTCTGACATTGGTGATTTTCTGACAATGCATCCTGGAGTTGACTGCATAAGGTAAAATCAAGGCAAATTATTTGTATTTATCTTTGAGGTTCAGTTGCAACTTTTATCTTTTCACTTCTTGCTTTGATGAAATGCGCTCGCCCGTTTCTGTCAGCTTTACCGGTGGTGACACAGGACTTGCAATTTCAAAGAAAGCAGGCATGATTCCTCTACAGATGGAACTGGGAGGAAAAGATGCTTGTATTGTCCTCGAGGATGCCGATTTAGATTTGGTAGCAGCAAACATCGTGAAAGGGGGATTTTCTTACAGGTATGACATTTTGAACTTGTTATGAGATGCAACATATTTGCACACACAATCACACAAAGAAAAGAGAGAAAAGGGAAATTAGAACAAGAATTTAAGGTAGGTTGGCCAGAGATGCATATGTTTATGGCTAAGATAGAGAGAGAGTTTCCACTATGAAGAAGAAAAGTGAACAGATTGATTTCCTTTACAAAATTCTTAATCCATTGTGATTTCCCCAAATCTTATTTAGGCCAAATGGGCTAAAAAATATAGAATATTTCGACTGGTCCATTCTGTGGGAATCCACCAAATTCAAGCCACAGCAACATAACTTTTAATACTTTTGATTTTCCAATGCATATTCCTCTCTTATCAACTATTCCCTTCTGACATAATAAGGTGCTGCAGGGTAACATGACTTTCGACTTATCCTAGTAAAACATATGAAGGTGCTAGAAAAACCAAGTGACTTGTCCTTTTGAATATGATTATGGTGATGCAAGAATTTTTTAATTGCTTGAAATCCATATTGATTGATTAATGCCCACCATTGCTAACAGTGGTCAGAGGTGCACGGCCGTGAAGGTGGTCTTGGTGATGGAATCCGTAGCTGACACTCTTGTTGAGAAAGTGAAGTCGAAAGTGGCAAAACTGACAGTTGGTCCGCCTGAAGATGATTGTGATATCACTCCAGTCATTACGGAATCATCGGCAAACTTTATTGAAGGACTTGTCATGGATGCTAAACAGAAGGGAGCAACATTTTGCCAAGAGTACAAGAGGGAGGGCAATCTCATCTGGCCATTGTTGTTGGATCACGTACGGCCAGACATGAGAATAGCATGGGAGGAACCATTTGGACCTGTTTTGCCAGTAATTAGAATTGGCTCTATTGAAGAAGGAATTCATCACTGCAATGCCAGCAATTTTGGGCTCCAGGTATAACTTTATTGAGTTAGTTTAAGAGGGGGGGGGGGGGGGAACAACTTTTGTCCAATCCTTACTTCATTTTAATAATTTGTAGGGCTGTGTCTTCACTAAAGATATCAATAAGGCAATGTTAATCAGCGATGCCATGGAGACCGGAACCGTTCAGATTAACTCAGCTCCAGCTCGTGGTCCTGATCATTTTCCTTTCCAGGTAAGTTAGAACTCAAATAAAACCTGGCCTTATCATTGATCTAGGGGTATACCAGTCAAATCCAGTTTCAGTTTATTTGTTGTTTACCTAATCGGGTCGAATGGTTTCCTTCTCAATCGGGTTGATTAGGTTCTAGACTTTGAACCACATAAGGTTAGAGTTGGGTGACCCATTGGTGTCTCCTGCAAAGTTTAAGTTAGTAAAAGTCATGAGGTTGGAGTTAAAGGTGCAAAATAATACACTAAAAACATATTTTTGTCACATAATGACTAAGGTATTTATGGTAGGTGACTAACATGGACTTTATCACATCAAGGCCTAATGGTTAGCCAAGATGATGCCTCATGTAATGCATGAATCAATGGCCAAAATCATGGTTCATGCCCACCCGTGACAAAAGACTCGGATCTTGGAGTTTGGGGGAATTGTTTTTCAATGGGCAGGGGCAAATATGTCATCTTTGGTCTTGGGGCCACACCAACAATATAAAACCAATTCATTCATTATTATGTTGTTTAAGCGTGTTATCTTTTGTGCCCCTTTGGCAATTGAGACAAGCATGGTTTTGTGCAGGGTATTAAGGACAGTGGAATTGGGTCACAAGGTGTTACAAACAGCATCAACATGATGACAAAGAACAAGAGCGTCGTAATCAACTTGCCAACTCCTTCGTACACGATGGGCTAAAAGTTGACATAAATATAAGCCAAGGTTATATATATATATATATATATATTGTGATAACTTTAGCAATATGAGTTTTATTCTTCTCGGTTTGAGGAAAATAAGGTGGTAATTATACCAATGTTGTGACAATCTCCTTCCAAAATTTTGTTTAGCTTATATATAGCTTATAGTCGTCTATTCAAGTTAATTCTTGTTTATGTATACATAGACAATATGTTTATGTAAGGAAGGAATGTTTGAAGATAAACCAGGTCTATGCCAGTCTATCCATTAGACAAGACTGACCTACAGATTTTAGTTCAATTGGCCTGCATTGCCAGTTTCAGTAATTAGATTTGGAAACTTACATATGGTAGAGGCCCACCACAATGCACTAAAGCCCATTTTTGTTCTTCTGAGAATCAAAATTACTGATTGCCCAATTAACAAAAGCATATTAATACATATATTTCTATATATTTCTAGTAACATCACAAATAATTAATACATCTACATACACTAAATTGTCAAGTTCCAATTTAATAAATTAAATAATTTTTATACTCAAATCAAACCAATAAAAAGACTACAACTTGAGAGTTGTTCCTCATCTCTTGACTTTGTTAATTCTCCTCCGCATATGAAAATATCAACAAAAGAGTGAGCTCAGAAGCTCATCAATTATTTTAAATATGTTTAAAATGTAAAATGTTCAATAGTTCAAAATAGCTTATAATGATTTATAATTTATATTACCATGTGACTATAACCCCAAAATTGGGGATTAATCTAGAAATCACATTAACAAAGCTTACAAAATATTTGAAATTAGCTTTTAGCCGGCATATAACAAATGTTCCATATCCAATAGATTCCACATCATATATCCAAATTATTATGGTTAACATGGTTATGCAATATATATTTACACATATTAAGGATTGTAACGTAATCTCTCATACTAAAGAATATTTTAAATCTTAAACATAAGTAAAACACTAACCTTGCATTATTATAAAGTTAAGTAAAAAAGGTAAAACTTCAAGATGCTTCCTCTTCTCTTCTTTCTCTCATATTCTCTCTTATTCCTCTAATATTTTCTCAACCCACAAAGCAAGTATATCTTCACATATTTTCAACATATATAGCCTCATTTTATAATTCATAATTTTTAATTTCCACTAATATATAATTAAAACACCACCACATTATATTCTTAAATAAAATAACCTCTACATATTCTTCAATTGAAATACTATCATTTCATATTCTTCAATTAAAATACCATCATTCCATATTCCTAAATAACTATGCATCTCTTTACATTTTTGAATTAAGATGACACCACTCCATATTCTCCATTCTAATTTATAAAATAAAGATCATAATTAATAATTAAGATCCACTAATTTCTGTATTTAACACTCTATTGAACTAAATATATTTCAATATTGTTATTAATTTTTTTGGCATTACAATAATGCCCTCTGAATCTAAACTATTTCCATAGGGAAAGAAGGAATCCCAAAAAAAATAAAAAATAAAAGAAAGAAAAATTAAAATTTTAGTACAACTTGAAGGAATAAATCACAGTCAGCTAGACAAACAAAGATGGCCATAATTAAGATGCACCAAGATAGGCTAGCAGTTGCTGCATTAATTTCAAACCAAATTAGATGGACTTCTAATACTAATAAAATCGCTATGATAAAAGGGCTGCAAAAGGAAGCCATTATTATCCACTTTTCTGCAAGAATGTAGACAGATCAATTTCATTAGCTTTTGCTAATAATTAAGGGATTTCTAGAAGACACATATTCATTCACTTATTTTTGCAAACGAATATATTACTGAATACATTAACAGCACCTTTGATATGAGTTATTAGTCTCAACATAATCTTCCAATCTCACTTAATATATTTTTTGATAGACAACATGGAAATGCGGGGCGACCCACAATTAATCTAAAGCCCGGCATTATTCATGTAATTGTGTGCTATTCAAGTAGTGGGTTGAGGGTGCGATTATGTAATCTTACCCCCACCATTATAAGTTTACTTCCTTAATTGCCCTTTTTTTCTTTTTCTTGTAAAGGTCAATGGAAGATATGAGGGTTTTATTCAAGAGTAATTTTGTAATTTATCTAATTAATCATGCATATTAAACATGCATTAGAGATTATGATAAATTCTAAATATGGCAGTTAATTGTAAGGACAATCTTCAATATCAAATAGACTAATAAATTATGTAATCTCATCTTATCTCATTCTATTCAAATCTCCGCTATTATCTACATACATTTTTAATCAAACATGCCATAAGATTACAAATTACTTAAGCATACGCTATCAAAAGACTAAACATCTGATATCAAAAATTATTACGAAATTAATTTTGTAACTACAATTACAAATTGTAGCTATAATTTTTCGTAACAATATGTAAGCTACAAAAATTATTAATCAATCTAAGTATTGCTTGTTCAAAGCCCCACTAATTAACTATACATTATCTATAAAAAAAATTAATATATATATATATATATCAAATATTTATTAGCTACGCATTGCTCATAGCGAGATTAGCCACAAAAATATCGAATTTAAATTTGACTAAATTAAATTTTTAGTTAATGGTACGATTTTTTAGCATCAATTACGATTAATTGTAATGATATTTTAATTTTTTGTAGTGATAAATGATAATCGATGCAGAAATATAAATCGGATGAATATTCAAGCTTTTAATTAAACCGGAAATCAAGACTTCCAAAGTCGTGCACCTTTTCCTTACCGCATGAGCATGTTTTGTTAATCAGCTATAAACTCAATTACTTGAATAGCATTTATTAATTTAATGTTGTACTATATCAATATGGAGTACTCAGATGTACTGCCAGTGCAAGACAATAAAACCAATATACAAAACTACATGACTGCACTCTCTTCAAATATGATGGGCTAATCAACTAGTGATTAATCAATATTATAGACATAAATATATTTCTTCTTTTAATAAGCTATGCACTTTAATTTGATAATTATCAAAAGCGAACATCTCCCTTACTACCATTATCAGGACTACCTTACTCTAAACTTTCTTAGATTCCATTTTATTATTATAATACAGATACAGCATTTAACTAAGGGCAAAACCTTATTTTATTACACTGCATTTAGATATGAAAAGGATACAAATCAATTAGATTCCTTTTGAAGGATCTATACCTTGCAGAATATGCTGCATTTTTTGCTATAGATGCCCATACAATGTGTTTCAAGTTATCATGTTGCACTTTTTTTATTATCTTAGCGAAAAAGTCTGTGTATTTGACTAATATTGATATGTTAGATGAGTAAAAGGATATTTTTGTTCCAACAGCTTAAATTTATTATTCTTATATTTTAGAATTGACATCTTTTTATGTGGATTGATATACGATTCATTTGTAACTTAGTAGATACAAATAATTATTTGGGTTATCCATTATATATATGTAATATCATTCTACTATATAAGAAAAATGATATGACAGGTTCACATCAGCACCCTCATATAAATACTCATAATTATGTTGAAATGTACGAGTTTTAATCCTAAGTTATTTGATAGCAGCTTTTAATGATTTCAAAATCTCTACTAACTTAAGTTTTAAATGATTTTCATTGTGTTGAATCGAGAACAAACAGTAAAATTCCCTAATTATCTTGATCTTATCTTTGATTTAAATTAAAATCCATCACTGTAACAAATTGAGTAGATACTTGTTAGATCTTGATATTAGCAAAATCTGTTGGATGACCCAAATAACACACACACACACACACATATATATATTTATAATATTGGAAATGTTTATATGTGAACGAGAGAAGCACATATGCCTGCAACTTCAAGATAATATTGGCAAATGGATTTGGCTTTGAATGAAGTTGTTTTTAAGTGTTGGCAAATCTTCCTCTTGCACATAAGCAAAGGAATATGGACCATGTAGTCCATCTTGGATACAATCCCTTATATTAACTCAAATCATGTCTAATGAATTTCAACATATATACTTTGGTGATAAATTCTTGGTATCGACTTCCAATTTTATCCTCATGATTGATTGATGATTCAAACTTTTGCCAATTCACATTTCCATTTTAGTCCAAGAGCATATGTTCTTCCAAAGTTTATTTTAGTCCAAAAGCATATGTTTCTTTGGAAGTTTGTCGCCTAATATGTTGACTCTATTTTTTTTTCTTTTTCTGATCAAATTGAATTTTATAGAACCGAACTAAATTACATGAGAACTATAATTATACTCTATAATTGACTGTTTTTGTAATTATAAACTAATTATTATATTAGTGCACGCACATAAAATTTTTATCTCCATCAATTTTACGATTTCCAATTAAGCAACAATAATACATATTTGAGAGTATTATGGTTAAGGAAATTTATATATATCTATATATATAAGGACTTTCTTATTTCTAAAAGGCATAATACTAATTATTTAAGTCAATGAGAACAGTTGGCTATATAATTTACAAAAAAAAAGAAAAGAAAAGAAAAGAAAAGACAACTTTGCTAGAAAAGTAAAAGTGCGTATACGCTCATGTTTGGATTACTGCATTAGTTCATATAATTATCTGGGCTTTGAATTTTTTTGACAAAAAAAAATGAAAAACTAAAATATGAAATCATAGAACATTTTTGGAGTTAGAAAAACTTTTATTATGTTCTGTTCATTAAATTATATGATCAAAGAATATTTTATGTACTCAACCGCAATCTTTGGGACAATACCTCACATCGTGTACAGGTCCAAGTATATATTCATAATATCAAAACTAGCTCTTTTAAATAGAATTTTAATTTTAATATTTCCTTCTTCTAAATAATTATTATATCCAACTCCGTTGATACTAATTTCCCTATGCAAGCACCAAAAATAAAATAAATTTCCTACATATTATTCTTTTTTTTTTTTTGGGGGGGGGGGGGGGGGGGGGCGTTCGGCCAAAGTGGGAAATTTATCGGAGTTGCAAAATCAACTTTTGTTAATTACTATATTTTTGTATAGGGACTCGTGAAAATTTAGAACTTATAAAATAACGTAAATGTGTTTGGACATAGTTTGTACACATATTCAGAAATAGTCAACAAAATTCATTGGTGTAATTAGCATTCAAGAACAAAGATATGTACAATTTTCCTCCATATAATGCAAAGAAATTATTCTGAAGATATTTTGTCATCTTATTTTTTATTAAAAAAAATAATCAGTATGTTTTCTTTTATTTTTCTTTGATATGATTTTGTTTCATTTTGTAATCCTCATTTGATTCGATGAACATGACTTGAACAGTAAATTTCAACATATCTCCAGATTGAACTAATTACTGTAATGCATACTAGGTTTTTGTACACTTTGAATCTATTTAATTAATTAATTTATATTTATCTTTTATTTTATTTTATAAATATATGTCAAATATATCTCATAGGCAATCAATATTTTTATAAAAAAAATATTTAACACATTTAGCATTTATTCATAAAATGAAATGAATGATGAAAAGATAGAACAAAATAGATAATTCAAATTGATCGATTTTTATGCATTACAAAAATTATATTGGTCTCATAATTGATAATTCCCTACTCCGTAACTCAGAGGTTATGCTAACAGATTTCCATCGTATGAGTTGATATAATTAATAGATATATAATATCCTTTCTCATGTTGTGAGAAGCAATTAATTGTATCAAAATATCTAGAAATAAATTGTGAGAAGCAATCAGTAGAGCATGAGGCATATTAATTGTCCATAAATTTGATGAAATTTGAAACCAAATTATATGGATTGGGGGAGCGATTAATCAAAGAAAACAAAATTAAGAAAGGAATGTTCAATTAATTCAGCGAGGTTATGTAATAAGTGTCTAGGCGTTATATCTATAGGTTTACCAAATTAAATGGCCTAAACTAAGAAAGAAATATTGTTCAACAATGCTAAAGAAAGAACTAATACAATAGGGAAGATAAAAAGGAAGTGTAATAACTAATAAAATATCAGTTCGACGAATATTGCAAGAGCTTTCAAAGATTGAATGTGGTAACTTGCCAATACGAGTAGAGATTGTCATTGAACAAGTTATAATATGTTTGGAAATGTAGCTTTTACAAAATAAGCTCATGCTAACACGATCTAATTGGAATTCAACCTTCTCAAATTCATAAATTCTCATAAAAGAAGGAACAAATCTATTAATTGTGTATAAAAAGTAGTTTATATTTTCAAGCAATTTTATATTATCGATTTGAAAATATGAATTTGTGAACTTTTGAATGTACATACTAATATAGAGTTGCATCAAGCAAGAGGGTATATATAATGATAAGTTCTAATATTCAGTGAGGTGTTGAAAATAACTCTGCAACGAACCAGTAGTTAAAAGGCGTTGTGTCCTATGAGAATTTTTTAACAATTAGGTCAAACAAAGAGAAAAAGAATAGTTAAGATAAAATGAACACTTAAAAAACAAAACGAAGTTAGAATCAAATCTTATTTTTCTCTTGCTTTATGTTTGATTTAACCGTAAAAAAATTATGTAACAACTTTAACAATTTGTTTGTGTTGCAGGTTGTAAATCCATTTTTGACAAGTATATTTTCAATTAGGGCTGTCAATGGATTGGATTTTAATCCGAATCCGATCTAAACTCGATCCGAATTTTAGGATTTTTATCCGATTAAAATGTCCGATGGATCAGATCCGATTATAAATATTCATAATCCGAAATAAGTGGATCGGATATGAAATTATACAATCCAATCCGATAAAGATCCGAATCCGAATTTTATTAAATATATTATTAAATTGATAATTATATAGTATAAATTATATTAATGAAGATTTTTGACTGGAATGCAATATATGCGATATTATAATTGATAATGCCTAAGTTTTTTATTTCTTTGAAGCAATTAATTTAATAAAGTAATTATATATATACGTATGTTTCATATTATAGCCTAAATACACAATTTATAATGGCTTATGCATTGTAAAATATACATTACCGAATGATCAATTTGATACAACACCCATGGATTATGTCTTAAATCTTTAGCTTTTGCAATGATATGATAAAAAGTTATGAAAAGAAATCTAAATTTGAACTCTTTTAACTTTGTAAATATTATATTTGGATTAAAAGGTAATCTTGAAATCTCATATAACATATCTTATAAGATGGTTCTTTCTAATAATATAAAAATTTAAAGAACACAATTTTTTTTTACTTTCTTATCGGATCGAACTTTCTTATTGGGTTTTGGATTTTTATAGGATCCGGACATGGAATTGGCATGCATAGATCCTATAGGACTCGGATTCAGAATCGGTTATATATACATGTTATTGGATTCGGATTCGGATTATCCTGATTTGATCCAAATCCGACCCGTTGACAGCCCTATTTCCAATAGCAGACTAAACAAAGAACATGTGATATTATTGGTTATTGATTGGACTAGTGTGATGTGATAATGATTTAATTGTATTTAATTTTACAAATATATATAATATTGTATATTAACAAGAAATAAAAAATTTCAATTATATAAGAAAATCATTTCAACGCCAATTTCAAAATTCTTACTCATTTTTAAGTTGTTCTTAAAAAAAAAAAAAAAACACTTCAAAATTAGTCAATTATAGATAAATAATTTAATTAAAAAAATATAATACAATTATTTAACATTAATCCAAGTGATCTTCCTTCTTACGTTTCAAATCCAAGTTAAAATAAATGTTTTTGCACTAAATATCCAACATAGTTTAAATAAAAGAACAAACTCAACATAGGTCACTAAATTCTAAGGCAAACAAACTCATATTTCAAAAAGTTATATGTCTAAAATCTTTAGTCATTATTTTCAACTCTCAATTCCTTGTTTTATTTTTATATTTATCTTTTTATTTTTAATTTTTAAATTTTCAAAATATAACTAAATAAGTGAAGTAGTGATCAAATGGTTGAACTATCACTGATTAAATCAGTTTTTTTGACTGATTTTGACCTATTAGCATCAGGTCAATTATTATCCAATTTTTTAAGCTTCATCCAAATCAAATTGATCACAGGTCATCAATTCGATTGGACCGATCAATTCGAATTTTAAAACGCTGCCAAAAATTCACTTTACTTAAACTTTTGAACTGAATTTTATTAATATACCCCTTCCAATATAAAATTACATCATAATGCTAATATTATGTATTATACACAATCCAATAATTAACATCAGTCTCATAATAATTTTCACAGCTATTTTTGTTTAGCGATGCGGCACGATCTCAGGCTTGAAAAAGGGAAATGTTGGGAGGATATGCTATCATTGGGAAGGAAAATTTTAAAATGGGAACCATAAAGGTGCAAGACATTATAGCTAGGGATTTTGGTGATTCCGAGGCAATAAATGTGTACAAAACAGGAAATTATAATTAACTAAGATATCATATAGTTTGCTAGGTAGTTTAATGGTTATTACACACTGATAATTGGGTTTAAAAAAGCATTTTATGCATAAATTAATCACAAATTGACCACTAAATTAATGAAGCACACATGATCCAAATGTTGTGCTGATTGTATCAACTTGAAATACATAAATTTGACCAACCCAAAGCGAAAAGTGAGGGGGGAACAAAGAAACAAATTTATGCAAGATTGAAAAGAAAGCGACCATCGTATTCTTCACTTGTTATTTATTCTTTTATTGATAAAATATTGCCAAATAATTTGTTTCAACTTGTCGTTGTCAAATATATATATATATATATATTTATATAAATGACTACAAATTATAACTAAATTTTTTCATAACAAATATAATTTTTTAAAATAAGAATTAACAAAAATATTAATTATCAATTTGTGGCAATGTTCATTACAATGGCAACTAAAGTAACTACAAATTATCTAAAGGAAAGTAAATATATAAAAAAAGAATAATCATTAGTTATGAATTAGTTGGAGTGAGTAGTTATGAAAGCATTTCCTTTGTTTCAGAATTGGCTAGATCAATTTTGTATCGGGGACTACAAATTAATTATAGCTGGTGCTCAATTTTATTTTATATTTTTAATTTGTGTTTGTGCTCTAATTTAGAATTATTTTGAAAAAATATAGAGAAGAAAAAAATAAAGTTTCAATTAAATTAACGCCTTAAAGAATAGTTTGGTGATTTTATAAACTTATCAAAATATTATAAAGTATTTGAGACCTTATAAGATGTGATAAAGTATTTAATAAAATTATTAAAAAAATGAACTTACTAAAGGTGGCCATTTCCAATATAACATGATAATACAATAGAGTTAACATGATATCATATATTGAGTTATTGAGTTTAGATTAGAGATTATTACTTTAAGTTGATACTAGTTATTAGCCCATGCATTGTACCGGGCGATAAATTAGAACTAAATTTTTTCCTAAATTATCCTGATTCATAAATATAAAAATAAAAAATATTAGAAAAACAATATATACATTATAAAATACGTATATTTTCATGATAAATAAATTTGAACTCACAAAGAGCATATTTTTATAAAAGTGGAAGGAAAAAAGACAAATATTATTCTATTTTTAAATAGTAAATTGTTTGTTTACATTATTTGTATGATAAACTGTTGTAGGAATTTTTGGCTTATGAAAGACATGTTAATTAAATTACATTGACAAATGACCTATATATATATATATATATATATGCTTGGTAATATGCACATACATATATATATGTATGTGTGTGGTGTTGAGGGGGGGGGGTATGGGTGTGTTTGTCCATAATTTTTTCAAAAACCCAAATTTGATAATGTAAATAATAATGATATGGGATAGTCCAAGTGGCTTGGCCCAAAATACATGGGCCCAAAGGCGCATTACCAAACTCATCTTACGTCCGGGGCCCAACGGCGCACTCGACCCTAATCGACCTCTATCGTCGGTGGTGTAACCCAATAAATAAGCACTCGACTAGGCCTCGTTCAAGGCTGCGGGTCGATTGGTAGAACCTCACCGCTAATCCGCACTCCAATTCGTTGGCAGGTCGTTCATTCTTTCGACCAGGGAGGTCGGCAGAACACAATACCATCCCTGCCGCATTAAATGCACTGACAGGCAGCATGCCTCCGCATTAATGGTGCATGCGGTCCCATTACCACATAGTGCGGCAGACGCATCAACAGTATCCTATCTTATGCCTAAAACCTGGGAAAGCAGCCACCTGGAATAGCACAGGGATGGGAGATGACTAATTGCCCCTCAGGCAAGGACCAAAGCCCTCACTACACATCAAGGACATCTCTGGAAAATCCCCAAGGAGAGAAGGCTATAAATACCCCCACTCAACCTTTCAAAGGTATGCTCTCAAATATACAAAAAGCCCATACTCTACTACTCATATTATCTAGTCGACCCGTATTGACTTGATCGTCGGAGTGCTTAAGCTGAGGGCTCCTCGGCTAGCCTGACATTTGCTAAGTGATTGCAGGATTCAGCCCACCTACATTCATAAATCGACCCCCGAGGTCGAATCTCATCGAAACATCAACTTGATCTAATACCCAAAGGATTCCATCCTCATCATTTGGCGCCATCTGTGGGAAACTTTGAGTCCGCTATCAAAAATGGTAAACACCAGGCGAGCCCCCTCAGCAAGGGAAGAAAGTAGGAGATCCAGCTCTCCTCCGCCTAGACCTCATCAAGAGCCAGGCACCCCAGGATCCAGCGCCCCACCAGAGCCAATGGTCACTTTGACCATGCCCCAATCAATGCAGCTCATCAGTGAGCAGATTTCAGCATAAATTTCAGCTCAACTCTCGGCAACCTTGTATCGACACACCACCTAACCAGAGCCGGCAGCCAGTGCAACACCGCAACCCGTGGCCCTAGAGGGAAAATAGCCTGAAGCAAACTTTTAACGACTAGAATCTAGCAGGCTACCATCGAGGCGCGAGATGAGCCCATGCCATTTTCCAAGAGATGAGGTGGCGGATTCTGTAGACCATGGTGTTCGACCTATTTGAGCCCTGCAGTGCGATAGGGTCGAATGCTCGAGACCCCGCACGAAGATAAATGCATCCCAGGCGGATAAGGAGGAATGGGAGGAGGTATCCCACTAGGTTCAACAATTGAACGACGACTGGAGGAGATCTCAAGGAGAAACACGGGAAGGTTGCCCCACCAAGAGGGACCGCAGAGGTTTCGAAGAGAAAGAGACTCCCCCTTTGTCCAAGACATCATCAACGAGCGCATTGCTGTCGATGCCAAGATTTCGATCGGCTTGCCGAGATACAACGGCTCGATCGACCCGAACGAACATATAATGCAATTCGAGCACATGATGAACTGCATGGACACAACGAGTACATCCACGCTAAGATGCTGGTGACCACCTTTCAAGGGATAGCACACGACTGGTTTGTGAAACTAGAATCGGCATCGATATACTCGTATGACCAGTTATGCGACAAATTTCTACACCAGTTGCGAGCAAGAGAAAAGCCAAACTTCCTTACACCCATTTGCACACAGTAAAGTAGAACGAGGGAGAATTCCTCTGGGACTTTTTCACCCGATTCAACACGGAGGTGTTGAAGATCGACAGCCCGAGAATTGAATTCCTAATCGACGTGTTATTCCTAGGCATCAGGCATAAGGAATGTGCCAATGCATTGGTCCGCGAGTAGCCCAGATCAATGGAGGAGCTTCTCGACCTCACAGAGAAGTACATGACCTAAGAAGAGATGAACAAATTGAAATATGGAAATCTGGAGGCCGACAAGAGGAGAAATAAGGAAAGATGACCGTCAGGTCAGAGAGGGACGTCGATCCCCCATAAAACGCTTCCACGACTACACTTCGCTCAACCTCCCAAGGAAAGAGGTATTGTTTGCCATTCAGCACGACAACTTGCTCAAAAAACCCAGAAAGCTCACGGAGACTGAAGCCATGAAAAAGTCAAAAAAATATTATCATTTCCATCGACAAAAAGGACATGACACGGTAGATTGCTTCAACTTGCGGGATGAGATCGAAAGACTAATTAGTCAGGGCCATCTGAAAAAGTATGTCGAAAAGCAGGCCAGGTGCGAAGAGGGCAAAACCGATTGGATTCCCCATAGAGAAAGGTCAGCCAGCCCGAAGAGATAAGATAAAGGAAAAAGACCTGCCCAAGAATCCCACCCGTCCATCCGAAGAGTCATAGACATGATCGCGAGAGGTCCCACTGGGGGGGATTCTGGGAATGCAAGGAAACAAATCCAAAGACAGCTAGAATAGACCAAACTAGCTAAGGTCGAGAGAGTTTTCCAGCTCTCCACCAGCGCCGAGTCAATCTCCTTCAGCGACTCTGACCTCAACCATACGGAGAACAAGGGAGTCAACAGAAAAATAGACTACCCCGTGGTGATAACACTGGAAGTAGCCAACTTCGAGGTCAGAAAGATATTGGTCAACAACGGTAGCTCCGTGAACATAATGTGTTTGTCCACACTGAATAGAATAAAACTGGGGGAATTAAAATTTGATCCTATCAGAACACCGCTAGTCAGATTTGGTGGGTCGGAGATCATCCCGGAGGGATCTATCAACATATCCACAACATTTGGATAGGGTCCTTGGAGCAGAACCTTGATGATTAATTACTTGGTGGTCGACGCTCCATTCGCCTACAATGTCATCATTGGTCGACCATCCCTAAATAACTTCAGGGCCATTGCCTCTACGTACCACATAAAGGTTAAGTTCCCAACCCCAGCTAGAGTAGGAGAACTTTTGTACAACCTTAAGGACGCATGGCGCTGCTATACCATTTTCGTTGAGTCCAATGAGCAGAAAAAACAACCTCAGTTGAAGTCCTCGGGAGATGCCTTGTAGCGAAACCTGAGAAAAGACCATCAGCTAAGAAGAGGAAGTTTGAAGACACTCGAGTCGAGCCCGTCGGGGAGTTCAAAACAATCGAGCTGGAACTCAAAAACCCCAACAAGACCACTAAGGTCGGGAGCAATATGGGTGACCACCTAGAATGCCTCATTGTCAATTTCCTTCAACGTAACATTGATGTGTTCGCATGGAGAGCCACCGACCTCCAAGGAATCGACCCCAGTATCATAGTCCATCGACTCAACGTGGATCCCACTCATAAACCAGTAAGGCAAAAGACAAGAACTTTCAATGCTGAGAGGTCCCAAATCACGAGGATGAGGTCAACAAGCTTTTCGAAGAAGGATATATTGTAGAAATTCAGTACCCCTCTTGGTTATGTAATGTTGTATTCGTCCCCAAGAATGAGGAAAAATGGCGAATGTGTAATGATTTCATGGACTTGAATAAAGCTTGCTCTAGGGATCCTTATCCCTTGCCTCGTATAGATTTATTAGTGAATTCTACTGTCGGGTGTGAGTTATTGAGTATGATGGATGCCTTCTAAGGTTATTATCAAATATTTATGGCACCCGAGGACAGGGATAAGACCTCTTTCGTCGTCCCCACTGGAGTATATAATTTTTTAGTTATGCCTTTCGGGCTCAAAAACGCTGGAGCAACGTACCAAAGATTGGTCAAGTTTATGTTCAAGAAAGAAATCGTGAGGTCAATGGAGGTCTATGTCGATGATATGATTGTAAAACCTGAGAAGGCTGAAGACTAACTTGTCGATCTCGACCACACCTTTTCCATACTAAGAGCCCTTGGCATGAAACTCAACCCAAATAAGTGGACATTCGGAGTTCGTGGGGGCAAGTTCCTTGGATATATGGTTAGTCAGAAAGGGATTGAGGCAAACCCACATAAGATCCAGGCAATCTTAGATGTTACCCCGCCCCGCACTGTTCGAGATGTTAAATAACTGGTCGGTAGGATCATAGCCCTCGGCAGATTCATTGCGAGGCTGGCCGACAAGAGCCTCCCTTTCTTCAAAATTCTCAGAAACGCAAAGAAATCAGGGTTTCAGTGGACTCAGCAATGCGACCAGGCCTTGGTAGAGCTCAAGCAATATTTTGCTTCGCCGCCCATGCTAGCCAAGCTCAACCTGTGAGAAGTGCTGCAGCTTTGTCTAGCTATATCCACTGATTCGATCATCTCAGTTTTGACATCGATCAGAGATGGGACACACCATCCGGTGTATTATTGCAACAAAGCTTTGCACGGTCCTGAACACAACTATCTTGAGATAGAGAAGTTCGCTCTCGCCCTTGTTACTGTAGCACTAAAACTTCGACCTTACTTTCAATCACACGCGATCATGGTGCTGACGAACCAATCGTTAAAACAGGTTTTATCGAAACCCGACACTTCAGGTTGACTCACCAAGTTGGCCATCGAATTCAGAGAGTTCGACATCACATTCCAGCCGCGGACTGCCATAAAAGCACAAGTCCTGGCCGACTTCATCATTGAAAGACTAAACCTACCGAACCAAAATGTCGAGAATGCCTCGATATAGACATTGCACATCGATGGTTTAGCAACCACATTAGGAGGCGGAATAGGTGTGTCCATCCATTCCCCATTTGCCGATAAGTATGATTTTTCCATAAAGTTCGACTTCCCAATTACCAATAATGAAGTAGAATATGAAGCTCTCATTGCAGGAATGCGCATGGCCGTAGCTCGCGGTGTCGAGCAGCTTATAGCGATCACTAATTCTCAGCTGGTCGCGGAACAGGTTGAGGGCAACTTCGAAGCCAAGGAGGCCAAAATGACTTAGTATCTGATAGAAGTAAGATAATTACGATAATCATTCAGGAGTTTCACCCTGAGCCAGGTCCCTCGAGTAGAGAACGAACGAGCAGACGCACTTTCGAAGCTAGCCAGCTCGATGAAAGGCACCAAGGAAAAAACCATAACATTCTTAGTGGCTAGCAAACATTGTATCCAAGCCACCAATCGCAATCTTGTCGGGTGCGTCGAAGAGGCAGTCTCCTCTTGGCAAGAGCCAATCAAGCTTTAACTAAGTCAGGGGACCATGCCCGTCGATGACAAAGAGGCCCGTAGGCTTAGAGGGCTGGCATCCAAGTTTGCACTTGATGACCATTGGCAGCTCTATAGGAGGTCAATATCAGGACCCCCACTGAAATACCTAGCACCCGAAGAGGCAAACCAAGTACTACAGGAGATTCACATCGGCATCTGCGGCAACCATTCTGGTGGTCAATATTTAGCACACAAAGTTGTCCGTTACCGTTATTTTTGGCCTACCATATTGCGAGACTCCGTCGACTTCGCCAGAAGATGCCCATTATGCCAGATCCATTCGAACATACCGCACTAACCAGCTGCATTGATGGTCAATGTCCAGATAACATGGCCATTCGACCAGTGGGGGATCGACATAATTGGATCTCTCCCCAAGACATCCGATCAGTGCAAATTCATCATCGTGGCAGTCGAGTACTTTACTAAATGGGTAGAAGCCGAAGCAGTTCCAAAAAACACCGATGTGGCTATCAAGAGCTTCATCTAGAATAACATAATATGTCGATTCGGTCTGCCCAAAGTCCTGATCTTGGATAATGACACTCAGTTTCAAAGTAAGAGCACGAGAAAATGGTGCGAGGCTCTAGGAGTCAGCCAGCACTTTACGTCGATAAGAAACCGCCAGGCCAATGGCCAGACGGAGGTCACGAACATAACAGTTCTCGATCACCTCAAGGCTCGAATAGCTGGCACAGGAGCCAGTTGGGCAGACTACCTCCCAGGGGTGTTGTGGGCATATAGGACCACGCCTTGAATAGCCACGAGCTATAGCCCGTACAGCTTGGTCTACGGATCTGAAGCAGTAATTTCGTCCGAGTTGATCCAGCACACAGCTCGAGTAATTCACTATAATCCGATAAAAAATGCAATAGAGAGGACTCTTGACCTAATCACTGTCGACGAGTTGCGCCACGCAGTCTATAATACGATGCAGCGATATCGATCAAAAATGACGGAATGTTATAACAAAACAGTGCGACCCCAGAGCTTCAAGGTTGGCAACCTCGTCCTCAAGAAAGTGGAAGTATAAAAAAATATAGGAAAACTCGACCCAAAGTGGGAGGGACCTTACTCAGTGATTAAAGTGTCCAAGAACAACACCTATCGACTAGCAGACGCAATAGGCAACGAACTACCACGACCGTGGAATGTTGTAAACCTAAAGAGACTCTATGTATAAACGGCCATCAGCCTCCTTTGTACTTCCCAGTAGCGATAAAAGTTACCACACATTCTATAAATACAAACTTACACAAGTTTACAACCCCCAGTCGACCTCGAAGTCGACCAAGCAGGTTTCTAGCCGCCAAGTCGAGGCTTCACAGACGAGACCAAATAGTCAACCCCGAAGTTGATCAAGCAGGCATCTAACCGCCAAGTCAAGGCTTCCTAATCGAGACCAAATAGTCGACCCCGAAGCCGACCAAGCAGGCTTCTAGCCTCCAAGTCGAGGCTTCCCGGCCGAGACCAATTAGTCGACAGCATAGTTGCTAAATTATTTGAAGCTTATCATTTATTACCAAATGTCGACCATATAGACGTTAAACTACTCAAAAGTTTATCATCAAGCGGTTACTTTGTCTAACCAAACAATTGGCACAACGGTTTGTAGTCGTAAACGTTGTTAACTTCTTCAGTTAAATTGCACCCACGAGGTGGCAGTTTATTGTCTCTGATCCATCATGTTGTATATTACTTACAATTCACTCGATAAGGTCCTTGAATTAATCTTGGCTAAGTGCCTCATCCATATTTTCTACAAAATAAAGACAATCAAGGTAAAATCTCGACAAAAAACTTGCTTAAACGCAGAAAATATTCGTTTATACAAAATGAAAAATCAACCGTGCAACAATGTCTGCTCGAGGCAATTCTATTATATACAAAAAAAGAAAATACTATAACATCTAAGTAGCAACAACTTCAGCTCGACCCAGCATTCTCATCACCACCGGCTCGAGCACCATTTTCAATGGCTTGCTCGAGCTCATTGCTCGAGGGGATAGCAATCGGAACAGGCTCGAGGATGGCAACAACAACTGGTACAGCAGCAGTTGCCGGCTGAGAAGGACCAGCCACATCACTTAGGAATCGACCTTCCAGAAGAGGAAGGTATGCGGTTGTATCGACCTCCCCCTCCTTGACCTCGAACGCGAAGTTGTCGGCAAAGTCAATTTCTTGTGCAATTGCCTTCAACCTCTTCTCGATCTCGGCCCACTTCCTCTATTCATCTGTCAAAAGCACATATGGCGGAACCTCTGCGACACCCTCAACCACAGTGGCTTCGATGCCTCCACCCTTAGCCTCGCCGTCATCCTCTAGATAGGGTTGTAACTGCTCGTCGAGCAAATAATTGAGGCGATACCTGTCTTCTGGTCAGAATGAGTAGCCCAAAAAATACAGCTGTTTAAGCGCCTTCTCGAAAGAATTGCGAGCGTCGTCGAGCGCAAACATAATGCTTGCATCCTGGAATGTTGAGCTTATCATGAATTGCTGCACCGCCTCCCGTCACATCAATAGTAGTATCCGGTAGAACTCAGTTTGGGCCTCGTCTAGGCCAGCATTCCGACCTGCGGATCAACCAGAGGCTAAGGCCACCTACCCATCTAGCAGAGCTATTTTCAGTAGCTCGTCCAGCCTAGTTCTCTCCTCAACAGAGGCAACTAATTGACCATCCCTCGTTTGAAGCTGCATGTTCAGCTCCTCGACTTGCTTGGTGAGTTCCTTGACTCTTGTTTGTGAGGACTCGAGCTGAGCTTTGAGAGTCTCCGCATCTCTGCCAGCTTGCAGCTGCTCGTGATCGGCCAAGGTTAACTCTGACCACCTGTAAAAATTATACCCCAGCTGGCCGACCTGAAAGACTGCATTGTTAATAAGAATACAAATAATCGACGAGTATTTATACTCAATCAAAACCTTACCATGTTGGCGTGATAGGTGAACGCCCGAAGAGCAGCGTCCTAGCTCAGGCCCATTAGCTTTTTCTGGTGGACTAAGAACTGCCCAGCCATCAGCACTTTTAGCAGAGCAACGCTCGTCTGCCCCGCCGTCTCCATCGATAGCAAGTTATGCACAATCATGCCGGGCTCAGTCCCAAACCTAGGCGAAGGTAGTTTGGGCAGCTAAAATAGAAGATCATCCCCGCGGGTCCCGAATAGGTCATCCCCCGTCGGTAGGCTCGACCTCGCGGCCTTTCCTTTCCCCTTTTCGGCGGCGGTCCTCTTCGGAGCAGGTCCTGCCTGCTCCAACATTGCTCTTTTACCTCGACCCGCATGGCTACTGCCTGTAGTTGCAATGGGTCGAGCTGGCGATTGTGTTACTGCCTCCTGTTGAGGCACATCGACCGCCGCTCGACAAGCCACCGTCGCCTAGCAGCGCTGTTGTTCCTCTCCGCTCTCGTTAGAGCTTTGGCCCTTGAACGGTTCATGATCTCGTTGCGATCTGTCAAGCAGCAAAACAGAAAAAGTCAAAATTGACCACAAGAACAGAAAAATAACAAACTGAAAGAAGCACAGTCTACCTAGTCAGTCATCCACAGGCAAATTTAACAGAGCTAGCGACAACCTAGCCAATACCAAACTCCTCTTCTCGATAAACACCGAGGCCTGCATTAAGCCAAATTCGACCAGATCCCGAATGAAAGTATTGGGCCAGGTCAGGGTTAGGTTACTTAGTATCTTGACATGCCCCATCCACCAGCCCCGAGGAATGTTGAAACCCCCAGCAACCCGAACAAACAGATAACGTTTTTTCCATTCTTGCCCGTAAAAGGAGGCTGGGGTTACAAGGAATTTACGGTGAGGTCGAGTGGTTAAATAGTAGAAACCCGACTCGTCGGTGCTACCTGACTTGCGGGACATGGAAAGATGGAAGAGGTTCGAAAAGTTTTCAAAATTGGCGGGCTGGTCGAATAGGTGCATCAAGATAATGAAACTATAAATGATCGAGAAACAATTTGGCAGTAACTAGGTTATACACACTTGAAGGCCTCTAAGCAGGCCGACCATTTGAGCACTTAGAGGAAACCTAAGACCACACCTAAAGGCATCCTAAAAAATAGTGATACAGCCTGCCGGGGGGCGATGTATTCGACCAGAAGCCCCAGGCGTCAATAGTTCATACTCGAGAGGAATATGGTATAACTACCTAATGCGTCTTAAATCAACAAGGGTGATGGTTGATACAATTTCACTATAATGATCCGGGGTGAATAATCGACCTCGTGAGGGAAGAACCTGACTTGGCCCAACGCCATCTCCCCTGCGGTCGCCACTCGAGCTACTGGAACTCGAATAATCGCTCGACGAATCACTTGACTTGTCTGGCAAGCCCCCCAGGCCTGTCAAAGTAGGTAACCTCACTATCCTCCCCACGACTGCCCTCCGAACCAAATAAACTCAACATCATGCCAATAAATCTAAAAAGACACTGACGAGAAGGAAATGAGGTACTTACTAAATTGAAGAACTAAGAGCATAAGGTATTAGTAGCGAAAACGGTTGGCTAAGCGCTCGACCAGATGCAAAGGCAGTAAAAGTAAAAATGTCTATTTTTATAACGGATATTTATAGGCGTGTGAGTGCAGGAATCCAAGCGGTTGTAATAATGTTGTAACCGCCGCACCACACCACGACGTAATCGCTCATTAAATGCGCTAAAGCCTGATCGATTTTCAAAAACCCTCGTCGATCCATGCAACTGCCCACCAAGCTACTTCCTAATCCTTTTGGTCGGCCCCCTCGATCAACATTTGAAAGTGGGGGGGGGGGGACTCATGATATGGGATAGCCCAAGTGGCTTGTACCAAACCATATGGGCCCAAAGGCGCAGTACCAAACCCATCTTATGTCTAGGGCCCAACGCACACTCGACCCTAATCGACCTCTATGATCGGCGGTGTACCTTAGTAAATGAGTACTCGACCAGGCCTCATTAAAGGCTGTGGGTTGATTGGTAGACCTGCACCGCAAATCCGTACTCCAATCCGTTGGCAGGTCATTCATTCTTTCAACTAGGGAGGTCGGCAGAACACAGCACCATCCCTACCGCATTAAATGCACTGACAGGCGGCATGCCTTCGCATTAATGGTGCATGCTGCCCCATTACCACTTGGCGCGGCAGACACGTCAACAATGTCCTATCTTGTCCCTAAAATCTAAGAAAGCAGCCACCTGAAATAGCACAGGGATGAGAGATGAATAATTGCCCCTCAAGCAAGGACCAGAGCCCTCTCTATACATCAATGACATCTCTGGAAAATCCCCAAGGAGAGAAGGCTATAAATACCCCCACTCCAACCTTTCAAAGGTATGCTCTCACATATACAAAAAGCCCATACTCTACTACTCATATTATATAGTCGACCCGTATTGACTTGATCGTCGGAGTGCCTAAGCCGATGGCTCTTTGGCTAGCCTAACGTTTGTTAAGTGATTGCAGAATTCTGCCCACTTACATTCGTAAATCGACCCCCGAGGTCGAATCTCATCGAAACATCAACTTGATCTAATACCCAACGAATTCCACCCTCATTAAATAAATATTAGAACAAAATTATTGGACAACAAAGGAAGGAGTATAAAAATTATATATTAAATTAAGGAGTTACAAAAATTAATATAAAATTAGATATATTCACACACACACACACACACACACACATATATATATATTGAATATTTGTTAAAATTAGTTATGAATAGTTATAAAAGACAAACTAATATAATTCTTTTTATATTAATATTAAAACAAATATTGATATAATATATATATATATGTTGACATAAGTAAAATGATATAAAATTAATAATATAATAAGAAATTACAAAAATTAATATAGGAAGTTACATATATTGTATATATAAATATGTTGACAAATATGAAAAAAAGAAGATAAATATGAAAATATGCTATAGGGAGTTACATATATTATTTATGGAATATATTACATGACAAAAAAGAATAAAACTAATTTATGCATATCATTGCCACATAAGAAATACATCTAAAATAGGATTGAATATCATTATACTTTATATATATTAGATAGGACCAACACGATAAGCAATTTAAATTTTTTGAATGAATTTACATTGAGTTTAGAATAACACGATAATTTACCGTGTGGCATGGGATTTTTCCTTTCTACTTTCTATTCTAATTTCCTTTCATTCCATATATCTGTCTCCCAGACCAAAGAGCCCACCTCCATCCCTTGGCCCTTGATTCACTCTCAATCTACTTCCACAAGCTACTAGAGTCGTTGAAAAGTTGGTTTAGAAAGTTGATGGAATCAAACTTTAATCAATTAGTTAAGTAAATTTTATTTATTAATGAAAGTATTTTAAATTATTGTGATCTATACCGTAGTCGGTAGATAGATTCTAATAATAATTTTATAGAATTAATTAAGGAAACTTCGTAAATTATGAAAAGAGTCATTAAATAAAAATTAATATCATGTCACGTTATTCCTATGTGTATACAATAGTCTTGAATTATTTTGAGGGCTAGGATTGTGTAGGGTAGATGTATAATCTAGTGTAATTAATTATTTGGTTGTCACAATTACAGTCTATGATTAATAAAAAGCCTAGTATTTAATTCTAAAGTGTTGGGATTATGTATCTCACCTTCTTGGTGTGATTAATAATCTTAGGATTAGAAACATTGAGATTAATGTACCAAATGACAAAATTATCCCTCTACATAAACTAGACTTAATTAACAAAAATGTATATATCACTAAAACTTGATTTATAGAACGAAATATTTAATAAAATTCTAAATTACTTGCGCAATTAAATTTATTTTTATAATATTCTTTTATACAATATTTATCTAAAACATATAAATTTTTTATATGAAAATTATTCCTTCCATGATAATAAGATTTCAAAAATAAACTTTTTTTTTTTCGTAAATTGAAAAATAAATAATAATTTTCAAATATAAATTTACACTTAATATGAATTTATTTTGTAAATTACAAACTAATATCCACCACCATATTAAATATAAAATAGTTTAATTTGCGAAAAAAGTCAATAATTTTGTAAAATTTGAAAATAAATTATTTTTCAAAATAAATATCAACTCTTTTTTAGGTAATAATATTTGAGAAAAAGGTCTAAAAATAGAGACTTACTCACTACAACACTACATATTTAAACTTTTTTAATGAAAATAATTTAATTATTAAAATAAGATTGCAGATGAAATTGATATTTTACATTTATCATAAGTTGAGATCCTAAACATCCAAACAACTAATTGTATTAAAATTAGGATATCCAAATTAGTAATATAAACAAACAAACAAACTATTGATATATTTGCTAGCTAATGAATCCTACACTTATTAATCATATCCAATCCTCTCATAGAAAGCAAACGAGCCTTGAAAGTATTGGTAGGGAGTAGAAAGTATGGATGAAGAAAAGACAGTTACGAATAGTGAAATTTCGATGCATCAGTTGAAGAATTGGTGCAAAATTGAGAATTCAAATGTTGGGAAAAAAATGACACATTTCAGAGGCCAAATGTCACAACATGATTCTAAACACTTCAACGGGTCAAGAAGGATTTTATACCATATCGTCTTCTCTCCACCCTCATTCAATCAAATGAACAAGGTAAATTTTGATTGTTAATTTAAAATTTTTGCCAAGTTTGAAATTATATTTGAGTAAGTAAGAATCACATTCAAATTATTTGAAATTTCAATTATTTTTATTAATTGAATTGATTTTAACTAAAATTTTAATAAAAAAACGTATTCAAATTTAGTTTGTTATGCTTAATTCAATTAATGAAATTTTGGCCCTAAAATTGGAAATCATGGCTAGGTTTGATATCGGTATTTATATGCTACTATAGTAGTGATTATTGTTGATTTAAAAATTAATAAATTTTATATTAATTTATTGACGCGTGATATAAATTTATATAATTGATCATTCAAAATATAAATTCAATTTTTATTAATAATCTTCAAATTTTTTAATTACACATGCATACTCAATAAGGATTTGTTAGTGTTCAAATCTCAAACTCCATACTGCTAGCAGTTATTGCACGCGAATCTCACATGCATAAAATATTTTTAAGTAATACATATTATATATATGTGCATATATATTATCATATTCATTATACTAAAAATTGGCATGCATCTAAAATATATATTTATAATCTGCATAATTATGAAAATACTATTCATATAAATAAACATTTTATAGTTCATTATCGGATCAAATAAAAAAATTCAAGATTCACCAAAGTATTAGCTTATCTTATAGTAATGGAAGTTTTTAAAGGCATGATGATATTTAGATAGTGTATCACAATTATAACCGGATTTTATTGAATGTATAGGGTAAATAAAAAGGGCAAATTTGGTACATTTGAAATTTGATATCATAACTACATATATGTATATGAATTTTCAATTTAATCCTCAATACGATATTTTTAGGTTTATTTTATAAAAAAATTAAAGGGTAAAGCTTGTAAAAAATCATAAATAACTTTTATTTTAGACACAAAATAAGGTTTTTTTTTTTTTTTTAATAATAGTATAGAAGTACAAATAAATAAGATTGTGATCGGGTCGAATCGAATTAACTTTGGAGGAAATTTTCGAGATGACTTGATGAAACTCTAGCTTGGCCTGTATCAGCTGAATTAAGCTCGAATTTATCAAGTGAGTTTTAAATAATTGCAAGATCGATTTGGAGCTCTTGTTCGAGCTAAAATTTCAAAATATAATTATATTAATATAATATATATTTATCAATAAAATAATAAAATAATATTAAAGTTATATTTGATCGCAAGCCTCGAGTGTAGATAAGGGTGGCTCGAGATCTTTTCGAAATAGAGATCAAGTTTAAGTTAACTTGAAATAACTTAGCCACGCGAGCTGATTGGACTTGTTTGCTCACTTATTTATAAATATAAGGGTGATGACAATGTATTAATTCATCACTTAGTTGTTGTTATTATTATTATTATTATTTACAATGAAATGATGAAGGATTTTTTAACTTGAGTCTAAAGCAAGAGCATGAAGAAGCACATCATTCCTATCCATCCCATTTAAGTAGATACATAGGGCATTTTTGGCTAGATAATGCACATAGGCGTTAGCACTATGCCTAACATGGAAAAAGGAGGGGAAGTAGCATAGCCAAGCAAAATTTTTGCATCCGAGATAACAGGTCCTATAGCAGAGATTCACCACTATCTCCTTAAGTGCTCGAATTACAGACAAACAATCTCCTTCAATGCATACTGTCAGCCAGGCATGTGGTGAACATAATTCACATGCAAACATGGCAGCCATGCATTCAACAGCTTCAAGCATGAGTGGCATGTTCACTAACCTGGAGATCCAAGCAAGGCACTGTGCTCGATGGTCTCTCGCAACTATACGAATACCAATTGCTTGTGCTTCATTGAAAACCGCGGCATCAAAATTGATCTCAACATGTCCGTCGACCAGTGCCTCCCATACAACATCTCTACTCGTTAAATATTCATCCAATAATGCCACAGTATTAGCTCTTCTGAAATCATTCAATAATGAAAGAGCAAAACTGACTGTGTCCATAGTCGTCCAAGTCCCTCCTCCAAACTTATCGTTATTCCTCTTGTACCACAAACTCCTACAGCATACTAAGGAAAGCTCAAAGGACTAGTGATCCAGGCCCCTGTACACCAAGTGAAACCATTCGAAAATAAAACCAACAGAGTGAATTAAACAAGAATACGGTGAGTTGAAAGAGCCCAAACCTGCCTGGTGTCACTCCACATTTTCACAAAGATCACATAAGGGGTTAGACCATAATCTCTTGACTACCAAAGATTTGTTCGTTGGAAGGAAATTACGAACTGCTCGTCATGCAAATTGTTTCACCTTTGCGGAATTTTATACGCCCATATGAAATGGTAGCCATAACTGATTATAGAGTTGGTAGAACCTGTTGCATCTTCAGCCATTCTTTGTTTCAATGATGTATCCAAATAGTAAGCTGTTGTAACTGAAAAAAAATACTTGATTTGGAATAATGCCAAATCATTATGTCTTCATTATTGCTAGTTCCAAGAGGTATAGACAGAATGTCTGCATTTAATTTTCATTCTCCAAGAAAATTTGATCATCTAAAGTTTTTCTCCACGGTCCTAATTCTGAATGAATCAATTCCGATACTGTAGCATCAATTGGAAGCATCCTTGGAGGTGAGAAAATTCGAAAAGTCGGCTCTCTTGTTAACCATTTATTCATCCAAATGTGAACTCCCAAACCATTTCTAATCCTCAATCCTATGCCTTCCCGGAGAAGACTTACACTATGTTTGGTTTAAGAATTTTGATGAGGAAAAAAAAAAATGATAAAGAAAAGAAAAGTAAAATTAAGGAAATATAAAATTTCAAATTTGTTTGGTTATAAAAAAAAAATAATGAAAAAAGAATTGGAAGAAGAATGGTGATAAATGTCTTGGACAAGAGGAGAGAGGTCAAATGGAATTTTCCCTCATTTTCCTCACCATTTTGTGAAGAAAATTCATTTCCTTCAATACCTTTGTTTTTCCCTAAGTTTTCTCTTCTTTAGTATTTTCCTTGTCCACCAAACAATTAAAAAAAAATTCCTTTGCATTTTCTTTTCTTTTCCTCACTAAAATCCTTGAACCAGACATAGTGTTAAGGATTCTCAAATGCTTTTCCATGAGAAAGATTGAATCCAAAGAAGCATAAATTACTTCACAGTCCGAAAAGTATTTTAGATTTAATAAGTCTGGGGAATAAGAGGTCTGGCTTGATAAGTACGAGTTTTCTAGGGTCTCGTACCCATGGTTCTGGCTTGTCTTTTGTACTCCTTTTTTAATCGTTCATATTAGTTTGATTTAATCCTCACTTTCGAACCATCATAAAGTGAAGAACCATGGTTCTTCCATAGAACCATCTTCTTTTAAAATTAAATTATGAAAAATAAAATAAAAATCATTACCCTTCCAATACTCAATGACCAATTAACCTTATTAATTTTAATAAATTAAAAACCGTCTTTTTCTAATATTAAACCCTAATTTAATCAGAAGAAAATCAAAGAAAATAAACCCTACGAGACGAATTCAATCAAAAGAAATTAAAATCTGTATGATGACTACTTTTGAAAACCTTACATTGGAAACACATTTTCCATTATTGATGACTTGAATTGTTGCAGGACAGGGAAGCTTTAATGAAATTATTGACATTCCAGAGTGTTGAAGAGACGATCAAGAAAAGAGTCGAAAAAAAAGTGATGATATTAGGTTAGGATGTGGATGTAGAAGAAAAAACAACAATGAGAAATACAAGGTTAATCCATCTGTAGTTTCTCAATTGTATGGAGAGTGGGTTATCCCTTAACAAAATTTGTTCAGGTCGAATACCTTCTCCGTCGTTTGGATTAAGCCTCTTAACTATTGTAACATTTTTTTTAATGTTTTAATGTAGTAGGATCATCAAACTTTGTGGACAATTATTGTTCCTACAATAAAAAAATATGATTGAATTCGTCTCTTAGGGTTTATTTTTTTTTATTTTTTTTTTCTGATTGAATTAGGGCTTAATATTAGGAAAAGGAGGTTTTTAATTTATTAAAATTAATAAGGTTAATTTGGTCATTGAGTATTGGAAGGGTAATGATTTTTATTTTATTTTTCATAATTTAATTTATAAAAAAGATGATTCCATGTAAAAACCATGGTTCTTCACTTTATGATGGTTCGAATGTGAGAATTAAATCAAACTGATATGAATGACTAAAAAATGAGTACGTGATGACAAGTTAAAACTATGAGTATAGAACCTTAGAAAACCCGAAGTACGTAATCTCCATCCTTACTTTACCAGGAGAGCTCTATTAAAAGATCTAAAACCTAGAAAACCCGTTCCCCATTACTCAATTAATTTGACCACGCAATTTGTTGTGTACAATTTTACCATAAGTACAACTAACCACAATAGAGTATTAGGGGTGACAATTTTCAATACGACACGATAACTCGATAAGAATTCGACACGAAAAAATTAAATTTTGATCGACTCATTTTGGATTCGAGTCCAATAAAGTCGACACGAATAAGAACTCGAAGAAAATGGGATGGGTTGGGTTGGGTTGAATTTTAGGTTACATGAACAATTACACAGCAATCCGAATCCACCTAAACCAACTCGATCCAAATCAAATTAAATAAATAAAATTTAAATTTTTTAGGAGTAAAAATATAAAATAACAAAATAAAACTTAAAATTTTTAGCTTTAGCATATCAAAATTACTACTTTGGTATTTTTTGGTCTTATCTATTTTCGTAAACGTATAGGATGAATGATTACAATTTTATATTGTTTCTAATGGTTATTTTTTCGTATCCAAGTGGACATGAAAGTTATTCTGTAAAGAGTTGACAAAATACTGTTTTGACTATTGAATTGTTCTACAAATTTTTCTTAGGCCTTGTGCAATGCAAGATTAATTTAACATATATAAATAGACAGGAATTATTTCTATTGAGAGGTTATAAAAAAATCAAAAGACTCAAGCAAGTTTTTATGATAAATTATGTGTTCAATTAAAATACTTGTTTACTTATTTGCTTGATGATAGTTTTATTAATTTATGTACTGCTTAATTGAATCAATACAAAGTAGAGAAATAATGTCATTTTAAGAAATTAAAAAAGACAATTTGACTGATATGAAAGATACAAAAATTAAAGAGAGTGAGTGAGTAAAACTTGAAAAAGTATGCTATTTTTAAAAATAAGTTACATTATAACTTCAATATTTTTATAATGATGATAGATATTACAAAGTGAAAGGAACAAAAAGTCCTAAAATCAATATATTATGTGGTTCAGTTAATTTTTTTTTAATAAAACTGCTATTGTGAATTTATGATAAGAATTTCTTACTATTATTTTCATTTATTAATAATTAAGAATATATCAAATTAAAAGATAAAAATGCCAAAAAATTTCTAAAAATTAAAAAAAAAATGTTTGAAATAACTATTTTAAATCAAATTAGCAGAGTTGGATTGAGTTGATTTGAGTTGGCGAGTTGACATAATAAAAATCTGATCAACCTGAACTTGACCTAATATAATTCAAATTGTATTAAAGTTAAACATTTTCAGATTGTCATCAAGTTAAATTGAATTAAAATTAAAAAAATCAATATTATACCCACCTCAACCAAACTTGAATCCATCCAACCCACCCAAGTTGCCATCCTTCGGCATCCTTCAATTATAGAGCCCCACGTTTATATTAAGATAATAACAGAAATAAAGCTTGAGAGATAAGGGAAAAGGAAAAAGGTTGCCTGCCGATACATACAGGTGTGTGTATGTATTTGGGGGTGGGGGGGTGGAGGGGGTAGAGAGGCTTTGCTATTTATTGCAACTGCGAGCCCCGAGAGTACAAACCTCATTTTTCTATAAACATTCCAAATTTTCCAAACCCCAAACATGATTCTCTTGCTTCCATGTCGTCCCTGTCTCTGACTAGTAACCCTCTTAAGTTCACAAACTACAACTCCTACTGAGATTTTCTTGCTTCGCATCTTCTGATTTTACATATATATATATATATATATATGCAACCTATCATTGGAGAATCGCCGGCCATGAACAATCTAAACTCACTGCTAGACCAGCACCAAACCTCATCCCTCCAAGAAATTCACAGTCATGGCCAGCCCCAGGTATCCTTATCTCCCCACTTCGATTCCACGTTGTCCCACGACGATTTTCTCGAACAAATGCTGTCTTCCGTCCCTTCCTCCGCTTCCTCTTTCCCCTGGGCCGACGAACAGCCGCCGTCGGGCTTGCTGGGTCACTTGGATGAGCAGTCGGCGGCGATGTTGGCATCCAAGATGAGGCAGCATCAGATCAGCAACGGCGCCGCCAAGACCTTGATGCTTCAGCAGCAGTTGTTGCTTTCCAGAAGCCTCTCCGCCGCCAGTGGCCTCCGCTCGCCGACCGGAGCCGATGCTGGCTTCCTCCCCATGCCTCACGGTGATCAGAACGACGTCGTTGGGGGTCCCTCCTTCAAGTCTGCTAACCCGGTTAGCTTTTTCTTCTTCTCTGTTTTTCTAAATTATTAAGTGATATAAAATTATAGAAATCAAATAATAAATTATACTCAAATTAATTATTATTTGGTAATAATTAAATGCAGGGAAATGATGCATCAGTTAAAGCTCTGTTCAATGGCTTCACCGGATCTCTCGGTCAAGCGCCAAATCAACCCCAGCATTTCCAACACCCTCAGGTTTGTGCAATGTTTATTTAGCACTATCTGTTTCATTTTTCTAGTTTGAAATTTTTTATATTTTCCTATACTGATAATGATGATAGTATTTGGGAATACATTTTGACATAACTTGACATTGGGGGACATTTGCAGGCTCAGAATTTCCGAGCGCCTGCGGCAGCGGCGGCGCCAGCCATAAGTCAGCCGGCGGCGAGCGGAGGAGGGGTAGCAGGACAGCCTAGACAGAGGGTGAGGGCGAGGCGAGGGCAGGCCACCGATCCTCACAGCATTGCTGAAAGAGTAAGTCCATATAGTACAAAAACTGTTTCATACTTTTTCGGTTCTAGAAATTATTTTCTTGCTATTGATAAAAAAGAAAAAAAAAATTGTTTTCTTGCTTATTTTCTCCTTTTCTTTTCTTTTCTTTTTTTCTGGTCTGTTTGTTTCTAATTGTTGAGAGAATATTTTGTTTGATTTTGTTTTTGTTGAAAATGATATGTGGGCAGTTGAGAAGAGAGAGAATTGCGGAGAGAATGAAGGCTTTGCAGGAACTTGTACCCAATGCTAATAAGGTAATACCTTCACCTTGTCATTGTACTAGTCATGCTCATTCGAATATTCAGGTATAAAATTAAAAATATTCATTTAATTTCTTTGTATGTTTATATAATTTAATCATTTCAGGACATTTTTGGATTACGGTAGGTCTTAAAAAAAATCTAATCTGATGAACTAACAAAATGAAAACAGAAACAAGAAATTGTGAAATTGGAAAAAAAAATTGTATGCTCTTATTTTTTGTATATCAGCACCACAAAAAATTTCATTATTTCATTATTAACATTATAAACGTGGCAGTAATTTTGAATTGAATATATAAGATTTTTTTTTTTTTATGAATTCAATTTTATTTTAAAATAATACGACTATATCAAATTCGTGTTAGCATTTTATATATGTACATATATAGATACACGAATAAATATTTTTCAAATAAAACTTTACTGCATTACTCTTTTTCAGTGGTTTAAATATTTTATTCTATTCATTATTTCATTTATGAATATATAATATGTGTATCAAATATTTTCTTCTAAAAATAATTTATTAAAAATTAAATATATTTTATATAAATACAACAAATTAAAATCAGAAATGAAATAGGAATGAAACTGAAAATCCAAAGCACTTTTTCAGGCAAGATGAAAGAAATTTCCTTGTAACCGCTGTTTAATGAACAATACTAACTTTTAATAATAAGGGCTTCTTTGTGATTTTAATAGGTTTATTATTGAGAAAACTTGCAATGTTCGCTAATGAATTTCAGTGTCACGTGCTGTTTTGTGAATGATTAGTATAGAAATCAAAGGGTATCACATGTGGCACGTGTCCATAGGGGAATGCGCTTGGTAAGGAAAGTAGAGCGGGGGTGGATATGATAAGAGGAATCATAATTAGCTGAGAATAACTTATGAAGAATTTTAAATTAGTATTAAATAAATTAATCAGTTTTATAATGATGAGATTTGGAATTTAATAATCCTTTGGGATATAGAAAGATAGTCTTATTAATGAGATTATATGGGATGAGATTATAACATTTTTATTATTGGATGAATGACAGACAGACAAAGCCTCGATGCTGGATGAGATCGTCGACTATGTTAAATTTCTACAGCTTCAAGTCAAAGTACTCTCTCTCTCTCTCTCTCAAAAGAGTTATACTATGATTTGTTTTAACAATTATTTTAAGTATTGAAAATGATAAGTTGACAATATTTAACGACACGGTGAAGATGGGGAAATTTTTTATTTATATTGAGTGTCTTTCATAATCCATGTCAAATAATGAGGATTATGATATATATAGCAATATTAAAATTTATTTGTCTTTGATGTGATGTGATTTTAGTACTAGTATTGAAATTTATCTTGTTCATTTGTTATGTGTCAAACCATATCGATGTTTGGTGTTCTCATGCAACGCATTAATAATAAGATTTATATTATACTGATATAATATAATGTGTATTTTTTAACATTTTTAATTTTCGCACTTATAAAAAATTTAAGAATGGTATTATAAAATAACAGCTATCCTAAAATCCTTCAATTGGTTTCTGCCTTCTGGTTTTTGTTGACAGGTTTTAAGCATGAGCAGATTGGGCGGTGGTGCTCGTGTTGCCCCACTAGTTGGTGACACATCCCATGAGGTAATATAATATTGTTTTTCAACACGAAAGGATTTATTTCTTACTGGTTTTTAGTTGGAAGATTAGTAAGCACCTGTCTCAAATGCTTTCACAACTTTTTGATCCATGCATTTTCTTTGGATTTAGGGTCATTTTTACCTTATAGCGTATTTGATCCTATTTAATTCAAATTATAAGCTGATGAATAATACATGTTTCAAATGAATATATACAGCAACCCTTTTAATGTCCAAATTGACAAAGATGTACGTCGTGATCCATCACTTCTAGAAATGAACTCCAAGGTTCCCAAGCCAAACATATCAAATCTCAAAATTAATTTTATCTCAAATAAAGTGCTTTAGGATTAGAATTAAGCACTTATCATTAGGTCAAAACTTATAACGATTAGTACAAATAGTACTTTTTTATGTGTATACATTTAACAGTACATAACATTGAATAATATTACAATCAGTTTGAAGTGGTTGCACTTTATAAATATTATGAATTAAATAATTAATTCTCGAATCAAAAAATGGAGCTGATAAGGTGTATGGGAGCGTATAGCATAAAACCAACTAGTAAAGGGCATCATCTAATTAAAACAATTCCTGAACGAAACCGAACATAAGCAACCCCACCAAAAAATAAAAAAATGGTTGTCCCTCTCAAGATTTCTCCATCACCATAAAACAACAAAACCATAAAGTGTCACGCGTGCCCCTTTTCAGATTCCACCTCTGAACTGCTTTCCAACACAAGTAAAGAAACTCTTTAGCTGCCACACTTGGTCAAAATGATAAGACTTTATGATTTTCTGTTCGTATGAATCAATTATTTTGCTTTTAGTTTATGCAATTTTTTTCTTTTTTCTTTCTAAATTTATTTTTTAGTCCCTCTCTATGTAAAGTTTTCGGGTGGTGGATATAAACGTGGGGGAAATGATGACTGTGCAGGGAAGAAACGGTAACGGAACACAGACGGCGTCATCATCACAAAACAACGACGGCATGAAAGTGGCGGAGCAGCAAGTGGCGAAGCTGATGGAGGAGGACATGGGCTCCGCCATGCAGTACCTTCAAGGCAAGGGCCTCTGCCTCATGCCCATTTCTCTCGCCACCGCCATCTCCACCGCCACCTGTCGCTCCAGGAACCCTTTGCCATCCTCCAGCAACCCACTACTTAACGGCGACGCTGGCGGTCCCGCTTCCCCTAGTATGTCGGTTTTGACCGTCCAGTCCGCCACCGTTGGTGGTGGTGCCGGCGGCGGAGAAACCTCCCTGAAAGACGCAACTTCCGTTTCCAAGCCATGATTGAGCTTCACGGCGTTCACTGTCATAAGGAGAAAGTTAAGTGTTTAGTAAAGTGTTAAAAATGACCTCTTCATTGAAGTTTCAACGGGCGTCAAGTCTACCGAAATAAGGATGCTTTTCCCTTTTTTTTTGTCCTTTTTGTATGTTGTCAAATGTTTTAGAGTGTACGACACGGCGCCGTATTTGGGTAGACTTGTCACTTGAGCTAACTACAGTGCAAATCCGAATCAGTTGGTGCTTTATTCTTTTCGATTTTTGTATTAACAAAAAAGTGCCTTAAAATATATGTGGGCCCTCCTTTTTAACCAGGCCCTAATTAGAGTTAGTGCGGTGGTTTAGATTAATCATTAATGCTTAAGTTCAATCTTGTAGCTTAATTAATACCTAGGTGCCAATTCATACACACCACACGGTTAAGGGTCGGATCCCCGGTAATAGACAGTAGTAATTTGCAGTGCCTTGGGATTCATAATTGGCTAAGTCAAACCCCATATATGAATTAACACTTAATTCTTTTTAAATTTTATTCTCAATAATAAAATAATGTTTATCTTTGATGAAAATGATAAATTAATTGTGGCTTTGAGATGTAGTAGTGATCACTATTTTGTCTCATAAAGATTTATAAATAAGACAATTCTTTGCTGTCTTATATAAATTTGTTAATTAAGCTGATTCTCTTTTTCTTTTTAGAAATAATTTAAAAAAGATGACCATGGATCCAAATGGGTTCTTATTTCTTAAGCAAAAGGGTTGACAGCTTTGTGCTGCTTTTATATTTCATTTTTTCCCTTTTAGCTTTGTGTAAAAAATTTATTTTTCACCAATGGGATTTTGTCAAGAGAAAACAAGATTAATTCCACATGCTCCAGTCTAGAGTCTCTTAGCCCAACTGTTTTGATATTTATATAAATATCATAACATATTTAATAAGAATTTAAAAGATTAATTTATTAATTTTAAAGATAAGATGCTATAATTTTGTAATTTTTTATTAAAAACTAAATGAGAAGTAAAATAATCGTTAACATCTTATTTAAATCATAATTCTATTTGTATCTTAATATTAGTGTCTATGCTATTAATAAAGTCCATACCCTCTTAACTATCAAAAATTCCACACCCTCTTTTTAGTGTTTTTATGTATTTTTACTAAAACATCTTTTTGTTTTTAATCTCATAATTGTATTTATAACTACCGTCTCACTACTATCACTTTATAAATACACAATTATTTATTATTGTTATTAATTTTATAATTTTAAAATATATCTTATATTATTTATATACAACGATTATATTATTAAATATATACACATTCATTGTGTTACGATTGCTAGTTTTAAATAAACCCTCTTCAACTTTTCCAGCAATTCTTATCAAAGGTCTAAGGCCAGTGGAGCACTTGAAAGTTATTTGTTCAAGTCAACTCTGAGATAAGAGTTTACTTGTCAAATTATGTATTACCACCTAAGGATTCATGTATGCTAGCTATCCGACACGTCTATGTGCGTACTGAAATTTGTATATATTATTTTTTTAATAATTTTAATATATTTATTTAAATTTTTATATAAATAAAAATAAAATATTATGATAAAATGACAATAATTAATGAAGTAGATTGATTATGCGTTATAATTACTACATAAATTATAATTATAAAAATTATAAAATAAAAATTAGGCCATGTTAAACTCATTAATTCAAAATACACCAAAAATGACAGAAACGTTGTTAATACTAGCAATTGGTGCATGCTCGATGCGCGTGCATATAAATATTGAAGCACAATCAATGTATGTACATATATAAGGTATATGCATAAAAATTTGTATTATAATTTTATATTGTTAATAAAGGCACATCAAATATCTTAAACGGATGGTATTTTCAGATGAACACAAAACTCTGTAAAACATCTTTCTGAGAATATCTTTTCCTCACAAAGCAGGAATATGAAATGATGGTAATAGAAGGATAGTAGTGGAATAAAGTAATTGACAGTTATTTGTATAGTTATGAAAATTTAAAACAAAAATTAAGAATATTTTAATCATATCATTTGAAAATATACCACTAAAACTCTCAGGGCTAGTTCTGTTGAGATAATAAGATGGGATACAATGGTTTTATTCAGTTTATCATTCGTTTGGTTGGAGTGACAATAAACATTCAAACCCACATGAATACTAAAAGTCCGTGTTTATATGCGTAATTTCCATGATAAATTAACCAATCACCCCATGAGTTTATTTATCATGCCAGCTAAATTGTAACATAATGATAAAAAATTTACATAAATTAATATAATAAATAATCATTAGATAACTTAAAAATCTAATCAAACTAACCCTCACAGTTTATTAATAATATAAATAATAGATTATAATTGTGATCCAAGTATTAATAATTTATTAGATACATAAGTTTACGTTAAATATAATAGTCGTGTAAGAATCTTCTCACAAATTGAGAAATAGATCATCTAACATCTCAAACAAAGTAGCTAACTTTGAACAGGTTGTAGCCACTTTCTTTTTGAGTTACTCCAACTTTTTTAATGGTTTAGTGCTGCAAGAAAACAACACCAAGAGGGCCGTCTCAGCACAGAAGAATTATTATAATAGAAATTTCAACATCATTCCATAAGTCTTAAGAAAATATAGTTGTCATGTTTGAAATAACATTAGTAAATGTCATGATCGGCTATTTGGGACAACGCGCTTTCAGAATAGTTAATGATAATGGATTGGAAAATGAAGGCTCCAACAGCAAACACTACCTTTTCTAATGAATGCCAAATTCTGAATATATCTTATGGCTTTTTAATCATATTGAATGGGATACCTAATGTATATGGATTACATTACGTAGTATCAAAAATCTCTTTTATTTTGATCTTTTTTGCCAACATTAAAAAATGCGTTTAAAGTATAGAGTTGTAATTCTATCGTTTTTCTCTTTAATGTGATGACGTATTTGTTTCTTCTATTAAGGGCTAAAATTACTTATCTAAATTGGGCTACAATCACTTGCTTCTTCTATTAAGAGAAAGGAAATATTCAATCATACACATCTTACAAAAATGCCATTTGATTTGGGTTTGGTTGGCCGAAAAACCATTTAAAACCCAAGGCCCGTCCCACAAATATTTCCTAGTTTGGAGTGCAATGGACCATCAGGCAGAAAGGAGAAAGAACAAATTTGACGTGTGGAGACATAATAATCCAAATTAATCGACTGTATCGTTCTACTCTAATTAATGATTTGTCAAGTAGCTATTTGAATCAATAGTATCAGCCTTACAACTAAAATTTGAAGTTTGGAGTTTAAATGTAATTAATTTATATATATATATAAATACTAATTAATTACTTGAAACTAAAATCTCAATTATAGAGACTGTTGGGTGTTTCCGGTTGAATCAAACTCAAACTAATTAGGATATTGCTCTATTCAAGTTCAAAAAAAATTTAAATATTAATACCCATCAAAAAAATAAGAAAAACAAAATGATATACCTATTGACTAGCTAGGATGTGGCTGTACTCAAACTCAAAAAAATTTAAAATATTTATACTCGAGCTCAACTAATAGGTTTTAGACTCATACATTGATCCCAACTGACACAAGATTACTCATACACCAAAATATTCAAAATTAACAAATCAATTAAAAAATTGTGTATACCAAAGTTAAATATATACTAATAATTGTTACATGCTCGATATGTGTACTTAAATTTGCAATATATGTGATATTTAAATGTATTTATTAATTTTATATAATAACATATTTTTTGAACTACTTCAACATATTTATTTGAATATATCATATGAAATAACAAGAATGAGAAAAATAGAAAGAGAGAAATGAAATATTATATTAAATAACATTATATGTGGGAGAGGGAAGAGAAACCTAATGATTTTTTTTGTTTTGTTTTTATTTAGTATGCAAAAAATTAAATGCTGATAATTAATTAAATTCAATTAAATTAAATGTGTGCATATATATATATATATATTATATCAAATTTAAAATATTATTACTTGAATAGTTTTGAGTATGAGCTTGACTTATCTATCAACAGACCTAGAAGATGACTTAATATAATTGTGTAATTTTTTTCTCCCTCATATAATTGTGCGAATTTAAGACTCGATAGCCCTTTTTTTTTTTTTTTAATTAACTTTTATACACATGCATGCTAGGAGTCCGTAGGTATGATTGGTATGTAGGAATGAAATTGATATTCCCAAGTTCGTTCCTAAACTCAATATGCTTGGTCTAATTTAGATATGGGAATTCTCATTCCCAAAAGCAATGAGTTCAGCTATTTCCTCCCTAGCTCTTCATAGGTTTAACCATTACTAATCCATCAAGAATAAACCTATATATATATTTTTTTTGGCAAAATTACCCCTCCAAAATTTAATAAAAACTTTTATATTTAAAAAGACTTCATATTTGTAAACATTTGATATCATGTTTCAACTTATTTGATTGCTATATATTTTTATTCAATTATATATTTTACTCATATATTTTTTAGTAATATTATAAAAATATATTAAAGTATTATTATGAAAATAAATATAATAATAATAAAAATAAGGATAATTGTGTCTTCCAATTTTTATAATGAAAAATAGAAGCATCATCGACTTGGCCCATGCCTAATGAAATATATATAATCTACAATATTAATTATACCCTCATCAATTCAAATGATTAAAAAATATACACAAAACTAATAAATGAACAATCATGGATTTTTATCAACGACTCTTCAAATTAAACTTATAAATAAAGTGCAATCAAGGCGGTGTAGCCTTATCACAAAAAAATTTAAGCACTTTAGTTATAAGATATTCCGTAATAATAATATTTTATCAAAAAGTTCAAAAGAACTTATAAGTTATAATTATAGAATGAGTAATTTCAAAGGAATTGTGTTTATATTTTTTTGTGTAAATGTGTATAACATAGTTGATAAGATATAAAATATATACATATATTTGTTGATGTAATTTGAATAATATTAAAAGTGTATTAAAATTACATAATTATAGACTTATCCCACAAAATGTTTTACAATAATATATAAAAAATTACTAAGAAATGTTCTTATTTTAATAAATTTCTACAAAAGGATAATTTGATCATTTAAAAAGTTTCATTCCATTCCTATTAGTTATTGCTAAATAACAATCATAAGAATGGAATCAATCCATTCCTTTCTCATTCCTTTCTCATTCCTTACACACACACACACACACACCACACATAGGATAAATAGCCATACCATCACTGTTCCTTTCCTATCTTCATTCTATTTTCACCTTATTCTATTCCTAAATACTAATCACCACTTTAGGTTCAAATTCTTCACCTCACATTCTATTGATGAGACTTATGCCATTGACCCAATAACTGCTCAACATTTTAGACTAAATCAGTTAAGCTTCAATACCTAACGACGGATGCAAATGCATTAAATCTAATTTCACTTTGATTTCAATGGGCAACACAATAATTTTGACCCAAGTTTTACCCATATATTTGAACCTTAAATTTTAATGAAGAAATTGTTAAGGAAAATTTGTACTTTGAAAAATGTAATCTTATACCTTCATATTTGCACTTTTCTATTTTCCATTTATTTTTTTCACTAATTTCTTTATCCAGACATAACATTAATGATGGACTAGGTTAAATTATTGGATCTCACCTCCGGAGCTGACCATAAACCCATAGAGACTACGGTCCAGTAATAGGAGCGATCGCCCTGGGCTGATTAAATTGTGTATCAAATCCTTTATCCATTGTACACGAGCCAGACTGACACTATGTCTGGTTTGATTGTTTAAGGATTTTCACGAGAGAGAAAAAAAAAAAATAGAGAAAAAGAAAAGAAAAAAAATATATATAAAATTTCAATTTTGTTTGGTTGTTAATGAAAATAATGAAGAAAAGAATAAGGAAAAGAGGAGTGATGAAAGTGTAGGAGAATGAGAGAGAGTACTTCAATTTTAGAAAAAATTATTTTCCTCGAATACACTATATTTTTCCTCAAGTTATCCTTTTTCTAATATTTTTCTTACCAACCAAACAACTAAAGGAATTTTTCTTAGCATTTTTTTTTCTTTTCCTTACCAAAATCCATGAACCAAACATAATGTTAGAAATATACCTAGTTGGATTTGGATGATTGTATTTTGAAATGTAATTCGATTAGTTAAGTGTGGGTTGGCAAAAGCCTAAACCAGAATTACTTATTTATCCTTTCAAACAGTTGGCCTTAAATGGATCTAAACAATTCAAATTGCATCGTTTAGCTGATAAATGAATCTATTAATTATTGTAACTCAAATGTATAATGATAAACAAAAAGATAAAATAATTTATTTTTAATTGCAATTGAGATCAACAGTAATTGGAGGAGATAGAGAGAGAAGAGAGAATGAGTGTTATAAAATAAACTAAAATTATTACAGTGAGAAAATGTTAATGATTAAAACATTTGTTAATATACAAAAGAGCAACTAAGTAAAGACACTATATATGTGTTATGTATGTATTTGTGTGACAGGCTTTAATTATTGAACAATACGTTATATTCTCTTTCGTATTGTATAATACAATATTGAAAGTGATAATATATGATACTTCTTTTAATGTAATATCAATTATTGTTGTTCATCAATGAAACAAATTTATAACTATGATCTCATGTTATGATAGTCAAACAATAACTAAAATGAGTTAAATTGTACATCTTAACAATAATAACTTTTAGCGTTGTGTTTGATAGTTTTAAAAGTTAAAAATCTCATATTAACTTATGGTGCAACCAATACTTTATGCGCTTGATTTAATACCAAATATTGCAACATTATATTTGCTAACTTTTATCATCTTTTTTTGGCTCGTTATATTATAAAAAATGTTTAACCATAGTAAAACACATAATTTAGGTATACGAATTTTGGTACTAATGATTTGGAGGAAGCATGTGTACTAATGACAAACTATTTACATTCAATAAGTTATGTTCTTCTTCATACTAATGTTGTACACTATTGAAGGTGGTATCACATGATGCTATTTTATTGTAATATTAATTGCTATTGTTTGTTATTGAAACAATTTAGTTGAATAAGGACTAAAATAAGGGAAGTCTAACATGTTAGACATAATAACTTTTAATACCATATTTGATAGTTTTCAACAACCCAAGAATTTAGAAGTATATCATGATGCTAGAACAATTGAGCCTAAGCCATAGAAAATTCTTCCTCATGACATCGTCTTCGCATTAATGCAAGCATATCCACTTGCAAATTCATGACCAACCTTGCTCGACGTGTTCCTTGCTAAGTGCCAACTACATAGTATATATATATATAAATACTAATTAATTACTTGAAACTAAAATCTCAATTATAGAGACTGTTGGGTGTTTCCGGTTGAATCAAACTCAAACTAATTAGGATATTGCTCTATTCAAGTTCAAAAAAAATTTAAATATTAATACCCATCAAAAAAATAAGAAAAACAAAATGATATACCTATTGACTAGCTAGGATGTGGCTGTACTCAAACTCAAAAAAATTTAAAATATTTATACTCGAGCTCAACTAATAGGTTTTAGACTCATACATTGATCCCAACTGACACAAGATTACTCATACACCAAAATATTCAAAATTAACAAATCAATTAAAAAATTGTGTATACCAAAGTTAAAGATATACTAATAATTGTTACATGCTCGATATGTGTACTTAAATTTGCAATATATGTGATATTTAAATGTATTTATTAATTTTATATAATAACATATTTTTTGAACTACTTCAACATATTTATTTGAATATATCATATGAAATAACAAGAATGAGAAAAATAGAAAGAGAGAAATGAAATATTATATTAAATAACATTATATGTGGGAGAGGGAAGAGAAACCTAATGATTTTTTTTGTTTTGTTTTTATTTAGTATGCAAAAAATTAAATGCTGATAATTAATTAAATTCAATTAAATTAAATGTGTGCATATATATATATATATTATATCAAATTTAAAATATTATTACTTGAATAGTTTTGAGTATGAGCTTGACTTATCTATCAACAGACCTAGAAGATGACTTAATATAATTGTGTAATTTTTTTCTCCCTCATATAATTGTGCGAATTTAAGACTCGATAGCCCTTTTTTTTTTTTTTTAATTAACTTTTATACACATGCATGCTAGGAGTCCGTAGGTATGATTGGTATGTAGGAATGAAATTGATATTCCCAAGTTCGTTCCTAAACTCAATATGCTTGGTCTAATTTAGATATGGGAATTCTCATTCCCAAAAGCAATGAGTTCAGCTATTTCCTCCCTAGCTCTTCATAGGTTTAACCATTACTAATCCATCAAGAATAAACCTATATATATATTTTTTTTGGCAAAATTACCCCTCCAAAATTTAATAAAAACTTTTATATTTAAAAAGACTTCATATTTGTAAATATTTGATATCATGTTTCAACTTATTTGATTGCTATATATTTTTATTCAATTATATATTTTACTCATATATTTTTTAGTAATATTATAAAAATATATTAAAGTATTATTATGAAAATAAATATAATAATAATAAAAATAAGGATAATTGTGTCTTCCAATTTTTATAATGAAAAATAGAAGCATCATCGACTTGGCCCATGCCTAATGAAATATATATAATCTACAATATTAATTATACCCTCATCAATTCAAATGATTAAAAAATATACACAAAACTAATAAATGAACAATCATGGATTTTTATCAACGACTCTTCAAATTAAACTTATAAATAAAGTGCAATCAAGGCGGTGTAGCCTTATCACAAAAAAATTTAAGCACTTTAGTTATAAGATATTCCGTAATAATAATATTTTATCAAAAAGTTCAAAAGAACTTATAAGTTATAATTATAGAATGAGTAATTTCAAAGGAATTGTGTTTATATTTTTTTGTGTAAATGTGTATAACATAGTTGATAAGATATAAAATATATACATATATTTGTTGATGTAATTTGAATAATATTAAAAGTGTATTAAAATTACATAATTATAGACTTATCCCACAAAATGTTTTACAATAATATATAAAAAATTACTAAGAAATGTTCTTATTTTAATAAATTTCTACAAAAGGATAATTTGATCATTTAAAAAGTTTCATTCCATTCCTATTAGTTATTGCTAAATAACAATCATAAGAATGGAATCAATCCATTCCTTTCTCATTCCTTTCTCATTCCTTACACACACACACACACACACCACACATAGGATAAATAGCCATACCATCACTGTTCCTTTCCTATCTTCATTCTATTTTCACCTTATTCTATTCCTAAATACTAATCACCACTTTAGGTTCAAATTCTTCACCTCACATTCTATTGATGAGACTTATGCCATTGACCCAATAACTGCTCAACATTTTAGACTAAATCAGTTAAGCTTCAATACCTAACGACGGATGCAAATGCATTAAATCTAATTTCACTTTGATTTCAATGGGCAACACAATAATTTTGACCCAAGTTTTACCCATATATTTGAACCTTAAATTTTAATGAAGAAATTGTTAAGGAAAATTTGTACTTTGAAAAATGTAATCTTATACCTTCATATTTGCACTTTTCTATTTTCCATTTATTTTTTTCACTAATTTCTTTATCCAGACATAACATTAATGATGGACTAGGTTAAATTATTGGATCTCACCTCCGGAGCTGACCATAAACCCATAGAGACTACGGTCCAGTAATAGGAGCGATCGCCCTGGGCTGATTAAATTGTGTATCAAATCCTTTATCCATTGTACACGAGCCAGACTGACACTATGTCTGGTTTGATTGTTTAAGGATTTTCACGAGAGAGAAAAAAAAAAAATAGAGAAAAAGAAAAGAAAAAAAATATATATAAAATTTCAATTTTGTTTGGTTGTTAATGAAAATAATGAAGAAAAGAATAAGGAAAAGAGGAGTGATGAAAGTGTAGGAGAATGAGAGAGAGTACTTCAATTTTAGAAAAAATTATTTTCCTCGAATACACTATATTTTTCCTCAAGTTATCCTTTTTCTAATATTTTTCTTACCAACCAAACAACTAAAGGAATTTTTCTTAGCATTTTTTTTTCTTTTCCTTACCAAAATCCATGAACCAAACATAATGTTAGAAATATACCTAGTTGGATTTGGATGATTGTATTTTGAAATGTAATTCGATTAGTTAAGTGTGGGTTGGCAAAAGCCTAAACCAGAATTACTTATTTATCCTTTCAAACAGTTGGCCTTAAATGGATCTAAACAATTCAAATTGCATCGTTTAGCTGATAAATGAATCTATTAATTATTGTAACTCAAATGTATAATGATAAACAAAAAGATAAAATAATTTATTTTTAATTGCAATTGAGATCAACAGTAATTGGAGGAGATAGAGAGAGAAGAGAGAATGAGTGTTATAAAATAAACTAAAATTATTACAGTGAGAAAATGTTAATGATTAAAACATTTGTTAATATACAAAAGAGCAACTAAGTAAAGACACTATATATGTGTTATGTATGTATTTGTGTGACAGGCTTTAATTATTGAACAATACGTTATATTCTCTTTCGTATTGTATAATACAATATTGAAAGTGATAATATATGATACTTCTTTTAATGTAATATCAATTATTGTTGTTCATCAATGAAACAAATTTATAACTATGATCTCATGTTATGATAGTCAAACAATAACTAAAATGAGTTAAATTGTACATCTTAACAATAATAACTTTTAGCGTTGTGTTTGATAGTTTTAAAAGTTAAAAATCTCATATTAACTTATGGTGCAACCAATACTTTATGCGCTTGATTTAATACCAAATATTGCAACATTATATTTGCTAACTTTTATCATCTTTTTTTGGCTCGTTATATTATAAAAAATGTTTAACCATAGTAAAACACATAATTTAGGTATACGAATTTTGGTACTAATGATTTGGAGGAAGCATGTGTACTAATGACAAACTATTTACATTCAATAAGTTATGTTCTTCTTCATACTAATGTTGTACACTATTGAAGGTGGTATCACATGATGCTATTTTATTGTAATATTAATTGCTATTGTTTGTTATTGAAACAATTTAGTTGAATAAGGACTAAAATAAGGGAAGTCTAACATGTTAGACATAATAACTTTTAATACCATATTTGATAGTTTTCAACAACCCAAGAATTTAGAAGTATATCATGATGCTAGAACAATTGAGCCTAAGCCATAGAAAATTCTTCCTCATGACATCGTCTTCGCATTAATGCAAGCATATCCACTTGCAAATTCATGACCAACCTTGCTCGACGTGTTCCTTGCTAAGTGCCAACTACATAGTATATATATATATATAAATACTAATTAATTACTTGAAACTAAAATCTCAATTATAGAGACTGTTGGGTGTTTCCGGTTGAATCAAACTCAAACTAATTAGGATATTGCTCTATTCAAGTTCAAAAAAAATTTAAATATTAATACCCATCAAAAAAATAAGAAAAACAAAATGATATACCTATTGACTAGCTAGGATGTGGCTGTACTCAAACTCAAAAAAATTTAAAATATTTATACTCGAGCTCAACTAATAGGTTTTAGACTCATACATTGATCCCAACTGACACAAGATTACTCATACACCAAAATATTCAAAATTAACAAATCAATTAAAAAATTGTGTATACCAAAGTTAAATATATACTAATAATTGTTACATGCTCGATATGTGTACTTAAATTTGCAATATATGTGATATTTAAATGTATTTATTAATTTTATATAATAACATATTTTTTGAACTACTTCAACATATTTATTTGAATATATCATATGAAATAACAAGAATGAGAAAAATAGAAAGAGAGAAATGAAATATTATATTAAATAACATTATATGTGGGAGAGGGAAGAGAAACCTAATGATTTTTTTTGTTTTGTTTTTATTTAGTATGCAAAAAATTAAATGCTGATAATTAATTAAATTCAATTAAATTAAATGTGTGCATATATATATATATATATTATATCAAATTTAAAATATTATTACTTGAATAGTTTTGAGTATGAGCTTGACTTATCTATCAACAGACCTAGAAGATGACTTAATATAATTGTGTAATTTTTTTCTCCCTCATATAATTGTGCGAATTTAAGACTCGATAGCCCTTTTTTTTTTTTTTTAATTAACTTTTATACACATGCATGCTAGGAGTCCGTAGGTATGATTGGTATGTAGGAATGAAATTGATATTCCCAAGTTCGTTCCTAAACTCAATATGCTTGGTCTAATTTAGATATGGGAATTCTCATTCCCAAAAGCAATGAGTTCAGCTATTTCCTCCCTAGCTCTTCATAGGTTTAACCATTACTAATCCATCAAGAATAAACCTATATATATATTTTTTTTGGCAAAATTACCCCTCCAAAATTTAATAAAAACTTTTATATTTAAAAAGACTTCATATTTGTAAATATTTGATATCATGTTTCAACTTATTTGATTGCTATATATTTTTATTCAATTATATATTTTACTCATATATTTTTTAGTAATATTATAAAAATATATTAAAGTATTATTATGAAAATAAATATAATAATAATAAAAATAAGGATAATTGTGTCTTCCAATTTTTATAATGAAAAATAGAAGCATCATCGACTTGGCCCATGCCTAATGAAATATATATAATCTACAATATTAATTATACCCTCATCAATTCAAATGATTAAAAAATATACACAAAACTAATAAATGAACAATCATGGATTTTTATCAACGACTCTTCAAATTAAACTTATAAATAAAGTGCAATCAAGGCGGTGTAGCCTTATCACAAAAAAATTTAAGCACTTTAGTTATAAGATATTCCGTAATAATAATATTTTATCAAAAAGTTCAAAAGAACTTATAAGTTATAATTATAGAATGAGTAATTTCAAAGGAATTGTGTTTATATTTTTTTGTGTAAATGTGTATAACATAGTTGATAAGATATAAAATATATACATATATTTGTTGATGTAATTTGAATAATATTAAAAGTGTATTAAAATTACATAATTATAGACTTATCCCACAAAATGTTTTACAATAATATATAAAAAATTACTAAGAAATGTTCTTACTTTAATAAATTTCTACAAAAGGATAATTTGATCATTTAAAAAGTTTCATTCCATTCCTATTAGTTATTGCTAAATAACAATCATAAGAATGGAATCAATCCATTCCTTTCTCATTCCTTTCTCATTCCTTACACACACACACACACACACCACACATAGGATAAATAGCCATACCATCACTGTTCCTTTCCTATCTTCATTCTATTTTCACCTTATTCTATTCCTAAATACTAATCACCACTTTAGGTTCAAATTCTTCACCTCACATTCTATTGATGAGACTTATGCCATTGACCCAATAACTGCTCAACATTTTAGACTAAATCAGTTAAGCTTCAATACCTAACGACGGATGCAAATGCATTAAATCTAATTTCACTTTGATTTCAATGGGCAACACAATAATTTTGACCCAAGTTTTACCCATATATTTGAACCTTAAATTTTAATGAAGAAATTGTTAAGGAAAATTTGTACTTTGAAAAATGTAATCTTATACCTTCATATTTGCACTTTTCTATTTTCCATTTATTTTTTTCACTAATTTCTTTATCCAGACATAACATTAATGATGGACTAGGTTAAATTATTGGATCTCACCTCCGGAGCTGACCATAAACCCATAGAGACTACGGTCCAGTAATAGGAGCGATCGCCCTGGGCTGATTAAATTGTGTATCAAATCCTTTATCCATTGTACACGAGCCAGACTGACACTATGTCTGGTTTGATTGTTTAAGGATTTTCATGAGAGAGAAAAAAAAAAAAATTAGAGAAAAAGAAAAGAAAATAAAAAAATATAAAATTTCAATTTTGTTTGGTTGTTAATGAAAATAATGAAGAAAAGAATAAGGAAAAGAGGAGTGATGAAAGTGTAGGAGAATGAGAGAGAGTACTTCAATTTTAGAAAAAATTATTTTCCTCGAATACACTATATTTTTCCTCAAGTTATCCTTTTTCTAATATTTTTCTTATCAACCAAACAACTAAAGGAATTTTTCTTAGCATTTTTTTTTTCTTTTCCTTACCAAAATCCATGAACCAAACATAATGTTAGAAATATACCTAGTTGGATTCGGATGATTGTATTTTGAAATGTAATTCGATTAGTTAAGTGTGGGTTGGCAAAAGCCTAAACCAGAATTACTTATTTATCCTTTCAAACAGCTGGCCTTAAATGGATCTAAACAATTCAAATTTCATCGTTTAGCTGATAAATGAATCTATTAATTATTGTAACTCAAATGTATAATGATAAACAAAAAGATAAAATAATTTATTTTTAATTGCAATTGAGATCAACAGTAATTGGAGGAGATAGAGAGAGAAGAGAGAATGAGTGTTATAAAATAAACTCAAATTATTACAGTGAGAAAATGTTAATGATTAAAACATTTGTTAATATACAAAAGAACAACTAAGTAAAGACACTATATATGTGTTATGTATGTATTTGTGTGACAGGCTTTAATTATTGAACAATACGTTATATTCTCTTTCGTATTGTATAATACAATATTGAAAGTGATAATATATGATACTTCTTTTAATGTAATATCAATTATTGTTGTTCATCAATGAAACAAATTTATAACTATGATCTCATGTTATGATAGTCAAATAATAACTAAAATGAGTTAAATTGTACATCTTAACAATAATAACTTTTAGCGTTGTGTTTGATAGTTTTAAAAGTTAAAAATCTCATATTAACTTATGGTGCAACCAATACTTTATGCGCTTGATTTAATACCAAATATTGCAACATTATATTTGCTAACTTTTATCATCTTTTTTTGGCTCGTTATATTATAAAAAATGTTTAACCATAGTAAAACACATAATTTAGGTATACGAATTTTGGTACTAATGATTTGGAGGAAGCATGTGTACTAATGACAAACTATTTACATTCAATAAGTTATGTTCTTCTTCATACTAATGTTGTACACTATTGAAGGTGGTATCACATGATGCTATTTTATTGTAATATTAATTGCTATTGTTTGTTATTGAAACAATCTTATAACTAGGAATTCATGTTACATTAGTTGAATAAGGACTAAAATAAGGGAAGTCTAACATGTTAGAAATAATAACTTTTAATACCATATTTGATAGTTTTCAACAACCCAAGAATTTAGAAGTATATCATGATGCTAGAACAATTGAGCCTAAGCCATAGAAAATTCTTCCTCATGACATCGTCTTCGCATTAATGCAAGCATATCCACTTGCAAATTCATGACCAACCTTGCTCGACGTGTTCCTTGCTAAGTGCCAACTACATAGTCTATACCTCGCAATAAAGAACTCTAATAAAATAGTTGCACGCATTGATGCATCTCGATCAGTAAAAATAACAGCATGAATTTTGCCATTTATAGTCTCACTAAACATTTGTAGCAGCTACCGATACGATTCAACAATCTCATCTTGTAAAAAAGTAGCAACAAACACACAGATGCTATCGTGATTTTCCACGCCAAACAATATCAGCAATTGTACTTGTTAATTCTATAGGTACTGTCAAACACTAGGACATACCCTGCAGCGCCCCCTTCGAGAGGTGGTTGCTTCGGATCGAGGTGCTACTCTAATCGATTTTTTTTTTTCAAAACCAATTACACCATACACTCCAAAATTCTCAACATAAGGAATTTCATAATTTAAAATTCAAGCTAGTCATGTTGAAAATGACAAGCAAAACCCAAGTTCTCATAACAAGTCACGATTTCTCAAAGGCCCATAATATAACTTGTATATATACATCAGTCAACAAAGACTCTAACTTGTCACACTTCGTAGTAGAAAATATACTAACTTAATCTATGCCTACTTACATTGCAACTATAACATCTTGCATCCTTACCATTATAGATGTCGTGATAACAATATTTACACTATACCAAAAGGTAGCCTAAGCTCAGGATGCCTTCTACTCTTCAATCTGGCCAAAGAACAAAAGGAACAACATAAAGAGGGTGAGTTCGAATGACTCAGCGAGGCAAGCATTTGCATGAATAGAAGGAACCAGAATGAAATGGAATACAATATACAAGCATGAAAAGAACATCATTCTGAATTCAGATAACTAAAATATTAGTTATGATATCTAGGTATTGGAGATTTGAAGGAGTTTACATAATCTACGAACTAAAACCAGAAACTAGTATTTCTTGTACAACACTTTAAAGAGCTAACTCAATGTCGTCCCATACCCGTGAAGAGTCATTTCACATTTAAAAAAATTTCATTGAAAATTTCAGAACTCATAGACATGATTAGATTTAATGAAACTAAGTGAACAAATTATTTCGTTAAAAATTTAAATTTCAAAATCCAAGATTTTGATTAGTTTTATAAAACAAACTAGACAATAACATTTTATAAAACCAGTGGTATAAGCATATTTTACATGTATGACTATGTAACGGCCTTCTCCTTTATATTTCCCCATTGTATGTAAATGATTTGACCGTAAAATGGCCTTTCCCCTTATACCTCCTTAACACTGTATAAAAAATATGACTATGAAATGGTCTGCCCTCTTATATTGCCTCAACACTTGTATAAGCGATACGACTGTGTAACGGCCTGCCCCTTTATATTGCCTTGATCCGATCGTAAAACAGCCTACCCCCTTATATCACCTCGACGATAGCCAACTCGCCAAAACAAACTGTTGTCGCACGAATCAGTAAGAATCGATCCTCACCGATCAAGCTTCCCCCAAAGGCAAGATCGCAACCACACGAATCAATAGGACTGATCCTCGCCGATCAAGCTTTAGGCCACTTTCAACCCCCAATTGCCCAAAGTCAAGATCGCAAACCAAGTTAGCCAAAGTAACTGTTTTGTCATCGATACAACGATATAAGTTTGAATTAGTAATCCAAGTATTCCGCTGGGATTGGCACTCGGACCAAATAAATTTTTCGTATAAGTATCTACGGATAATTTCAAAATCAAGTATACCTACCAGGCAAAACAACTAAAATACAAAATGATTTCAAGTATGCAGACAAAGCCACGGATTGTACTGAACAATATCAAAGGTAAGAATCAATGAAACAAACCCCCATAGAGGTTTACGAAACAAGTAACAAATAACAAAAAAGATCTCAAACAATTCATAGATTTCGATAAATAAGAATAGATACAACACAAAAACATGATTAACCTTCACAGGGGTTTTCCATAAGAATAGATAGAATCAAGATGGTAGAGCCTCACCTTATTAGCCTCAGATATGCTATCACCGCCTACTGGTCCACGGGACCCACTTCTTCGTCACCTAATCCAAAAGAGTAGGTCCATGTCAAGATCCTCATTCGACCATATTAATTACAATTATAATATCAATAATCTAAAATCGATAGCCATTTTTCTAATATGGCAATTTTAAGGTTCGATCAGTACTATCATTATGGTATGGTTAATTATGTTGTTAATACAAGAATATTTACGGGTTTATATTGGTACTAACAAAAGTCATAGTCAGGTCCTTATTTATATAATTGACCTCATCTCATTATCCAAATTAGAACAACGACTCAACTATCTTAATTAGCCCAATTATTGTTACTTAAGTCTCAATTTCACAAGATTAAGGTTTTAATCGCTTAATTAACTTAATTAACCCAAGATTATAACATGATAATACAAATCTGTGATTGCTAAACTTACAATAGTACATGCATGTTCTGAATCCTAATTTTATATCAGATTTTGTTTCTGTATGTCTCATAATACAATATTTATGAGATAAAATGGTATAACATATATGTGTGTGTATATATACACACGAAATCCTCAATCTAAGTCTTTTACCCAAAATCTAACCATTGAAGCTTCGAAATTGCAAATCGAGAACACCACAATGATCGCTGCGATGAGGCAAAGATTCTGTTCGAAAGTTGCCGGAAACGGGCAACACCACCATCGTTCGACTCCTTTAGCTCAACAAACACACCCCCACATCAATTTTACCAAATGCTGTCAGATTGCAGCTAAATTGCTGCTTGAAACTCACTACGCCACTAATCAACGCAGCATAGTTTTAGCTCGATTCCTTTTCCTCCACTGTGCCAAACTAGAATCCAAGGGTACCAAAAATGTTCCTCAAGTTGAGCACTACAAAACCCACTGCTCACATTTTAGCTTCAGTCGCTGAAGGTTGGAGACCCATCACTGTCGACGGGAGCTTACTTTAAGCTTCATTTTTCCAGCGTCTTGCTGGAGAAGGTGACCTGCATGTGGTATGGTTGAGGTCCTGGGAGTGAGAAGAAGAGGTTGGGTGGGTTGGTTTACGATTTCGGGCCGTCGCTAGAGGAGTTCGCCGGTGAAGGGGAGAGAAGTGTAAACGGAAAAGGGAAAGGAAGAATGGGGGAGGAAAATGGAAATTGGACTATTTATAGGGAACTTTCAGATATTCAAATTCGACCCCCAAATCTTTATTCCAGTTTTCAATCGACTCCTCCAAGATTTAAAACTCTTCACTTTGGCCCTAAATTTAGTTAATGCCTTATTTTAACCCCTTTGACCTAAAATAATTCTATTTTGACCCACAAAGTTTCAAGACTCTTAAAAATTAAGTTTTCTCAAATTTCAAATCAACCCCAAAACTTTTGAAATTCTTACAATCAAGTCCTTTTTATTTTTATTTTTTTTTCAAGCCTCAAAATTTGTCAAACTTAATATTTTAATTTTCAATGCTTATTTTCTAAAATACCAAATTTAGGGGTGTTACATACCCAAACATATCAAATTCAACTCTTGACATCTTATCACTCTGGAAAAGTTTAGTAGTACTCATTCATCGTTTATCGTATATTTTTAAATCATTCATTCATCTTGCAATCTCATGTCTTCAAGATAATGAATTGTTATTCACATCACCCTCACAAACCATTTTCTTTTGTTTATAGATAATTATATGCACCTTTCTGGTTGAATAAGAGTTTTTCAGCACCTCCCATCAAATAAAATTTGAGCACATTAAATGGTCTCATATCGATTTTTGTAAGTAAAGTCAAAGATGAATTTTTTAAGGAGTTAAGCACCTACCATATTCACTTAACAAAAATTAATGCATAGTAAAAAAGAAGAATAACAGAAGAAATATAAAGACATTATAATAACATTTATTATAATATCACTATTGGGGTGTGGTGAAAGCACAAAAACATTATCATAAGTACTATAGATATTGAAATCATTTGGTGTTATACTATAAAATACGTCAATATTTTATTTAATTCACATATCAAATGTTGAGCATGCATCGATGTACAAAAATCACTAGTATTAATAAAGTACTAATTTTTTTTGCTGTGTTTAAGATTGAAGTGTATAATATATCTAAAAAATTAATGACGAAGTAATCTTCTTGTTTTTTTTCATCTCTCTGATATTTTTTCCTTCTATTATTTTTTTTCGTCTTAACCTTTTATTTGTCAATAACTATTCACAAGTTGAAATCTTAACTCTCATCTAGTCTTTTGTCCTCAACACCACTTGTACAAAAAAAATCATAATATTTATACCTATTACATTGTAGACGACAATTTCACATCGTTGGGGTCAAGAGGATGATTATGCTCAAGCACAAATTTGGTGACCTAATGTAGACCTGAAAATTGATCATGGGATACACATAGACTAGCTGGGGATCTACATCTAAGGTTAGATTTAGCTTGCTGTTGTTGAATCTACCTGATCTTGGTTTTCTTTGAAAACCTCTAGTGAGCACACCCACTAAAATTCTTTACCAACCATAATAGCTGGTCTTCGGCTAATTTTTTTGCATTAATCGCAATTATAACCACGTATTTTTTTATTTGACTTGCATTCCTCATATTTGGATAATACATTCTTGCAAGCTTGTTTATGAACATCAAAGCCTTATTCTCTCCCTATGCAATATAGAGTGAAGCATTATTCCACAAGACCGAAAATTTTGCATCACATTAAGAATAAACAAACACAAGATAGGTATTCAGAAAAATTCCATGTCGTATTATACCAAAATCTTGAAAATGCTAATAAAAACTTCTAATATAATTCATGCACTATACAACATTGAAAAAGGAAATTGAAGTAAATAAAGGAATTAATTTATTATACAATATTGTGAGATATAATTTGTATGTCAAAATATTTAAGGCATTTTCTCTATGTATTAATTGAAGAAGAAGGTACTTTTTCCTTCACAGCCTCATTAGCATTATGTTCTTCAACATCCATTGTCTCAATCTTATTTTCATGACCATTACTTGCATCACCAATTATAAGCCACATCTATCATCTACATTTTTTATCACTATTGATCACTAGACAGAGAGGTAGAGAAAATAACCAATCCGTTGATCTTAGTCCTTTTTTAAGTATCTATTCCAAACCCTAAGATAAAACTTTGGCTATTTCTCTAATAATATAGTGATATGACCTCATTGATCAATCAAAAACTAGAAGTTCCAAATCGTCCACACCACTTTGATTCTATTCTCTAAGATCAATAATCCGAGGAAACTACTTCAAAGCATACTTGTGGGAATGACAAGAAAGCTTTTATACATTGCTAGGTGTGAGCTCTCTGGAAAAGTTATCTTAATTTAATGCTTTGGATATCAGGAAACCATTTGGCATGATATGCAAGGCAATAAATTGAGCCAACTTTTTCAAAAAAAGCTCTTACCTTGTGTTGTGAGCAAACTTAATTGGCTTTGTCATTTCAAAAAAGTATGCTTTGAAAGACTTCTGTTGGATTAATCTTGAGGAATAGAATGGAGGTGGTGCGGACAATTTAGAACTTTTGTTTTTTGATTGATCAATGAGGTTGTGAGAATTTCAGTATTGTTATTGGAGAAATAGTAAATGATTTATCTTCACTATGGATTGGAATAGATTTATAAAAGAAAAAACTCTCTAAGATCGAAGGATAGGGTTAGTTTCTTGCCAATTAGCATAATGCCAGAAACCATGGATAATAGATGCAGAATATAATGGTGATGGCTAGGGAAAAATGTAATTTTTGTCCTCCAACTTATGCCTCTATGGCTTTTTATCCTTTTTTATTTTGAGATTTTATTTTGGTCCACAAGCCCATAAAACTCTTGCAATTTTAGTCCTTCAAACTGAAATTAACACATATGGACCCCAAATTGGCTCAATTAGGTTGAAAATTAGGGGAATTGTGACATGTTAAAATTAAAATTGCGATTTTCTTGACTACTGTTAATATTTATATTTTAAACACTTTCGAATGCTTATTTCCAAATTAAATTTTAAAATTTAACAGAAAATATACTTTTAAATTATATTTTATTAAACAAGTTATTTCTAAATTTAAATGACATTTAAAATTTAAACTATATTTTAAATTCTAATAAAATTTATAAACAAGTTATTTCTAAATTTAAAATCTAAAATATAATTTAAAATTATATTTTTTAACAAGTTATTTTTAAAATATAATTTTAAATTATATTTTATTAAACAAGTTATTTCTAAATTAAATTATATTTAAATATAGTTTTAAATTGTATTTTATTAAACAAGTTTTTTCTAAATCTAAATTATATTTTAGTTATTATTAATTTTAAATTATATTTAGAAATAATGAAATTAAAAATAATTTTGTGATTTAAATTTTAAAATTAAATAATCGTTCCAAAATTTAAATATATTCAAAATATATTTAAATTAAAAATATAATATAAATTTTAAAATTTATTTTCAAATTAACTAATTTTTAGAAATAACAAAAATTTAACAAGATATTAACTAAATAAATTTATAAACAAGGAAAATTATGAAATATAAATTATAATTTTTATCATATTTTTAAAATAAATATTTAATTTATTTTTTAAAACTTTTGAATATTTATGAAAAATTTTATAGAATAAAAATAAATTCTTTAATTTATAATAATTAAAAAAATAAGATATTAATTTTGTGTAATTTAGAATATTTTAAATTTAAATTTATAGAACTTATTAAAAAATTCTTTTAATAATTTTCTCTCTTTTCCCCCCTTTTTCTCATTTTTTCCCCTCTTTTATAGTTGATTTTCCTTCTAAAATGAAGAGTGAACAGTATCAGGCCAATTTTCCCTCTAAAACCCTGTTACTAATGGTGCGCATGCTTTACACTTGTTTTTTCCATTAGTTATTTAACGAAAGAAGGGAGGCGGGACTAAATGTGAGAAAAATTTTAAATTATGGGACTCAATGTGATAATTTCGAAATGAATGAAATTCAATTGAAAATGAGCCTAAGTTATGAGACCAAATATACAACTTTCCTGCTCCAATATTAGCCAAGCAACTGGAAGTGCAATCATAAAGTTTTTATTTCTAAATTACTGGACTTGTTTTTGTGAAGATGTAAATGTAGGTCGGTTTCTTTTTGTGGATATAATTGCTGGATGGTTGGAAATAGTTAGTGCACAATTGATGGATGTGTGGTTGATCTAAGAGCTACAATTGTTGTTCAATTGACAATTCAATCCAATGATTTTGGCAACTTTCTTGAAATGTCTCTTAATGTTGCTATTAGAACTTTTACTTCATGTCCATATGTACAAATATATTGCAAAGTTAGAAGTTATAAAAAATAAAAATGACATTCCAGCAAAGCATTATAAAAAGGCTCAGTATTGAAATAATGTCCTTTTAATGCTGCAAAATGCTTAAGTATTGAAAACAACTTTCTCACAAGAAGCACTCCAACAATAACCTCTTAGTGTTACATTATACTAAAGACACTATAAGAGGGCAGCACAGCGCGTTTCAAAAAGGCTAGCCTATTGCATGCGATACTTACAATACTTAAAAAAGGACAAATAACTACATTCCAACTACTAACTAATATTACAACATCCAATTCCTATCACTAAAACTATCCAAACAACTGTTCTCTTGAAACAAGCAAAATATAGACCAGTTTCAACCAAGCATTCCAACATCGATTCTTTTCAAGCAAAAAAGTACAAATTAATAACACCTGAAAAAGAATTATCATTAGTGTCATATATAATTTTTTTTCTCCTTCATAGCATACAAATGCTATTCTCCAACACTTCAATCGACATAGCAAACATGGTAATATCGTCTTTCCCCTTGCACACATGGGTGAGTCTAGCCACGTAAAGAACTTACATATGTCTTTGCCCCTATCATAGAAAACACATGAACCTTCTATTTGAATTGTCTTGTGTCCACAATGTCTTTAATAGAGCTATTCTCTCACAATAAAAATCCACAATTAATTCTTGAAAATTTTTTAGATGCTTGAAGGTATGGTAGTTGCAAAATGAAAATGGATGAAATATATAAAGATTTTGGAATTCAGGACCAATGTAACACCACTAAAATTTGGTATTTCGAAAAATAAGGTTTTAGAAATTAAGGAATTGGTTGGTCAGATTTTAAGGCTCGAAAAATGAATAAAAAGGACTTGATTTTAAGAATTTAAGTTTGGGGTCAAAGTGCAAATAGGCAAGACTTGATTGGATAATTTTTTCAAAGTTTTGGGGTTGCATGGCTAATATTTTAGGTCAAAGGGGTCAAAGTGAGGCACTCACTTTGTTAGGGGCTGAATTGAAGTTGGTGGAAACCTTGGAGGACCTAATTGAAAACTGACCAAAACTTTGGAGGTTAATCTGCGAATAAGGACAAGTCAAATCTATAAATAGTGGAATTGCATTTCCACCCCCCATTCTCCCTTTCTTCTTCACCCATGTCTCTCCTCTCTCTCTCCAACGAATCTCTCCGATATTGCCCCAAAACCATAAACCAGACCAACTATTTTCTTCCCCTCGTCATGGCGATCATACCGGCACCAAGAACTACCCATTTTGACCAGAGAAACGGCCAAAGAATTTAGACCGACCAGAGCTTATGGCGGAGCTTTGGCAGGTTCGCTGTTCTGATGACTTTTCATAGCGAACAAAGGTATAGTCTTGACAAGGTTAGCTCGGTGAATGAGTTGGTGGGCTCAATTTCGTGAACTGGTGATCGATGGAGTTGAATTGGACGCGGCAGCAAGCGGTTTTGAGAAAATTAGTGGCATTTTTCAGCCAATTGAAGGCTTTCTCAACGGCAAAACTCAAAATTAAAGTAGACGTTGGATTCCTGGATCTGAGAAGCTTCAATTGGTGGTGGTGTTGCTCATCTTCGGTGGCGGCGATGAAGCTGGGACAGATTCTTCAACTTATCGCGAGGATCATGACACTGTTCTCGATTCATGATTTCGGTGCTTCTATAGCCAGATCTTGGGTAAAGAGTTGGTGGGGGATTTATATATATACATATATATGCATATGTTGTATATAATTCCTAAATCTTGTATTATGTTAAGAAATGAAGACATTAGTATAAGAATTGTAAATATTTTCCCCATGGATGGATTATAGTATAGTTAGTAGTCCCGGATCTATATTATTTTATGTAATGTTAGGATTAATTGAGATAATCAAGCAATTTAACTATGATTTATGAAATTGGAACTTGTGATAAGATAATTAGGTGATTTGGGATTATATGGAACTAAGACTCAGTGTATGCATGTGTCAGTATGAGTTTAGTAAAATTGGTTAGTATTTCTTTATGAAGATTATGGGAAATTATTTAGTATTGTAAGAAGAAAACTTTAATTTTATGTATTTAAGAAGTAAGTGGCAATAATTAGATTAATGATGACAATTGAGCTATTATTGTTGATTTTGGACAACATTATGAGGATGGTTGGGTAATTAAGGAATGAATTTCATTATGATACTAGAATTGACATAATCTTGTAAATTGTTCTTGTGATAGAGACTTGATTAGCGTCTTGATATCAACTATGCCGAAATTTTTGTAATAGCCGAGAAATTGTGATTTTAGGTTACTATTGGTATAATTATAATTATCAAGGATATTTAGAGTTGAAAATGGAATTTGACTATAAATATACTCTTTTGGTTAGGTGACGAAGAAGTGGGTCCGGAGGACTAATAGACAGCTGATATGAGTTGCATCTTTTGAGGTCACAGAGGTGAGGGTCTGCCATTCTGGTTGTTTATATCTATCTGTTCTTATGGAATGACTCTGTGCGGGTCCAACTTGATTGTATTGACTGTTCTTGATTGTTGGAATTGCACTCGCTTGAGTACTTGTTCTTGTTCTTGGAATTGTTATTGCTCGCGTGTTCAATTGTTAATTGTTACTTGACACTTGTACCCCTGTGAGGGTTAATTCTTGTTATACTCTGCCATGAGTTGTACCTGTTTGTTCTGGCGCCCAAAAACTTTGATTGTTATCTGATATCGTACTTGTTCTTGATCGGTACCTGATATTGTCTTGCAAATTATTATCGAACTATATCGTATCTGTTGCCTTACCTGCATACTTGTTTGACTTGGTTTAGCGGTGTGCTAGGGATTTCCCCCTGGGCATCTGCGTAATTGATTGGTACTTGTTAATTGATCAGAGAATTTAATGGCCGTGGGCTTGACTAGTACACAAGGGATTTCCCCCTGGGTATTGACAGTGCATTAGGGATTTCCCATTGGGCATCGTAGTGTATGGGATACGCAAGGGATTTCCCCCTTGGTATCAATGGTACGCTAGGAATTTCCCCCTGGGTATTGAGCGTTGCGCTAGGGATTTCCTCCGGGCATCGCTGTGCGCCATACAGTCCGTATGGGCACAACCATGTACCAAGCTATCACGCTTGGGTAACTGTACTTGTTTGAATGGTATAAGGCCACTCTGATATGCATGTTTGTCTAGTTTGTTGAAATGCATATGTCATACGGGTTGCTTGATTGTACTTTTTTCTTGATCGATTGAAATATGTTCTTGGAGCAATAAGGCAGGAGAGAATCTTGTTTGCTTAACTTGTAAATGCTCGTACATTAATCATTCTTGTTTAAGGTTTATAATATGATTTGTTAAGATGTCCTTTCCTTAACAGGTCCCAATTGTTCACTTTATGAAAATACCCCTCACTAAGTCTTTGGACTTACCCCATTTTATTTCTTTATCTCCTTAGACAGGTTTGAGTGAAAGATTTGGACTTCGGAGATTGGACTGAAGACATGCTTTTGTAATAGAATAGGTGTTGTTATATGTTGATGAGAACTTTTGAATATTGATCTTGGCCTAGAGACGTTTCGATATGTCATGAATGCTGTTTTGACTTCAGGCATGTAAAATTTGATTAGATATTATATGATGAATCCTGGAATGCACCTAAGTGCATGTCGTGATGTTTAAGTTTGAAAATTTTCTACTACTTTTGATAGGTTTAAGTTTGAATTCTTTTGGGCCTATTGCTTGTTGATGGGTCTCATTTAAACTTGAATTGGGTAATATCTCAGCTTATGGCCTATCCTGAGTGGGGTGTTACAACCAATAGGCGTGACTTCATAAAGTTTGAGATTATAGGTGCATATCTCCTATGCTATGAAACCAAAAGTGAAATTTTTGCATTTTAAATGCAATTATTTGATGGGCACATGACTTACGCATGCAAGTTCTATTTAAAAGGTTACGATGTAATGAAAAATGGATGAAATCTACCAAAGATGGACAATATGTGCATACGCCCTTTAAATAGGTCCAAATCTGTAGTTTCTCTTGCATCTTTAGTACCAATTGCAAAGTTGAAAATTAAACAAATTATGCAAACAATCACGCAAGTGCATGTGTCGCAACAAGTAATAAAGTGATGAGAACAGTGTCGATTCCACGAGAAACAAAATTATTCACTACTAATTACTAATTAATCATACACTTGTTTTTATTCACACGAAAAATCAATTAAATAGACATAATTAAACTAATGGAAATAAAATAAAATAAAATAAAAAGGTGTATTGATTAAGTTTTCTACCAGGATATAGAAGTCTAGAATTATGATTTCATCAATCGAATGGATTAATCACATAATTTTCTCCCTATGAAACTAATAACAAGTTATTAGTCCTAAATCTTGTGCAATTATGGAATTCTTCCGAATTATCCACAATTAAATCCGTAATTTATTCAATTTACTATATTCCTATGTGAATTAACTAAATTATGGATAGTGGTGGCAATTTCCAACACGACATGATAATTCGACACAAAAAAAAGTAGGTTTGGGTTGATCCATTTTGCGTTTGGGTCCAATAAGGTCGACAGTAATAAGAATCCGAAGAAAATGGGTTGGGTTGGGTTTGGTTGAATTTCAAGTTACACAAACACCCCAAAATGTGATTGTGGGTCACACGATAACTCGAATCCACCTAAACCAACTCGACCCAATCCGAATTAAAAAAATAAAATTTAAATTTTTTGGGGAGTAAAAATATAAAACAATAAAATAAAGCTTGAAAATTTGAACTTTAGCAGTATCAAAATTATTACTTTGGTATTTTTTGGCCTTATTTATTTCACAATCATGTAGGATGAATTATTAGAATTTTAAATTACTTATAATGGTCATTTTCGTATCCAAATGGATTTGAAAATTGTACCGCAAAGAATTGATTTAATTATTGAATTGTCCTAAAAGTTTTTCTTAGGTCTTATACGACACAAGACTTTGTATATATAAATAAGAATTCTTTCTGTTAAGAGGTTATGAAAAATCCAAAAAACTTAAGCAAGTTTTTATAATAAATTATGTGTGTAATTAAAATATTTGTTTACTTATTTGCTTCATGATATATTTTTATTGATTTATGTATTTCTTAATTGAATCAATATAAAGTTCAAAAATAATGACATTAATTTTAAGAACTTAAAAGAGACAATTTAATTGACACCAAGGATCCAAAAATTAAACAGATCTAGTGGGTGAGTAAAACTTGAAAAAGTATGATACTTTTAAAAATAAGACACTTTATGATTTCAATATTTTTATGATGTCAATAGATACTAGAAAATGAAAGGATAAAAAGTTCTAAAAATCAATATATTCTGTGGTTCAATTAAAATTATTTGAGTGCATTTGTGAAGTTATAATGAGAACTCCTTACTCCTATTAATTAAAAATAGATAAAATGAAAAAAAAATAAAAATACCAAAATTTTTCTAAAAAATTAAAATAAATATTCAAAATAATTATTTTAAAAATCAGGTCGACTCGAACCTAATATGATACAAACCAGGTTGGGTTAGGGTTGAGAAAATTAATGTTATACCTCTACTTCAACCCAACCTGAATCCACTCGACCCACCAAAATTGCCACCCCTAATTATGGATAGGGTTGTACCACTCAACTAACTACCTAGGGCAAGTAGGTATATTTTTATCTTACTCACAAATTTATTTCATATATCAATTTATTTTATTGATATACGAAATAATTTATTTATTTTATTTTGAAATAATTATCATTTTATTTCACATATTAATTTATTTCATAATTACTAAAATTATCATTTCATCATTTTAGTAATTTTTATAAAACGATAATTTTTGTAAATTTAATTCATAAAAATGTTAATTTTAGTAAAATTATGGTAAAAAAAATGATAATTTTTTTAATTTAATTCAAGAATAGCTAAATTCAACAGAACAATGACAAATTGATTAAAACAATACAAATATTATTTTCATTTATTTGGTTTTTATTACCAATAAAATAATTACAATTTTTATTAAAAATTACAAAATTTATTTTTGCTAATTTAATTTTTATGAATTAAAAAACTTGTAAAATTTTAGCTTTTACGAATTTAAAAAGTACAAATTGAATCTTTATTAATTTATTATCAATAAATTGCAAATATTTGTTAATACTTAAAAAAATTTCATTTATTTAGTTTCACTGATTAAAGAAAGTTAAGAAGATTTTCATTAAGAATTAAAAAAAAATTAAAGATGGAAAGAAACATATAAAATTAGAAGGCTTAACAAAACTTTGACATATAAAATTAAAAGACTGGATAGCTTTATTGTTCTTGTGGTGTAGCGGTAGCTATGCTGTTTATCAATATTGGAGGTTTTGAGTTCAATTCTCGAAAGGAACATTTTGATGGCTTTTTTCCAATTAGGATGGTGGCTTGGCAATGGCATCACCATGTGGGTAGTTGATTTGGCGGTGATGTCGCAATTAATACCACAAGTCATAAATCACCAATTTACAATATCATGTGAGTTGTACATGTAAATTCTGGCAAAAAAATTGGCCAATTTCCTGCCAAATGTCCTTAATGTGCTGAATTTTTTTATATGGTGGACTATATCGGAAAACGCAAATTAGTAAAGTCCTTTTTTCGCGGGAAGCCGTAATTAGTGGACTAAAATTGCATTTTTCCCCGTTTCCTTGCACGGCCTTGTTAGTATTCTCTTCTGTTCTGCAACCATTCTCTCAACCTTTTTTTTTTGTGACCACCGCTTGCATCACCATTAAATTACATATTTATCATGCATAGTTTCTGATTGCCATACTCATAGGAAGTTAGGAACTGAATTTTCGCTCTTAGGACTTTTCTTTACAAAACTTTTCCAGCCCTCTTGTGGATATAGAATATTAACTACTGCTTTACTAGTAGTTATGGAGCTACCATGTTCTCATTGAACAATAAAAACTAGTAGCTTCAAGCCACTCAAACCTCCTCCGTTCCTCGAGATCGTTACATCCAAGGAAAATATTTAGAAGCATACTTTTTGGGGATGGCAAGCTGGTTAAGTTTGCCTACATCATTAGATATGAGCTCCTTTTGAAAAAGTTGTCTTGATTTAGTGCCTTGGATATTATGCCACCATTTCATAGTTTTGCATGATATGCAATGCATTGAATTGAGGCAACTTTTTCGAAAGGAGCTCACACCTAGCCATGTAGGCAAATTTAATTGAATTGTCATTTCCAAAAATATGCTTGGAAGTACTTTTCTCAGAGGACTAATCATGACGAGTAGAATGGAGGTGCTGGATGATTTGGAACTTATATTTTTTGATTGGTCAGTGATGTCATGGGAGTTTTGGTGCTGCTGTTACTCGTGAAGTAGTCAAAGCTTTGTCTTCACTAGGGGTTGGAATAGATTTGTAGAAGAAAAGGGCACGAGATTGAAATGATAGGTTATTTTATTTGCCTATTAGTATAGCAATCAAAACTTGTGCATGATAGATATGGAATGTAATGGTGATGCAAGTGGCTTTTATGGAAATGAGGTTAAGGGAATTGATGCCAATGTACAAAATGATAATGGAGTTCTAAGGAAAACATGCCTTTCTATTTTGTTACTGCACATTAGACACACCTTAAACTTTTCAGCATCCAAATTATATCTGACAATATTGTATAATGAATCAATTCCTTGAATCTGTATTTTCTTTCCCTTTTCTAGTAATATATCTTTAAAATTTGATTAACAATTGTATAAAGAGTATATCTTCGCTTATCTTTCTATCAGCTTACCCTCAGTATCCCTTACCATTTCTAGGTTTTAGGCTCACCATTATTACTTTAACGCACAATATACTTGAACTTAATGTTGCTTTTTCCCATTTTTGTTGGAAAAGCTGATATGGAGTGAAGGGTTGCAATGCTATAAAGGTGAAAAATGCTATATGTACATGAATTGCTAATAAAGATATATCCACTTCGATATGCACCATTGATCACGCCACTAATTTTAGCACGCATACATGTATTCATTCACATAATTGTTTATGTGAATGAGAAATTCAGTCTGACCCTGGAAAAGGTTGAAAGTTGAACTTTGCTCTATTCTTGACATGTTTCTTGATGTGATTTTCATTGTGAAAATATATTTCTCTCTCTCTCTCTCTCTCTCTCTCTCTCTTTTTTTTTTTTTTTTTTTTTTTTTTTTTCTCCCCTAAATGGCCTTATGTAGCGTTAGGTTATTGGCTCTCAGGCCTTACTTTTTATGTTCCTATTGGAAAGGGATGAAGATTCGAGAAGGTATGCTTGGTTAATATTCTGATTTAATGGAAAACACTTGTTCGGTTTTTTAATGGCCGTGTGCTTAATAAAGCATGTTCTACAAACTATCACTTTTCATATTTATTCGTTTTATATTTTCTGCGACAAAATATACTGTGTAATGCCCGAAATATCCTCCATTTCCTGTTTATCATTTCTCTATTTCTAATGCAAACTTTTACTTTTTTACTTTTAAATCTATGTTTTGGTTCTTGTTTTTCTTTTTCTTTTTCTTTTTTTAATTTTTGACAGAAAAAAATTGTTTGACTTTCCTTTAATTATACTTTATATGACTTTTTATTTACCTAAACAAATATAGTTTTTATTAAGGTTATGAACTTGGTTATGGATGTTTTCTATTCTGTTGAGTGGAAAGAATTGCCTTAATGGAGAGAAAATGGTTGTTTGTGCAACAAGGGAATGGAAGATTTTCATTTCATTCACTAGGCTGATGGACATAGAATCATGGGTTTCATCAAGAGAGGAAAATTTCAGTTTCAGTGTACAGGTTAGGAAGTTGCTTTATTCTTGTACTCTCCTAGTGATTTAGTTTATTTCCTACAACAAAAATTTCTTTTAATCTTATTGATTCTTTCTTCACCTAGTTTAATTAGAACTTAATGCATTTGATTTAATGGATAATAGTTGGTTCTTGGGGCAATACATAGTAGCTTCTTTGCTGAAACTTGATCTGTCAGGTATTACTTGAGTTGTTTTACCCTTCCATTGTCTTAAATTTTGAGATTTTCCTTTGGAGGCAAGTATTGTGTATTAAATACCATCACATGCTCAAACATTCAATTGTTTATTTTCAGATTTTGTGTTATAAAGTAGTTCGAACATTAATTATAATATTTAAAGTTTTTAAGTTCTATCCACTATGTTGCTGTGTTACAGGTCTATCCTTTTGATGTAGTATTAATAGTTTAAACGTTTGTTGTGCTGTGAGAGATTTAGGACATAAATTTCCTTTCCGTTTCATTAAAAGAAAAAAGAAAGAAGAACAACTAGAGAAATATCCTATTCTATTTTTATATGTCAGAATTAAGGGGTGACAAATAAATAATAGAAAAAATTTTCATTTGAGGAAAATCTCTATATAGTATAATATTAGCACGTATTAGATGCCCAATCGACGGGTATTATCTCTTGAGGCCGGAACTTCAAATATACAACATTTTATCTCTAAAATATGTTCTGGATTTTCTTTTTTTGCTAGCAGTTAAAATTGTACATTACCTTACATTGCTCCTTGCAAGGTAGAATCTTCCACAAGGAAATGTTTTTTACCAATTCTCTTGGATTTTGTGTGATAAGTTGCATGCTAATTCTAGTAATTTAGATGCAAAACTTAACATATTAGGTTGTTTTTTTGTGTTATTTATTGAATAGGCTAAGATGACTATGAAGTAGACAACACATTCAATAACAAGGCGTTGATTCCCTCACTTGAGATCACTCGATCTGTTTAGTTTGTGTTGGTAGGAAGAACATGAACTGAACTTCTATCTTTTTTTCACTGGTTTAGCTTTTCTAGTTTAATAACGCGATCTTATCAGTCACACCATGCATGAGGATTAAGTTGTGGGGGGGAAAGGGGGTGACAAATGTTTGGAATTCTTAAGTGCATGTTTGGAAATTTAAGTAATAAAAGGGATAAGCTATCTATAGTTTCTACAAAACTAGATCTGCAATCTTTAAAAGATCATAACTGAATTTTCAAGAGCTAGAGATATATAATGTTAGTTTAAAATGCTTCATAAACATGCAAATTGTTGTTCCAAATTTGGATTTGCTCATAGAGATTTGATATCGCTTCTCATTTTCAAATAATATTTGTAATTTGTGTAATAAAAAGTTTTTAATTTCATAAAGGAATCAAAATATCCATTATAATATATTTATCACAGACCAAATTGTGAATATAATCAAAATACTAAATATGCTGTTGAATTTCTTGATTTCAAATAATATTTTCACAATCAAAAGTTTGTGCATGTATGAGAATAGATACTTAATTTGTTCTTGGATTTCTCGGTTCCAAATAATATTTGTGTAATCATAGATTTGGGAATGTATGAAGCGTGCAAAATGTCTATTATATTATAGTTGCCATAAATCAAATTGGACATATGATGGGAATACTTAACTTTTTGCTGGATTTTCTATTATATTCTGAATACAAAAAAGCACTCGTTTGAGCTTAAGTGAATGTTTGAGACTTGTCATTTTCTTTTTGTTTTTCCCATTTTTTTTTGTTGGAGGTTGTTATTGATTAAACGGAGAAAACAAATTCTTTATATTTTGAATGTATTCTTACCAAATGCATCAATATGCATGGCATGTAGTATTATATTTATTCAATGCATTATAATCATTGTTTGTCATACCTATCTTGTTTGTTAAATAAATTACCAAAACATACAATTATTCCTATAGACTACAGTCTCTCTTATGAATATCAATATGTGAAGTTTTTGTCAATTCCTTTGGATATCACTACAAAAAATTAAGTATTTGTTATGGAAATATTGCTACAAATTTTCGTGGCAAATGTAATTTTTTTTAAAATAATAAACAACAAAAATTATTAGCTATATCAATCATTATCTTTGTTCATTGGAAGTACAACAGATTAGTTATGCATTTTCCATAAGAAAATTAATATATATAAAAATAAAAATAATCATCAGCTACAAATTAGTCATAACAAGGGTTAGCTACAAGAGTTTCTATTGCAGATTTGAATAGGCCAATTTTATAGGTAAGGATACTAATTCATAGCACTAGCAATCGATTAGTTGTGGTTGATGATGCCCTATTTTTTTGTATTACGTCACCTTAGTATATTTCGATGTACCTTTGTTCAATCTATACAAGCTAAATTTAAACTTATTTTACTCTATTTTCTTAGGTGCATCTTATGCCAAGTCAAGTACTATGATGTCTATTTCAACAATATGCGAAGTACATATCAGAAAATATTTGTTCGGTCATTTGTCATTTGACAATTAATTATATTGTCATAATTATGAATGGTTTTTGTGTGTAGATTGTATAATTATCTCCACATCTTAAGATAATTCAAGGTGCAATGTGTACATGCACATGTTTCGTTGCGATAAAAAGATTAATTTCCTAATCATTTGGGTTGCTGCTCAGTAGAAACATAAAGCATTTAACAGTTCAACTTAGACGAGTTTCTAAAAAACAAGTTCATTTTTCTATCTCTCTTTCTCTCTTATGTTTTCTTTTTTTCCAACTCTACTTGTGCATTGGTGGGTTCAGGTAACGATCTCTACCTAATTTATTTTGAATAAAATGAAGTGACTTATATATTCATTTTTGATGGATAATATTGTGTTTTAGTATTTATCTTTTGACCCTTCTTTTGGAACTCTTTTTAGAGTAATCACATGATAAGATATTTATTTGGCTAGTTTCTGAATAATTTGTATAAAATTGTGCGCTATAAAAAAATTTATTTTGTGATTATTTTTTGTTTTTATTTTTGTGTTTTGTGTCCCTAAGTTGGATCAAATTGGTTATCTTCTAGCCTAAATTCAATGTTTGATATATGGTATAAATTTTTTCATAACTTTTCTAGTTGTTGCTAAAACTTTTCCTTTCGATTAACATATGCACCATAACTTTTACACCGTCCAACAATAACGACCTATTGTCACCGTTAGATTTTATGGATATGCTGTTAAACATGATAGGTGAATTTTCAAAATTGCCCTTCATCAATTGACTCCGCTTATGACCATTTTTGACCAAAATATGCTGATGAAAATACCCTTGAGGTTAAATTGTAAGATATTCAAAATCTATGAAGTTGTATTTGTAATATTTTTGTTTTTGTAATACCAAAATATTTTTACAACCATCCCTCCTCTACCATACTGTCGCACCTAGCTATGGCCAGATTTGAACTGGCTAGGCTGCCTATGTGTGGTTCTCTACCCATGGTCGGTGAAAGGTTGGGGAGAGGGAAAGGGGGCGTGCTGGGCCCATGGTGCAAGGTTCCGGGGGTAAAGAGAGGCCAGGGCCGGCACAAGGTTGGGGGGAGGGGCAAATGGAAGGGGATAGAGAGGGTCTGCTGTGTAAATTTTATTAATTTTTACTTATTTTTCTTAAATAGTAAATAAATTTAATTAAAGTATATTTTTTAAATTTTTTTACTTTTAGCTCTTAACTAATAAATAGATTTAATTAAATTAATATATGATAAACTTTATTTTTTCAAATTTTTTAATTAGTCAAATTATGAAAATAATTTATATATCCTTCAAATTATTAAAGTTATGTTATATAAGATAATAGATTTAGATCTTTATTTTTAATTTTTACTTATTTTATTATTAAAATTTTAATTAAATTATTATAGATATGTTTGCTATTAATAATTCTTGTGGCTTTGTAACTTGTATTGATCTGTTTACATCATGGTCATTATATGTTTATGTGAAAATTGCAAAACTAGGACGTAGTAATGGCCATTTTGCGTTTTAGGACTAAAATTTGGGTGGTATTAAAGTAGGACCAAAATTCATTAAAAATCGACAAAAAAAAATAGCGGCCACCGGAAAACACAATCAGCACCGATGATTGCTTACGTGGTGCATGCGTGGAACACCAGTGCAGGAGCCACACAAGCGCTACGTAAATAATCACTGGTGCTGATTATATTTTCCAGTGGTTGCTATTATTTTTTTTCGATTTTTAATGAGTTTTGGTCCTACTTTAATATCATCATAAATTTCAGTCCTATATTGCGAATTGGCCATAGTCGCAGCCCTATTTTGCAATTTACCCTATGTTTATGGGTCATGGTTTAATAGAGATATTTAACAAATGGGTTTGCTTTTATGAGGAAAGAAATAATAAAATTAAACATGTTGAGCCGAATAACAAAAGTTTATGAACATACAAGTACCAGTGATGGTGTTAATAATAGATGAATTTTGGCTAGGTTAAATTTTTATCTTGATCAAAGTTCAATGTATAGGCATCGTATTTCCATGTGAAGGATAAAGCAATTTAGAAGTGTTAAGGGAATATAAATATCAAACCATGTTTATTCATGACCCAAATTGAGGATGTTGAGCATTCGGTAGCTGTTTATTCATACATAGGTAAACAACATCTATGTAAATATATATGATGCTATTTGCATCTTGAATGGTTACCCAAGGTTTTCTTCCGCACGTAAGGAAATTTTTCCTTTTGTAAAGTTTGGCATAGTTTAGTCCATTAGATCCAAGAGTGATTTCCATTATCTCAAATTGTTTAATAGGATCGAGTATATGTATCTTGATTCTCATCAGTCCTGTAACCATCAAATTTCATCTAAATCTACAGGGGCAAATATGTCTTTTATGCAGAACAATCACAATATTCGGGGAAAAATGTAATTAAAATAGTTACAGCATAGAACATGAACATCTATAGGTCTTTGTTGGAATATGGTTGAGAGAATCGCACTTTTAGTCCCATAATTTAGGGCCATTTTTAATTGAATCCCATTCATTTCGGAATTATTACATTGAGCTCCATAATTTAAATTTTTCCACATTTGGTCCCACCTCCCTGCTTTTGTTAAATAATTAACGGAAAGCGTACGTGCAGAGCATGTGCACCGTCAACAGTGGGTTTTAGAGGGAAAATTGGTTTGGTACTGTTCACTCTTCATTTTGGAGGGAAAATCAATTATAAAAGAGGGGGGAAATGAGAAAAGGGGGGGGGGGGGGGGGGGTGAAAGGAAAAATCATTATAAATTTCTTTAATTATTATAAATTAAAGAATTTATTTTTATTGTGTAAAAATTTTCAATTTTTTTTTTGAAAATTAAATATTCAAAAGTTTTAAGTATTTCTTTTCCAAACATGATAAAAATTATAATTTATATTTCATAATTTTTCTTGTTTGGAAATTTATTTAGTTATTAACTTGTTAATTTTTTGTTATTTTTAAAATTTAATTTTTAAATAAATTTTAAATTATAATTTTTATTTAAATATATTTTAATTATATTTAAATTTTGAAATGATTATTTTAATTTTAAAACTTAAATTAAAAATTATTTTTAATTTCATTATTTATAAATATAATTTAAAATTAATAGAAGTTAATATATAATTTATATTTAGAAAAAACTTGTTTAATAAATATAATTTAAAATTATATCTAAATATTAATTTGGAAACAAGCATGGAAAATTTAAAATCTAAAATTTTCAAATAGTTAATTTTTCGTTATTACAATGAAAACTTTAAAAATAACGAAAATCATATATTTAAATATTAATTTATAATGAAAAATTTTAAATTTTAAATTTTAAAATATATTTTCAAATTAACTAATTTTTAGAAATAGTGAAAACTTTAACAAGTTAATAACTAAATAAATTTTCAAACATGAAAAATTAATAAATACAAATTACAAGTTTTCTCATGTTTGGAGAAGAATTATTTAATTTATTTTTTTAAATACTTATGACGATTTGAAATTTTTTATACAATATATTTTTTAATGTATAGTGTTTAAAAAATTGAATATTTATTTCTTGTAATTTAGAAATATTTTAAATTTAAATTTATGAAAATTATAAAAAAAATTATGATAATTTTACCAACTACATTAATTAATATCATTTTACAAAGATGAAAAATCAATTAAAATTAAAATTAAAATTAAAATTATAAATTATTTGTAATTTTATTATTTTTATGTATAATTTAAAATTATTAGAATTTAAAATATATTTTAATTTAGAAATGACTTGTTTAATAAAATATAATTTAAAATTAATTTTTTATTAAATTTTAAATTTTAATAAAAATCTCACTTTTGGTCCCATAACTTAGGCCTCGTCAATTTTCCTACCAAAATTCACTTGTTAACAACCACACATATGGCACATGCATTTTTCATTAATTATTTGACGGAAAAGGGAAAGTGAGACCAAATGTGAGAAAATTTTAAAATTATGGGACTCAATGTGATAATTCCAAAATAAATTGGACTCAATTGAAAATGGCCTTAAGTTGTGGGACCAAAAGTGTGATTCTCCCGAATATGGTTACTGAGCTAGTCAAATGGATGCTTCATGGTCATGAACATATATAGGTAGAGATGGATCCAGAACTGAGACTCTGAAGGGGACAAAAATTATAAAACCTAAAAGTTCAAATAGAAGTTTTATAATATATGAATTCAAAATACATATCATCGAAGTTGAGTGTGACGCCCTTTCATATCATAAAATTCATCGATGATCGAATCAATATCAAAATTCTTACCAATATCTTTCTCAATATAAGTAACTAAACAATCAACTAAAAAATCATCTTCCAATATAAGTAACTAAACAATCACTAACTCTTATATTATCACTAGCTTTTCTCTTGAAAAATGAATCGATGGTATTAAGCTTGCCCATGATTATTCTGTCTCTTTGTCTCAATCTCATTGCAGTCAAAAGGGAGAGATTTTAATTGTTCTGTGAGTTCCTATAAAGTTGTAAAGATTTTTTTTGGCTAGATCCCTATAAATATGTTCTCAAACAAATAAAATAGAAGTGCCCTAATGGGCCTAACCTAATTGTGAATTATTTGATTAAAAATATGGGCCTAAAAATTTGTTTTAAACATTCCAAAATTAAAATAGGTATTAATACTAAATAATTAAATATAAACAAACTAAAACTTATTACAAAAATTCATATATATATATACAAACTAAAATTTATTATATATATATATATATATAAAGTGTGGCCGTGGAGGGCAAAGAAAAACCAGCAAAATGTTGGGGAGGCCACCCCCCTGCCCCCTCGTGGATCCGTCTTTGTTGGAATATGGTTACTGAGCTAGTCAAAAGGATGCTTCATGGTCCTAAACTTTTGTTGCTTTTCATAGAATATAGTTTGCCTGCTAGTTCCCTTAGTTTTTATTTTGTTATATAATTTTATTCTCACTGCGATTCATAATGATTTGTGTTTGCCTTTTTCGGCTGGTCTTGGCTTGCCCAATGTTCTTTTATATGTGTTTGAAACTTTTACTAGTATTTAATAAAGAAAGATAAGTTAGTGACAGATCACTTTTGTTAGAAAATTAAAAATGCCATATGTTGGTAATGGGGAAATTTCCCAAAATGACAACTTCGCAATACACGTGAATTCAGAGCAGAAAAAAGTGTGATTGCATTAATTGCTTCTGAATTATATACATGTGGTCAACCAATGAATGTGACTTAATAAAGTGACTAAGAACATTTAAGAAAGCCTAACAACTGCAAAACAAAAGACTAACAAAACTAACTAATTCGGGACTACCAAAATATATACAAAGGAGATAAAATTAAAGCATTCTGATATAACTTCTCTAATTTCCTCCCCCCCCCCCCCCTCTCAAGGTGGCTTGTGGATATTCCGGATAGCCAACTTGGACATTATAGACTGAAGAGACTAGGTGGAAAGGGCTTTTGTCGGCGTATCGGTGAGTTGGTTGTTTGAATGGACCGGGAGGAGTTTGACGGTGCTGGTAGAGACTTTATCTTGGATAAAATGACAGTCCACTTCTATATGTTTGGTTTGTTCGTGGAATATGGGCTTGTTAGCAATATGTATGGTAGATAGATTGTTGCAAAAAAAAAAAACCTAGTCTCGGGGACTATATTTGAAGATCATGAAGAACTTGTTGGAGCCATACTAGCTCGGCGGTAGTGGCAGCCATGGCTCTATATTATGCTTCGGCAGAGAAGCGTGAGACAGTGGTATACTTTTTTTATTTCCATGATATGAGGGATTCTCCAAGAAAGACGCTATAGCCGATCATGGACTTCTTGGAGTCGTGGCATGAGGCCTAGTTAGCATCAGTGAAAGCATAGAGTTGTGTAGATGGTTTGGATGTCATGAAGATACCTTGTCCCGGTGTGGCTTTCAGGTAGCGAAGAAGATGGTGAACAGCATGTAAGTGAGGTGTTTGAGGATTTGCACTGTATTAACTGAGCTTGTGAACTGGGAAGGTAATGTCGGGTCTGGTTATGGTCAAATATAGGAGGCGGCCAATGAGTCGTCGATATTGAGATGGATTTGCTAAAAGATCACCATCTATAGATTTTAATTGCAATTTTGGATCAAGTGGGGCAGGTGGCTGGTTTTGATGTAAGAAAGCTAGTGTCTTGAAGTAATTGTAGAGTGTATTACTATTGAGAAAGGTAGATTTCAAAGCTGGACCTTGCAACTTATAAGCCGAGGAAGTACTTTGCAGGACCAAGATCTTTAAGCTTAAAACTGTTTTGTAGGAGTTGTTTAACCCTATTGGTAGATGCTAAGGATGGACCAGCTAGTATTATGTCATCAACATAAACGAGTAGTGCCACAAAATTTGTCCTAGAACCCAGTGTGAAGAGACTGTAGTCGGCTTTTGAATGTCTGAAACCGAACTGAAATAAGACATTAGAGAGCTTAGAGTACCACTATCGGGAGGCTTGTTTGAGGCCATATAGGGACTTATTCAACCTGCAAACAAGCTTAGCTTTGTGTGTGTGCTGTGAAAGGCTAAGAGAATATTCGGGAGGCAAATCCATGTAGATTTCTTCAAACAAATCACCATTTAGGAAAACATTATTAATATCTAGTTGAAATAGATGCCAATTATGTTGAGCAGCTAAAGCAAGAACCAATTTGACAGTAACAAGTTTAGCAACTAAGGAGAAAGTATCCATGAAATCAACTCCCTCTTGTTGTGTGTAGCCTTTAGCAACAAGGCGGGCTTTGTGCCTTGCCACTGAGCCATCAAAGTTGAGTTTTATCTTATAAATCCATCTGCATCCAATGGTATGTTTTCCTGGAGAAAGAGACAATTGTCCAAGTTTTATTAGACTCTAAATCCTGAATCTCATCATGTATTGCTTGTTGCCTTTCGGGTAATTTTGAGGCTTGGTGAAAGTGTTGAGGTTCAGTGAGAGAAGAGACATTGCAGAGGAAAGTCTAAAGTGATGGAGAGAAGTTGGAGTTTGATAGATGCTTGGAAATGGGATACGAGACATGAGAGTTGTTAGAGGAGGACATATTGCAGTGATAATCTTGTAAGTATGTAGGAGGCTTCCTGATTCGGGAAGATTTTCTGGGAGGAATGATAGGTTGTGATGTATGATGTTCTTGAACTTGTATCCCGGCGGGTAACCATGAATCTTATAACAAGTATCCACAGTGTAACGATCCCAAAATTTTATATATTTGTTAAATTATTATTATTTGTTTTATCAGTTAATTTTAGTTATTCGATTAGAATTTTGAATTATTTAATCGTGATAAAAATTATATAAGATTCAAATTATATTTTTATAAGATTTTGAGATCGAAAATGCATTTTATTTATTTTTGGAACTAAATTGAGAGATTCTAAATTATTAAGTATGTATATATATATATATGAAATGATGAGAATAGTAGCCGGCCATGCTTGCTCCATGCATCATGTCAAGTCAAAATTAATGCAATTTTGACTTCAATTCTCTTTCTTCCTTTTTCTTCATTTTTTCTTCCTTTTTCTTCTCATCTTCTTTATTCACCCGCCACCTTCTTCCTCCATTTCAACCAAGCCAAAAGCTTCACCACTAAGTCTCCATCTCTTCATCACACCTTACCACCACCTCCCTCACCATTTTCAGGCCACAAAACCTCAGCCATGCAAGGTGCTCAACGGTGGTCGGAGAAGCAACGGAAAGAAAACCCATTTCTTTGGTTAACTTTCGGTACTCATCCCCAAGCTCCGAAACTTGCAACGAACGGTATGGTTGTGTATCTGGAAATGAGGAGAAGTAGAATATAAGGTTTCTCGACAGTTTCGGCAACGGACGGCGGTGAACGGAGCAAAACAGTGGCGGTGGAGCAAGATGACTTTTGGGGCTCTTTTGGCGTTTTCCGGCAAATAGAAGCGGTATAACTAAAAACTAACCGGAGATTATTGTTCAGGAGAGTGTAAGGAAGAGAACGGTGTAAAGTCACCATATACGCGCGGCGGCGGCCGGCGGCCGGAGACGGCGGCGCTCCAGCGACTGGGGGGCAGAATATTCTCCTCGTTCCAACAGTCGTTACGGTATAATCCATTTTCAAATCCGGGCATTAGTTAGCGAGTTATGAATTTTGTTAGGTTTTTTGATAATTATATTTTTATGTATTATATATATATATATATATATTCATGCAATATATATATATCCATGCAAGGTATATGTATGAGTTAGGATGATAAGTGATTTAATTATGGACTTTAGGAGGTGTTATTATATGATTATGTATTATATATATGTATAGGAAGTTTTAGATTTTGATGGCATATTAATAATTTTGGAGATAATTGTTAGATTAAGCATGGAATATTATGTAGTTGGAGGTTGAATTGAGTTATACAGATTTTGTAAGATTTAATTAGTGACATTTTGTGGGTTTGAGTTAATTATAGATTATTATAAAATAGGAATTTGAGATTTTAAATCTTAAATTGTTAATAGTTGATAAGATTAAGTTAGTTTGATTGATTTATATAAATTTGGACTTAAATAAGATTTACTTGGTAATTTTGGGAAATATTAAGTTTCAATATCGAATAAGGTTAGTAGAATCAATCGAACTTTAATTATTAATTATTTTGTGAATTAGGTGACGGAAATTTGACTAGTGACGGGCAGTAGCTGTAAATCAGACTGATTGGGTATAAGGTGATGATCTATCCCTCTTGGTACTTGTTATACCTATGAGGTTCTGCCAATTTGGCACCCTATTGAGCTATCTGTTATTGAAATTAACCCCTGTGTGGGTTTACTGTTTCTGTACCTTACTCAGAACCGTGCTTGATTTCTGTTTGTTATTTGATTCTGTTCTGAATACCCTGTGAGGGTTATATCTGTTCTGTATCTGTTTCTATCTGTTCTGGCGCCCAGAATTTTGTCTGTTATCTGTTCTGATCTGATTTGTATCTGTTGCCTTGTCGGCATTTCTGTTATCTGATCTGTATTTTGGCCATGCTGGCATATCTGTATCTGTTATTGTTATCTGTTGCCTGATAGGCATTGTTTCTGTCTGCTATGATTTGTTCTGTCTGAAACCGGCAATGTGCTAGGGACTTCCCCTGGGCATCTGCATAAGCGGTTAATTCTGTTATTTGTATGGTGATTATGAGGCCAATGGCCGATCCGGGCGATATGTTTGGTTATATGAGGCACGCTTGGGACTTTCCCCTCGGTGTCTACGGCACGCTTGGGACTTCCCCTCGGTGTCAACGATATGCTAGGGACTTCCCCTGGGTGTCGGCGGTACGCTAGGGACTTCCCCTGGGTGTCGGCGGTACGCTAGGGACTTCCCCTGGGCATTAGCAGTGCGCTATACAGCATCGTATGGGCATTTGCCATATACCAAGCTGTTATGCTTCGGTGATATGTTTGTCTGGTATAAGGTGAATCGGCAATGCACGTCTTAGACTATCCTTTGAGTGCATATGCTTTGGGTTTGATCTGTCTGATTGTTTCTGTTTGTCTGACATCTAATCTTGGAGCAATAAGGCAGGAGAGTTTCCTGTTTGCTTATCGGAACTATCTGTTTCTGTATTGTTTGATCTGTTCGTTGATATTATGATTTGTCGAGTCGAATCATCCTTGATAAATCCCTTCTGCATTCCTCACTAAGTCTTTGGACTTACCTCCCTATATTCTATGATATCAAACAGGGAAGAGATGGTTCGAGATGGATCTGGGAAGAAAAGTATTCGATTTCCTTTTGAAGATTGTACAGAATATAAGTTATGATGTATTGTATTTGGAATGGAACATTAGAGATGTTGAGACATGTATGATTGTAATTATAAGATTTAATGTGTTATGCTTTAAGGTATTAATATTATGAAGTTTAGTAGGTGTTTATTTTGAAAATTGTGGTTTAGAACTGATGGATGAGATTGAATGTCATTTTAGAATATGTGTGAAATGAACTTATGGGCCTTTTGTTCGGTTGTGACTCTGATATTTAAGATTGAATCTGTGTGGTGCCTTGACTTAGGTGTCATCCTGAGGAGGGGTGCTGCACACAGTGTGTCCATAATTCTGGCATTGAGTACAATAGGGGCATTCTTTCTTGTTTCCTCTATGGATGCATTGAGCCTATTTATTAGTAGGTTTGGAGAACTTATTCTAATCTGTTCTGACTGCAAAAGCTATGTTGTTGCCAAGATCTATGGAGGAAACTGAATTAATGTTTCTTTGTTGTTCTTCTTGAGTGAGCAACGAGAAACACTTGAGTGATAGGAGGAAGAAGATCATTCAACAAGATCTGACTTCGAACTGGATTGAATGATTCATTCAAACCTGGTTTGAAAGCCATGATGAACTCATTGTAAAATGTTGAGATATCTCGAACACCTCCACATGTACAGTGACCACAAGTGCAGTAAGGCCTGAATTTGCTCAACTCATCCCATACAACTTTCAATTTGGTGAAATACACATTGATCGAGTTTGAGCTTTGACTGAGACTGATGAGATCCCTGTGTAATTGGAAGATTCTAGGGCTATTGGTCTGTTGAAACCTATCTTGAAGGTCTTTCTAGATTTCATGAGCTGATTCAACAAAAATTATACTGGCCAATATGTCCTTAGACACAGAGTTAAGCAGTCACGAGATGACGACATTGTTATTTTAGATCCAGGTGTGAAGATTAGGATCACCGCGGATGGCTTAGGGATGGATCCGTCAATGAATCTGAGTTTATTTTTTACGGATAGAGCTATCGTCATGGCACGACTCCAAGGAATGCAGTTGTTGCCGGTGAGAGGCTGAGAAACGAGGATGAGCCCTGGATTATCGAAATGGCAGAGGAAGAACGGGCTGAAGCTTTCATCCATGGCGGAACTGCCAGTGAAGTTGACAGTGGTGAATGAGTGTTGATTCCATGAAAGAAGGAAGAAACAGGAAGGACATACATAACTAGAAGACCGACCGAAGAAGGACTGATCGGAAAAGGAGACTAGAGGAATTATATAGTGATGGTGAGGACCAAGACTTCAGATACCATGTTGGTAATGGGGAAATTTCCCAAAATGGCAAGTTCGCAATACACGTGAATTCAGAGCAAAAAAAAGTGTGATTGCATTAATTGCTTCTGAATTATATGCATATGGTTTGCCAATGAATGTGGCTTAATAAAGTGACTAAATACATTTAAGAAACCCTAACAACCGCAAAACAGAAGACTAACAAAACTAACTAATTTTGGACTAACAAAACATATACAAAGGAGATAAAATTAAAGCATTCTGATATAGCTTCTCTAATACCATACTAAAAGATAAAGCATTGATAATATTGGAAAATGTGATTTTTCATCCCACATAATAGAAGATTTTTCACTTTTGGTCCATTGCCTTACAAAATTTTATATGTAGCTTGAACTTTCAAAAACATCGAACACTTTGATTCCAAACTTATCAATCGTTGACTTTCCATGTTTGTCATGTTGTTGTTAACTCCCAATATTTGGACTAATATTGTATATTCTCCTATCCTATGAGATCGAAAGTGCAATTTTGCATCGATTTAAGATCAAACAAACCAAACAACTTACCATCAAAAAATTCATATCATATTGTGCCAAAATTTTGAAATTGCCAATCGAATTTCGCTCAACATTCCCTACTTGTCCGATTGTTCCTAAGTAGTTTTTGGATATCAAACGGACCTCCCACTCCCCAAAAGGTATATTTAATGTGGTTGATTTTTTCTCTTTTGCAATTAGTTTCGCTTCACCTCCTGCTGCTCTAACTACTTATCCACCCTTTCTAAATGTGATTTCTATGTTATGTATGGCTTTTATAGAATCAAAGTCAAAAAAATTGAAAAAAATTAGTCATTCACAACTACTGATAGACATCCAATACAATTTATGTATTATTAAAATATTAAAAAAGTGAAATAAATATAAAAGGAATTGACTCATCGTACAATATTTTCACATATAATTTGTATGTGTAAATGTTTAAGGTGCTTTCTATACATTCTACATCCATCATGCCTAATTTTTGATCACTACACTGATAAGTGAGAAAATAATCTCATCCTTTAATCTTAGGTCCTTCGGTTTTACAAAACCATCCCAGCCCTCGTGAAGATAAAATTTTGACTACTTCTCCAATAACAGTAATGGAATTCCCACGACGTCATTAATCGATTGAAAAATAGAAGTTGAAAATCATCCACACCACGTCCATTCTATTCCCCAAGATCAGTAACATGAGAAAGTACTTCAAAGCATACTTTTTGAGAATGACAATTTGATCATGCCTGGCTACATCGCTAGCTGTCATCTCCTTCTGGAAAAGTCAACTCAATTTAATGTCTTGGATATCATGAAAAATTGTGGAATGGTGGCTTGACACCTAAACCATTAAATTGAGGCAACTTTTCTAGATGGAGCTCTCACCTAACAATGGTGTTTCAAGTGATGATTATGATGCAACTCCTTGTGTGCTATCCCCGTGTTCTACATCAACCACATTTTGCCTGAAACTTGTAAAGGCATCTACTATAATTTGGTTAGGCAGTATTTCTTGCTCTCATATCAAGTATAATATTATATATTCTCCTCTCTTCCCAAGCTTTCTTGACTCCTTATCTGTGCTTGTACTTGTCCACTTATAAGTGTGGTTATCTTTCTACTGATTTTATTTTCATGTGTTGTTGTGCAGAAATTTCAGTAAGATTTTATAATTTTGTCATCGTTCTTAAAATGTAATAGTAGAGGTATTAAGTTACCATTTCTCATGATATAAATGTTACGGTTGGATGCTTGAATTAGTAGTCACATGGTGAACCTTATAGTCCAATCTTCTAACGCCTGGTGAGGTACCAGAAGGTGTAGAGCACTTAACTGGAAATTCTTGACAAAAAAAGGGTTGTCGTTTATGGTGTCAACCCACAAGTATAAGCAATTAATACTTGTAATATAGGTTACAAATTTAACTTTTCCTTTGGTTTTCTTTGTGCATGAACAAAGGGGGATCGATAGTTATGAGATGTTTCTCCTTTCATAGGGACTAGTAATTCCTGAGAAAGAATCCTTTGGTTTGGGTAGAAGTACAACATTCAAGTATTGCATACTTCTCTCAAGTCATTGTCATTTGCTTTGAGTTGGAATTTATTGTTGTATACTTTTTATTTTGCCTTTTTTCTTTTTGAACAAAGTTTGAATTTGAATATCTTTTAGTGCGAAAGTGTTGGATCTTACTCATATAGTATTTACTTGAGGTATTCAACCTGAAGCGTGCTTTTTTAGGATGTTCCATGTCTTAATTTTCACGCTTTCAGGATGAAGTCATGAATTTTAATCTGTGGAGAAATGAGGTAAGATTGGATTTTACGAAATATAAAAGGTTATTTCATTATTTCTTGGGGTAATATTTTAAATTTTAATAAAAATATACATGTAATATTGCCTTATCGGCTTGAGGGCCGGGTGGCGGTGGTAACCCTACCAACCATCTTTGCTCCGTCCCTGATCTTTTTATAATATAAAGTGAGACTTGGTATGTATTTGTTTCACATCCACTTAATTTTATAGGACTATTTGCTATTAAAAATCCAGTGATCAACAACGAGGTAATCAAAGTGAATAAAGTATGTCAAAGGTTTTTAGTTTGATTATTGTTCCTCTTTACTTTATAAGCTTCAACGCTCACCTTTATATGTCACGATCATGATTTCTTTTCAATTTTTGAAAGGAAAATTTGATTAAACCATGAATTCTCCTATCTTGTGTATATAGCATTCTAATTTACTGATTTTGCGCATGTTTTTAATATATATTTGGCGATTTCTGGGCAATCATTTAAAGATTTGGTGTTAAGTTAGCAGAGTCAACAACAGATAACTTGTGCGACTTTTTCCTTGTATATATCCTTTTTTTAAATGAAATATAGTTATTTATCTGTGTTCTTTATTTCCTTTTGCTTATTTTGGGGATACTGAAGGCTAACAGCAGATAATTCTTGTATGTTTATAGCCCTAGGCTGACTACATGATTGACTTATTTGTTTTCATTACTTTCATGTTCTCTTCTTCTTCACCAATCTTATGTCTTTCATTTTAGATTGTGGCGTAAGCTAAACCAATTTTATGTATGTTGTTAGATTGAAACACCAAAAGATCAAAGTATAACTTTGCATATGAATTAGTTACTTTAGTGATTTACACATAAGGATACGCGTTTTTGTATGTGTGGAACTCATAAAGAGACATTATCATGGTTAACCAATTATCTTTATTGTAATTGTACTAATGCAACTTAGGTTAGGGTGATGGACTTTGATATGAATATATTAGGACAAACTTTCTTTACCTATAATGACATTATAAATTGCCCCTTCCAAAATATGTAAACATAGTACCAAGACACCTAAAGGTGGACAATCGTTTAATAAAAAGAAAAGTAATTATTTTTATAATTTTTTAATTCAATGACAAAATAGTTAATTTATGACTTTTATCTGAGTTTTTAATAGGGCAAGGTTTGATGGGATGTTTTGTAAACATATTTGAAAAATGGAGAAGTAGAATATCGCAAAATTAGCTATTTAAGAAGGGTATTGTGTGTGTATACATATATATATATATATATATGGGGAAAATCGAATTTTTGGTCCCATAACTTAGGGTCATTTTCAATTAAATCCTATTTATTTTAGAATTATCACATTGAGTCCCACAATTTAAAATTTTTCTTGCATTTGGTCTCTCCTCCCTCCTTCCATCGAATACTTAACGGGAAACACACGTGTTATGCGTGTGGCTATTAACAAGTGGGATTTGGAGAGAAAATTGATGGTGCCTAAGTAATGAGACCAAAAATGCGATTTTTCAATAATTAATGTAGTTAGTAAAATAATCATAAAAGATTTTCAATAATTTTAATAAATTTAAATTTAAAATATATAAATTACATGAAACAAATATCCAATTTTTTAAAATATTATAAATTAAAGAGTTTATTTTTATCATGTAAAAAGTTTAAAAAATATTCAAAAGTATTTAAAAACCTAAAATAAATATTTCTTTTCTAAATAGGAGAGAAAATTATCATTTATATTTGATAATTTTTTGTGTTGGAAAATTTATTTAGTTATTAACTTGTTAATTTTTTTTTATCTTTAAAAATTAGTTAATTTGGAAATAAATTTTGAAATTTAAATTATATTTTTAATTTAGATATATTTTAATTATACTTAAATTTTGGAACGGTTATTTAAATTTTAAATTTTAAATTATTTTAATTTCAATATTTCTTAATATAATTAAAAATAATAGAATTTAAAATATAATTTAAATTTAGAAATAACTTATCTAGTAGAATATAACTTAAAATTATATTTAAATTTTAATTTGGAAATAAGCATGTAAAATTCAAAATTTATAATTTCTGAATTAGTTAATTTTTTGTTATTATAATTAAAAATTTAAAAATAGTATTTCCAAATTTATAATAAATAAATTTAAAATTTAAAATTCAAACTTATAAATTTAAAAATAACAAAAAATTAAAAAGTTTAATTTTAATTTATAACAAAATATTATATATTATAAAATTTAAAATTTATTTTCAAATTAACTAATTTTCTAAAATAACAAAAAATTTAACAAGTTAATAACTAAATAAATCTCCAAACATGAAAAATTGTTAAATATTTATAATATTATTAAATCTCTAATTTATAGTATTTAAAAAATTGAATATTTATTTTGTGTAACTTGGAACATTTTAAATTTAAATTTCTAAATATTAATTGAAAATTTTGTAAAATAATTTTACTAAATACATTAATTAATATCATTTTACAAAGATTAAAAATTAATTCAAAATAAAATTTAAATTGAAAATTATTTTTAACTTTAAAATTTAAATTAAAAATTATTTTTAATTTTGTTATTTCTAAATATAATTGAAAATTAATATAGCTTAAAATATATTTAAATTTTAAGTATAATTTAAATTTAGAAATAACTTGTTTAATAAAACATAATTTAAAATATATATTATTTGTTAAATATTAAATTTTAATTTGAAAATAAGCTTTAAAAAATGTTTAAAATATAAATATGAACAGTGCCCGAGAAAATCGCACTTTTGGTCTCATAACTTAGGCCTCGTCAATTTTCCCTCCAAAATCCACCTATTAACGGCCACGTGTACAACACATGCGTTTCCCGTTAAGTGTTTCACGGAAGGGGGAGGCAAGACCAAATGTGAGAAAAAATTTAAAATATGAGACTCAATATTATAATTAAGAAATGAATATGACTCAATTGAAAATGACCTTAAGTTATGGAACCAGAAGTACGATTTTTCCTATATATATGTAACCAACTCTTAATTAAAGCACTCACTTTCTGGTTGAATAGTTGTTTTCTTGTATGTTCTATTTGTATGCTAAGTGTTACAAATCTACATCTTACTTTATCTTACGTGGATAGATTTTTTCCATTAAGTGTAATACCCTTAGTTCCCTAAACTAGTTTATTGCATTCACATACTTTCTTTTTAAGATTATCAGGGAAGGACCAAGCCATTTTATCTGGTGCTATGACAAATCGGTTTGGGGAAAATTTTGATTGCAACAGTAGTCTTCACTAGTTTCCAATGAAGAATCCAACACACAATGACGAGTCCTCAACTTCAAAATTTAGAGGTGTGGTGAGTGGATTGAATGGACAGTGGGGTGCACAAATATACATAAACCATCAGCACATTTGGCTTGGGACTTTCAAATCAGAGATGGAAGCTGGAATGCTATATGATAGTGCAATGGTTAAGCTTCACAATGGAAGCTTGCACAGAAATTTCCCGTGGACTGAACTTACTTATCGTGAACAAAATTTCCATGCAGAATCAGTTCAATATAGAAACAATCTCAGCATGATTAAGGATGGCTCATATGCTGCCAAGTTTTCTAATTTTCTGAGAGCTAAAGCCCAGCAAGTCCACCATCCCAAAGCTTTGCATGATAACCTAGGCACTAAATTGCAACAACTTTTCCAGAAAGAGCTCACACATTGTGATGTTGGTAAACTTAACCGGCTCGTCATTCCGAAAAAGGATACTTTGAAGTACTTTCCTGTGATTCCTGGTCTTGGCAAGCATAATCGAGGTGGTATGAAGGATCTAGATCTAATAATTTTTTATCGTTCAATGAAGTAGCGGGAGTTTCGGTATTGCTATTGGGGTAGTAGTCAAAGTTTTGTGTTCACAAAGGGTTGGAAAGGTTTGTTAATGTTAAAGAATGGACTTTGGATCTAACTCATCCCAAAAGCTAGCTCTAGAGGTGAGGATTGTCCAAAATCATATATAGAGACCATAACTTATTTATTTCACCAATGTGGGACACTAACACACCCGCGCATGCCTAGGAATGAACATCTGGAGCATAGAATGACATAAAATGGGTGGCCTAACAACACTAGGTAATCCAACAGTGGGAATAAGTGGCTCTGATACCATGTTAAATAATGGACTTTGGACTTAACTCACTCCAAAAGCTAGCTCTAGAGGTGAGGATTGTCCAAAATCATATATAGAGACCATAACTTATTTATTTCACCAATGTGGGACACTAACACACCCGCGCATGCCTAGGAATGAACATCTGGAGCATAGAATGACATAAAATGGGTGGCCTAACAACACTGGGTAATCCAACAGTGGGAATAAGTGGCTCTGATACCATGTTAAATAATGGACTTTGGATTTAACTCACTCCAAAAGCTAGCTCTAGAGGTAAGGATTGTCCAAAATCATATATATAGATCACAATTTATTTATTTCACCGATGTCTTGAAGTCACATGTAGTGCTAGGATCCAATTATCAAAGCATAAAAACGCCAAAATAACTAGGCTACATATGAAGCCAAGGATTCAAAAATCAGCATTTTCAATTTTATTCATTTCTACAATAACTCCATCTTTTTTCCCTTTGATCTATAATAGAAAAAGGAAAAATGACAGAAAATTAGAGAAAATATAAGAAATTTGTACTTGTGCAAAATAATAACTTCAAACGATCATAACTCTCTCATTTAAAAATTCTAAATATCCAAAGAATTGTAATAGAAAGAAGAAAGTTTGCCATAATTTGAAGAAGAGTTTGAGATTAAAGAAAAAAGATATCACTAGAAAAATAAGTAAAATTCAACTATAGCTTTCCTTTTACTATTCAATATTTATTAATTTGGCTTATAATAGGCGTTACAAAAATTGCAAGAAAATTTCAAACTATCCTTACTTATAAAATTGTATAGATGGTGCTGGAAAATTAGCAAAGGAAAGCAAATGAGGAGAAGAACAAATAAAGTAAATGAGGTGAAGAGGGAAGAGAAGATAAAAAGAAAACAAAAGGAAGACAAACAGAAGTATGAATGAAAGAAAAAGGAAACAATGGGAGAGAAAACCACAATTCAAGGTGCACAATTGATTCAAGGCTTGCGACTAGGGCTGAGCAACAGCACCTAGCACATCCTTGCTACACCTTCAACCTAAGCGCACACCTCAAGAGCCTTTAACAACAAATAGCTAGACCAGAGCAAGTTACATGTTGAAGCTTCATATGGTTCACTACATAACAGAAATAATACTGCAGATACAGTTACAAATACATCAAACATACAAGATACACATTTGTATACGTAATGTGCAGAGTGTACAACAGACCCAACATTTCACAACTCTACTGTAACTTTCCACAACTACACCCATCAGAAAATAAAGTTGAGATAGAAGAATTTAACAGGTTATGCAATTTGGCATACAATACAAAATACGACATGGAACTCAATCAAACACTTTATATTAATTATAATGCTTTCTCTTCTTCAAAAGGTTAAATCTTGGAACAGGGATTTGTCAGTTTTTGGAAATTCTAGCTAAAATTCACAAAGTTAAGAATTAGGTAAGTCAGAGAGGATTTTCCATCAATTTAGGGGCAACGGACACTGGTCTACACCCTGCCAAACATAACATGAAAAAGAAAAATACAAGACGCAAGTAATTAATTGATTCTTTTTGCTAATATAATGTGAAATATTAGCTTCTAACTAATTAAATCCTGTTTTGTCTTTCATATAATTCTTATGCGAGGGGATATCCTCCAATAGAAAATAGATAAACAAATGGAGATCCAATACTGAAAAACATAGAAAAATCTGTATGAAGGGAACAAGGAATCAAGCAGCACGACAGACAAGAACAAGTTTCTAGAGTTTCCTGTCTGTCGCTCTTCATAAATAAGGTCCATAACCTAGTCATGGTTAAACATATAAATGAAATTTAGAAAGATCTAGCATAAGGGGAAGCTTCTATAGATTTATTTATACTAAAATACTACCTGAGATTCCTTCCTTGTCAAATATGAGCTAACATTCAAAGACATCCAACAAAACTCAGCCCTAGGTCATATTGATTCTTGTTTCTTCAAGGGCTTTAGATCCTACAACCATGCATACACAGAAGGGTTCAGCAATTGTGGAATAATCCTATTGGGTCATGACTGCAGAAAGAGATCACATGCGGGACATAATAAAAAGAGACAAGGTCAATAAACAAATATAATACTTCTTTTTATATATTTCAGGATAGAATACATACTTGCACCAAGTGTTCATTTCCCTTTTATGTAATATCATTAGGAGACATATCCACGGAGATTGATTGAAGTCTCATTAATTTGTCACCGCCTCATGGGAACTAAGAGTAAAGTCATGGTAAAGGTTTCAGTGATCTTTGCTTAAGTAACTTTTGAGCAAATTATAAAGTAATATCCATCTAGGCATGTAAATGGGTAGGGTATTACCCGACCCAAACCCAAAATGTCATACTCATACCCATACTTGTACCCATACTTATTAGAGATAATGTAATGGGTATGGGTAGGGTCTATACCCATAAAATACCCATGTACCCATACCCATAACTTACCTATTACTTTATATTTAAATTTAATTTATGAAACTAAAAATTGTTTATACCAAAATCAAATTTATATTAATGATAAACTTTTTTTATATAAAAATTATAAATATGTGAATAAACGGTAACAATTAAATAATTTTTTTCATTAAAAATTAAACTAAATTAATAAAGTTAATAAATTGATATAGCAATTTTTTTTTTGAAAAAAATTGGAATAGCAACAGTTGAACGTTTTTTATTAATAAAATTAATAGTGGAATAAATTTTTTACAAAAATAATTAATAAAATTAATTTTGCTAATGAATAAAGTTTATTAATATAGAAATTAACTGTTTTTATAAAATTAAATATAGAAATTTTTTTTGCTTCTAAACAGTTTTTATTAACTATTTTTTTAATAAGCTTTATGGTTTTTAATAAACTGTTTTTATTAACTGTTTTTTTTAATAAACTGTTTTTATTAACTGTTTTTTTAATAAACTGGTTTTATTAACTTTTTTTTTTAATAAACTGTTTTTATTACTGTTTTTTTTAATAAACTGTTTTAATAAAACTAATTTTAAACTGTATGTTTTTTTAATTAGCAAAAAGTTTAACTATTATATTAATAAAATAGTTAATTTAATTAGCAAAAAGTTTAAAATTAATTAATTTAAATTTAATGATTAAATTAAATATAGAAGAAAAATTATTTTTTGTTATCGTATGTCAAATAATATTTTTACTATATATTAAGAAAATTAGTGTATACATTAAAAACATAAGTTCAATAAACTAGACCTAATTGATCTTAGATTAGTTAGGGTAGGGTAGGGTTAGGATCTTATTCTTTTGGGTATTTTAGGGTAGGGTAAAAATTGAATATTTTTGTTTGGGTATTTTAGGGTATGGGTGTGGGTAGGGTATCACCCTACCCATTTACAGGTCTATATCCATCTAAACAATTAGCATTAACTTTGAGATAATAGTAATCATATACTCATTAGGAAAGGAGAGACTATTTTTAGAAGCTTTGAATTGAAGTCTTTTTTTAGTCATCCTAAAAGGGAAATAGCAACTACAAATTTGGGTCAAAACTACTATTACATACTTAGCATCCTTTATCAAATTGTTGGAATTTAATCAACAATTTAATGGATATATACTTTCCATATAACATGATGAATGGAACATATAGTGCAACGAATAATTTCAAATATTGAGATTTCAGGAAAGGGGGAAAATACCCAAATCCAAATAGGTTGGTGCAATTGAACCATGTCACTGTAGCTCACAAAGTCAAGTGACTCAGGAAACCAAAACTAAATGAAAGCAATAAACAGTGAGACTACTGAACCATGGACCCACAAAAGACCATGTTCACTAATCTAACTATTCTAAAGCCTCTTGGGTGCTAAGATGTAGATACAAACATAATAAATATATGGAATTAATTATTATCTGCAAAGTTCTCATGAGCAAAAAAAACAATCACATATTGTGACGTCTAAAGGAGAAAGCTAATTGTGCATGCTCTGTGACCTAAAATAGTTGTTTGAGTCTTTGTCATTAAAATTAATAGACTGCCTAGGATTTAGCCTGAAAACTAGCAAACATGTGTTTCTTTTAGATTATTCCTAAAAATTTTATTGGGATTTTCAGAAATGAAATATATTTTTAAGGATATCTTAGTATTTTCTCAATAACCTTTTTTCTTAAAGGTATCAATCAGGTTTTATTGATGTTATTGGCCACCGAAATAACACTGTTTCATGATTTTGCCGTGATATTTCTTCCAAACTAAGACGTTTGTATATAAATGCAAGTTATACTCTCTTCTTCAATTGGAGCACTACATAAAGAATGCAAACTACTTCTGCACATGTGCACAAAGATCTCAAGCCTAAACTAAATTTTTAAGGAGGCATTATCTAACAACCTTGTACTGGCGACCATGAGTTCAACTTATGAAAGATCCATTGAACTTGGTGGAATGGCAGGAAAAACTTGATTATGGTGTCTAAAGAATTTAGTTTTATATCAATCTTTTCATCTTTCGACCATGCAGCGCAAGTTTTTCCTAATAGTTTATTATAAGTTAAAAAAATAACTTAGAAAACACCACAAAGTTATACTCCTGCCCAAAATTAAGTATCCAATTTGACTCAGAAATTTTAGACGAAGCTTGAAAAAATAAAAGTTTTAAGTGTCTTTACAGTTTTGTTCCTTAAAATGTGTGCTTCAGAAGAAATAATATTCTCATGTAGAATTTATAGCAGCAGATAAGGTTCTTTAACAAATTATTATTAAACCTAATAAAATAAGAAGTACCGTAAAATTTGGGGGGTGGGGTGAGGTGGGGTGGGGGGATATTAGGGATAATTGATTCAGAAAATATTTGGAAGAAAAGCTTGTATTTCTCTATTTGCTTGTTGCGGTAGTTGGTTGGCAATATATATATTTGAGAAAGAATGTAATAACGAAAAATCCTACAGTAATGAGATAAGCACAAATGTAACTGATGATAAAGAGATAATATGTATCTGAATACAAACAAGAAATAGATATACCAGTGGATATGCGTTGATAGCCCCCAAGTTGATGGTGGTTGAAGGTGCACTATCAAGCTGTCCTTTATGCTTCGATGGATATGCATCAATACCCCTCAAGTTGGTGGTGTTTGAAGGCGCCCTTTCGACTTGTCCCCAAGGAGCTGAAACCACAGCTTAGATAGAGGTTTGGTGAGAACATGGGCGAGCTGATCCTTTGTGCTGATAAATCAGATAGACAGCCATTGACGAGCAATTAAGGTGCAAAAAAAAAAAATGCAAGTCTATTTCAATGTGCTTGGTTCAGGCATGGAAAAACGGGTTGGCAGCAAGCTATGTTGAACTGAGATTGTCAAACTACAAAATGGGAGATGTGGTGCAATATATTAACCTCACACGAGGGTTTTTAAGTTCTGCAGCAACATCGACAAGAGCTTTATACTCGGCTTCAGTGTTGGAGCGCACAACAGTCTTTTGTTTCTTAAAAGGCCAGGAGATGAGATTGCTGCTGAGAAAGAAAGATTACAAAACCACCAATAGATTTTGCGATCGTCCACCGAACCAGCACAATCACAGCAAGTGAAGGCCTTGAGTTGTGTGGACAAAGATGGAGAAATGTCTAACTAGCCATTCATTGAGCATTGAGAGTCTTTCCCTCGGAAAGAAAATTCATAAGGTCTCTAAGCGTATCGAATCCAAAAGGCGAAGGGCCTGCCTAATCAATTGCTTCCATCGCACTCAAAGCAGCACATGTACTCATAATATAAATAATATAAAGATCAGTCAATGTTCACTAAGAAAAAAGATTGACTTGCCATGCCAAGCCAAGGGGAGGCAATAGTTTGGTCTAAGTAAAATAAGATATGCTTAATCGTAGCCCAATGATCATCAACGGGTGAATACATAAATTTCCATACTTCGTTGATGGAGAAAGCAATGTTGGGGCAAGTTATGGTTAAAGACTGGAAAACAATAATAATTTTGGGGAACGTGGTAGGATCAGCAAAGTAGAAGCTATCATGTTTTGAAAGGGAGGTTGTGGTGGAGCGAGCAGCGTACACGGGCCTAACATTTTTCCATCCTAGAATTACACAATAGTCTTTGTCTGTCTTAAGGAGACTTCTCAAATTTCCAACAATCTGGAAAATGTAACAGCATAATAGCCTGTGTGTAGTTATATCTATATAAATGTTGTACACTACACCGGGTTTGTAACAAGCAAGTAACAAGCAATATATTGTAACAAGCAAATAAGAACTCCCGTAGAACCCATATTTTCTGCAGTAAAAACATCTCTCTTCTTACAATTTCTGCATCTATTTTCTTCCCAAAAATCTTTTGCGTTATTCTTAAATCCTTAAAACTCTCACCATACTTCCGCACTCTAAAAACCACAACATAAGTGACAAGTGTATATATTTATATTGGCTAAGGAATAAACCAATAGAATAACAAACAACAAATAGCTTCTATGCCTATGAAGAAATGTGGAGGACCTAGCTCCTTCAAAGAAAATTCAATGTGAGAAGAAAAGATGCGGTGGAACAGTTAATTATTGCCAATGAACAAAATATCATTAATATAAATTAGTCTAAATAGAAGAGTATCTGAAGATGAAAAAAAAAAAAAGGAGTTGTCAGATTGAGAGGACTTGAATTTGTTGGAGACAAGAAAATCAAATAGGTAACAAAACCATGCTTAAGGAGCTTGCTTAAGGCCATAGAACAATTTGTGTAGCCATAGAGCAAATAGTTAGGCATGTAGGACCGAGAAAGCCGGGTGGCTAGACTATATACACCTCTTCATCAAACCATCATGGAGAAAACCATTGTTGGCTTCGAGTTGGCGAACATGCCAGCTACAACAAATGGCAAAAGAAAAGAGAAGATGAATGATGATAGGCTTAATGATAGAGCTAAAAGCTTCAGCATAATCAAGAACTTATTGTTGGTGAAAGCCTTTAGCAATAACCGGAGCCCTGTAGCGTTGGACAGAACCATCAGATTATGTTTTGATATCATGATATGAAAGGCCAACTCACAACATACATTCATTCATTTTAGGAGAAGTTTGTACGAGAGACCGAGCACCACTGTGCGTGACAACCACTAATTCATTTGCCATGGACATGTGCCACTTAGGACTAGATTTAGCTTAGGTAACGCATAAAGGTTTAGTAACTTTGGTGAATGATATTTATAAGAGGGATGCAATTGGGGCCTGGGGATAGAGAAGATGGGATGACATGTGACATAATCTTATAAGATGCATACAGTGAGAGAAAGCAAGGTTGAGATGAGGTAGATAAGATGGGTGGAAGGTCAACAAAAGATCAAGGCTTGAGGATTAGTTGGAGAGAGTAGTAGGGATGAACTGGAAAGAATAACACATTGTCAAGGGTTAAAGTGTGTTCACACAAAATTCAATTATCTGCAAAAAATGAATTACAAAACAAGAAAATAATGGACAAATTAAGTTTATATAATTGAAAAAAATTTACAATTTGTAAGTAAAAGATCTTCTAATAAAGAATGATTCAAAGGCTTGAAGCTTGTTCTTGGATATGTGGCGTAGTACTTCTTGACCTAATAAAAAAACATTACAAAATTTCTTGAAATTGAACATTACCATTAGGATTAAGGGACTTGAGACTTGTGCCTTGAAGAGGTATATGACATTTGCGGTAGCAACACTTCGCCGTGCAGAAATCTTGAAGCTTTGAAGACTAGAGTCTTGAACTTGGAGCTTTAAGGACTAGAGTTTTGGACTTGGAGATTTGGATATTGGGGTCTAAAACTTGATTGGAGGCTTAAAGACTGAAGTTTTGGACTTAAAACTTTGAAGTCTAGAGTCTTGGAATTGGAGCTTTTAGAGACTGGAATCTTGGACTTTGAGATCTGAAGAGTGGGCTTTTGAACTTGGAGCTTTGAATACTAAAGTCTTAGACTTAAAACTTTGAAGACTAGAGTCTTGGAATTGGAGCTTTGAGAGACTGGAATCTTGGACTTGGAGACTTGAAGAGTAGAATCTTGGATTTAGAAATTCAATGATTGGAGCCTTGGACTTGAAGAGTTTGAAGAATAAAATATTGTACTTGGAGATTTGAGGATTGAAGTCGTGGACTTGCAGATTTTAAAACTTGACTCTTGGACTTGAAACTTCAAAAACTTGAGTCTTGAATTTGAAGATTTGAAGATAGGAGACCTAGACTTGAAACTTTGAAAATAGGAATTTTTAACTCGAAGCTTTAAAGACTAGAGTCTTGAATTTAAAACTTTGAAGACTAGAGTCTTAGATTTGATGATTTGGAAACTTGGGTCTTGGACTTGGAAATTTGAAGAGTTGGGACTAGAACTTTAATATTTGAAGAGTTGAAATTTGGACGTGAAGATATGAAGACTAAAGTTTGAATATTTTAAGACTAAACTTGAACCTTAAGCTTTGAAGACTGGAGTCATGGACTTGATATGTGAGCTTGTGCTTCTCTAAGTGTATATATACTTCTTTGAGTATGTCCATATGTGTATGTGTGTTTGTACTTGTGTGTCTATGTATGTATGTTTCCACTTGTGTTTGATGAGCATCGATTACCCTTTTATATAGATGGTTAAGTAAGAAACTCCTAGATGGATTAAACTTCTACTATATTTATCTCTTCGACACGTCCTTCAAAATCATTTTCCAAACTCTAATCTTTCAATCTTTTTTCTATTGCAATTTCTTAGTTTGTAATGTAGGGTTTTTAGGAAGCTTTGAAAATGGGAGAAAATTAGGGCTTTTCAGTTGTGGGTACTTAGGCATTTTCAATGAAATGATCTTTATTATCTAAGAGATAATATCAAATATTATTTTGACTTGATTAGTCCATGTATATAGATAGGTCATAGGTAACAACTTGGTTGGCCTCAAATTCTTTTAGCGGCAAGACTTGATTAGATTAGTTGCAATATTTCACCTTGATATTTGATTTGCATAGAAAATAAATACTAAAGTATTGATTAAAATTAACTATTTATCTTTTGTAATTAAATTTAATAACGTCCAAGATAAATAAAAAAATTTAAATTAATAACTAGTATATAATTTTACACGTGTCTGCTCTCGTCTTCCAACACAAATGGAGCATATCAAATTAACCGATTGAATGTTGCCTCATAGTGACTGACTGAATGGTTCCCTTGAATTTGACTCATAAATTCTCGTTCCCTTGCCTGCTTGACTACCAAGGGAACGTATTTATCTAGGAATTCTCGAATGAAATTCTCCTAGGTTCTGAGAGTTCCTGTGGCTTTCCATCTCCGATTGATCATCTTCCACTAATTATGTGCAGAGTCCTCTACGAGAAAACTAGCATATCTAATCTTCTGCTCATCAGGATACCGCAGAGTGTCAAATATCTTTTCCAAACCTTCAACCCACATCTCATCCTTCTTGTCATCAGGCTCTCCGAAGAATTTAGGGGGTTGGAGCCGTAGAAATCGTTCTAATGCTCATCTGTCGGTACCCTCATCATCTGCCCTTGCTCGAATTTCTCTAGCGGGGGCCACGTCGTTGACCCTGTTGCCTTTCCAGGTCCCCATACTCAGCAGATTGATTCATAGCTGACTGATCCAATGGATTGGATTGTAAGCCTTCTTCCTCAGGCCATGCTTGCTTATAAGCAGGCTCCCTCCGTCTAATGTTTCGGGGCATGATGCCTCTCCTGCCAGGTCTTCCCCTACGGCCTCCTCTTGCCAGATAGGGGGCATCAACACTCCTACCTGACGCCGTCACATGTTAGATCTTTCTCTAAGTTTCAGACCTGTGATCATTTTATTGCAACAGCACCCAGATCATTATCGACTCTCTCGGAACACAAGTCACAACCTACATATAGAAAACAATTAATAATAATCAAACTATATAAAGTAAACAATACTCAAATAGGTTACCGCCGAGAAAAAAAAAGTTCTATTCATATATATATATAAGCTAGCGTAAGTAGTTATAACCAAGTATTTACAATTCAAAATGGTCACACCATCAGTATACCTAGTCATAAAAAAATTGACAAAGCTATATGGGTATCATCCTAGGGTTAGATAACCTAGCCGAATTAGAAGTCTAACGGTTAAAGCTGCGATATATGCATCTGTACATAGATACTTCTTATATGTATACTACAAGGCGCTCAGTCTAAGTCCTCCTCATCTGTGATAACTAACTTGACATCTTCCTCTTCTTCTTCGACCTCCACAATCTTGTCATCCTCAAGGGATGCTTCTACCAAAGGGTCTAGCCCGATAAAGTCACTGTATGGGACGTCATCAAGGAACTCTGGTCTAGCTGCGTCATCCTCAGGTGGTACGTCAACTAAAAACTCCTGCACCGGGTCTATCTCCAAATCCTCATCACTCGGGTCCTTCTCTATAGGGTCCTCCTCAGCAATGTCCTCAACAAGCTCTGCAGCATGGTCCTGCGCCAGCTCTCTGGCAGGAACCTCCTCAATACGGATACCCTTATCATGTCTCTGCTCGGGAGGGAGTCGAATCCTTGATGGCCCTACTCCGGTATCAATCCCTACTCCAAATCCTATAGCCTGATCTATAGCGCTGCCATAGTAGGCTACTATCCTCCTCCATGGCCTGGGTCATCTCTACATTCCCCCTAGGATCAAACTCTAATGTCCTAAAGGTTTCTTCCATACGTATGGCCCTAAACTCCTCAATTTAGGCCTCCGCTATCATAAACTGTACCCCTTTTCTTTCTATATCCCCCTATAACATGTTCAACATAGAGCTCTTAGCACCCATTGCCGATCTCAGATGATAGGCCTCAGCCTCTCTATCCATTAAGTTCTCTCTCATGTCATAAAACCTCTCTCATACATCTCTTTCAATTTTTCCTTGGCCTCTAAAGCTCTAATTTTCTCCTTTAAAGCTTCTATAGTTTCATCCTCCTCAACTGGATTTTTTCCCATCTCAGTGTCCATTAGCCATCCTACAGTCATAACTTTCCTTCGTCAATATGGAACAAATCAGATTCATCTTAAGTCCCCAAAATACATAATACTTTCTTAGTATATACAGATCACTTAAAGGCCATATCCTAGGATTTCATCCTAGTTTAGCTCGAGTTAGGGCCATACGTTTCCAGATGGAAGAAACCTTTAGGACATTAGAGTTTGATCCTACAGGGAATGTAGAAATGACCCAGCCCATCATGGAGGAGGTTAGGAGGATAGTAGCCTACTATGGCAGCGCTATAGATTAAGCTATAGGATTTGGAGTAGGGATTGATACCGGAGCAGAGCCATCAGGGATTCGACCCCCTCTCGAGCAGAGACATGATCAGGGTATCCGTATTGATTAGGTTCCTGCCAGAGAGCTAGCGCAGGAACATGCTGCAGAGCCTGTTGAGGACATTGCTGAGGAGGACCCTATAGAACAGGATCCTGAGGATAAGGACCCGAGTGATGAGGATCTGGAGATAAACCCGGTGTGGGAGTTTTAGTTGACGTACCACCCGAGGATGACGCAGCTGGGCCAAAGTTCCTTGATGACGTGCCACACAGTGACGAATTTAGCGGGTTAGACCCCTTTGGTGGATGCATCCCCGAGGATGACGAGATTATGGAGGTTGAAGAAGAAGAGGAATATGCCGAGTCAGTTATCACAGATGAGAAGGACTTAGACTGAACGCCTTGTTAGTATACATATAAGTATCTATGTACAGATGCATATATCGCAGCTTTAACCGTTAGACTTCTAATTCGGCTAGGTTATCTAACCCTAGGATGATACCTATATAGCCTTGTCAATTTTTTTATGACTAGGCATGCTGATGGCGTGACCATTTTGAAATTTTGAATTGTAAATACTCGGTTGTAACTACTCACACTAGCTTATATATATATATAAATAGAACTTTTTTTTTCTTGGTTGTAACCTATTTGAATATTGTTTGCTTTGTATAGTTTGATTATTAACTATTTTGTACATGTTTTCTATATGTATGCTGTGACTTGTGTTCCGAGAGAGTCGATAATGATCTAGGTGTTGTTGCAATAAAATGATCATAGGTCTGAAACTTAGAGAAAGATATAACATGTGATGGCATCACGTGGGAGTGTTGATGCCCCTTATCCGGCAAGAGGAGGCCGTAGGGGAAGACCGCCTGGCAGGAGAGGCATCGTGCCCCGAAACATTAGACAGAAAGAACCTACCTATCAACAGACATGGCTTGAGGAAGAAGGCTTCCAATCCAATCCATTGGATCAGTCAACTATGAATCAATCTGCCGAGTATGGGGACTTGGAAAGGCAACAAGGTCGGCGACGTGGCCTCGCTAGAAAAGGCCGAGCAAGGGCAGACGATGAGGGTACCGACAGACGAGCATTAGAACAATTTCTATCTCTCCAACCCCCTAAATTCTTCGAAGAGCCTGATGATAAGAAAGCTAAGATATGGGTTGAAAGTTTGGAAAAGATATTTGACACTCTGCAGTATCCTGATGAGTAGAAGATTAGATATGCTAGTTTTCTCGTAGAGGACTCTGCGCATAATTAGTGGAAGATGATTGATCGAAGATGGAATGCCACAGGAACTCTCAGAACCTAGGAGAATTTCATTTGAGAATTCCTAGATAAATACGTTCCCTTGGTAGTCAAGCAGGCAAGGGAACGAGAATTTATGAGTCTAATTCAAGGGAACCATCAGTCAGTCACTATGAGGCAACATTCAATCGGTTAATTTGATATGCTTCGTTTGTGTTGGAAGACGAGAGCAGACAAATCCGACAGTTCGTACAGGGGTTGAGGCCGAAACTCGGACGAGGACTGACACTTTTTGATTTGCCCAACTTGAACATAGTAGTGAGCAAAGCACTGCAGTTCGAGTCGAAACTACAGAAAATCCGCAAAATTGAAGAAAGAAACCGAAAAGCAAGGCCATACCCTGGAGGACAAAATAGCGCAGAAAGAAAGTAGCCTAAATTACAATTGGGAAGCGCTATGCCCGAAGCACCACAAGCTAGAAGGGTAATGGACCCAGCCCAAGGTGCTAGTCAGAAACAGTGTGGTTTCTGTGGAAAGTCGGGACACGAAGAAACTGATTGCTGGATTAAGTAGGGCAAATGCGTAGAATGTGGCAGTGATCAACACTTTTTGCGAGATTGCCCCAAGAGAAAAAGGCCAACGCCTACTGGCGGAAAAGGAAAAAACCAGTTGAGGAGGATGAAATTGTAGAAGCTTTAAAGGAGAAAATTAGAGCTTTGGAGGCTGAGAAGGAAAAATTGAAAGAGATGTATGAGATCCTTCAAGAGAGGTTTTATGACATGAGAGAGAACTTGATGGATAGAGAGGCTGAGGCCTATCATCTGAGATCGGCAATGGGTGCTAGGAGCTATATGTTGGACAAGTTACATGGGGATATAGAAAGAGAAGGGGTACGGGTTATGATAGCGGAGGCCCAGATTGAGGATGCTTCCAAGGAAGGGCTTGGGTGTGTATTAATGCAAAGACGACAAGTCATTGCCTATGCATCTCGGAAGCTCAAGCCACATGAGGAGAATTATCCTACATCGGTAACTTTTCAATTGGCCAAAAATTAATTCGTCTATAAAATGATAAGGTGGAAATCAAGCTAAGGGACTAGAAGGTTGCCACTAGATGGTTGGTTGCTGTAATCGATGGTTGAGGTAATCTAAGATTATTAGGAAGGGTAAACCAGATGAATAGGTGCTAGGTTACAAGGAAAAGGAAAAGGAGAATGAGATACTAAGGAGGGTGGAAACACAGATGTGGATCGCTAGGATACTAGGGGCTAATAAGGCGGATAAGGTTGCATTCGACTAAATAGGAATACCATTGGTTTGAAGATATAAATACCATTGGTTTGGAGATAGGGGCAACAACACTCAAGATAATGCAACAAATATCCAGGAAATATATACATAAAGATAAGTGAACCTTAATTTTGTGATTATGGCAAGTTAGTAAGAATGGAAAGCATAACAAGTCAAATACTCTTAGGAACAGGAAGTTTAGATGCTTGTAGAAAGTATTTCGAGTGGTGGCTTAAAGTTATCAACACGAAGAGGCATCCTATTGATAAGGTAAGGGACCGTGTCAAAGGTGAAGTGCCAAAATTTATGATGCTAGACGCATTTTCTAAGAGTATGACAACTGTTGTGCCTATGCCAATGCTCAACGAACTTTGTTACTTGTATATGTAGTGCTAAATTGCGTTTAGCATAGGTCTACGCGTGGGGCATGGGATCTTCAAATTGAACCAAAAGCTCAAATAAAAAAAGTGTCAAAGTTCTGTTGATTTTTTAACTAGTTCTAATCAATCTGTAATAACTTTTCTTTATTGAAATGAGATTTGGCCTTATGTAGTGTCCAAACCAGATTGTACTAAAACTAAACCAAAATGTACCGGGACTAAACCATACCAAAAGAACAAAATCTATATGACTATGATTAAATTGATAAAAATTATATAAATTTTAATCTATCAATTTTTAAATAAAAAAGAATTATATATACATAATTCTTGATAACTTAATTATATTTACTTGATTAATATTTATATTTCATATTGAAACTGATGATGGTGTTTATAAATTACAAATATATATGTATATATAATTAATTATTTTCATGTATTCAATTAAATTTTAACTTATGTAACCATTACAAATTTACAATAATTAAGTGTTATAAGCATTATATAACATTATATTTAATTTAATTGTTATTTTTCAATAATATTTTGAATTTCAATTCCATATATTTATATATGTATGAGTATATATGCATACTAAGTTTAATTATAATACAAGATAATATTAAGGTGTTTAATGATTATTTTTTGAAATATTTATTTAATATCATGCTTAGAAGGATTTGTTAGTGTCTTTAATTGAAAAGAGTATGTTATACACACGAATGCAGACTTTTTAGACTTTTTTTTTTGTATAGTACCTTTACCATTGTGTTCTTCTATATTCTAGCTATCTAATTAGTCTCTGCAGGATTATCTTTTTGCAATTACAATGATGAATTAGACCGTGAGAATATGCTAGATTATAAGAATTTGTTCAAGACAATTATCGGATCAATGGTTCAACCATTTAAAAACTCTCTTTTATCAAATAGTTATTTATTACTGAATATAATATTTTAAATTTTTATCATTGGTTGCTCAATGCTTTTCACTATTTAGCATATGGCATTTTTCAAATTTCTAAGTTTCCTTAATTTTTTTTGTTTAAATTTTCTTTTTGGTTACAAGTCCCATCCCAATCCTATCCTAACCTTTCCATTCCGCAAGACCCAAATTCCTAAACTGGACTATTCCCAAAATTTTCAAATAGGATGCGACTGGGTTTAGTTCTTATTAGGACACATAGGACTATATTATCTAAGCCACATAAGGACTATATTATCTTAGATAGAACCATAAGTTAGAGCAAACTAGAGATTTTCAAATCCCTAAATCAAATAACCCAATACTAAGCCCTAGTTCAACATATACATTGAACTTGCAAAAAGTATGAATAGTGTTAGATTTTTTATGTAGTGGAAAAGACCAAATAAATTTGGAGAATGCATCAACAAAAATCAAAAAATATTTATGGTCATCCATAGACATAATCGAGGAAGGACCCCAAAGAACTCAAAGGCAACTCAAACGAAATATATAAAGAAAGACAACATGATTTGCCTAGCACACATGATTAGCATAACATATGGATTTGCGAGATGAATCCATAGACATAATTGAGGAAGGACCCCAAAGAACTTAAAGGCAACTCAAACGAAATAGATAAAGAGAGACAACATGATTTGCCTAGCACACATGATTAGCATAACTTATGGATTTGTGAGATGAACATAGTAAACTATATTGTTGGACCCTAAATCAAAGAAGATGGGAAAGCAAATGGCCTAGTGGACAAATGCCAAACATCAAAAGTAGTGGACTTGGTAAGGGGAAGCAAAGGATAGTGGGTTGGTATTGAAAGCAATACAAGCCACCCTTACATAGACCAGTTAACAATGGAGCCGTGGAAGTTTGTCCTTGACAACTAAAAGATCAAGATGAAACTTACGAAACACATAATTATCACGAATAAATTGCTACACAAACAATAATAGTTTAGTTATGGAAGGGATGTGTAGAACATTATTAATAGATAAAGGACATGTATGCATGTGAGCAGATGTTCAACCAACGTAGCCACATCATTACCATTAAGTAAGCTATTAGGGTCCCATACTTGTAAGTATCGAAGAGGCTATGAGATCAAGTGTCGCGATATGTTAGGAGATTAAGATTGGATTGCGAGAGACACCGTAACAAAAGTTAAGCAATTGGAGTAAAGGAAGCAGCGGTATTTCGGGAAAAGGAACAAACTTTAGCAATGTGCTCTGTGACGCACACCACAAACAGAGGGGTTAGACAAAGAAAGGTGTTATTGGAAGTGCGTCATTGAGAAGCATAGCCACAAACACCTTACCCACACTCATGGCAATCACCAAAGTCGTCGGACCGTCATGCAAGGTTAGTGAAGAAAGGAGAGCAAGTAGATAGGTTATGATGGAGAAAGTGGGAATGTTTTCCCCATACATGAACTTCTGGCTAAGAAGAAGATTTTATAGCCCGAGGAAAGAGATGGGGTCAATAGGAGCAACAAGAGTAGTTATCAAGTCTTTGTACTCAAGATGGTGACCTTTGAAGATGTAAATGTTGAACTCGAATGGCATGACAGGTTTACTGGGAGAAGCCAACTGATCGACAAGATTCTCCAACTTTTGAAGATAGTTTGTAGCTAATAAATCTCCGAATTTGAGATTAAACGCATTCATCTAAAGATTAAGAACTAAAGTATCTAATGATAAGACAAGGAAAGTGGCAATGTTGTTCTAGAGGTCATGTCATCATTGATGACTAATGTACAGGCTAGGAAATATTGAGTAAGGAAAGTGCTTAGGATAAATTGGTCATGGACCCAACAACATATGTGAGGCTGGGGATGATGGAACCATTAGTTGAGATAAGGAAGGAGGACTGAAAAAGGACCCGTAGATGAACTTCATAAGGTCATGAAGCATGAGATGCGAGGTCATTTGCACCTTCGGTAGGTATATATTCAAAAAAGGAAGTGACCGGAGGAATTTGGGTAACAAAAGACACATGATGCAGATGGGGATGACGTTCGAGAACAAAACAATAACATGGTAAAGATAGGCCAAATTGATTCATCGAATTGAAGAAAATCGTGTATTTCTTTAGTGACTTATTACAATTGTCATTCATATATAGTTGCCATTGAAGAATAAGTGGCAAACATAGCATTCTAAACGCAAATTTAATTTTAATATCTATTCAATTTTGCATACTTAGAAAGTGTTTTGGTGAGCTTATAAGCTTATCAAAATATCTTATAAGAACCTATAAGATATCAAAAAGTGTTTGGTAAATTATTTAAAAATAAATAAATCTTATAAGCTTATAAAATAAAATGTTAGGAGTCTATAAATTCTTTTTAAAGAAATAAAGAGTTCCTAACTTATTTTTAAGATATTAACAAACTCTCTTAATATTAATCATATTAATTACCAAATTGCCATTACCAATATCTTATAAGTTCTTAAATCTTATTTTATCTAAACACTTTAAAATTTTATTTTCAAATAAAGATCTAGCATCTTAAAAATTCCAAAAACATCTTATAAAATGTAGGACCTTCTAAATAACCTTAGCCAAACACCCTCTTAATGTGAAAAAGAAGATACAATTAACAAAATTAAAATACATGCACCTAGATAGAAAGTATAACCTTCAATTAAAATTTATGATATGATATTTTGAATTTAATTTTTTTCCTTCAAGTACATTATGATTTTAGCCTCTTTTCTTTTACAATAATAATAATAATCTTTTCATATCATACTTATATGGAAATATACTATTAGAAAATTAAAGTATACTTTATAAATATGATACTGTTTAATTTAACAAAAGAAAATATCTATATTATAAAGAAAAGAAAGAGCCTTCATCATTGTTTTAACACTACTCCAATTTGTTATATCCTAATTATACTCTTGATATTTTACTGGGTAGAAAAAATTCAGTGTCTCAAATGAAATTATTCTCTTTGGACAAAGTAACTGCATCTTCAATAAACTAACTATTTATTCTTCCTAAAATTAACCCCACAAAATCAACCTATTAGTTATTTTTAATTGTTCTCAGTCTGAAATTTAATTGAGGACTCAAGAAAAGAGAGAGAAAATGTTAGATGCCCTGAAAAAAACATGGAGATCAAGATCATACAATGGAATGAAAATTTATTATCAAGTCATTCTGATTTTTTGGTTTTGTTCACAATTTTATATTTTTTAGGGTGATATGTTTGTTTTTACACAAGTAGGTAGCATTAGGCTTTCTTGCTTTTGGGTGCGATTGTTAATGACAATATATAATTGTTGAGATTCTGTAGTGTTGAGAAAAGAGAAAGCAGCAACAATTCAAGAATAGATTTGTTTATTATTTCTCTTAATTTTTTGAATGACATATGAATTGTTCGTTATCATATAGGTTTATGTTAATTGAGAATTAATATTACATATTATTTAGTGTAGCTATTGTTAAAACATCACAGTTGTTTATTTATAATTTTTGCAAATTTGATATTGTATTAATAATACAATATTGATGTTATGCATAATAAGGAAATTTATGAACACATGGATAGCGTGCCACGGCTCCTATTACTATGAAAAATTAAAAAGAGAATTAATTGTCAATAGCTTAAAAGGATAGCTATTGGAGATAAGTGTCATTACAAGAAATCCAAAAGTCATCACAAGAAATCCAAAAGTCATCACTTTCAGCATTTATGAAATATTTCGATATCATTTAAAACATTTATGAAAATTCAAATTTCAATTTAACATTCATAATAACACTGGGGTACCAAAATAATTCTACTTTTGAAACATTATATTTGTAATGCACAATAAGTATAGTGCTAATAATAAAAAATATCAACATGGTTGTTAATGAAAAAGAGAAAAAATAAAAGAAAAACTAACTTTTTAGATCTTTATAATATTTTTTTCGTGTTTATGATTTTTTTTAAATATAGATCTGTCCGAGGAAGTAATAGGATAAGGGATATAGCCATTGAGAATAGGTAATTAAGCAAATATACAAGACAACAACTATACGATTTTGAATTAACAAGTAGTTACTGTGAATAATATAATCATTAATATGCTTGACTTGCAAAGGTAAAATTTAGTTTACTTGAGTTCTTGTATTATTTAAATGAGATTTATCACACATAAAAATAAATAAATAAATAAAAGAAAAGAAAAAAGTGATTAGGAAATATTTTTCTTAAATGATCTTATATTGATTATTCTAAATTGATAAATTTAGAATTTCTTTGTGAAACAATCTTTTCAAAGAAAACAATCTATTAAATTATTTAGGCTACCAACTAAGATTAATGATTTTAGACTCTATACTAATCATTTTTAAAGTAATAAGAAAAATATTCTTGTAAGATGATTTTCATGCAGTAAATAAACGTAAAAAGTATACAGAAAAGTTTTATTTAGGTTAAGAATGAGCAACTTTTATGACAGTTTTATTTTTTTCTGCGTTCAAAAATACACCTTTATCAAACATATAGAAGTAAATTTCAAATGTTTGGTTCTCACGGTAAATATATTTATAAGAGACCTAGCATTCTTTCAAATTTATGAAAAATACTTTAATCTTATTCAGAAAACAAAATACCATCAATCCATGTGGATATCTATTTCCAAAATTTTACAGTTATATTCAAGTAAAAGTGCAGTTTTAGTCAAGCAACTTATGCATGCATGACAATCTACATATAGCATTTTTGAAATATTAGAAAATGTAGTCAAATACTCATAGAAAAATGTTATTTTCACGAAAAAATATCAAATGCCCAAAACACAATGCAGAATTGGGGAAGTTTTCTGAATCAGAGAAAAAATTGTCACTGTAAATTTATCAATTGGTTGTTTTTGGAGGGAAAATGCTAAAAACTCCCTGTAAATCAAACTTCACTCATTTTCCCTCAAAGAAGTCAAATAAAGAAGATATTAAACTGGAAATAGACTATATGTTACTTTAAACAAAAAATTTATCCCTATCAAATAATGTGGAACTCCTTTAAAATACTTCAGTGGAAACTTTAAAAGATTGAATTAACTGTTAAATATCAACTTACACTATCCAAAAATAATATGATACACAGAGTACTATTTCAAATATTCAAGATAAAGGCTTTAAATTAGATGCGATTAGACTTGTAGGAATTTTTTAACTGGTCTATTTTTTTCTCTAAAAAAGATGAGATTTTAACCTTTCACATTTCTAATTATCAAAATCTAGTATATTTCGTGTGTCTATAGGTTTTGTAACAAGAATCGAGTAACCAAAGATTATTAGATTATTGGCTTGGTGAAATTAAGATTGTGAAATGTGATTGTTGTAGATCTAATTCAGGAACAAAACCCCCATATTATTAACTTTCTTGCAATAGACAATTGACTGTAACTAGTTAGGTCAAGCATTGGTCAATCAACGAATACATCAGATTAAAACAAGTGCTTGTGACCCATAATAAACGAATTAAGCCTATCCCAATTAACTAGGACGTGCGGGATGAGCTTGTTTCAAGACCCTAGACAAGAAGGTTAAGCATTTTCCTAACCAAAGTGCCTTAAATGTTTGATTTTGCATGGTGGATTTTACTTGAGACAGATATTTCACTTAATGATGTGGCTTTATTTTATTTTATTTTTTGTCAAGTTGATTAATATACTTATTAGAACTCGGGTCTAAAAATGTTTATTTATGACAATATCATATATTTATAATTTTTTCTTGTGCAGTTCGTTGGTTTCGTTTATCGTACTTGCTAGGTTATCACAGTCATTGTTCTATTGACAATTTTGAAATGCCAAGAATTGGCCACTTATAGCAACCTATGGTGGTTGATGGACTATTCTAGTGGAGCTTCCTCCAATACTTATATGTTTTTTTGTGAGTAGCTCATTTGGATAGATTTGGTTCTAATTTAATTTGATAATATCAATTTTCTTGTGGCTTAGAGGGGTCTACGTGATAACTTTTGTTAAATGGGATATTTTCATTATTTTGAGGATTATTTTTGTTAATCCTTTCCAAGTTGATCAATTACAAATTGAAAAAACTTCTACTTATAAATGTGAGAAATAAGTTGTATTGATGATTGACATATAAATGTTCTATATCAATCTAGATGTTGATTGTGCTAGCAATATCGACTTAGCCTTACATGCACTCCAGATATTCGAGAAAGCTTGGTTGTTGCTGTGGTCCAAAAAATGTACCTGTCTTGTATACCTTGGCAAATACAAGAACATGCCACAGAAGGTTCTGTGTAATGGTTTCATAGATACAAAATGGTGCTCATTTGAACCGATTACTTATATAGTTTCATAGCATCTATAAGGAAGTTATATTCTTAGAAGTGTCGACATGTAAGGCATATATGATGGAATGATGAAATCTCTCTATCTTTATTACACCATGATGTTTTGTGAAGCTCCCAATTTGTCATTTGTTGTTACCTCAAGTTTTAAGGGCTCATTAAACTTTCATATAATACTTCCAGATTCTGAGGATATGTGGATAGCATCCGTCACTGAAAAGGTGTCATTAGAATTTTAATTTTTATCTTTTGCCCACTTGGCTGAGTTTTCTGCCAGCTATGTAAAAGGTTCACCACATTACGGTCAAAATGTCTTACAGATGGGGGACAAGAAGGTATGGTTATAGCAAGTATTAATGCTTTTAGATGTTCATGAGAGTTACCATATGGTCCCGGGCCGGGGTTTTAGGCACATTTTACTCATTGTTGAAAGTAACTTATATAATTCAGCACAAACTATGTGGAGGACATGCATAAACAAGAATGTCTACATTTTTACCAAAGACTGAGGCAGACAATACTAGTTGACGAGGCTGTCCAAGTCTCACCATACATATGGTCCACAGATTCAAAGTTCACCCCAATAATGGACCACATATTCAAGTCTAGAACAAAGATGTTATAAGCCAAGATTTTGAAATGAGCATCGAAATAATTGATAGTTGAGCTCAACTTTTGTGGAAGATTAAACCAAAGCCACATAAGCATATATAAGGTTGACTGTCATCTCATTAAATTGCAAGACATTCATCAAAGCAAAGAAGCTGACTTCTCAACAATTAATTAATTTCTATATGAAATTCTACTTCACAAGATAAAGTTCATAAATATTATAGGTTTATTCCATTGAATATCCATTTGATTTATCTACCACACCCAGCTCCGTAAGAAGTATACCACTTAATTAGTAGAAGCATAAGATTTTATAAAAATTCCATATATTGTCTATGTTTGTGTTTCCGGACGCCCTCTTCCAAAGGGAACTTTTCAGTACACTCAAGAGTTTGACTACAATCTTGATGATTGTGTGATATACTTCTTGTTAAAGATAGATGGAAGCAACCTCTTTAAGCTGCACAAAAACCAAGCCAAGGACTCTTCAATAGCTAGTGCTTTAATTTGGTCCTTACTTAGAAGAAGGGAGGAAAAATATTAATATCTGTTTTTTCAAATTGTCAATACTGTTTGATTAGTATACTATGTTCTATTTAAGACCACTTACAAAATAGTGAAACTCCCTAGCACTTAGGCCATCCAATCCTCCTTTGCTTGATGACTGATGGATTCTAAGAACAACTCATAGATGATTTCTTTAGTCTTTGGCATTTTTCTTTTGATATTTGGCAAGATTCCTTTGTGTGGAGTCCTAAATTTGACTTGCATTTTTTCTAGGCAACCTACAATAAGGTTAATCTATAATCATTACAGATCAATACCACTATTATAACATCAAGAACAACTTATTATACAAAATGCTTGGAACTTTTTTTAGTTAAAATTCAATGGTTGACTACAAGTTTTGCTCCTATGGCTGATTCTCTAGAATCATAATTGGCATTTATAGAATAAAACAAAAACTAAAAAATCCTTAATATTGATACATCTTCAGTTCAGTTTTCCCAAACTAGTTATGGGGGAACTTCTTGCCAGTTCATGTTTTCAACATTTTGTGAGAAGTTTGTGGCATTTAAGTTACTACACGCATGCCAAATTTTCTTTTGGTTCCTTTGTGGCAACTAATTTATATTAAATAATCAAGCGATGACTAAAAAAGCTTCCAATTCACCAAAGTCATAATTTATATGAATTCTTTAAGTAGGCTACACCTTTAATCATTTTAAATTCTGAAATGAAAAGTATCCAATGTAATGTCCCTAAATAAAGTGCCTATTTGCGACAACAAATTTTGGAATCGAAGAAACATCCTTTATCTCAAATTTTCAAATTGTCAACCACAAAATATTGGTTCAAATTTTAGGATGATGAATTATGACCAAGATATCCATTTCACAAGCATTTACTTAACCAGTATCTGAATGTAAGCTATCAAGAAGGTACCACTATTTCTTTAATCCCTCCCGGCATCAACTCAACAGTCAACTAGACACCAAATTAATCTTGCAGATAAAAACAAGAAACCATAAGACCAAATGAATTCGATCCCACTTCTCCAAAAGTACTATAATCAAAGCCCCAATTGTTGAGCATTACTGTCCACCATACTATGTGATAATCATGTGATCCATCAGGCTAGTTTATCGAAACATAAATTGTGTAAAATAAAATCAAGTCCTTCTTAAGTTTCTTCTATCGCCCAAATATCGTTGCACGGTAAAAATTAAATAGAAATACACAAGTCTTGTACTTGAATCTTTCAAATCACACCGCATGCATGAGTTGGTTAAGAAAAGAGAGTGCATAGACTTATCGTGGTAAAGAAGCAAAGAAATCCATATTGGATATGTAATACAGCAACTAATTCAAGCAATAGGGAAGACAATATACTCAGAAATTCTTAAAAATAAAAATAAACATGATACTATTAGTTGACCCCAAATGAGAGAAAAACACAAGAATCAAACAGAAATCATAAAATTAATTATGGCAATAAAATTAAACAAGAGAGTCCAGAACTAATAGTACCTGGAGGACCAAGATTTTGCAAATCAAAAGCTATGCACAGGCCTAGACTGAGGAACAACTGCAGTTTGTGTAATAAATTTGAATAAGTGCTTCATAAGGGAACAAAGATTTGAGAAATAGAAAATGCAGATTCTTTCTTATAGGAATAACAACCTCCATACCTAATACATGAAAACATATCCATCATTCTATGACTACCTGCCCAACAAAGGAATAATCTTCCCCTACCTACATTGCATCAATAACCCTATAGTTATTTGTCATGTCGAACAACCCTTCCACTCTGTAGTAACTCGGTCTAATCAAGAGAAATGAATCTACATTGCTTAGGAAAATAACGAATTAATCACATAAAATATAATCAATTTAATCAATTTTTTCCAGACAATAGAATTGCAAGAACCAAATACATCGAAAAATCAAACTATGTACAAGATCAAATAGAAATATGATTAGCAAGAAAACCTGGAGTTTTCAACTGTTTCTCTATTGCTGCAGAAAGAGGAAGAGTGAAACGGAAAAAATGTTCAATTCATAAGATGACCCTAGAAAAATATCATTCTTTTTCTGTTAAGTCAGAACAGTGAACAAACAGGTGTACCTTCCCAAACCCACTTCGTCGTCACCAGACATCAAAGGAGCCGCCGCTTATCGGCTCCATCACAACAAATCATCCAATCATCGGTTTTGTTAATTACCTGGATAAGGTAGACATTTTAAAACGAAAAAAAAAAAAAAGGAGAGAAATTCCAACCCTACACCACCACCCCCCAGCCCCCAAACAAAAAAAAAAAGGAAAAAAAAAATCTGACCAAGTAACACGCCAAAGTGGGTTTGAAAACTCTAACATGAACAGATATGAATTTTCCCTAAAAAAAACTGACATCAATTAGTCAAAAGATACAAAGAGGATAATGAAAACGGGAAAGGGTCTTTGATTATATGTGTGTGTTAGTCTCAAGAGTGGTGTGTGTGGCAGTCAGTGGCGTGTGTGGCAGTCAGCGGCAGAAAAGAAAGAACAAGTGTATGGTGAGTATGAAATAGTAATACCAACATCAGAAAAATTTAAAAAAAAAAAAAAAATGCCTCAAAAACCAAAAAGGGGTAGAGAGAGAAGAGCTGACAGAAAGGAAGTGAGCACACGCATCCACAAAGGCATACTCTACACAATTGCCTGCGTGTGCTCACTCTCTTCTGTCAAGTCTTGAATTCTCTCTCCCTCTCGTCTCCTTCTGATCACTCTCCAACTCCAATCCCCCCTTGACCCAAAAACTACCAAAACCTAGAATTATCTTGGCAGATATTTGTTCGTTTTTGTTCCCTCTTTTTTGACCAACACTAGTAATCCAACAGCAGAATGGTCAGATCTGAAACCAAATACCAATCCTTTTACGGAAACAGCAATCTGGAAAGCCTTGCCAATAAAAAGTCTAGCCCTTTTGACGCAGAATTAAATACCCAAAGATCATTAGGGTTACTTTGGGTATGACTCTCAGTTTGTGTTTTTTGTGTGTGTAATCTTCTCATGAAAGCACCCATCAATTACCACAAGCTGGTAGTAGTACTAGTTCTCTATCAGGTTCATGCAAGATTGCCAGTTGCCATGTATTGGTTGATAAAATGTCTGCAATTTTGACACAGAAACCAGCGAACACCATAGCTTTAATGTGGTAAATTCATCATGGCCCTGTGGACTTTTTCTCCCCACCACTTGTTTTGGCCTTTTGCAAGTTCTTCTCCATTCATTCAATAGTAGAGCGAGCGTACCAAAAAGACAACAACAGACTGTGGGATCTTCCAGATGACCATTAGATTAGACATTTTTTTCTTTCTTTTTTCGAAAAAACAAAAAATAAAAAAAAAATATTCTTTTGGTTCTCTATGTGTGAGAGCGAGTGAGAGTCTGTTGGATGGGTTTTGGGGTATCGTGGAGCTACGTTGAGCGTGGGATCGGCTTTAAACGACTCCCGTAATGTGGAGAGATGTGATTGCTGGGGATACCTATTAGTAGTTGGATTTGTGCTTTAGTGGGTCATTTTTGTCCTTGATGAAAGGCTCTTCGGGAGTTGTTCCACTGATTAAGACAGATTAAAGGACCATCAACTTTTGAAATTAGTATAACAATTCTTCTTCATTCGTTTCTTGAGACCAAAAAAAATTTAAACAAATCTTTTGCTTTAGCCCTTATTTTTTTAATTTCTTCTGATTCATTTCCCATATGCTTAATTAAATTTAGATTATTTACTAATTGCTATTTTGAAAGCAAAGTTTAGTCCTTTGATCTTTTCTAAAGCTAACTTTATTCTTTTATAATATTAATTAAAAGGCTTCATACCATAATCTTGAATCAAATGCACGATTTGATGAGTATCGAGAAAAGCGTCTTAATATACACATTGAACATCCTAAATCTTCTTGATTTGGTTAAGAGAATTGTAAAACCTCTTCCAACATCTCTTTTGCTTTGATGGAATGTCTTTGAATACTTTGATGTGCAGCTAGAATATCGAATCTTCTTGAATTTGATTGAGAAAATTGAAGAATCTCTACCAATACCTCTCTTGCTTAATTTGATGTGGAATTGTGGTGGTGGTGGTGTGTCTTTGGTTCTTTGAAAATTATCCTGCTTATACTTGCAAGACAAGAGCTCTTGCGATTATTATTTGGCCATTATTATTTGATAAAGTGAGACGATTTGATAATTCTTCATGATTTGATTGATATTCATTTTCTTAATAAGAAGATATGATCATTTGGATACTAAAATATCTCCATTTGCTATTTGTTATGCAAAATATGATTTAATTTACCTCATATGCCTTAATTTTATATATGACAATATTTAATTTGCCCATCAATTCAACATTTTATTTAATCTTGAAATTCAATTTTGATTCTAAAAGATAGATACAAAACTAATGAATTAAACAACAAAATTTTTATGTCTACAGTATATTTAAGAAATGGACATTGTAATATTTTTATAATTAAAGAGATATTTTTATAATACATTCATATTTAAATTTCAAATAAATGTTATTTTATTCCCTTGTGTTTTTGAAAACAGAAAAACTGTATGTATTTTGAAAAGAAGCGCGCGCACACACACACACATATCCAATATGCTTTTTCGAAAAATAACAATTAGCACCCAACTCAATTTTTGCCCTATATTAAGTTAAAATTTCTACGTTTGCGTGGCATCTGTTCTCTTAATAAGAGGCTGCGCTCCAGACCGTTACACTAAGCTCTTCACCTGCTCATTTCCCAAAGGCAATGATGGGAGAAGAAAGACTAGACTTTGAGACCAGGCCTCCACTGGCGTTTTTGCAATGTCCTCCCGACCCGTGCTCTGAAAAGATCATGCATGAGATGAAGCTCGTGTATCTGTTTCCGTAAAGACCGAAAAAAAAGACCCGTTGTTCGATTTTCGTCTTACCTTTTCTTCATCGTCAAATAGGCATATTAGGCCTGTATACAGGCAGGGCATCACCCTATCCATACTCACATCTTAAAATATTCAAAAGGATGAGATTATAATCCTACCCTACTCTAAAATACTTAAAAGGATGAGATCCTAATCTTACCCTACCCTAAAATATCTAAAAGGATGAGACTTTAATCCTATCCTGCCCTAAAATACTCAAAAGGATAAGACCATAATCCTACCCTACCTTATCTAACCCAAGACCCATTGAGCCTAATTTATTGGACTTATATTTTTAATGTATATATTTATTTTCTCAATATATACTAAAAATATTATTTGGCATACGATAATAAAAAAATAATTTTTTTATATTTAATTTAATTTAATCATTAAATTTAAATTATTTAATTTTAAACTTTTTGCTAATTAAATTAACTGTTTTATTGATATAATATTAAACATTAATATAATTAAAAAATTAAACTTTTAGCAAATTAAATTAATATAATTAAAAAAATAATTAATAAAAATAGTTTAAAAGCAAAAAAAAATTTCTATATTTAATTTTATAAAAAAAGTTAATTTCTATATTAATAAACTTTATTCATTAACAAAATTAATTTTATTAACTATTTTATACAAAAAATATTTATTCCACTATTAATTTTAATATTATTAATTTTATTAATGAAAAATGTTCAACTATTGCTATTGCTATTCCAATTTTTTTTTAAAAAAATTGCTATCCCAATATATTAACTTTGTTAATTTTATTAATTTATTTTAATTTTTAATGAAGAAAATTATTTAGTTGTTACTATTTATTCACATATTCGTAATTTTTATATATAAAAAGTTTATCATTAATATAAATTTGATTTGGGTATAAACAATTTTAGGTTTATAGATTAAATTTAAGTATAAAGTAATGTGTAATTTTTGGGTGTGGATACATGGATAATTCATGGGTACAAATCTTACCCATACCCATTACACTATCTTTAATAAATATGGGTATGGTAGAATATGTGTATTGATATTTTGGGCCTGGGTAGGGTATTACCCTACCCATTTACAGGCCTAAGTCATATGTAAGTGTTTTGTATTAAGTGTATAATCTTGTTCAACTTTTGAATTTTTAGATTTTTGAATTTTTTAATTAAATTTAAAAATTTCCATTAATTTCTAATTTAATTTAATATAATTAAGTTATTTGTTATGACTAAATCATCATGTTATATTTATCAACAATTACAATATAAATTTTAATCTTATCAAATAAGTCCAAAATATCCACAATCATATATTTTTAATCAGATAAGTTTAAAAATTAAAAAAATGTTTGATTAGCACCTTAATTAGGTACTCCTATCACATAAATTTAACTTAACTGATCATTTTGCATTTATTGTACATAAATTGTGATACTATAATTATTTTTTCCCTCCTTTTATTTTTATATTATTGTAACTACCATTTTTTTTCTATTTTTTGTTATTTAATTATTAAATCTCCGATCTCAGTTAGCATAATTTGATGATGTTTTTTTTTTCTCTTTTCATCTTAAAATACGGTGGATTTTATATGAATACTATTTGATAAATTATTTCAAAGATAAGTTTTTAATAATCTTTTCATAACACACTTTATGTTCATTTTATTAATTTTGTTTTCCATTTGGATTTGATAGGTAACGTTTTGATTCATTTAAACATTTTATTACTTGTAGCACCCTCTCTCGGACAGCACCCAAGTTGAGGCACTACCAATTCAATTTTAAATACAGTTCAAATAATAACTAGGAAACCTATAATTTAACCATCTCAAAGGTAAAACAATCACACTAATCCGAAAGATCATTCCATAAAGCATAATATATACAACCCAAGTATCAGAATCCAGCTCAGCTGAAAATAATTCATCTATCCCAAAAGATCACTTCATAACATAAAATACGTACATATCTAGTATCTTAAGTTTCATACAAACATTCTCATAACACTCTTTAAGTAGTTGTCTTGATCAGGTGACTTATATGAACAACAGTGACAACTAATCTACTACAAAATCTCTCTCGTCTAAAACATGCCTCTGTTTCTAAGTTTGACTTGTCTGAATACAAATAACAAGGGGGTAAGTCCTAAGGACTTAGGGAGGGAAACGAAAATGATAGGATTCAAAAGAAAATGATAAGCAACAAACAAAGATAGTTCGATAACAATAAAAGTTTCACCGTGAATCAACATTTTGTAAAGTACACATGCTATCAACTATTTTAGACTGTTGGTCATTCCATCCTTATTACTCCTAGATTAATGTATAGTTGCTAGTATCGGATGTCGGTATAGTATAAACAAGATTTTCTTATTGCTCCATTGCTCAAGCACTCAGCTCGGTAGGTAATAACTTTCTTTTATTGCCATGGTCGACCGCATTCCAGATCCCGCCACTCACAGTTCACTACCTCCATTTGCCTATTGAGTCAGGATCGTAGGTGAGTACTAGCTGGGATGCTTGTCACCGTCGGTTCGTACCGCCCGACCATTTTTCCGAACCTAGCCCCGGGCCAAACTTCTCGTGGCGTCCCTCTGGGTTGAACTTCCTAGGGCATCCCCGTGGGTTGCACGATATAATGCCAACAAATATCAATTCAACTTTTCAAGCAATAACATGAACATTTCGGAACTTTACATAACATGCCGTAGACAAGGCAAAACATTTTCCAATAACGGCCGGTAAGAAGGCTTATTACAGTAAACAAGGTACATGAATAATTTAAGGGAACTTTTGACATAAATAGGTCTACCAAACCATTTCAAATATCAAACAGTAATATATTAGACAGTTTCAAATCAGAAGAACCTCACAGGGTTCGATAATTAACAATGATAATGACAATTTGAACAAATATCATATCAGCAGAACTTAACGGGTTCAACAATATCATGGAATAACGCATACAAGCAAGACCAATTGGTAGATCTCACACAGGGGAAAACAATAACTTATAGAGTACGGTAAGCAAACAATTTCAACCCTCACAAGGGTTTATCAACAAAACGATAGGTACAAAAGGTGTCAGATTGGCGATCCTCACATGGTAAAATAAATATTGATTAAGCTTAAACAAGGCAAGTACCGATTGGTAGACCCTCACAAGGGTGTTTAAATTAGATAACATATAACAAATTAGATTTCAAACAATCAGAATACGGTACAGAAATAGGAAAACCCACACAGGGGCTTATCACGAATAACAAATAATGAGAAAAAGGTGCTGGATTGGCGGACCCTCACCTTTCATAGTCTCAAAATGCAAATCACAATCTGCAGCCTATGAGTCAGTGGGTTCCAATTCCACATTACCTAATCCAAAAGAATAAGTTCAGAATCAGAATCCCTATACAACCATAATAACCTATAATAATCACAATCATGCTTATCATTAATCCAAAATTACTAATATCTCGATTTCATATCGATTTCACTTATCAGAAAATAGACTAGTCCTTAAATACATAATCTTTTCATAATTTTAACCTAAAGTCATAATAATTGCTTAATTCTTCATAATTAATCCCAACAGTTGCCTCTTAGGTCTTAAACTCATGAATTTAGGATTTTCTTACTTAATAACCTTAACCAACCAAAGATGCCAAACAATATATAATATCTAGGCCCATTAGGCACATAATTCCCTCCATGCATTCTCTCATTATATATATATACAATCCATGGGATAACCTCATATCATAACGTAGTATAATGTTTAAAGCAATACGGTACAACATGTGCATTTATATAATCAAACCCATTTCCCAACTATTTTACCTATGAATCAATCAACAAGACTCCGAATCTATGATCCAATTACACGGTTGCGCTAGTTGCGTTGAGTGAAAGAAACTGTCCTTCTGCCACTGTTGCCGAAAAATGCTAAGAACACCACCAGAAGAACCCTCTCGACGAGAGCTATTCAACGCACCCTTCAATTAACCAATTCACTGCCAGAATCTCCCTCAATCGAATCCCTAAAGTCACTGAGCCACCATCCGTTGCCGTGAAGTTTTCTTCAAACTCCGTCGCTGGTAGCTCACCAATCCTCAATACAAGTGCACCTCTAGCTCCCTCAAGCTGGAAACACAAAAACCTGCTACCCAGAACTGAGTTTGGCCGCCGGAAGAATAGAAACCCACCACCACCCACCATGAGCTACTTCTCGGCTTCAACCTCTCAATGGTCTGCCGGTCGTCCCACTGTGCATGTGGTACCGTTCGAAAACTGGTTAGGAGGAGAGGCTAATGATCGGAACGGTTTCGGGTTTCAGGCTATCATCAACAAAATCGCTAGAGAGAGATTGGTGACGCGGTGGGGAGAAGAAATGAGGAAGAAGAAGAAGAATAATTAAAATTTTATACAATTAAATTTTTAATAATTGCAATTTAGTCCTTAGTCTATTTTAAGTCAAATCAATTAAATCCTGAAGTAATTAAAATAACATATAGGTCTTAGTTGACTAGAAAAATACCATGCAAGCCCCTAAGCTTATAAAAATGGCCCAAATCAAGTCTTCTCAAATTGTGATCCAACCCCAAAACTTTCCAATTTCTTGCAATTGAATCCTTTTTTTTATTATTTTTTTCGAGCCCTAAAATCTGATCAATAAATCTCTTAATTTCTAAATCCTTATTTTTGAAAATATTGAATTTTAGGGGTGTTACAGACTCACTCCCTTAAAAGAATCTAGTCCCCAGATTCTCATCTGAGTACTATTCCGACTAACAGAAAATGAGTAGATTCGGTCTATCGATCTATATCTTATTTTCATTACATTCTGCCGGGATTGGTCCTTCAAGTCTTCATACATCTTTATGCTTCTCAAATGCATTGTATATTTTGACTTGTGTGCCTTATCTAACAATCCCTCTTCCATTTCTTCTAACACACATGTTTTCTTACGGAATAGAAAAATACCTTAAATATCGGTACACACTCAGACTCTCCAGAAGGATCAACTTTCCTTCAATTTCAACATAACACATGTTCTTAGGCTTTCTGATGCTTCTACTTCCAGTAAGTGAGCCATTCTAGCCTTTCGACTCAAGGCATTAGCTACTACATTTGCCTTTTCGGGTGATGGGTGATGGAAGAGTACCAGTCTTCTAGAATTTCAATCCATCACACTATCTTACGTTCAGATCCTCATTTTAGTCAAATGATTGACCTTACTGAGTTACTTTAGTCAATGAGTCAGCTATTCAGATAAGTGATGCACAATCCTTCGTTAACAGCTGACAAGACACAGAAAACTACATACCTCTATCACATTTTCTGATCCCGTCTAATTGACTACCACCTCTATCTCAGAGGGATCAACTTCTACCCTATCTGGAGATATGATATATCCAAGAAAAGCCACCTTCTTATCCAAAATCCGCACTTGCAGATTTTGCATACAACTATTGCTTTCTTGAGGTTCCAAGAACCATGCATAAGTGCTTTACGTGGTCTTTTCTAGTCTTCGACTGGAAGGACTCTTACTTCAACTCCAGCTTTGAGAAGATTCTTGTCCCTGCAGAAAGTCAAATAATACTTCTACGTGGACTAGGATAGTGAATTCAATTCTTTCAGGAAGAATTCCGAGTATTCAGCTATCACTTCTGTGTAATAGACTTTAATCTCGAGTTGCATATTTAGTTCAAGGAAGTACGACAGATATGAAAGAATGCAAACATCATAATAATATATGGCATTATTATAATTTCCAAAATTAGAAGCCATACCTTCTGCCACTTCATAAGGATCAAGTGCCTCTTCTTCAGTTAGAGCATATGCTAATCACCTAGCAAATGCGATTGGAATTGTTGTTAGGCATAGTCTTGAACTTGATTGTATTAGCCAATGGAATGAGATCCTAGAGTTTCAAAAATTACCCACCTATGCTGGACTAGATGTGAGTTTAGTTGTGACATTCTATTTATTATGTTTATCTTACTTATCAATGAGTAAATAATTTATTTGTATATATAATTATTGAACTTTTATTTCTTTTAGGCATGGTTTATTATCAAGGGATAGACAACTAATAAAGTAGTCAAGAAGTATATGGAAGACATGTTTCAAAGGAGTTATCCACATTGGAGGGGTCGATTGTCAGCATCATATAGAAAGATGATTGCAGCAGGAGAGAATATAAGGGCTAGTAGTCCATTTGATTGGATACCACTTGAGAAATGGCATGTTCTATGTGATCATTATGAAAGTGAAAAACTCAAGGTACTAATAGATTTTATTTGAGATTTCAATATAGTTACATATATTGTCCTAAAATTTTTAGTAAGGTTTTCACTTTTGTTTTTCCATATGTAAATGCAGGCTAGTTCCAAAACTAATATTGAGAACAAGTCACGCTTACCATATACTCATACTTCAGATTCAAAATCTTTCCACACATGGCTATTGCAAATGGTATGTACTTATTAAAGCTCAAATAAATTTGACTCTTTGGTTGATGTTCACTACTAATAACTTTCTTTTTTTTGGCAACTTGAAAGGAAAATCAAAGCTATGTGGATAATTTTGCAAGGACTCACATGAAAAATAGTACTTTTGTAAATGAAAAGGCTACAGCAATACATGTATGTTCCATTGTATATAATTATTATTTTAATTGAGCATATGTGTATATTTCGCATATAAGATTATATTCTTGACTTCATGACTAAATGACAAGCTAAAATGGAAAACTTAAGGAATCAAGCAAATGAAAATAAAGAAAGTTCAGCTTCTAAGAGGGAAATTGTAAAGCAGACACTTGGCAAGCGCTTTGGATACGAAAAGGGCTTGGGTTAGGGAGTTGTGCCTTCTAAGTGTACTAAGAAGTCAACAAGTGAGTCTTCACAGATTGAGGCGCTCAAAGAAAAATTGTGTAGCAAGGAAGATGAATTACAAGATGCTACTTCACGTATTAAATCTCAAGAGGAAATGATTGAAAGTCAACAAGTCCTAATTCAAAGTTATTATGAAGAAATAGCTGGTCTCAGAGAAGATCAAAATGATTGAAGCAAATGTTGTTGAAAATTATGCAATAAAACAATCCAAATAATCAAGATAAGAATTGTGAGTTCATACTTCTATGTTGTTTGCATCATTTTTATGCATTTTACGTTTCATTGAGATTTGATTTGATCACTTTTATAAAGAAAATGCAATTAAAAAAATTTAGTCAATCATGTGGTATTATGGTGTATAGAAGTTGTTCTCTCAAAAAGAGTTAATCATGTGGTATTTATGTTGTTGCAAATTTTGCAGCAGAATTTTCCGCTGTTTATTTCTAAATCTACAATAGAAAATTCTGATGTTTTTTGCTCAGTAGAAAATTCTATTGTGCAGAAAACAGCATATTTCTGCTTCTTTTTTTTTTTTTTGTTGAAAACAACAGAATTTTTTGTTGTGCAGAAAACAGCAGAAAAAATAGCAGAATTTTCTATGCAGAAAATTCTGCTGTGCATAATTTTCTGCTGCAAAAATTTTCTACATAATTTTAGAAAATACTTATATTTTGGTAACTAAATGATTTTGTAGCAAAACTGGTGTCAATACTAAATTAGTTATTTTGTGCATTGTATTATTCTAGTTTTTCTAGTAAAATTTGCATTTGAATTAAAGTAAAAACATGTATTCATATATCAAAAAATTTTAAATTTTCACCTTTATGTACGAGCAAGAGATGACAAAGTGGTGCAAGAAAATTGGAGAATGTGTGTTGAGAAACTTGTTTTGCAACTAGATACTTTCTTGCAATTTTATTTTCGACAAGTATTGACTTCAGCTTTGATGTGCTACTCTAAAATTCTTTATCTCAAATAAATTCCAACTGCTTGGATGTTGTTACTTTGGAAGCAAATCGTTCAAGTTCTTAGCATTTTGTTTCTTATCTCTTATTATGAAGTGGATATCTTTACATAAGTTTTATGTGCTTGTGAATTTTGTGATATTTGTTCAAGTTATCTTGCTTATTTTTACTTATTCTAGGTTCTACCTTTAATAAATTTAAATTTTGGTTATATTTGCAGGTTTTTGAAGTAAATGGTCCAAGAATGGAGAATGCGACATGAATATGAAAACTCATATATTTTGATCACTCAATTATCCTATCATGAATACCCTTTTCAAACATGTCACTATGTTTTGTCTCATTAAAGCTACAATATTTATAACTTCTTTCTATTCTCTTTTGTAACAATTTGGATGATATCTTTAATTTCAACTATGCTTATGTGATCTAAGTTGTTGCTTTTGTTAGCTTAGTATGACACATCTTTATTTTGAATTTTATTTTCTATATATTCATGTTTTATGTGATATAATATTTATATGTAAGGACTTCCAAATAGTTGCGATAAGATTTTAGTTCAGGTTTCGAAAATTGGTTTCTACCCTTTTGATACAAATAAAAATATTGGTCAAATGTTCGTTTTAGTGAGGATTCTATGTTGTCGCATTTAGTATTGTGACAAAAATTACTATTCATCATAAAATATAAAATATTAATAATTGTGAGTATTGGTGAGGATCATATGTTGTCATAATTAACTATTTGTACGAACTTATTATTACAAATATATATTAAAAAATATTTTAAAATCGATTATTGGTAACAAATGCTTATCTTTTGTAATGAATGCCAATATTTTTGTGAGGATATAATTTTTACTAGAACTAATGATATCGTAACGAAATATCCATTGTTACCAATATATTTGTGATGAAAGGGAATATTTGTTACCTAAACTTTTAGCGTTGAGCTTTAGAGGACAAAAATCGTAATGAAGATTTTTCATTACAAAAAGTTACTGTGACAAAAAAATAACTTATTGTAACAAATATTTTCCTTGCCAAAAGTAAAATTTCTTGTAGTAAGAGGATGTCCATCGAGCTGCCGTTGTCCACCAGTATCTTTTTCACCTAGAAGTTAGTAAAAGAAATAGAGAGCACCAAGGCATCATTCTGTTGTCCTTTCCTCGCTCTACATCTTTTTCTTCAAAGGTGATGCTGGATAGCTGGGGATGTATTTCATAAGTCACCAATATGGGGTCAGTTAAATGAGTCTGAACTTACCTTGCTGCTCGTGCCAATATTTTCCTTAGGTTTGAGAAGTCTCCTCCAGCTAGTCCTTATGATATCACTAAGATGATATCGACCATAGGTATATTCTCTAAGCATACTGGTATTGTTGGCCCTTTGGCTCTGTACAATCATCAAGTTGTTGTTGATAGTCCTCACTTCCTCCAGCTCTTAGATCCCTCTTAAGACTACTTTATTTTTGTACCATATACTCCTCGAGGTATCCTCTTTGGATCAACCTCAATTTCATCTTTCAAGTGTCTATACTCTTCAGTAGTATGTCCAAGGTTGCGGTGGAAGTGGCACCACTTGTCAAACTTTTACTTCTTTGGATCATCTCTCATCTTCTAAAGAAGGTGCCAAATATGACCGTACTACAGTATGCCGTAGCTAAATCTCCATTTTAGGGGTTGTATCTGGAGTGTAAGCAAAAAAAGTCTAGAAAGGACTACGCCTATGGTCTCCTAGCTTCTTGCTGTTGATGTTACTCTTTTCAACCTGCCTCTTATGTTTGCCAATGTCTTGGGGAGTCACACTTCCTCAATCCTAATGTACTTGTTTCCATGAACAATGAGCTCATCTAGAGTAGCAGGGGGTGTTCCAGTTATAGACTCCTAGAACTTTTGGTGTCTTAGGTTCTATTAGATGCTACTAGGCAGGAGCTCTTAGTTGATGTGGGGGATTTTGTGCACCACATGAATAAATTGGTTGAGATAAGATAGTCCCTTTTGTACTCTCCATCCTTTTTCTTGGTGGCGAACAAGAATGTTGTTGCCTTGAAGTACCTACTGTTGATGGAGAAGTTGTGGAGAAAGCACTCCAACTATTCCCAACCCATGATGGATCTAGCTAGCATCTAGTTGAATTACGTCAGTGCATATTTTTGAATGCAATATGGAACACCTTGCAGTATGCAACTTCACTCAAATCATAAAGTTCTATCTTTGAGAAGAAGTTATTTTGGTGCTTCCATGGGTCTATTGTGCCATTAAATTCTAATAGGTTGGCTATCTTCATCCATGGAAGAAATGCTTCTGTCAGAATAGCCGGGCAAAAAGAACTACTCCTCAAGAGAGCAATGGTTAAGAAGAGTACTAACTTCTTACTCCTCCTGAGGGCTAAGGCACTAGTAAATGGGCCTAAACACCAGTAGAAGTTAGTAGCCATCGAGAAGAGTAGTCTCCTTGTTGAGGTAAAGAGGGATGAGCAATGCTTCAATCTTAAGTTGGTCCTCCTTTCTGTCCTCTCTGGGGGTAATGAAGCTCCCCGGCTCTGGTGAGATTGTGACTTCTCTTTAGGGCAGCGTTCCTCAGCATACTACTTGACCACTTTGGTCGCAGCTTGAGCAAAGGCGTTCTCCAACAATATTTTCAATGCCTCTTGAGTTATTTCCAAAACTAGTTCTTCAAAAGGTAATACTTTCTGTGCGAGCATTTTCTCCAATAGCAGATGCATTATCGGTGCGGGTTCCAACTCCAAACGTGATTGCACCTCAGGCCAGTTGTTCTCCATGTTCTTAAATATTGGGACTATTTGGTTGTTGGAATCTTGAGTTTTGGATCTCGTTCCATTCTTAGCGATCTTTCTTCTTTGGTAAGAGTTCCTGCAAACAACCCTAAGATGATGATGCTCAAAAATGGGGCTAGGGTCCTCTAAAAAATCAGCAAACTTTGGAGTTCTTTTCTCTGAAACACGATGCAAAGAGTTCTTAGTTTTTTATTTTTGCAAATGACTTCGGAGTTTAGTAGTTGTAGTGTTTTTTCCTTAGTGGTCTTTAGTCTATTAGGGTTTAGATGTCGTTCTTGGTGCTTAATCAATTGCTCTCTCTAACATTTTATTCATTTATTATTTAATTAATTGGGCCGTTTTTGTCTGTTTCCACTCTTAGGACTTAATTTGCCATATCAAATTTCTCATAAAATGATACATTATATTTCTTCATCTATTTGATAAAAAAAATCGTAATAATTTCAATCACTTAAGGAAATGTTGCAATATTTTAAATATCTCAAAGATTGTATTATTCTAGATATATTATTCAATTATGAAGTAGATATACATATATATATGTATATATAAAATAAATTGTGGTATTAATTAGGTAGGTAATTTCATTTTTTTTCAATTATCAAATATAATTTGTTTTAAATTATAAAAAAAAAATGGTTCATCGGATTACGTTCCCTTAAATTTTCACGTACAATTCATGTAGAATTATACAATTGAAAGATACTTTATTTAATAAATTTCGATAAGAATAATTTATCTTTGGAATTTTTCGAGGCCAATCCACTTTGAGTTTGTTAAATGCATTTATTCGCGTACCTCTAAACGATGAATTTTGCTTTATACTTTGACGGAATCTCTTGCATGCTTAATCTGTGGTGGCACAAAGAACTTGTCCCTTGAGCCAAAGTATATGGAAGTTGAGATTGCAGCATTCAAGGAGACAAGGATTACAGGACCATTACCTTTTAGATTAATTAAAGATTCTTCTCCTTTTTGTTTGTGGAGACCAAAATAAAATATCTTATGCCTCATTTTATTGAAGTGAATTAATGGTCTATGATTCTTTTCAAGATGTATGGGGGAATGTGAATTACACCGGGCAAGCATCCTCAATATCCATGATCCATGAAGATCACTAAGGCCATGTTTGGAGTCATTTTCATCTTAGGTTTTTCAGATCTTCGGAAATAAAAACAATCAATTACATTTGTTTCAGCCTGTTATTTTTTCAAAATATTCTCTAAATATCTTTTTAGATACATGGAATTACTATTTTTTATTTGATGTAGGTAATTTTAAATATGTCCCTAATAAAATGGATATTTTAATACTATTTTAGAATTCATACGCATTTTTTTTGCTCAATTTGATCTCACTTGTGATCCAGCAAATTATGTTCTGAATCAAATAATTTAAAGGCCCAAATTGAACAATCTCATCCAGATATTATTTGTCAAATGACAAGTATTTGGCTTCTCTGCAATACTCTCTCTCTCCAATTACATTCGATTAGGGCTGTCAATGGATCGATTTTAGTCCGAATCCGATCTGAATTCGATCCGAATTTTAGGATTTTTATCCAATTAAAATATTCGATGGATCAGATCCGATTATAAATATTCAAAATCCGAAATAAGTGGATCGGATATGGAATTAAGCAATCCGATCCGTTAAAGATCCGAATCCGAACTTTAATATTTTTTATTAAATTAATACTCTTATATATAATATTAATAATATTTTAAAATAAAATTTATATATTATATTGACCTAATATCTATATTAACATTTATATTATACTATTAATATTGAGTTTTTTAAACTAAAAAATAAGATGGATATTGATAAAATATCAAATATAATAACATATAATAGTTCATCTATACATTAATATAATGTGAAAAAGGACTTTAATATTCAAATATTTAACTTTTTGACTAATATATAATAAAAAGTTGTTAAAAATTCAAATATGACATATATTTACTTTATAAATACAATATTTTTATAAAATTTAAAAGGAAAAAAAAAAGAAAGAAAAAAAATGAAATCGGATCGGATTTTTTAACCGGATTTCGGATATCCATCGGATTTGGATATGGTACTGATTAACAAATATCCTATCGGATTTCGGGTCGGATTCGGATATAAATTTTATTAATCGGATTCGGATTCGGATATAGCAGATCTGATCCAAATCCGACTCGTTGACAGCCCTACATTCGATACACATTTAGATGATTGCCATGTCATGGAAGAACTAATCTCATAGTAAATATGATCTTTTCTTAACTACAATTTTAACTCATTAAATTCAACTAGTTAAGTAACAAGAATTTTTTAATTTAGAAAACTCAATAATTATTTCTCAATATTTTCCAATTTTCCAATCACACAAACTGAAAAATGGCTATTACTTTCATTTTAACAAATTGTGTCTTTTTTCTCTTCTTTTCTTTTCTTTCTTCTTCTTTTTTTTAATGGGGTGTTGGGGCTACCCTAAACAAATCGGGCACATTATCTTCACGAGCACTTTTTTTTTTTTTTTTTTTTTTTGAGGTCGAAGTTTTCATAATTCTTGACATTGATTTTGGTGGTATTGATAAAAAAAATAAAAAAAAATTACAAATTGTTGTAAATATTTTTTGGATTGAAACGAGAAATATCATGAAGTTCATGATTATTTTTCGATTTGAGTTACTGAAAAGCTATAGAGATTTGAGGAATAATTATTGAATTTTCTTAATTAAAAAAATTCTTATTACTTGAACAGTTAAATTTAACTTGAGTTAAAATTGTAGTTAAGGAAATATCATATTTATCATTAGATTAGTTCTTCCCTAAGATGACAATCATCTAATATGTATTGGATGTAATTGCAGAGAGAATGTATTGGAGATGAGTCAATTCCTCTTTATAAACACTTCATATTTTGACATTTACAAGCATACAATCATATTGTTACTCCTTTATTGTGTATGTCTCTCCCGCCTTATTCCCTCCACTTTCCTAAACAGGGAAGGATTTTCCTTAAAAACCCAACAGCCCTAAACCATGGTCGATTTTATGACACATGATTAAAGAATTTAAATTCTAGCCTAAGTTTATGTTAATTCTGACTCAATCACTTAACTAAAAAAATAATTTTCCAACTCATATTACTACCTTATTTTTCATATACACTAAACAAAACACATGTTCTAAAAACTCTCAAAAACTATATTCTCTAAAAATGAAAATGAGATGGAAGCAAAAATTAATTAAATCCATATTTGGATATCACTTGCGGCACTCCGCTTTAATTTCCCTTTTCGGTCTTTGCAATTGACTAAATTGTTGGTGCTTCATCGAAGACAATTATAATTAATTTATAAATTTACCCTTCTCAATTAACTTGGACAATGGAACCGAAAGAGCAATTTAAAATAAGTATCAGCCGTATTTTAATTCACATTTTTTTAGTGGACAATTGATAGTTATTATTATTTTTTACTTATCATAATAAAACCCCCAAATTAAAATCATAATTATTATTCAATTGTGTCATTAATTCATCAATGATAATTTCAACATGTCAATTTAGGTTGAACTCACTTTATTTGGGGAAGCCAATAATATATAATAATTTAGGTGATGAACTTATTGAATTTTAATAAAATATAAAATATAATTACTTATTGTTTTTCCGAAATATAACCAAACATAGCCTTTATTTTTAAATTTTAATAAAAATAAAAATAATTTTTATATAAATTTGAAGAGATCGACCAATTGTATCAACTACCTCCCTAGTTCCGTACTCCCTGCTTGTAGCTATGAAAAAATATTTGATTCACGAATAACAAAGAAGCTGTTGGGATTTCTCAAGAGGCGTAATGGATAACTAAGGTGAGAGAGCAAAATAGTGCGTCTAACAAAAATATGGAAAAGAAAATGGGGGCCATAATGCGGCTAATCAGATAGAGACGCGAATAAACTACAGGCATTTAGTACTAATCCATGCTTAGTTATGTCATATGTGTAGAATAGGCATAGAGGGGTGTCAGCCTAAAATTGCGAGCCTTATCCCCCCGGGCATCACCGTATAGAAAAGCAAAGCAGATAAAGTACAACCGCAATATGTCGTGCTTACCCCCCCCCCCCCCCCCCGCTCTTTTTTTTTTGTCTGAAAATAAATGTTTACATTTGAATATAGGTTCTAGTCATTTTGTGTTGGGTTATTTTGTATTACATTGATGTGAGAATATTATAAAATTTTATTTAATTAAAAAATTACTCAATTCAATAAGTCGCAGCCCAAATCAATTTCAAAAATTTTCATGTTAATTCAAACCCAGCTCATGTAAATTTTTGATTATTTTTTATTAATTATTAATCTAAAGTATCCTACAATATTTTATGCTCAACTAAAAATTTTAATAAAGGAAGTAACTTATACCGATACTTTGGAGAATATCAACTTATTCAAAATTTAGAAAAAAGTCAACCTTATAATCCAGTGGTTATATCTTGTATCTGTTGTGAATATAGATTATAAATCATAGATTATTATGAAATGAAATTCCGATTATAATCACATGGCAGTATTTGTAAAATCAATAACATATTTCAGAAAACAACAAGTATAGATGGAACAGAAATTTCAATAATTTGATTGTAGTTCAGTTTATAAAAATTAGCAACAAACCAACAACAAACAACTAGTTTAGAATAACAATAGAAATACAAAGATCAATATTCCAAAACGTGAATTTATCTCGAAGTTCTGTATAATAACAGAACTTAGACTGGATCACCAAATGTGGTTTTCCTTAAAGAAATTATCGCCCCTACCAGTGTAAAGAGTGCAGCGAAACTTCCTCCAAAATAAGACAGTCCAGAAGCCTTGTGGTGCACTCTAGAAAGCTTCACCCCAACTACTACTCAGTTGCCAGAAAATAGACAAGCAACACTATAATTTGAGAGAGACAGATAGGGATAGAAGAGATTTCTTGGATGTGTATATTTCTGCTTGCACCAACAGCTATATATAGGCAAGAGGAAGGAGCCAGAAGGTTGTCCAGGTTCATTTTGGTCCAGATTCATTACGGAACAAATGTATGAGGCATGTCTAGATTCATTTTAGACCAGATACATTGAACCAGTAACTCTAAAAACGTTTCTGGAAGTTTTTGTAATTGTAAAAACAGTTCTGGCAACCTTTTGACCTTCTTTTTGAATTTTAAAATTCAAATTTCAAATAAAATTTAAATTTTCAGCAAAAAGATTAACCCGAGCCAATTCGCCCAAATGCCCATCGCCCATCACCGAAGCCGGATGGGTGGCGGCAGCACACGCATGTGTGCACACCATCATGAGTCCCGTAATTGATACTTTACTAAGTATCAATATTTGAACCACATATAATGTGCATTCGCATTAGGAAAACTTTCAATGTGGGATAAGTGGTTTTGTATCAGACAAAGAGCCTTTTATACTCCCATTTATTCCCTCTTTTTGTCTAAAGTCTTTGGCAACTAATCTAGCCTTAAACTTATATATGGTTCCATCAGACTTAAATTTCTTCTTAAATATCCATTTGCATTCAATCGTAGTACACCCCAGAGGTAGATTGAAATTCCCATATCTCATTAGAGATAACGGAATCCATCTCACTTTTTGTAGCTACCTTCCAATGCTTAGCTTCAGATGAAGCCATAGCATCCTTGAAGGTCATAGGATCATCCTCGATATTATAAGTGATGAAATCACTTCCAATATCCTTGACGACCTTAGCTATTTTACTATATACATATATTTGGCTATATAAGAAAAGCCCTCGTTTGATGTGACCCAATTTGAAGCCAAAGAGAACTTGCTGGTCATGAATTATGATAGCATAATTATCAAGTGTCCTTAGCTCTGCTTGCCAACATGTGGCGGCCATGATTGCTAGATTATACGGGCACTTCTAGTTTTTCTTAATTGCCATCACGTGCCCGTTTAGGTTCATCCGGTTCTTCAGCTCCAATAGATGCTGAACAAGAACTACTTGGATTAACCCCCACATTTGACATCTTTTCCACATGTTTAGGAATAGAAGTCGTTGTAAGAGCTGAATCTAAAGAAACATCTTGAGGTATTCCTGTTTTCATGGGAAATAGGTCCTCAAAGAACGTGGCATCACGAAATTCCACTATTATGTTGACCTCTATGCTTGGGATTTCGAACTTAATTACCAAAAATCTCAATGCATAGCTTGTTTCCACGTAGCCCAAGAAGACTACATCAAAAATTTTAGGACCAAGATTTTTCCTCTTGTGTTCTGGGACTAGAACTTTTGTAAGATAGCCTCACACTCGAAAGTACTTTAAGCTAGGTTTTCTACCTTTGTAGAATTCAAATGGAGTGCACTCTTTGTGTTTCAAAGGGACTATGTCCAGAATATGGCAAGTTGTGTTCACAGTCTCTTCCTACATATATTTAGGTAGTCCAGAATTCAAAAGTAAACTGCTGATCATACCTTTAAAGGTTCTATTTTTTCGTTTTGCTACCCCATTAGATGAGGGAGAGTAAGGAGGAGTCTCTTCATGAATAATAATGAAGTTTCGGCAATATTCATCGAACTGGGATTGCTCTTTTCCCAAGGGACCTCTCAAGAGAAGGAGAAACATCTTATTACACAACTAGTTCGAAGGGGGAAAATAGTTAACTATTTAAATGAATTCCATTGATCCGATCTCTGCTTCTGGTTGCCCTAGATGATTTGTACTAGGATTGGGAATGAGCACTCTTCATACTTTGATTTTCACTTTGTCCTAATTGAAGGATTGAAGATAGCCCGACTGATTGCAACTAGTGCGCTTGACTAATAAGATAGAAAGTAAAGGCTCATCTCCTCTTTTACGAATCTACAACTCTTCAACTCATATTCTCTACCTTGATTTGATCTTAACCGTTTAAATATCTTACTAGTTTGATTTTCAACTTCATTTTTGAAAATGATGAATTTTTCAAGTGCTTCATCTTTATGTTTTAACAGATAAACATAGCAGTATCTACTACAATCATCTATAAAGGTAATGAAGTATCTTTTCTGATCTTTTGTTGAGATCTCACTGAACTCACAAATATCTATATGCGCAAGCTCAAGTATTTCAGAATTCCTTTCAACCGATTGGTAAGGTTTCTTACTTGTTTAGCCTCAACACATACTTGACATTTGTGACTATGTTCAATATTATGTTTAGATATTAAATTTAAGTTCATCACGCGTTTAACAAAACTAAAATTTAAATGACCTAAATGACTATGCCATAAATCAAAACTTTCAACAATATTCACCTAAGATTCATAATACAAAATTTTATTGATTGAATCAGAATTTACATACTTGACTCTTAATTTAAATAAACCATCAGACAGATAGCCCTTTCTAATAAACAAACCAAAGTCCTGAATTACAAATTTATTAAATTTAAAAGCAAGCTCATAGCCTTCCTTAACTATTACAGAACTACTGATAATGTTTCTCCGTATAGTAGGGACGTGATTCACCCTTAGCAGAGACAGTTTGCGCCCTGAAGGAAACTTCAGGTCACACATCTTATCCCAAGCACTCTGGCAGCACTAGAGTTCCCCATTGTTATGGATTTTCAATCAACTGGCTGATAAGACACAAATAGCAATTTATTAGCACAAACGTGCACATTTTCCCGAATGTCTATTAACTAGTTAAAAGGTTTGTAAACAGAACAAACTTTAGGTTTCAAAGTTACTTACCCATTAGAAGTTATCTCTAGAGCTCTAGCTTTGCTAGTTTCCCTAACAACCATGTTAACCACTGCGGGGGCAGTTGAGTTAGGTTTGACTTTAGCTTTCTTAGATGGCCAGTCCTTAGCCTAATGGCATACCTGCCTACAATTCCAATTTGGTTTGTTTGCTTTTGGTGGCTTTAGGTTTACCTTCACTTATGGTCTTAGAGTTCGAATTCATTTGGTTCATTTTATTGAACTTTTTCTTCCCTTCAATAACCACATTTGCCTTAGGTTGGTACTCAACTGAAACTCCATGAGTTTGATTCTGGAGTTCTTCCTCAATGCTGATTGTAATTATTAGATCATCCAAAGACAGCTTCCCTTTTTTATGCTTGAGTGTCATACCAAAATTCTCCCAAGACTTGGGAAATTTATCCATTATGGACATGACCAGAAACCTCTTAGGAAGTTTCATCTCAGCATTAACAAGAGCATGCTCAAGGTTGATCAATTCATGCATCTGTTCAGTTACAGACTTTTCTTCAATCATCTAATACTTCATGAACTTGGAAATAAAAATACCTCTCAAACCTTTGCTCTTCAGTATTATATTTTCGGTCCAACTCATCCTACAGCGAGTGAGCGGTGTACGAGTTAGAGTAGTATACATCGAAGAGAACATTTGAAAGCGATGACAAAATGATCCCTCGACCAAACTAATCTTTCTCAGTCCTCAGCTATTTCAGCTATTTTTGGGTTAGTATCAGTTGATTTAGGTCTAGTCAACTGAATCACTGAAAGAAGACCTTTCATTATGAACTAGATTTTCATTTACTATTGCCAACATTTGAAAAACTAGCCCCTAAACTTTTCTGTCTAGCCAAAAAGGTCAACTTTAGCGGACAACAATGAACTAGCACCAAAACCACTTGCAGATGATGATGCCATTTTCAAATAAGCAGTTTAACAAACACTTAAACAAATAATCTCTTCAAGATTGTTGTGAATACAGATTATAAATCACATATTATTATGAAATAAAAATCCGATTATAATCACAAAGGAGTGTTTGTAAAACTAATAAATATTTCAGAAAACAGCAAGTACAGATAGAACAGAAATTCTGATAATTTGATTGTAGTTCATTTTATAAAATTAGCAACAAACCAACATCAAACAACCAGTTTGGAATAACAACAGAAACACAAATAACAGTATTCTAAAATGTGAACTTATCTCAAAGTTCTGATTAGTAACAAAACTTAGACTGAATCACCAGAATGTGATTTTTCTTGAAGAAATTATCGCCTCTACCAGTGCAAAAAGTGCAGCGAAACTTCATCCAAGATAAGACAATCCAGAAGCCTTGTGGTGCACTCAACAAAGCTTCACCACGACCACCACTCAGTTGCCAAAAAATAGACAAGCAATATTATAATTTGAGATAGACAGATAGGTATAGAAGAGATTTCTTGTATGCGTATATTTCTGCCTGCAACAGCAACTATATATAGGCAAGATAAAGGAGCTAGAAGGTTGTCCAGGTTTATTCTGGTCCAAATTCATTCTGGAACAAATGTATAAGGCATGTCCAGATTCATTTTGGACCAGATACATTGAACCAATAACTCCAGAAATATTTGTGGCAGATCTATAACTATAGAAACGATTCTGGCAACCTTTTGACCTTCTTTTTGAATTTTAAATTTCAAATAAAATTTGAGTTTTCAGCAAAAAGATTAACCCGAGACCTAAGACAATTGCCCAAATGCCCATCACCCGAGCCAGGCCGAGTCGGATGGGCAGACGGTGGTGGCGATGGCAATGCGCGCGTGTGGGCGCACCCTCATGAGTCCCTTGATTGATACTTTACCAAGCATCAATACTTGAACCATATATAAGGTACATTCCCATTGGGAAAACTTCCAATGAGGGATAAGTGGTCTTGTCTCGGATAAAGAGCCTTTTATACTCCCACTTATTCCCTCACACTTTGTCTCACAAGCAATGTGGGATTCCCCCACATACATAATCTTTTGCCTCTTCATATCCTCCTTTATATCTACACAACACTTATGGATTCCAACCAAATTGACATCCATCCATAAATTTTAATCACTTCTTAAACATGTAATTAGACACAAATCCCAATTAATTTGATGCCAATTACAACAATCTCCCACAAATCTATAGTGTTGGATTATCAGGACTATCGTAACTTTTTTTCAATAATGGTACCTTCCAGTTTGAACCACCACCTAAATTATCCAACTTATGCCACCACAGGGACAAATGAATTAAAGCCTTGAATATGGCCCTTGGATGTGGTAGCATCCATTGGTAACAACAAGTTACAAGGCTATGTAGTGATCTTTAGGTTTGACACGTTACGGCCATGTGTCCCGATCCTGTATCATGAATGTTTTTAAGGAATAACCCTTTTCCTCTAGTCATGGACAAACGACTTCATTCACTTAGTTAGGCATCTTCAAGGATGTACTGTTTGCATCTCATCAGTATGAATTGACCCATTTAGAGTTAGAACTCTTACTTTACTAACAGTAAACAACACCTTCCAAGTGTGCCAGGGGACAGACTCAGATACTAAAGTATCAGTCAAGTTTAGGTGCACTTTGACATACTCACAGCTTGTTTATACCATATTGAACCTTCCTTGTGGGATCTCCACTTGGTAGGTTGGGTTTCCATGGTAGGTGTATCATTGATGGGTTTTTAGTCCCATCCCCAGCCTAGATTTTTTGACTAAGGACAATTCAAGTCCTTTGGTCAAAGGATTGATCATATTGTCTTTGGATCCAACAAAATCAATGGCCACAACCCTATCAAACACAACCTCCCTTATAGACTTTAGTCTAACTTAGATGTATCTCTTGGTCTTTTGATTATACTTGAAATTTTGATCTTTGCAATTGTGGTTTGACTATCACAATGCACTACGTTTGCAGAAAGAGGCTTACTAACCATGGGTAATTAGACCATCAGCCCATGTAGCCACTCAGCCTCTATTCCAATTGTGTTCAAAGCACATAACTCTACCTCAAACGTAGATCGAGTTACCAAAGTCTGTTTAGTAGACTTCGAGGAGACATTGCCTCTACCCAAGGTAAATACATACCCTATGCACCTATTACTACCAGAGTTTTTGGCTATCCAGTTAACATCACTATATCCCTTAAGTATTGCAGGGAATTTGCCATAATGCAAAGCAAGGGATGTCGTGCCCTTAAGATACCAAAAGGATGCCTACCCGTCCCAGCCTGGCTCCGGCTCAGGCTCGAGTGAGGGAGAGGGCAATGGGCATTTCGGTGAATTATCTCGGGCTAACTTTTTTGCTGAAAATTCAAATTTTATTTAAAAATTAAATATTAAAAATTCAAAAAGAAGGTTTAAAGGCTGCCAGAACTGCTACCAGAAACATTTCTAGAGTTATTGGTTCAATGTATCCGATCTAGAATGAATCTGGACACGCCTTATACATTTGTTCCAGAATAAATCTAGACCAGAATGAACATGGACAACCTTTTAGCTCTTCCCTCTTGCCTATATATAGCTGTTGCTGCAGGCAGAAATATACACATCCAAGAAATCTCTTATATACCTATCTATGTCTCTCAAATTATAGTGTTGCTTTTCTATTTTCTAGCAATTGATTGGTGGTCGAGGTAAAGCTTTTTGGAGTGCACCACAAGGCTTCTAGATTGTCTTATCCTGGAGGAAGTTTTGCTGCACTCTTTGCACTGGTAAGGGCGATAATTTCTTTAAGGCAAACCACATTCTGCTGATTCAATCTAAATTCTATTACTATACAGAACTTTGAGATAACTTCACGTTTTAGAATACTGATCTCTATATTTCTATTGTTATTCCAAATTGGTTGTTTGCTGTTGGTCTATTGCTGATTTTATGAACTGAACTGCAATCAAATTGTTGGAATTTCTGTTCGATCTGTATTTGCTGTTTTCTGAAATATTTTATTTATTTTACAAACACTTCTCTGTGTTTATAATTAGATTTTCATTTCATAATAATATGTTATTATAATCACAGGGGAGTGTTTGTAAAATAATTTCTATAATAATTATTGTGAATACAGATTATTATAAATAAAATTCGATTATAATCACATGGCAGTGTTTGTAAAATCAATAAAATATTTTAGAAAATAAAAAGTACATGTGGAATATAAATTCCAATAATTTGATTGTAGCAATTCACTTTATAAAATCGCAACAAACCAACAACAAACAACTAGTTTGGAATAACAACAGAAATACAGATATCAGTATTCTAAAACTTGAACTTATCTCTAAGTTCTGTATAGTAACAGAACTTAGACTGATTCACCAAAATGTGGTTTGCCTTGAAGAAATTATCGCCCCCACTAGTGCAAAGAGTGGAGCAAAACTTTCTCCAAGATAAGATAGCCCAGAAGCCTTGTGGTGAACTCCATAAAACTTCACCTTGACCACCACTCAGTTGCCAGCAAATAGACAAGAAACACTATAATTTGAGAGAGATAGATAGGGATAGAAGAGATTTCTTGGATGTGTGTATTTCTACCTGCAGAAGCAGCTATATATAGGCAAGAACGAGGATCTAGAAGGTTATCCAGGTTCATTCTGGTCTAGATTCATTATGGAACAAATGTATAAGGCATGTCCAAATTCATTTTGGACCAGATACATTGAACCAATAACTCTAGAAATGTTTCTGGCAGTTTCTATAATTGCAGAAATGGTTCTGGCAATCTTTTAACTTTTTTTTTAATTTTAAAATTCAAATGTCAAATAAATTTTGAATTTTTGCAAAAAAGATTAACCTAAGACCCATGACAATTCGCCCAAATGCTTATCAACCTCGCCCGAGCTAGGCGGGGTCGGACCGAGTCGGGATAGGAGGGCGGCGACAACAACAGAGCGCACGTGTGGGCATACCCTCATGAGTATCTTAATTGATACTTTACTAAACATCGATACTTGAACCACATATAAGGTGCATTCTAATGAAAAACGTTCAATGTGGGATAAGTGGTTTTGTATCAGACAAAGAGCCTTTTATACTCCCACCTATTCCCTCTTTTTGTCTAAAGCCTTTGACAACTAATCTGGCCTTAAACTTATCTATGGTTCCATCAAACTTAAGTTTCTTCTTAAAGATCCATTTGCATCTAATCGTAGTATGAAGCCATTGCTTAAGCGCTTGTGTCAATCTATAAAGGGATTTCACAAGCTTACAGACCTTTTGCACGTTACCAAGCGCTACAAATCCCTCAAGCTAATCCATATAAATCTCTTCCTCGAGATCACCATACAGAAAGGTTGTTTTCACATCCATTTGGTAAGGAAACCATATACGGATGCCAGTGCTATAAGAACATAGATTGTAGTCAACCGAGCAACCAGGGAATAGATATAAAAGAAGTCTATTGCCTCTTTTTGTCTAAAGCCTTTGGCAACTAATCTGGCCTTAAGCTTATCTATGGTTCCATCAGACTTAAGTTTCTTCTTAAAGATCCATTTGCATCCAATCGTAGTACACCCCGGAGGTAGATCAACCAATCCCATGTCCCATTAGAGACAATAGAATCTATCTCACTTTTTATAGCTACCTTCCAATGCTTAGCAGCAGATGAAGCCATAGCATCCTTGAAGGTCACAGGATCATCCTCGATATTGTAAGTGATGAAGTCATTTTCAAAATCCTTGATAATCCTAGCTCTCATACTCCATTTAGGTTCATCTAGTTCTTCAGTTCCAATGGATGTTGAACCAGAACTACTTAGATTAACCTCCACATTCACATGTTCAGGAATAGAAGTCAATGTAAGAGCTGAATCTAAAGAAACATCCTGAGATATTCCCATTTTCATGGGAAACACATCCTCAAAGAACGAGGCATCAAGAAATTCCACCATTGTGTTAACCTCTATGCCTAGGATTTTGGACCTAATTACCAAATATCTCAATACATAGCTTGTTTCCACATAGCCCAAGAAGATCGCATCAACAGTTTTAGGACCAACCTTTTTCCTCTTGTGTTCTGGGACTAGAACTTTTGCAAGACAACCCCATACTCTAAAGTATTTTAAGCTAGGTTTTCTACCTCTTTAGAATTCAAATGGAGTGCACTCTTCATGTTTCAGTAGGACTCTATTCAGAATATGGTAAGCCGTATATTTAGGCAGTCTGAAATTCAAAAGTAGACTGTTGATATTGTCTTTAAAGGTTATATTCTTTTATTATGCTACCCCATTAGATGAAGGAGAGTAAGAAATAGTCTCTTCATGAATAATACTGAAGTTTCGACAATATTCATCGAACTGATTCAACTCATACTCTCCACCTCTGTCTGATCTTAACTACTTAAATTTCTTACCAGTTTGATTTTTAGCTTCGTTTTTAAAAATGATAAATTTTTCAAGTGCTTCATCCTTATGTTTTAACAGATAAACATAACAATATCTATAGCAATCATCTATAAAGGTAATGAAGTATCTTTTCTAATCTTTTGTTAAAATCCCATCGAACTTACAAATATCTGTGTGCACAAGCTTAAGTATTTAAGAATTCCTTTCAACATATTGGTAAGGTTTTCTTACTTGTTTAGCCTCAACACATACTTGACATTTGTGACTACGTTCAATATCATTTTTAGGTATTAAATTTAAGTTCATTATGCGTACAGAACTAAAATTCATATGAGCTAAATGACTACGCCATACATTAGAACTTTTAACATTATTCACCAAAGATTCAGAATACGTAATTTTATTGATTGAATCATAATTTACATACTCGACTCTTAATTTAAATAAACCATCAAACAAATAGCCCTTTCCAATAAACAAACCGAAGTGCTGAATTACAACTTCATTAAATTTAAAAGTAAGCTCATAGCCTTCCAGAACCACTGATAATGTTTCTCTGTATAATTGGGACGTGATACACCCTCAGCAGAGACAACATACGCCTTGAAGGAAACTTCAGGTCCACGCGTCCTATCCCAAGCATCTTAGCAGCACTGGAGTTCCCCATTGTTACGAATTTTCCATCAACTGGCTGATAAGACACAAATAGCAATTTATTAGCACAAACATGCACATTTGCCCCAGTGTTTATTAACCAGTCAAAAGGTTCGTAAATAGTACCAACTTAAGGTTTTGAAGTTACGTACTAATCAATTGTCGTCTTTGGAGCTCCAGCTTCAATAGTCTCCCAACAAGCATGTTGACCACTGTGGGGGCAGCTGAGTTGGGTTTAGCTTTAGCTTTCTTAGATGGACAGTCCTTAGCCCAATGGCCTACCTGCCCACATTTCCATCATAGTTTGTTTGATTTCGATTTCTTGGCTTTAGGTTTGCTTTTCTTCTCAAGACATGACCTGTATATCCCATTAGAGACAATGGAATCCATCTCACTTTTTATAGCTACTTTCCAATGCTTAGCTTCAAATGAAGCCATAGCATCCTTGAACGTCACAAGATCATCCTCGATATTGTAAGTGATGAAATCACTTCCAAAATCCTTGACGACCTTAGCTCTCTTACTCCGTCTAGGTTCATCTTGTTCTTTTACTCTAATGAATGCTGAACCAGAATTACTTGGATTAACCCCTATATTCGACATATTTTCCACATGTTCAAGAATAGAAGTTGATGTAAAAGTTGAATCTAAAGAAACATCCTGAGGTACTTCCATTTTCATTGGAAACATGTCCTCAAAGAATGTGGCATCATGAAATTCCACTATTGTGTTAACCTCTATGCTTGGGATTTCGAACTTAATTACCAAAAATCTCAATGCATAGCTTCTTTCCACATAACCTAAGAAGACCGCATCAACAATTTTAGGACTAACCTTTTTTCTCTTGTGTTTTGGGACTAGAGCTTTTGCACGACAACCCCACAGTCGGAAATATTTTAAGCTAGGTTTTCTACCTTTTCAGAATTCAAATAGAGTGCACTTTTTATGTTTTATAGGAACTCTATTTAGAAATGGCAAGCCATATTCAAAGCCTCTCCCCACATATATTTAGGCAGTCCGGAATTCAAAAGTAGATTGTTGATAATGTCTTTAAAGGTTCTATTCTTTCGTTCTGCTACCCCATTAGATTAGGGAGAGTAAGGAGAAGTCTCTTCATGAATAATACTGAAGTTTCGGCAATATTCATCGAACTGATTTGACCTATACTATCCACCTCTATCTGATCTTAACCGCTTAAGTTTCTTACCAGTTTGATTTTCAGCTTCGTTTTTGAAAATGATAAATTTTTCAAGTGCTTCATCCTTGAGTTTTAACAAATAAACATAATAGTATTTACTACAATCATCTATAAAGGTAATGAAATATCTTTTCTGATCTTTTGTTAAGATCCCATTGAACTCACAAATATCTGTGTGCACAAGCTCAAGTATTTCAGAATTCCTTTCAGCCGATTGGCAAGGTTTTCTTGCTTGTATAGCCTTAGCACATACTTGACATTTGTGACCACATTCAATATCATGTTTAGGTATTAAATTTAAATTCATCATGCAACAGAACCAAAATTCAAATGACCTAAACGACTATGCCATACATCAGAACTTTTAATAGTATTCACCAAAGATTCAGAATACGAAATTTTGTTGATTGGATCAAAATTTACATATTTGACTTTTAATTTAAATAAACCATCAGACATATAGCCCTTTCTAATAAACAAACCAAAGTGTTGAATTACAACTTTATTAAATTTAAAAGTAAGCTCATAGCCTTCCCTAATTGTTATAGAACTATTGATAATGTTTCTCCGTGTAGCTGGGACGTGATGCACCCTCAACAGAGACAGTATGTGCCTCGAAGGAAACTTCGGGTCCATGCATCCTATCCTAAGCACTTTGGAAGCACTGGAGTTCCTTAACTAAAAACTTTAATACAGGAAGTAATTTATACCAAGACTTTGGAAAACATCAACTTATCCAAAATTTAGAAAAAGTTCAACCTTATAATCCCATGGCTATATCTTGTATCTGTTGTGAATACAGATTATAAATCACAGATTATTATGAAATAAAAATTCAATAATAATCATAGGGCAATGTTCGTAAAACTAATAAAATATTTCAAAAAACTGCAAGTACAGATAGAACAGAAATTCTAATAATTTGACTGCAGTTTAGTTTATAAAATTAGCAACAAATCAACAGCAAGCAACCAGTTTGAAATAACAATAGAAATGCAGAGATCAGTATTCTAAAACGTGAACTTCTCTCAAAGTTCTGTATAGTAACAGAACTTAGATTGAATCACCAAAATGTAGTTTGCCTTGAAGAAATTATAGCCCCTACTAGTGCAAAGAGTGCAGCGAAACCTCCTCAAGGATAAGACAATCCAGAATCATTTTGGTGCACTCCATAAAGCTTCACCTCGACCACTACTCAGTTGCCAAAAAATAGACAAGCAACACTATGATTTGAGAAAGACAAATAGGGATAGAAGAGATCTCTTGGATGTGTATATTTCTACCTGCAACAACAACTATATATAGGCAAGAAGGAGGAGCTAAAAGATTGTTTGGGTTCATTCTGGTCCAAATTCATTCTAGAAAAATGTATAAGGCATGTACAGATTCATTCTGGACCAAATACATTGAACCAATAACTCCGAAAACATTTCTGGCAGTGATTCTAGTAGCCTTTTGACCTTCTTTTTGAATATTCACAATTCAAATTTCAAATAAAATTCAAATTTTCAGCAAAAAGATATATATCAGAGACTCGAGACAATTCGCCCAAATACCCAACGCCCGATCCCAAGCCCAACCCGGATAAAGATGGGGAGCGGTGGCAACGCGTTCATGGGCACACCCTCATGATTGATACTTTACCAAGCAACGATACTTAAACCACATATAAGGTGCATTCGCATTGGGAAAACTTTCAATATGGGATAAGTGGTCTTCTATAAGAGAAATAGCCTTTTATACTCCTACTTATTCCCTCACACTTTGTCTTAGAAACAATGTGGGATTCCTCCACATATATAATCTTTTGCTTCTTTGTATCCCCCTTCATATCTACACAATACTTATGGATTCCAACCAAATTGGCATATATCCATAAATTTTTATCACTTCTTAAACATGTAATTAGACACAAATTCCAATTGATTTTATGCCAATTACAGCAATCCCCCACAAATCCATAGTTTTGGATTATCAATATTATCGTAACTTGCTTTCAGTAATGGTACCTTCTGATTTGAACCACCATCTAAGTTCTCCAACTTATGCCACCATAGGGACAAATAGATCAAAGCCTTGAATTTTGGCCTTTGGATGTGGTGGCGCCTATTTATAATATTAATTTACATGGCTATGTAGTGATCTTTAGGTTTCACACATTACGGACATATGTCTCGATCCTGTTTCATGAATGTTTTTGAGGAATAACCCTTTTCCTCTAATAGCAGCCAAACGACTTCATTCACCTAGTTGGGCATCTCCAGGGATACACTGCTTTCATCTCGTCAGTATGACTTGACCCCATTTAGAGTTAGAATTCTTACTTTACTAGCAGTAAACAACACCTTCCAACTGTGCCAATGGACAGACTCAAATACTAAAGTATCAGTTAAGCTTAGGTGCACTTTAACATACTCAACAACTTGTTTATACCACATTGAACCTTCATTGTGGGATCTCCACTTGGTAGGCTGGGTTGCTACTGCAGGTGCATCACTAATGGGTTTTCAATCTCATCCCCAGTCTGGACTTTTCGATTAAACACAACTCAAGTCCTTTGGTTAAAAGATCGGCCATATTGTCTTTGGATCCAACAAAATCAATGGCCACAACCCTATCAAACACAAGCTCCCTTAGAGACTTTAGTCTAACTTTCATGTGTCTCTTGGTCTTTTAATTATACTTTGAACTTTTGATCTTTATAATTGTAGTTTAACTATCACAATGTACCGCGACTGTAGAAAGAGGCTAACTAACCATGGGTAATTAGACCATCAGCCCATGTAGCCACTCAACCTCTGGTCCAGTTGTGTCCAAAGCACATAACTCTGCCTCAAATGTAAATCGAGTTACCGAAGTCTGTTTAATAGACTTCCAGGAGATAGCGCCTCCACCCAAGGCAAATACATACCTTGTACACCCATTGCTATTGGAGTTTTTGGCTATCCAGCTTCACTATATCCCTTAAGTACTATAAGGAATCTGCCATAATGCAGAGCAAGTGATGACGTGCCCTTAAGATCCCTATCTAAAGCCTCCCAATGGGTTCTATTGGGATAGCTTGTATACCTCATCAGCTTTGAGACTATGAATGAGATATTTGGTCTTGAGCAATTTGCAAGATACTACAAGCTCCCAATAATCTGAGCATACCTCAATTGAGACATAGGAATACCACTTTCATTCTTAAAAAGAGCCACATAATGATCATATGGTGTCTTAGCGATTCTACAATCCTTATAGCCAAATTTCTCAAAAATCTTCTAAACATAATGAGATTAAGAAATAGCTATACCCTCAGTTGATCGAATTAACTTGAGTCCAAGAATCACATTAGCTTCACCCATATCCTTCATTTCAAACTTGCTTTTCAAGTATGATTTTGTCTCATTGATAATCTCAATGGTAGAACCAATTAATAAAATATCATCCATGTATAAGCATAGAACAATACAATCATCACCTTTAACTTTACAGTAAACGTACTTACCATTATCATTTGCGGTTATGGTTTTATCAAATTTTTCATGCCACCACCTAGGTGCTTGTTTCAATCTATAAAGGGATTTAACATGCTTATAGACATTTTACTCATTACCAGTAGCTAAAAATCCCTCAAGCTAATCTACATACATCTCTCCCTCTAGATCACCATACAAAAAGGTTGTTTTCACATCCATATGTTGAATCGGGAAACCATATACGGAAGCTAGTGCTATAAGCACCTAGATTGTAGTCAAACAAGCAGGCGAGAAATAGGTATCAAAGAAGTTTATTCCTTCTTTTTGTCTAAAGCCTTCGGCAACTAATCTAGCCTTCTTATCTTTGGTTTCATCAAACTTAAGTTTCTTATTAAAGATCCATTTATATCCAATCGTAGTATACCTCGGATGTAGGTTGGCTAATCTATGACCTTCAAGGATGTTATGGCTTTATCCGAAGCTAAGCATTGGAAGGTAGCTATAAAAAGTGAGATAGATTCCATTGTCTCTAATGGGACATAGGAATTAGTCGATCTACCTTCGGGGTGTACTACAATTGGATGCAAATAGATCTTTCAGAAAAAACTTAAGTCTAATGGAATCATAGATAAGTTTAAGGTCAAAATAGTTGCCAAAGGCTTTTGACAAAAAGAGGGAATAGACTTCTTTGATACCTACTCCTTGGTTGCTCATTTAACTACAATCTGGGTACTTATAGCACTGGCATCCGCATATGATTTCCCGATTCACCAAATGGATGTGAAAACAGCCTTTTCTGCATGGTGATCTCAAGGAAAAGATTTATATGGATCAGCCTGAGGGATTTGTAGCTCCTAGTAATGAATAAAAGGTCTATAAGCTTGTTAAATCCCTCTATGGATTGAAACAAGAACCTAAGCAGTGGCATGAAAAATTTGATAAACCCATTTTGTCATTTGGTTTCATCAGAAATGATAATGATAAGTGCATTTACTATAAAGTTAAAGGTGATGGTTGTATTATTCTAAGCTTATACATGGATGATATTTTATTGATTGGTTCTACCATTGAGATTATCAATGAGACAAAATCGTACTTGAAAAGCAAGTTTGAAATGAAGGATATAGATGAAGCTAATCAGACTCTTGGACCCGAGTTGATTCGATCAACTGAGGTATAGCTATTTCTCAATCTCATTACATTGAAAAGAGTATTAAGAAATTTAGCTATAAGGATTATAGAATCGCTAAGACACCATATGATCCTTATGTAGCTCTTCTCAAGAATGAAAGTGGTATTCCTATGTCTCAATTGAGGTATTATCAGATTATTGGGAGCTTGCAGTATCTTGCAAATGGCTCAAGACCACATATCTCATTCTCAGTCTCAAAACTGGTGAGGTTACAAACTGTCCCAATAGAACCCATTGAGAGGCTTTGGATAGGGACCTTTAGGGCACGTCATCACTTGCTCTGCAATCTGGCAAATTCTCTGTAGTACTTGAGGGATATAGTGATGCTAGCTGGATAGCCAAAAACTTCGACAGCAATGGGTGTATAGGGTATATGTTTACCTTTTGGTGGAGGTGTTGTCTCCTGAAAGTCTACTAAATAGACTTTGGTAACTCGGTCTACGTTTGAGGCAGAGTTACATGCTTTAGACACAACTATAACAGAGGCTGAGTGGCCATTAACAGGGTTGATGGTCCAATTACCCATAGTTAGTAAGCCTCATTCTACAATCGCAACGTATTGTGATAGTCAAACCACAATTGCAAAGATAAGAAGTTCAAAGTATAATCAAAAGACCAAGAGACACATCCAACTATCCAAATTAGACTAAACTCTGTACGGGGCTTGTGTCTGATAAGGTTGTGGCCATTAGTTTTGTTGGATCTAGAGACAATATAGCCGATCCTTTGACCAAAAGACTTGAATTGTCTTTAGTCTAAAAATTCAGGCTGGTGATGGGACTCAAAACCAATCAGTAATGCACCTACAGTGGCAACCCAACCTACCAAGTGGAGATCCCACAAGGAAGATTAAATATGGTATAAACAAGTTGTTAAGTGTGTCAAAGTGCACCTAAGCTTGACTGATACTTTAGTATCTGTGTCTGTCCCCTGGCACACTTGGAAGGTGTTGTTTTCTACTAGTAAAGTAAGAGTTCTAACTCTTAATAGGGTCAAGTTATACTGACAAGATGCAAACAGTGCATCCTTGGAGAGGCCCAACTAAGTGAATGAAGTCGTTCGGCGGCAACTAGAGGAAAAGGGTTATTCCTTAAAAAAATTCATGATACAGGATCGGGACACATGGTCGTAACGTGTCAAACCTAAAGATCACTACATAGCAATGTAACTTATTGTTACTAATGGACGCCGCCACATCCAAGGGCCAAATTAAAGGCTTTGATCCATTTGTCCCTATGGTGGCATAAATTGGATAATTTAGGTAGTGGTTCAAACCGAAACGTACCATTAGTCAAAGCAAGTTAGGATAATCTTGATAATCCAACACTATGGATTTGTGGGGGATTGTTGTAATTGGCATCAAATCAATTTGGATTTGTGTCTAATTACATGTTTAAGAAGTAATTAAAATTTATGTATGGATGCCAATTTGGTTGGAATCCATAAGTGTTGTATAGATATGAAGGAGGATACAAAGAGGCAAAATATTATATATGTGGGGGAATCCCACATTGCTTGTGAGACTAAGTATGCGGGAAAAAGTGGGAGCATAAAAGGCTCTTTGTTTGATACAAGACCACTTATCCCACATTAGAAGTTTTTCCAATGGGAATGCACCATATATGTGGTTCAAGTATTGATGTTTTTTAAAGTATTAATTAAGAGACTCATGAGGGTGTACCCACAAGTGTACGCTGCCGCCCGCTCGCCCACCCTCCCGACTTGGCTCGGCCCAATTCTGGCTCTGGCTTTGGTGAGTACAAGGGCGATGTGCGATGGGGTTTAGGGGAATTGTCTTGGGTTAATCTTTTTGTTGAAAATTCAAATTTTATTTAGAAAGAAGGTCAAAAGGCTGCCAAAAACCTTTCTAGAGTTACTGGTTAATTGTATCTAGTCCAGAATAAATCTAGACATGCCTTATACATTTGTTTCAGAATGAACCTTGACATTCTAGCTCCTCCCTCTTCCGTATATAGCTGCTGCTACAGGCAGAAATACACATATCCAAGAAATCTCTTCTATCCCTATCTGTCTATCTCAAATTATGATGTTGCTTGTCTATTTTCTGGCAACAAAGTGGTGGTCTAGGTGAAGCTTTTTGGAGTGCACCACAAGGCTCTGGGCTATCTTATCTTGGAAGAAGGTTTGCTGCACTCTTTGCATTGGTAGGGACAATAATTTCTTCAAGGCAAACCATATTCTGGTGATTTAGTCTAATTTTTGTTACTATACAGAACTTTGAAATAAGTTCACATTTTAGAATACTAATCTCTATATTTCTGTTGTTATTCCAAAGTGGTTGTTTGCTATTAGTTTGTTGCTGATTTTATAAATAGAACTACAATCAAATTATTGGAATTTTTGTTCTATCTGTACTTGCTGATTTCTAAAATATTTTATTAATTTTACAAACACTGCCTTGTGATTATAATCGGATATTTGTTTTAGAATAATATGTAATTTGTAATCTTTATTCACAACAATCTTGAAGAAATTAATTGCTCAGTGTGTGTTAAACTGCTTATTTGAAAAAGGCATCATCATCTGCAAGTAGTTCTGGTGCTGGTTCATTGTTGTCCTCTAAAGTTGACCTTTCTGGCTTGCGAGAAAAGTTTGGGGGCCAATTTTTCAAACATTGGCAACATCGAATGAAAATCTAGCTCACAATGAAAGGTCTTCTTTCAATGATTCAGGTGACTAGACCTGAACCAATTGATATTGACCCCAAAACAGCTGAAATAACTGAGTGGACTGAGAAAGATCAATTAGGTCAAGGGATCATTTTGTCGTCATTGTCAAATGTTCTCTTCAATGTATGCTATTCTAACTCGTACACCGCTAAGTCGCTATGGGATGAGTTGGACCGAAAATATAATGTTGAAGAGCAAGCGCTTGAGAGGTATTCTGTTTCTAAGTTCATGAAGTATCAGATGGTTGAGGGAAAGTCTGTAACTGAACAAATGCATGAATTTATCAATCTTGAGCATGCTCTTGCTGATGCTGAGATGAAACTTCCTGAGAAGTTTCTGGTCATGTCCATTGTAGATAAATTTCCCAAGTCTTAGGAGAATTTTGGAATAACACTCAAGCAAAAAAAAAGGAAGCTGTCTTTGGATGATCTAATTACTGCAATTAGTATTAAGGAAGAACATCAAAATCAAACTCATAGAGTTCCGATTAAGTACTAACCTAAGGCAAATGTGGTTATTGAAGGGAAGAAAATGATCAATAAAATGAACCAAATGAACTCGAACTTTAAGACCATAAGTAAAGGCAAACCTAAAGCTAAGAAACCAAAAGCAAACAAACCATGCTAGAATTGTGGGCAAATAGGCCATTTGGCTAAGGACTGTCTATCTAAGAAAGCAAAAGCCAAACCCAACTTAGCTGCCCCCGTAGTGTTCAACATGGTTGTTGGGGACACTAGCGAAGCTAGAGCTCTAGAGACAATCATTGATGGGTACGTAACTTTAAAACCTAAAGTTTGTACTATTTATGAACCTTTTGACTGGTTAATAGACATTGGGGCAAATGTGCATGTTTGTGCTGATAAATTGTTATTTATGTCTTATCAGCCAGTTAATGGAAAATTCGTAACAATGGGGAACTCCAGTGCTGCTAAAGTGCTTGGGATAGGGCATGTGGACCTGAAGTTTCCTTCGGGGCACATATTGTCTCTGCTAAGGGTGCATTACGTCCCAGCTATATGGAGAAACATTATCAGTGGTTCTGTAATAGTTAAGAAAGGCTATGAGCTTACTTTTAAATTTAGTAGAGTTATAATTCAGCACTTTGGTTTGTTTATTGGAAAGGGCTATTTGTCTGATAGTTTATTTAAATTAAAAGTTTATGTAAATTCCGATTCAATCAATAAAATTTCGTATTATGAATCTTTGGTGAATACTATTGAAAGTTCTGATGTATGGCACAGTCGTTTAGGTCATTTGAATTTTGGTTCTGTTAAACGCATGATGAACTGAAATTTAATACCTAAACATGATATTGAACGTAGTCACAAATGTCAAGTATATGCTGAGGCTAAACAAGTAAGGAAACCTTACCAATCGGTTGAAAGGAATTCTGTAATACTTGAGCTTGTTCACACAAATATTTGTGAGTTCAATGGAATCTTAACAAAAGATCAGAAAAGATATTTCATTACCTTTATAGATGACTGTAGTAGATACTGTTATGTTTATTCGTTAAAACATAAGGGTGATACACTTGAAAATTTTATCATTTTCAAAAATGAAGCTGAAAATCAAACTGGTAAGAAACTTAAGCGGTTAAGATCAAATAGAGGTAGATAATATAGGTTGAATCAGTTCGATGAATATTACCGAAACTTCGATATTATTTATGAAGAGACTCCTCCTAACTCTCCCTCATCTAATGGGGTAGTAGAATGAAAGAATAGAACCTTTAAAGACATGATCAACAATCTATTTTTGAATTTCGGACTGTCTAAATATATGTGGAGAGATGCTTTGAATACTGATTTCCATATTCTGAATAGAGTCTCTTTGAAACATAAAGAGTGCACTCTATTTGAATTCTAGAAAGGTAGAAAACCTAGCTTAAAATACTTTTGAGTGTAGAGTTGTCTTGCAAAAGTTCTAGTCCCAAAACACAAGAGGAAAAGGCTTGGTCCTAAAACTGTTGATGCGGTCTTCTTGGGCTATTTGGAAACAAGCTATGCATTGATTTTTGGTAATTAAGTCCGAAATCCCCGGTATAAAGGTTAACACAATAGTGGAATTTTGTGATGCCATGTTCTTTGAGGACGTGTTTCCAATGAAAATAGGAAGACCTTAGGATGTTTCTTTAGATTCAACTCTTACATCGACTTCTATTCTTGAACATATGGAAAAGATTTTGAATGTGGGGGTTAATGGTTCAGCATCTATTGAAGCTGAAGAACCAAATAAAGCTAGACGAAATAAGAGAGCTAGAGTTGTCAAGGATTTTGGAAGTGATTTTATCACTTACAATATCGAGGATGATCATGTAACCTTCAAGGAAGCTAAGGCTTCATCCAAAGCTTAGCATTGGAAGGTAGCTATAAAAAGTGAGATGGATTCCATTGTCTCTAATAGGACATGGGAATTAGTCGATCTACCTCCGGGGTATACTACAATTGGATGCAAATGGATCTTTAAGAAGAAACCTAAGTCTGACGGAACCATAGATAAGTTTAAGGCCAGATGAGTTGCCAAAGGCTTTAGACAAAGAAAGGTAATAGACTTCTTTGATACTTATTCCCTGGTTGCTCGGTTGACTACAATCCGGGTACTTATAGAACTGGCATTCATATATGGTTTCTCGATTCACCAAATAGATGTGAAAATAGCCTTTCTGTATGGTGATCTCGAGGAAACGATTTATATGGATTAGCCTAAGGGATTTATAGCTCTTTGTAATGAGCAAAAGGTCTGTAAGCTTGTTAAATCCCTCTATGGATTGAAACAAGCGCCTGAGAAATAGCATGAAAAATTTGATAAAACTATTTTATCATTTGGTTTCATCGTAAATGATAATGATAAGTGCATTTACTGTAAAGTTAAAGGAGATGATTGTATTGTTCTATGCTTATACGTGGATGGTATTTTATTGATTGGTTCTACCATTGAGATTATCAATGAGACAAAATCATACTTGAAAAGCAAGTTTGAAATGAAGGATATGGATGAAGCTAATGTGATTCTTGGACTCAAGTTGATTCGATCAACTAAGGGTATAGATATTTCTCAATCTCATTATATTGAGAAGAGTATTAAGAAATTTGGCTATAAGGATTGTAGAATCGCTAAGACACCATATGACCCTTCTATGGCTCTTCTCAAGAATAAAAGTGGTATTCCTATGTCTCAATTGAGGTATTCTCATATTATTGGCAGCTTGCAGTAACTTGCAAATGGATGGAGACCAGATATCTCATTCTCAGTCTCAAAGCTGGCGAGGTATACAAGTTGTCCTGATAGAACCCATTAAGAGGCTTTAGATAGGGATCTTAAGGGCACGGCATCACTTTCTATGCATTATGATAGATTCCTTGCAGTACTTGAGAGATATAGTGATGCTAACTGGATAGCAAAAAACTCCGGTAACAATGGGTGTACAGGGTATGTATTTACCTTTAGTGGAAGTATTGTCTCCTAGAAGTCTACTAAATAGACTTTGGTAACTTGGTCTACGTTTGAGGCAAAGTTACGTCTTTGGACACAACTGTAACAAAGGTTGAGGGACCATTGATAGGGTTTATGGTCCAATTACCCATAGTTAGTAAGCCTTCTTTTGCGATCGCAATGCATTGTGATAGTCAAACCACAACTGCAAAGATTAGAAGTTCAAAGTATAATCAAAAGATCAAGAGACATATCCAACTATCCAAGTTAGACTAAACTCCATATGGGGCTTGTGTCTGATAGGGTTATGGCCATTGATTTTGTTGGATCTAAAGACAATATGGCTGATCCTTTGACCAAAGGACTTGAATTATCCTTATTCCAAAAATTCAGGCTGGGGATGGAACTGGAAACCCATCAGTGATGCACTTGCAGTAGCAACCCAATCTATTAAGTGGAGATCCCACAATGAAGGTTCAATGAGGTACAAACAAGCTGTTGAGTATGTCCAAGTGCATCTAAACTTGACTGATATTTTAGTGTCTGAGTCTGTCCCCTGGCATACCTGGAGGGTGTTGTTTACTACTAGTAAAGTAAAAGTTCTAACTCTGAATAGGGTTAAGTCATACTGACAAGATGCAAGCAGTGCATCCCTGGAGATGCCCAACTAAGTGAATGAAGTTGTTGGGCCGCAACTAGAGGAAAAGGGTTATTCCTCAAAAACATTCATGATACATGATCATGACACAAGGCCGTAACGTGTCAAACCTTAAGATCACTACATAGCCGTGTAACACCAAATTCAAGGCCTTGATCCATTTGTCCCTATGGTGGCATAAGTTGAATAACTTAGGTAGTGGTTCAAACTGGAAGGTACCATTAGTGAAAACAAGTTATGATAATCCTGATAATCTAACACAATGGATTTATGGGGGATTGTTGTAATTGACATCAAATCAATTGGGATTTATGCCTAATTACATGTTTAAGAAGTAATTAAAATTTATGTATGGATGCCAATTTGGTTGGAATCCATAAGTGTTGTGTAGATATGAAGGAGTATACAAAGAGGCAAAAGATTATGTATGTGGGGGAATCCCACATTGCTTGTGAGATAAAGTATGGGGGACTAAATGGGAGTATAAAAGGTTCTTTATCTGATACAAGACCACTTATCTCATATTGGAAGTTTTCTCATTGGGAATGCGCCTTATATGTGGTTCAAGTATTGATGTTTGGTAAAGTATCAATTAAGGGACTCATGAGGGTGTGCCCACAAGCGCGCGCCGCCACCGCCTGCCCGTCCATCCCGACCCAACTCCAGCTCGAGCGAAGGCTGTTTGGGCGTTTAGGCAAATTATCTTTGGTCTTGGGTTTATCTTTTTGCTGAAAATTTGAATTTTAAAATTCAAAAAGAAGGTCAAAAGGCTGCCAGAACCGTTTCTGCAGTTACAGAACTGCCAGAAACATTTCTGGAGTTACTGGTTTAATGTATCTGATCCAGAATGAATCTGGACATGCCTTATACATTTGTTCTATAATGAATCTGGACCAGAATGAACCTGGACAATCTTCTAGCTCCTCCATCTTGCCTATATATAGCTACTGCTGCAAGTAGAAATAAATACATCTAAGAAACCTCTTCTATCCCTGTCTCTCTCTCAAATTGTAGTGTTGCTTGTCTATTTTCTGGCAACTGAGTGGTGGTCAAGTTGAAGCTTCCTGGAGTGTACCACAAGGCTTCTCGACTGTCTTATCCTGGAAGAAGTTTCGCTGCACTCTTTGCACTGGTAGGGGCAATAATTTATTCAAGGCAAACCACATTCTGGTAATTCAATCTAATTTTTGTTACTATACAGAACTTTGAGATAAGTTCACGTTTTAGAATAATAATCTATGTATTTCTATCATTATTCCAAACTGTTTGTTAGCTGTTGGTTTGTTGCTGATTTTATAAACTGAATTGCTATCAAATTATTGGAATTTCTGTTCTATTTGTACTTACTGTTTTCTAAAATTTTATTGATTTTACAAACACTGTCCTGTGATTATAATTGGATTTTCATTTCATAATAATCTGTTATTTATAAGGTGGGTGATTCTTTGTCTTGTATCAAACAAAGAGCCTTTTATACTCTCACTTATTCTCTCATACTTTGTCTCACAAGCAATGTGGGATTCCCCCACATACATAATCTTTTGTTTGTTTGTATCTCCCTTCATATCTGCATAACACTTATGGATTCCAACCAAATTGGCATCCATCCATAAATTTTAATCACTTCTTAAACATGTAATTAGACATAAATCCCAATTGATTTGATGTTAATTATAGCAGTATCAAGGAGCAATTTGATAATTATGACTTCATGCGATTTCTCATACAACATCAACAATATAGAAATTTCAATGCTAAATCAAAGTTCATGACAACTCAATTTTAATAACCATGAAATTGATTTCCAGCAAAGAAATACAATTCCTCTCACAATCACTAATAATCATCCAAACAGCACCAAGTAATCAAGTATTAAGCAGTAAATAGTAATCTTTAATTTATTACAACCAATTTAGAGTTAAATTGTTCAAAACTAACATCAAGTCATTAATTAAAAATGCAAAAAGCATGGGATATTCCATCTTTTAATTTCAACCATATCTCTTCATTGCTATTTTCTTCTTCTAATTGGGGTCTGGTGCAAAGAATAACTATACATAAGTATTAATTTATAACACATATGCATATATATACCTTTTTTTTCTTTTTCAAAACTTTAGATCGAGTTAGATTGGGTTGGGTTGTGTTGGTTATACAAGATTGACAAGTTACCTAATAAAATTATCATATTTATTGGGTCACCCGAAGCCCAACCCAAAACCAATCCACAATTTCCATATTACTTATCGGATCGACCCAATCTTGATCTAACCCAATAACCCACAACCTAAACCTAATAATATTATATTAATTTGTATCATGTTATCGTGTCAAACCGAAAATTGCTACCCCTACATTTGAATTGTTTCATTATGATTTTATATTTTTATTTTTAGACCATTTACTAGTGCAGAGTGCAATTTAAAAAAGTTACTCTATTTTAAAAAGACAATAATATTATTTATAAATATTTTAAAGAATACTATGGGGTTCATTTTATGTTGAAATATCGAACGACGAAAACTTCATGAAGTGATTCTTTCCTTTTTAACTTAAACTTTTCCGAAATAAAATTTTCAATTTCTTTTCTCTTGCATTCTTTAGAATTTTTTTTTCAAAACAAAACTCTCTATCAAGGCACATGCTGAAGAAACAAATATGTTCTTGCATGTTGATATTTATATCCAATAATGGATTTGATCATTCAACTTTTTAATATGATATGAGATCGAATATCTTTAGTTTAAAAAATAAAAAAAAATTTCACTCGTATATGTATCGAAATTAAACAAATCTTTATATCGTAAAAATTTCTCCTCAAATTCTACATCACAAACTATTTTGATCCTAAAATATTGTTGTAATCAATCTACAAATAAAGTGAAAACTTTCAGGCTTGTTCAAGTCGGTGTTAATTGTGGATGAACGTAAATAACACTATAACACTACAAGAAAAAGATAAATTAGTGATAAAATAGTAAGTGGCAATACAAAAGTTGTTACTAATTATGTATATTAAGTGACAAAAAATTTAATTTTGTCACCTTAATGATTTTTACAAACTTAATAGTGACAAGAATAGTGTTAAAGTTGTCACTATAAACAATTAGTGACACACCTATGGTGACAATAAAAATCTCGTCACAAATTATAGTGACAATTTTTATTGTCACTAAATTGTCACATAGGGGTGTCACTAATTGTTAATTGGGACAACTTAAAACATTAACCTTTGTCACTATTGAGTCATGTTGTGACAAGATAAAAATTCTTGTCACTTAAAAATTGATCATTAGTGACAAGATAAAAGTTATTGTTACTCAATACATGTTATTAGTGACAACTTTCACTTCGTCACTTATTATTTTGTCACTAATATTATATTTTTTCGTAGTGTAAACAGATGTTGACGAGCTTTGGAACTAATACCAAATGTATAGAAAGCATCGCATAGTAGTGAATGGTAAACTGGTGTAGCCTTTTATCCAACCCAAAAATGGTTCACATTCATAGTCCTAGTTAATCTTGCTAAAGAACTGATGGTACGATTGATATGTAGAAATAAGATGGGAATGGAATTGGTATTTCCAAACATATTTTTAAACCCATTATTGGTATAATTTAACGATGAAAATCTCCATTTCCCATAGGAATCTCTATTCCCAAAAACATGGGTTTAGTTATTCACTCCCTCTCTTGTGGGTTTAGCTATTCCTAATCCATAGAGAATGTTAAAGGTCATTTTACTGTTAAAAGTGCTTATTATCTCACACGTCGATTGCTCAAGAGACGATTGATGGCATTAAGAGGCTCTTCGAGCGGAATACATTGTTGGAATTATCTCTTTATGTGGTCTCATAAGTTGCCACCTAAAGTGAAAATTTTCGCTTGGAGAATGTGTCTCAATGCCCTCCCAACTTGTGATAATCTGGCTAAACGAGGCATACAAACCCCGGGTATGTGTTTTCTGTGTGGTGAAGTGTTGGAAACTTGCATCCATGTTTTCACACCATGTCACTTTTCTAGACAAGTTTGGGCTCTTTCAAATATCCCACATTCAGCTCTTGGTGTGTTAGAGGACGACATTGAGGCTTGGTCAAGGATGATTTTCAGCAAGATAGATTCATATCTTCTTTATCTCTTCTTGTTGTGCTACTGGTCTAATTGGTACCAACAAAATCAAGCTTTTTTGCGCAAGAGAACCAATTCTACATTAGAAACATTCCAATATGCTTCTAGATCTTTAGCTGATTATAAGGTTGCCCTCTAGATCTTCTTGTGATTGGTAGTTCTACCTAGCTCATATTTCCTAGTTGTATTTTGGGATATTGTATGTCTCGCATTTTATGTGATCAATATATTCTATCGCTTTCCTAAAAAAAAAAAAAAAATCCATAGAGAATGAACCTATATTTTTCTTTTGCAAAATTGCTCTCCAAAATTTAACAAAAGACTTTTATATTTTTTTGTAAAAAAAATCACTTTGTAAATATTTGATATTATGTTCTGATTAGTTATTTGATTATTACATGTTTGATTTAATTATATTTTTTACTCATATATTTTTTATTAATATTAATAAAAATATTACATTATTAAAAAATAAGAATAACTATGCATCTTTCAAATTTCATGATAAAAAAAGTAGAAGCATCACGCCTAATAATATATATATATACACACATTTAAAACATTAATTATACCTGAATTTCTTCGAATTATTAAAAAATATATACTAAATCAATAAATGAAGAGTCGTGGATTATATCAACAACTCTTCAAATTAAACTTGGCATTCTAGCAAATGGAGCAATTAATAGGTAGAAGCAATTTTCCGAAGTGCTCAATTCGATTCACCATTAAACCAAATTAAACTTATAAAAGAGTACACATTCTTGTCTTATCACAAAAAATTAACCACTTTAGTTATAAAATATTTTATAATTTTTTAGTTATATTTTTATCAAAAAGTTTAAAAGAACTTGCAATGTTATAATTATAGAAAGAGAATTTCAAAGAAATTGTGTTTATACCTTTTATAGTACATAACATAGTTAATAAGAAATAAAATACATATATTTACTGATATACTTCGAATAACATCAAAAGTGATATTAAAACTACATAATTATAAACTCACCCCTAAAAAATTTTTATAATAATATAGAAAAATACTTATAGATATTCTATTTTAATAGGTTTTTACAAAAAGGTGATTTGGTAATTAGTCATCTAAAAAATTTCACCATATTCCTATCCAGTCATTACTAATACCAATCATGATAATAGAATCAAGCAAAGAATGATGATTCTATTCCTTTTTTTATTCCTAGTACATACCAAGCATGGGATTTGTTACACTAGCACCATCTTTTCCCATCTTCATTTCATTCCTAAAGTTATTTCATTTCCACCTAATTCTATTCATGCATACCAATCACCACCTAAGATTTTTAATATCATGGTTTCTTTTGTCATGCATTAGTGTTGTGACCTATTTTTCAATGGATAATGTATGATCAAAAGGATTTTTGAAATTCTAAATGGTCCTATGATTAGAAATGCCCTCCATTTGCAACTATCTTTTGTGAATGTGACTGAGACAAAATATTAATTAAATTATCTATATAATAATAACTTATAAAGAATGAATGAGTTGTCTGTACATGGAGTAAAATTTTCATCTTAGAACCTTCATACATTAATTATATTGACTTTTAACCTTTTTGTAAAATCATAATTGCTAGTGTAAATTAATAAGCACCCATGGATTCTCAATCATCATAGTATGAATATTGCCTTTCAAGAACTATGTAAAGTTAAAATAGTTCTCCTGGGAAAATAAGAGTTCAGTTGTATGACGAAAATGATCCAACTCCCATACTCATTAACACCATCCAAAACCAAGTCGGAAGGGGAATAAGTTTGGTCCATGAGAAATTTAGATATGGGCCCAAAATTTTGTCAAGTGGAAAACCACTTATCACTGACAGGCCTAAAGCAATTACAGACCAAAAATCAATTTGGGCCCGTGCATACTGATGTACATCATACATATTTGATATTTCAATCTCCTGTCTTCTTATTCAAGAAAAAACGTAAATTTACAACAGTGAACAAAGAATTCAGATTTTGGAGAAAGAAATGGCGTTGGAAGCATACTCGTCCCGGGTCTCCGATACAGTTCATGTGGATGTTCTCTCACAAGCAAGGCTAGCTTGCTACAAGGTAATCCTGACCCAAGTGTGTTCTGATTTAATTTCTGCACTTCAATATTGAATGTGATATCCTTACGGATGGATTTCATTCTCTTTTTCTTTTTCTTTTTTTGAAAAAATTAAGTTGAAGAGAGCTAACAAAGGCTAATTTTTCCATGCCCGAAAGGCGCGGGACGCGTTCTATGCGTGTCTAGAGAAAGAATCAAGCAAGAAACCCACGGAAATTGCGTCGGTGGGGCTGCTGTATCCCGTTGAATGCAAGAAAAATAGGGAGGAATACGTGAAGCAGTGCAGACCTACTTGGGTAATTTCTCTGATTTCAAGAAAATTTTGGAGTTTTTTTGGGTTTATGACTGGAATTTAAATTGGGTTTTTGATTTTCGAGAGAATTTTTACCTGTAGGTGAAGCACTTTGATCGGCAGTATTGTGCAAAGAAGAGGGTTCAGAGGCTTTTGGATGATAACGAATCGAGGAGAGGTCCGTTGTCACTTCCGCAGCCTTACACATTTAAATCACCAAGTTCATGTTGATCTTGAATTGTTATGATTTCGAAACATTGTTTCCAACTGGCTATTTTAATCATAAAACTATTGCTAGGTATATCATGGTATCATAGAGCGGCTGGTCGTAAAGTTACATTTCTATTGAGGACAGTGATATTACTGCAAATATTGAAGGATAATATGATTGTGGTGCTTGAAACACAGGAATTTTCTTATATATGTGTCTTATAATGATTTTTAATAGTTACTTTTTCAATAATATGTGATTATTTTTGTTGAATAAGTTTTGGTTGACATATATTAGGTTTTTGTGTTTGTGCAGAAATTAAATAAAAGTTTTCGTAGAGTAGTTAAAATTCATGGCTCATTTAGCTTGAGTTGAATTTGGCAGGGGTGTAAAGTTTGGTCCCATGAGGAAGAAGAGAGTGACTTCCTGTCAGTTATCCTCGTTAACTTAATGGGCTTTCAACTTATATTAAACTTTCAAGTGAGAAAGAGAACTTGTTGCGGATTTGCATGAAGTCCGCTGCTTTTGGTGTTTACGTCTAAAGTGAGCTGAAGGTTTATTTGTTTGTTTGAATTGGCTGAAGGAGAAATAAATCCCAGTGTTGATTGCATTTTAATTCATATTTGGTAACAGATAAGCTAGTAGTATGATATCATTTTGTCATCTTAATTGTATTCTGTGTAGTTCTACTGTGTTATCTGCTGAAAGAAACTTTTCTTTGAATGCGTTTCACAATTCTTACTCCATTTTCATACACATACATGTCTATGAGGAAATATTTTGTGTCATCTGAAGGTTTATTTGTTTGTTTGAATTGGCTGAAGGAGAAATAAATCCTATTGTAGATTATGTTTTTATTCATTGGTAAAAGATAAGCTAGTAGTATCATATCATTTTGTCATCTTAGTTGTATTCTGCGTAGTTCTACTGTATGTTGTACATTCATATTTTGGATAGATAATTCATTTTACTCTCTTCTTTAGTATGTTTTACATTCTTTAAAGTGGAGCAGATGTAAATCATTTCAATAGTGGCTTGTATTACTAAAATATAACAAATCCAATGAGATGTGGATATAGCATACAGTTTGGAAGTAAGACAAGGTAGCTAAAGAGGGATGACTATGTTTTACAAAATTTTAAATGTAATCCTCCTCCATGAAATAACCATCTTGATAATCTAGAAATTCTATAGTTTTAATGGCATCTAAGTCTGGTAGATGGAGGGGGACTTACCACTATAACTCTGTACAGAGTTTTGTTAGATGCCATTACAGATGTTGTGGTTTTGCTCTAATGAAGGTCCATTACAGATCAAAGGGATGCTTGTATTCTGCATTACTTCTGCAGTAGATATTGAAAAAGTTGCTATTTTTGTTAGAATTTCAAAGAATTTAGGATTTGCTCGAAAACCCCTTCATGAGAAAATCTCTTTCAACGCTTTAGAGTTCTGATGGTGCATGTGATATCTAGTATGGGATTTTGGTGCATGTGGAGCACAAGACTTTTGAATCATACAATTTATTTGTTAGAAGTAAGTGGAGAGACAATCCCAACTTAAGGCTTGTGAAACCAACTTGGAAGGATTCATTGTAGAATGCACATAATGACTCCTTAGATCTGCAGGAAACTTTGGTACATTTAATGGAGTAAATAGTAGTGGAAACTAAAGATCTTCAGTTCTTTTAGTCTGGATCGTTGTTCAGCTCATTTTCAGTCTTTAAGTCGGAGGTGTAACATTCTTGAAGTAGCATTATAGAGTATAAGTTTTCCCTCTCCCTTTTAATCTGAGAAAGAAGGGATAATCTTATTTTATATAAGTTTTTGTCAATAGAACATTCGTATTTACTTCACCTTGTTTCACTGATTGTTTGTCCGCTAAATTTGTAAGGTTTAATGAACTTTAGATAGATAGCATTGAAATCAATGCCCAGCTATGGCTGTTTAAGAATTTGTGATTTCTAAATTGGTTTTATTTGTCAGCGTTGGAACATTTCTATAGATGCTTGAAGTGGGGTATTTTTCATCAGTCAAAATTTTCAATGGCATGAAAGATTGCTGACCGATTAAACTTCACAATGTTAAAGTGATGGATTTATGGTAAGAACAGAATCGTAGGATATCAGGTGTTATATTTCTTGAAATTCCAATTGAAAATGGCTTGATTTTGGGGATGCAATTGAGTCGAGTTAAGCGAAGTAAGCTTGGAAGAAATTTTTGAGCTCAAACTCAAATTATTAACTGAGTTTTAAACAACTAGGAGTTTGAGCTCCAATTCGAAAACGAACTCAAAATGAAATAATACTAATATATATTAATTAACACAATTAAAAATAATATTAAGTTATATATTGGTAGCCTCGAGTTTAGATACATTTAATTCGAAATCAATTTGAAATAAATATTGACTTCGGTGTGTAAGGTTTGAGTGCTGACTTGCACTCTAAGGAAAATGAATTTTTTTTATAAAATGGTGAGAGAAATAAAGAAAAAGTTTATTTGAACTCTCTCTTATTCCTCAACAAATTCATCACCTACTTTTCCCCATTCCTTTTTTCATTATTTTCTCTAGCAACCAAACAAATTTGAAATTTTATATATATATATATATATATATTTTCTTTTCCTTTTTCTCTAATACTTTTCTTCCCTTATTAAAATTCTTAAGCCAAACATAGTGTTAGTCTTGTTAATGCGAGGGAAAACTCTTCCCATGTAATATAGGGATAAGTCTATATGGGACTTGAACACTGACGCAAGATACACTGTACCTTACAGATCTTGACGGTTTCACCTCTATGGTATAAAATGGTGCCTTCAGTTGGGAATAAAAATAGCATTCCATCAGTAATCGTCGATCCCAAGCTGAAAGTTCGGCTTATTTCCCAGTCCTCTATATAAACAATGTGCCATAAAATCAGCCGTTGTACGTTTTTGATTATGATGAATTGTTGATGGGACTGGGTCATTTAGACCAAAAAACGAAAAAGAAAAAAGACTGTGGGTACCACTTACAGAGATTTGGTACAGCATTGCCCTTTGGGCCGACTTCCGTGATTGCAAGTTTGCAACCCATAAGAACAGAGATCGGGCCATGGTTTCACTGAACATGTGAGAGAGGGTAGGCTTAAGCCCCAGCTTTGAATTCGACCTTATATATAGTTTTGATTCTTAAATTTACGTGAATTATATTATTTGGTTTTTTTTTTTAAAGTAAAATTATGATGTTGTTTGTTATTCTTAATTTTGAGACCATTTCTTTCTAAATTTCGGTGCTTAACAAGTCTGCCTAGATTGAATAATTTAAGAGTTAAAGATTTAAATTTCTAATAATCAGTTAATGCTTGGGAGGTTTAAAATTTGAACTTTAAAGAACTTTTGGTGCATATTAATGCATGTCAATTAAAAAAAAAAGAAAAGATGATAATATTTATTTGAATATTTTAAAATATTGTAAAATTTCACAAAGATTTATTGATTAGACCATTCATTTTAAATACAGTAACCTCCAATTTGTCATGGTAAATTTTCATCTTTATTTTTCTATGATAATAAAAATTGATTAAACATTACAGTTGCAACAATTGTCGAAGTTTTTTTACTTGTACTTACGAGGTGGCTCTAAAAAATTTAGTTACTAGATACATCCCTAGCTCCAATATAATAAGATATTCCAAACTTAGAAAAAATAAATAAATAATAAACAAGCTTTAATTGAACTAAATGCTCGAGTCTCATAACAAGAATAATACCTACTTCACACGTCGCCCTAAGGACATAATTGATTGAAAAATACAAAATTCATCATGTCTAATACATTTTTGTGTCCAATACTTTGTGTTGTTAAAACAAATCTAGATCTTTATTTAATTCGCAAAGTTGTTACATAAAATCACACCGAACTGCAATATGCCATAATTCTGCGTGGCCAAAATAAATAAATAATTATGGTTGGTGTGATGGGCAACTAACAACAACCATAGAACTAAGATTGTTGGAATTGTTTTCTGGGCAGCTACCAACAAAAAAATTTGTCCAAAACTTGTCCGCTGGAGGACGTGCTTCCATGTACAAAGTGCAATGTATGGGATTTTATGCGTCAACCGAGTTATTTCTATACTTGAAGCGCCATTATAAGATTTTCAATCTTAATTAAAATAATGAATACAATTACTCAACACTTCCATTTTTTGTTAGAATAATAACAAGGAGAAACACGAGAGTAGTTAGTAATTGATGAACTTGCATTGGACGGTTGGAGGTTTAAGATTATGTCTAAAGACAACACTTATATAAGCTTTCATAGAAATAATAATGTATGTAGTAATGTGAAATTTATTACTATTGACATGTACTAAATGATAATTACTTTTATTTTTTCAGTAATAATACTGTTCAATATTTGTAACAAACTAATTTTTGTTTTTTCAAAATACGACTTAAAAGTGATTAGAATTAATACTTTTGAAGTTGTCACTGTTAATAGTTAGTAACTTATGTATATTGACGATCTAAAGACACTAGAACTATCACTATAATTTATGATAAAAAATTTGTTGTCACTATAAATGTGTCATTAATGATCAATAATGATAATACAATTTTTGTTATTATTAAACTTCAATGTTGTTACTTTAACAAAATTAAATTTTTATCACTTGATTGATAATTTTTACACTATCACTAAATATTTTTGTCATTAATTTTTTTTCGTTCTGTTGTAGTGTGTGAAGAATGATAAGAATTTCTATGAAAGTTTGAAAGTATAGTCTAACATCCTCTTAAGCTTAAAGTGGTTATAAAAACTTGATTTAAATTTGAAAACTAGATTAATAGATGCTAGAAATAATTAGAATTTGCAGAGTTGTCAATTGACCCAAGGGCATCACCTTTACATGTATAAATATAAGGTTGAGATTCAAACCTTGACAAAACCTTTCATGTGTGTGCATGTAAATGATACACACACACACACACACACACATAAGTGTAAGGTTGAGAGTTGAATTTTAATGACCTCTCAGTGTACGTGCGTAAAAAAAAATAAAAAATAATAATAATAATAATCATCATCATCATCAGAATCTCAAATTAAAAATAATTAGAATATATTCTAACAAAATCTATTTTATTTTGCAAAAAATAGACAACTTCTTATTATGGTTAGAAGGATAAAAGTTGCATTGACTAAAACATTTTCTAGTCTCAAACGGTTCCACTTCACGAAGCAGAAGGAATCTGGTGGGGGGGGGGGGGGGGGATCATAAGATACTTAAAAATTCAATCTAGCAATTTTCTCTATTTAATCCTCTGCTATTATGAGCAATGTAATAATTTTCATGAATTTATACTGAAAAAATGATTGTACAAACTTGTATCCTTGTGTGCAGCAACGTATTCTAACTTAATTTGCAAAGTATTTTAGTCTGGACTTTTTAATTATCACTTTTAAGAATAAAGCTGTAAAGAATACTAAAGATATGGTATTTATATTAATTAAGAATTTTTAAATCAATGGTAGTACATATTTTATTCGAAATTATATATGTCTGAAAATACTTTGTTCAGTTATTAAATATTACATTCACAAAAATAAATTTAATTGACAACTAGACATAGCATCAAGAATCCATTGGCATTTGCAAAATGTTGTTAGCTCCAGACTTCAGTTAAAGCTCACTAAAGCCAAGTCTATGTGAATACGGCGCCGTCTCATATACATAAGTTATAATATTAATAAACCTAAAAAAGCGATGAAGACCCTTACTTCGTCATTGTAGACTCGACGGTCGCTTTTGGGGTCAAGAAACAGTCAACGCCGTTAGCATCAGTCCAGCTTAGAAGCAGCAGTCCCGTCTTTAAGGGAGACTTCTCCGCCACCATTACCGCCAATGGTGGCTGATTGGACCGTCAAAACGGACATGCTGGGCGATAAGGGCCCACCAGCCTCGCCGTTAAGTAGTGGGTTGTTGGAGGGGGGCAAGGGGTTCCTGGAGTGAGACGTGGCGGTGGAGATGGCTGTGGCGAGAGAAATGGGCATGAGGCAGAGGCCCTTGCCTTGAAGATACTGCATGGCGGAACCCATGTCCTCCTCCATCAGCTTTGCCACCTGCTGCTCCGTCACCGTCATTCCCTCGTTGTTGTTTGACGATGACGCCGTCTGTGCTCCGTTACCGCTCTTTCCCTGTACGCAGGTATATATTTAGAACAGAAAAATTCTAACAAATATCTAATCAGTGATTAACCAAAGGGTGACACATAGATTAACAACCAAGCAAATTTGACTAAGTGGGAAAAAGGTAGAATCTGGAAAGGGGGAACGCGTGGTATCTTTTGAATTTGTCGTCATACAAAGATGATGGAGCGGCAGGCGACAGTTGTGGGGTTGGTGATGTATGGTCTATGGTGTATTCAAGAATTAATGCTTTTTGTTTGCCACTTCTTTTCCTTAATTTCCACTTCTTTTATAAGATAAACTTAATGTTTTCTATGCAATTTCTTTGTGCCAATTAATACTACTACTTCAATATAAGATTTAATATGTAAATAGTTACACATTTAGAACCTCCTAATTAATGCATAAAAAATATAAGTAATTTTTGCATTATCAACTACAATATTATTACCTCAGATGACTTATCAGCAACTAAAGTAGCAACAGCTGCAGCACCCCCTAATCTGCTCATACTTAGAACCTGTTCACACAGAATAATAATGGAAAAAGATTATAATTTATCACTACTACAGTCTACAGCTCATCTTGTCATCTTCACAACCCAACCAATTTTATATTAATTGTCTCAATTCTCCCATAACAATTTGTCAACCCAAAAGGATCCGTTGATATATTATTATTTAAACAATATATATATATATATATATATATTAATTTGTAGAGAGAGGGAGAGAGGAAAGAACAGTACTTTGACTTGTAGCTGGAGAAACTTGACATAGTCGATGATCTCATCCAGCATTGAGGCCTTGTCTGTCTGTCATTCCACAAATGCACCAAATCATTTACTTAATCTCTCCTAATCTCATATGATTATCCCAAGCAATTATAAAATAGTAATTATCAATCGATCTCCCATTATCAACATAATAATGTACTCAACAATAATTAAATTAAATAAAACCCCTGCAGGAGTGAGTTATAGATTATCAGATCATCATTATCATGATTCCTCTACGCTCATCTCCTTTCCAGCTTTACTAATTTCATTACCATAAGAACACGTTCCGCAAGATATGCCCTTTGATTTCTACACTGATGATTTCAATAAACAGCACGTGACCACCCAATTTGATAAGCAAGTACTGCAACTTCTCTTTGTAGTTTCAAGAAATAACAAATAATTGTGCATTAAAGAGCTCAATACGAAGTTTCGTGTAGTTTGCTAATAAGTCAATTTTACTTCTTTTTTTTAAATATAAAAATATTTGTCATAAACATCAAAGTATTATAGTAATACATGTAAGAATATAATTTCAAAATTATCAAAAGAACGCAAATAAAACTAGCTTATTAAAAAATTAAACAGTTTAATTTGTACTGCAGCATAATAAATATTAAATCATGTAGACATAACTAGTCCATCCAGCGCAATAATAAGATGAGTAAATGGGCAGGGGTAATTATGTAATTGTGATAATGAAGAAGCCTACAAGTGAAGGTATTACCTTATTAGCATTAGGTACAAGCTCTTGTAAGGCCTTCATTCTCTCCGCAATCCTCTCTCTTCTTAACTGCCCATATTTGATTTTTATCCAAAATGAAGAAAAAAAAATTAAAATAAATTATTCTCTCAACAATCAGAAACAAACAAAAGGTAAGAAATGACATCACAATGTAATCAATTTCGAAAATACCAAAAAAAAAAAAAAAAGAAAAAGAAAAAAGAAGAACAAAACAAAACGAAACACAAACTGTTTCTGTAGCATAGCGTTCGTACTCTTTCAGCGATGCTGTGAGGGTCAGTAGCCTGTCCTCTTCTCGCCCTGACCCTCTGCTTCGGCTGCCCCGCCGCTCCTCCTCCGCTAGAACCGCTAGCTGCTGGCTGACTCATGGCTGGTGCCGCTGCTGGGGCTCCAAAGTTCTGGGATTGCTGCAATGCTTCTCCCTGTTAAATTACATAAGAACATCATCAATGTTCTGAAACTTGTGACAAAGAAAACCGGTAAAGAAACTCATAATTTAGCGATAAATATAAGGAGAAACATATTTTTATACAATTAAAAACCTGAAGGTGGTGGAAATGTTCAGATTGATTTGATGTTTGACCAAGGGATCCGGTGAAGCCATTGAACAGAGCTTTAACTGCTGCATCATTTGCCTGTATTTATTCCGCAAAAATCAGTCAATAATTTAATAACTTTTGTGCTATTAAATTTCTTTAATGAAAAGGAAAAAGAAAAGGCTGACCAGATTAGCAGGGTTGAAGGATGGCGCGTCAACGACGTCGTTGTGGTCAGCATGAGGCATCGACCCATTGGCGGCGGCGAGGCCTCCGGAGAGCAACAACTGCTGCTGAAGCATCAATGTCTTGGCGGCGGCGTTGCCGATCTGTTGCTGCCTCATCTTGGAAGCCAACACCGTCGCCGACTGTTCCTCCATATTCCCCACCATGCCCGTCGCCGGCTGGTCGTCGGCCCATGGGAAGGAGGTGGCCGAGGAAGGCACGGAGGAGAGAATTTGTTCTAGAAAATCGTCATGCGACGACGTGGGATCGAAGTTAGACGACGGCAGCATCTGGGGCTGCCCATGATTATTATGGATTTCTTGAAGCGAGGGGATTTGGTGCTGGTTTAGCACCGAGTTGATGCTGCTCATCCCGGTCAATTCTCTTTCTCTGTTGGGTTGCCTCATCGTAAATTTTTGAAAATTCTTGAAAAAAGGAAAAACTGAAATTGAAGTGTGAGTAACCAGTTAGTACAAGTGAGATTTTGGAGGAGTCGTTTTCAAAACTGTCGAGGGCGAGAGAGTGATGCAAGGAGGAAGGGGAGAGGAGGGGAGGCGGATCATGTTTGGGGTTTGGGAAATTTGGAATGTTTATAGAAAAATGGGGTCTAACTTTCCCCCACTAATATTGAATACCATATGCGACTGCTCTACTGTGCTTTTTCTAATACGCCTATTATATATTAATTTAAGTACAGATAAAAACATGCTTAGGTAGGTGGGGTACTTCGATGCTGCTTAGGGACAAAAATAGTCAAATTTTAGGGATTTTTACAATTTTGCCTTTATTAGTTGTTAGAAAAATAAGATACAATACAATGTGTAAAATAGGTAAAAGTAGTGAGGGGGTTTGGTTAAGGAGAGTTGGTGTACTTGATAAAATAATATGATATAACCTAATCTTGTGTTGAAGTTGTAATATCTTTACAAACCTATTAGTGACATGTAATATTATAATTATTTTTCAGGAAAGTTTTGGGGCACTGCCTTCATTTAATTCTAAATTTATTGTGTAGAGAATGAAAATAATATTTTTATAGTATCTTATCGAGTGATCAATTGGTATGATCAATGATGACATTATCATCATACTTATATGTGTGAGGTTTGAGGTTCAACGTTCGAATCCTAATAAATCATTGATGCATGCATATGTGTAGATATTAAAAAGAAAGAAAGAAAGAAATACTCTATAGTGTATATATACAATATATAATACAATTAATCCAATAGCATTGTCCTTGTACTTTATGTGTGAGGTTAGAAATATTGAACTCTAACAATCTCTTGGAGTGCATTTGTATAATATATATAATAAATAATTTAATATCTTATTTTATGAGTTCACAAATTTAATCTCATTTTAATATATTTTAATTATTTAATTATTTTTATTTTTCATTCATTCTTTTTATTTATCTTAAATTTAAATAAATATATTGAAAATATTAAAAAATTATGATAACATAAAAAAATAAATAAACATTTTATTTATTTTATATTATAAAGGTATAAATACACACATCTAAGTATGTCGAAATCACTGACTTAAATAATACTTCATTTGAAAATATATTTTCATAAGATTGCAACAATTGATTATAAGCCATAATTCAAAACATTGCATTATTCCAAAAAGATTCTACAAATTGTATATATAGACTATGCCAGTGTGGGCTTTGCATTCTCGATTTTTCATTCTTTTCTTTCATTTATAATATTAAAAGTTATATTAAAATTGTATTATTATAAACTTATCCTGTAAAATTTTTTAAAGCATTACATAAAAAAATATTTATGTATACATATTTTTATTTTAATAATTTTCTGCAAAAGGCTAACTTGGTAACTCAAAATTTTTTAATCCCATTTCAACCAATCATTGATTAAAATCAAAGAAGAAATGACGATTCTATTCGTTTTACATATTAAGTATATGATAAGTTATATCAACATTGTTCCCTTCCCATCACATCTTATTCCTAAAGTTGTTCTTTTCCTCCCTAAAAATAACTACTATAGTCGTTCTTTTCCACTCTAAAAATAACTACTATCTTCCATATTCTTTTTTCTTCTATCTCACTCTCCTTTTTTCCTATTACAATTCATAAACCAACCATGTATTTTTCGTAAAATTAATCTCACAGACCTCTTTTTAATTGTGTTTTGTGTGAATTTAACTTCGCAGAAGTGGGGTGAAAAGGAGAAGAAAAAGCTCCGGATACTCTATAATTGCTAATATTTATAATGTTGAGAAAAGAGAAAGCAACAATAATTCGATAATAGATTATTTATTTTTATTTGTAATTATCGAACTAATGTGAGAATTGTTTGCTATGACATGGTTCATGTTAATCGAGAATTAATACAACATGTTATTCAATACAATTATTATTAAAATTATATTATTATTTGATTGAACGATTTGCAAAATTGAATTTTTTTATTATTTATCTTTACAATTAATGTCAATATAATGCATGCTAAGATAAATTTACAACATGCAGGGACGATGTGCAACGGCTATTAGTATGTATATATATATATATATATTGCTAATAACCTTCTTTTGATGTGTTTCCGAATGATATTAGTAAAACATCTCTATTGTTATTTTCTAGTTTCATTATTACATCTTATGCGTAAAAATAGCTATTATTGACAACCCACTATTTTCTAACCCCATTATTATCATTTTATCATTATTTTTTTATTTATCTAAATATCAAACAAAAACGTCGAAAGTATTAAAAAAATTATAATATTATATAAACAAAAGACAAGTATTTTGATTTATTTTATACTATAAAATTTTAACACATATATGGAGTGTCAAATCACTAGCATATTTGATTTATAATTTATATACTATTGATAAAGCACTAGTTCCTTTTTGGTGTATTTTCAAGTAATGTACCTAAAATTTCCCATTTTATTTGTTAGTTATCATAATTATAGTATATATAATAACTACAATTTGTAATTCACCCATTATGTATATTATAATTTTATATAATTCTCTATTTATCTAACTAGTCGTCGTGGCATGTTGTCCCTGCATGCATATTGGTTTATCATATTCTTGATGCTAATAATATTGATTAATAATAAATCACTGCATTTTTTTTATAATGTGCATAAAAATAACATAATTCTAATATTAACCACCTTGAATAGCATAAAATGTAAATTATTGATTAATATAAACTCATATATAGCAAATAATTTCTATGTTAAAAGTTCAAAAATATTAAATATACCTATATGCACATTCCATAAATTTTTTCATTATGTTTTCACCATATTACTAGTGTTTTTTCATTTTATATCAAACGATAAATGCATTTTGAAATTAAACTGAAAATTAAGAATATAATTGGTAATGCAAAATTTGGCACAAAAATTGGAGTAACATAATATAACAGTCACTTTAAGTGTATAAGAGCCTTTGTTTTTTTATATAGTATAGATAAATATTTAACTAAATATATTTAAATTAGCAAATATATTATTATTGCATAGAAAAAAAAAATAAATATTTTTATTTATTTTATACTATAAAAATTTTAGCACACATATAAAGTGTGCCAAAATTGCTAATACTGATAAAGCACCTCTTTTTGATATGTATTTTAGTGATAATTTTATCTTTTTAATCCTCATAAATCGTAAAGTAACTACTATTTACAACCTCATTAATATCCCACTATTGCCATTTTATAGTCTTACAATTACATATGAAGGTCCTACAATATTTTCATTTCTCCACAAATTTTTTCGTCATTCCAACTTCTTGTTGCTGGTATATTCTTTTGTCTCTATACTATTTTATTAATTTGATTATTGTTTTATAATTTGCAAAGCAACATAGTTTGAAGTTTATGTGTTAAAGTTTATTTGATAAATAATCTTTCTACATTAACATTTATTAATAAATATTTTTACACGTAAATCAACTATATTTTAATTAATTAAATAGACACGCATTAAGTGTGTATATACAACTAGCAGAGAGAGAGAGAGAGAGACAGAGAGAGGTCGACGTTAAATGAGAAAGGCAATCCGCAATTTGATTTTGAAAATTTACTGTTTGATTTTATTTCTTGAGGCATTTCCAATTTTATGCATTTTTAGAAGTTGGAAAATTAATTATAAAATAAAAATAAAAATAAAAATTGAGATGTATTTGAATGAAATGTTAGAAAGTAATGATTAGAATATGTTATATGATTGAAAAGTATGTTTATTTGTATCTTTTTATATTTAAAAAGATTTATTTTTTAAAATATATGTATATTTTATTAGTTTTAAAATGATAGTGGGTACTTTATGCTAAATCAAATTTGAATTTGATTGATATGATAGGTTTAGAAAGAATTTTGAGAAGAAAAAATATACTTTTTTTGAAAAAATGATTGGCCTATTTGGTTTCATTTTCAAAACCCATTTTTACATTTTCTACTATTCCAAAAATGAAACACATTATTTTTTATATATTTTCATTTTTATTTTCAAAATACTTTCTCCAATAATCTATATATCTTCTTCCAATTAGGAGTGGGCAAGGCAAGGGGTTATCCACACTGTGGGTACCAGAGGGCTCGGGTATCATTTTTCGATACCCGATTCCCGACCCTCATTTGATGGGGTACCCCAAAATCCCTCACTAAATTTTTTATATTTTTTTAATAGATAAAAATTAAAATTTTGTTAATTTATTATTTATTTTCATCGCAAACCAATTAATAGCAATACATTTCATTGTTCACAAGTTGTAAATCCCATATAATATGTAATTTTAAAATTTAAATATAGACATTAATTTCTAATATATGATATACATCATATATTGACAATAATATTTTGTCAATACATCATCATCCTTTATTCATCACAAATTTACAATTCAACTTCATACTTCACAATATCACAATAATATTTCATCACAAGTCACAACTCACAAAAGCATTAAATCCAAACATTTGAACAAATTTCAAAATAAAACCAACAAAATTTTCAAAGAAAATAATCATTATCCAAATACATTACAAACGAAATCAAATATTCAATACCTAAAGTCTTACAACAAATACACAACATAATTTCTTACATTACAAACCAAATCAAATATAAATGTATAATTGAATTTTTTTTTTTTTAATAAAAATGGGGGTACCCGATACCCTATCAGATACTCAAATGCACTACCCAATACCCCACCTAAAATTTTTTAGGTATCCCCATAAATACTTGATTGGGTTTGGGGACTAAAAATACTCGATTCAAACGGGAAATATCCGATTGGATTTGGTTAGTACCCCAATACCCGAGTCCGATTCCTACCCCTACTACCAATAACCTATATATCTTCTTTCTATGTTCCATTATTTCTATCTCTCTCCATCTACAATATATTAAAATCAACATAATTATTACTTTTCCAACAATATATTCAAATACAAACTCATTTCCGACTCATTTCCATTAACTAACTCTTCAAATTTTAAAAGTGATGGGAATAGAAATTGAAAATAAAAATAAAACCAAACGGATTAATTTTTAGTTTTCATTTTCAAATGAAAATATAAATGGGTTTTGGAAATGAAAACAGGCGGGTTATTAGAGATTCAAGAAGATATAGCATTTTGACACTGTTTTTGTCTACTCATTTGGCTGGATGTCAATTTGACAATTTTAGCCTATCACTCATGGAAAACCTGCTGATTTCCATCCATATCGAATAATTCTCAAAATTTAAATTCTTGTTCTCATGAAAGGATTTTTTTACAAGTAAGATTCACATCTTTTTGCCAAATTTGTGGTTGGGTGTCAATTTGACAATTTCAGCCATCACTCATGGAAAACCTGCTGATTTCCATCCATATCGAATAATTCTCAATTTTTAAATTCTTGTTCTCATGAAAGGATTTTTTTACAAGTAAGATTCAGATCTTTTTGCCAAATTTATAAATGAGCACAAACAGTGTCATGCAATCCACATGAGTTGTTCTAATAGAATGGTAAATTGTCCAAAAAGATAGTGTTTGATAATATCATAAAATAAAATAGTAACAAGATGATATTAGTCCATGTGATTACTTTGTCCATAATGTTACTATTCAACTCAGTGAAATCATCATCATAGTCAGCTCTCTTCGTGTATGCATTGTAGCTTATTTGCGTTGGAAAACTACAAAAACTCTCAACAGCTTTTTGGCCATATATTTATAGTTCCCATCTTAATGTTTGCCTTCCCGATGATGCCATTCTTATAGCATTAAGCTTTGAGTATTTTGGTCCTTATTTTCTAATAATCTCTCGCACTTGTAAATTCGAAAGTTGAGTACTTGGCATATATATTCCATGTTAATTTGTGAACTAGTTTCTTTTTAAACCTATTAGTGCAGTGATGTTGGCCGAATTTATATATATATATATATATATATTAATAGATGTGGCAATTTTCGACACGACATGATAACATGACAAGAATCAACACAATATTATTGTTTTGAACTAGGGGTTATTGAGTTGGGTTGATTTTTGGTCGACCCCATAAGCAACATGAAAATTGTGCATTGGTTCAGGTTAGGTTTCAGGTTACTCGATAAACACAATAATTTTATTGGGTAACCTATCAACCCGATACAACATAATCCAACCGTATACAAGCCGATTCAAATTTTTAAGAAAGGAAAAAAAGTATATATGTACTTATTTTTTGCAGCAAACCTCAATTGGAAGAAGAGAATAACAATGCAGAGATATGGCTGAAATTAAAAGCAAGAATATGCTATGCTTTTTGCATATTTAATTAATGACTTGATGTTAGTTTTGAACAATTTAACTCTAGATTGGTATGTAATAAATTAAAGATACTATTTACTACTTAATACTTGACTACTTAGTACTGTTGGAATGATTATTAATGATACAATGAGAGGAATTATATTTCTTTACTAGAATTCAATTTCATGATTGTTAAAATTGAGTTGTCATGAACCTGTGATTTAGTATTAAGATCTCTATATTGTTGATGTTGTACAGGAAATTGTATGAAGTCTAATTATCAAATTGCTTCATCATATAAAATATGGGCTACCGGAGTATAAGGATGACATTTTTCCTAAATTTTGGAATAAGTTGATTTTCCCCAAAATTTTGGTATAAGTTGATTCTTTTATTAAAATAGTTGATGATGTAGTGGGTAAAATCTGGGAGGAAAGGAAAAGAAAAGAAAAATAAGCTATTGCATGAATAATTTGAATAAAAGAAAGCCTGTACACGACAAGCCTTAAAACAAAGTAAAGTCTCCATCGTAGAGAGAAAATCAAATAATTATATTGCTCAAATTGTTGTCTAACGAACTATGTATGTGAACCTATTTATAGGCCTCTTAAAGAATTATAATTCTATAACTGATAAGAATATGACTAATTCATGCCTATCTCTAAAACTCCTAACTCCCTAAAAGATAATGTAAAATAAGACCTAACTCTCCAAAAGATAATGCAAAATAATACTAACTCCTAAAAGATAATAAAATTTAAAATCTAATATTTATCTAGAAAGAAAAGAATCTAAAAGATAAAACTTATTATCTAAATAATAAGAATAAAATATTTTCCATATGTGAAATATCTTCCAGAAGATAATTTCAACCAAAATTCCCTCTCTCTCTCTCTCTCTCTCTCTCTCTCTCTCTCTCTCTCTCTCGTGTCATTACACCTCTCTTAAGAAAATAACTCGTCCTTGAGTTATCAACATCTTTTGGATACAAAAGCTTTTTGGTTTGATGATAAGAATAAAGATCAGCCACTTTAATATATTCTTTGCAATTCCATTGCAATTATGCTCATTGATTTTCTTCAAGATATGACAAGGCGCACACTTCTTGGTTGCAATTTGTTCTAAGTACTAATTGGGAATCTTTTTTTCCTCAAGAAAATCATAGCTTCATTGCCTTCTTCAAAAGTTAGGAAACCTCCATGTTTATTGGCAACTACTTTATACTTGGCACTAGTTTTTTCAAGTTTCTTCTTGACCTCTGATGGAACATTTGGCATTGGTGGCAATTTTGCTGGCAGCACCTTATGTATAATATCCTTCTTTTCAAATAACAAGTGTATGCTTTCAGGAAATTGTTTCTCTAGCGAATCCTTCATAGTAATCAAGATTCCCTTTACTACTAAGCAATGAACTAGTTAAGTCTCTCTACAGGCAGCCTCAAACTCCTTCTCCGAATGAGTTAGTGTTAGCAAAGATTTACCTTCCACTTCAGAAGTTTTGGCCTCAAACGTCTTATTCAGCTGCAACAAGGTCATCTTCACTGTATATTTTCTCCAGTCCAAAATGATGTGCATTCTTGTTAAATTGCCAAGACTAACCAAATAGTAAGTAACAAGTGTCCCTATCTATCACATCATAATACACTTCATCTTTATACTTCCCAACTGAGAAGGGAACTTTGCAGCATTTTATCACTTAGATGTTTTTCACAACCTTGATCCACCCAATGCTGTAAGGATTTGAATGCTTCTCCATTGACAATTGCTGTTTTTCAATAGTATTCTTCCCAGTAATGTCCTCTTAACTGCTACTATCAATAATTAAGTCACAGATGCTACCATTAATGGTGCATCTAGTTCGAAAAAATTGGTAGCATTGAGTCATATCATCTTTCTTTTGTGCCAACATCATTTTTCAAACCACAAAATTTTGGCCATAAATCTTCTCCATCATTGTTACTATTAGATTTGCATATCACTTCACCTCAATCTTCAATTTTTTCTCTAGAATCACCATGCTCAATGATGTTGATATCTTTTTTTCTTGGATAATCATTGGAGCGGTGTCCAGGTTTATTATAGTAGTAGCACTTTCCAGGAATTAGTTTGGCGTATAGTTTCTTTTGCATTTATGTCTGAGTCTCGATCACCTCCAATTGTTTACCTGCTGCTTTGTCATACATCTCTTCTCAATTTGTCTTTGTGAGTTGTAAGTTGACGTGTTTTGTTATGTGCTTGTCGGTGCTGGCTGCAGTTGATTCTGTTGGAATAGTGCAATGCGGCCAATTAGATTGGCATGTAATACTATTTCACTTGTGATACAATCTTAATTGAATAATATTCTTATTAAATGGCTGCCTTTATCTTATGCTTTTTATATTTCACTTGCATTTGGTTGAAGCCCATAAATCATACAAGACTATGGGACTTGATCAAACATATGATGGTGATAATGAAACAAGCCTCTATGGTCATGATTTTAAATGTTCTAAGTCATAGAATCTTAAGCGACGGGGCATCTAAGATTCAGATAGACTTGCACTTAACAATGCATATTCCAAGAGGTTAGATGTTACTCTGTTTCATGAGCAATCTATGTGGACATGGATGCATGTTAGTGGATGCTTGTTAGAGAACAAGTTCACTTAAGATCCGCTCGGAGAATGCACTAGATAGCCATAATGACAAGTCGGTAGTGGCAAGTTTTTCAGCTTATGATAGTGCATATAATTAGTCTTTGGACTTGATGATCTATGATAACCTTGTGTTTAGGTCTTTATGCTTTGACTTTTCTCCAACTACATAGCAGGTCATTCGGGGTTGAGATTGGGCATGAGCTACTTAAGCATGGAGGTTTGTGAGATCCAAGATGGAATCCATCTTCTTGTTGTTGTGAAGGACAAGTATATCTCCTATGCATTCTATAATGATCGATTCCAAGAAATTCTTATACAAGGTAGTATGACAATTTGAAAAAGGAGTTTTTCAAAGTTGAGGTCATAAAACGGAATCAAACATTGGATGTAGAGACATAGTTATTGAGGCTATTAGGGAGCTGGTAAATATCTTGTCGTAGGCCTCTTTCGGAAGGTAAGAGATGAAAGGGCCGTATTTGCATGGTAAGTGTAAGCGATAATGGTTCATCAAAACATAGTTCACTCATCCAATTAGTTGGGCTCCATAGGCTTGTTGCTAGGCATCGACCATGGTGATTAGGTACTCTTCAATTAATAGAGATTAATTGAAAGGGTTATTAGTTTAAAGGAGTTTAAAATAATGTGAATATTTTAATATTCAAAATATCACAATGAGTTGTGAGCTCATGTTCAATGAATGGATGAACCTAATAGATCACACACAAAAGCTTATAGGAAGCTTTTATTTGATAGGAGGAATTTTCTAAGGGGCCTAGGCGATTTGAGAAAGGGACGAGTGACTAATTTAATTTGTCATCTTGGTTTGATTAATTTAAGTGTTAAATTAATCAAAACAATTTAAGGAGTTAAATTAAGCTAATTAAATTAAGGTGTTAATTTAATTGGGGGCCATGTGGTAATTAATTAGTCAAGTTAACTTAAAGAGTTAAGTTAACATTAATTAACTTAAAGAGTTAAGTTAATTGACTTAAGAAGTTAAGTAAAATTAATTAAATTAAAGAGTTAATTTAATTGAAATGAGAATTTGGATTTTGGAGGGAAATCAAATAGGAGAACCCATTTGAATTTGAATTAGAGTTAATTGGCATTTTATTTCATGAGATAAAATGCAAATGTTAATTAAATGCAAATTCATATGAAAGTTGGCAAGTTGGCCAACAAGCATGGGAGGTGTGATGCTAGCTAGCATCATCTCTCTCCTCTCACCTATAGTGATAGTTGGCACATTCTTCATTTCTCTCCAAAAGTGTGATATTCATGTGTTGAAAATTCACACTAAATTCTCTCATCTCCCTTTCTCTTCCATAGCCACCTCCTTTCACTTTCTTCCTCACTTGTTCTACCACAAGTTTGATTGATTTAGTGCTTGCCTAAGGTGTGTGGGCTTTGTCATCAGTGGTCCTACACTTGGAGGACTTAGAATTCCTTGGTCGATCATTATTTACACCAGATTTCGGGAGCAGATTGGGTGACCAAGGAGTTTCTGATTGGAGCAAAATTTTGGCAGCAACTCAATGGATTTGTAGTGAATTAGCCGGCCAAATTTGACAATGTTTGGAGCTCAGAAAGGGGACCAACCATTGGCATCTTCTACTACATGTAGATCTTCCATTGAAGTATTCATTGGAGTGATCTTATCTTCTCCTTTGTGTTGGTCTACAAAGGTAATTTTTCTGCAATTAAATCCTTATTTGGAGCATGAATATGATCCTTGGGATGGATTAGTTTGGTTATATTTTGCCTTTTAGTTTTATATTTTGGATCTCAATGCTACCCCTTCCTTTAAGTGGTATCAGAGCCATTTGTTTGCCTAAATTTGGATTTTAGTGAATTGATTCATATGATGAATTGATTCTAAGTCTCCAAATGCTTGATTCAATTTTTGAATTTAAGTGTTTGGATGATTTTGCATGTGGCTCTCTTTGTGTTGAATTGAAATATGTCAGTATGTGTTTAAGTGTTATTTCAGATGTTGGCATGATTTGGATTCAAGTATGATAATGTTAAATATTGATTTAGCATTGGATGATGTTATATGTTGATATAGCATGTTAATTATAGCTTTAAAGTGTTTTGGCTATTTTTAGATCCAATTGGATTGGAGTTAATTAGAGATTTTTAGAGAATGATGATTCTCACTTAGATTTGATTTTTGAAGCATGTTTGAGCACTTTAATTTTCAATTTTTAAAGATGTTTATAATATGTAAGTTTGTCAAAATTTTTATGAAATGATGTTATGGAGGTGTTTATATGATTTGGAGTGGCAAAAACACAAAACGGTGCTCAAATGGTTGATTGGTGTAACTTGTGGTGGGGTTGCCACCCACCCTGGCAGTAGCTAGGCACGGCTGTGGGCATGCCTTGTGTGCACCCGCTATGTGACCAACTGGCCAGTTAGGTAGCGGCCCACCCAAGGTCACCCTAGAACCCATTTTTGTGCTATTTTTGTGTTTTTGGCCGATCAAACTTGATTATTTCATCTTTATTTTGATGCACAAATGTTGTGTAAGTGCTCAAAGCAATGTTGGACATTTTTGCTTGCTTTTAAAGTCAAATTCAAGTTAATCTTCAATTAGGTGCAAAAATGAGATGCATAAAGAGTTATGCTTATTTTTGCCTATTAATTAATTGTTTATGAGATAAGCATTTGATTGGATGAATTGAATGTAAATTCTTATTTGTTATTCATTAATTGTTGAATGGATGATGAATGTATGGGGATGAACATAAGCCTTTAAATTAGTTTTATTCGTTTCAAGTTGCTGAAAAGGATTGTACTAAATAGAGGCTTGCATGCCTCTTGCTTTTCTACCTTGTAATTGTTATAAGAGTAAAGCTCTAGGGGTGAGGATTTTTTTTTCTCTTGTAAATGTTGCAAGGAGATAAAGAAGGCCAAGAGGATCAAAGAGGCTTGAAGACCCATGAATGTATGGGATACATTTAGGTAATAGATAAGATTTAATCAACCCACTTAAAATAAACTATGTAGTGCACTACTTGGTTAAAGCTCATGATCATCCCACCCTAGGAGCATGATAGGTGCATTTACTTATTTATGCTTTCTTTATCCTATGGATGTATGAGATGTATGGTTAGGATATAGAAAACATAAATAAGATGTGATAATATTGATGAGATCTTTCAAAGAAAAAAAAAACAAAGGAAAAAAAAATCCCTCAACTTTTAGGAGTCTAAGTTTTTCAAATATTAAGTCAATTTGGATATAAATTAAAAGGAGTTTTAATTAATTCAAGCCTTCTACCAATAGTTTGTGACATCAGATGCTACCACATTTATGTGTTGGCTCGCAAGTCGTGGGACACATTTTTGGAGGAAAGCTATGTTTACTTACTTAGCATATGATGCACTTTAATTTAAAACTCACTATGGCATTATCTAACGAGTCGTGGAATGACATAGTGGAGTTTATAATTAAAGATTGATTGGTAGGTTTGACTTAACACCTAGTAGTGTAGATGTCACGTGAGTCATGGGTTTACATGAAAAGTGAGGCAAAACACATTAAGCGTTGCATAGAGATGCAATTAACAAAAAATGCTTACCATAGGATTATATGTGAATGTCTCATGAGTCGTGGGTCTATGAATGATGCCTTTGGACCTTGATTCTCACTAGAAAATGAAATTTCCTGAATTCTTTAAGGGGGGTGAGGAATTTGGTAAAATAGTGGGAGACAAACATGCTTGAAAGTCCATGAACATGTTTTTAATATCAAAATCCAATCAAATGCTTATATTCTCTTCTTCACTCATGCAGATTTGAGAAATCTTAAGAATGGCTATAAATCCACTAAGTATTATATTGGAACCAATAAACTAACAAGACTGAACTACCTCAATTCACTAAACCTCAAAATCGTTCCAGATTTCGAGAAATGGATATATGTCCTATATTAAAGTGCTCCTAATCTCATAGGGATTGATGAGGGTCAAGAGACATGTGAAATGTTCACGAAAAGGGTTAAGGATCACCTCTTAGCCCATAGTCTTATGATGGCATCTATCAACTTCAAAAGTCTCGCGAACACATGAAACATACCTCAGTCTATTGCTTGCAAGAGTTATATAGCAAACAAGGTATGAGAGGTTCATGTTCTCAAAGGATATTTTTCAAGCTAGAATGATTAAGAGGTCATGTGTCCTCGACTACTGTCTAAAGATGATTAAACTTGTTGAGAAGCTCTTCAACTTGTACATAGTGATGGACAATGATCTCTATAGGGATTTGATCCTCACATGCTTGCCGAGTTTATTTGACCAAAGTGTTGGTCTAGGCGGAGACAACCATGACATGGACAAACCTTTAATGATTGCTTCCTATGCCCACTCTAAAGGCCCTAAATGCAAGTAGAAAGAGGGCAAGAAGAAGAAAGGTTATTTTTCAAGAGAAAACAAACATTTAAGGCGTCTGGTGGAGTTAAGAAGATTATGGAGGATAAAAAGATGCCACTTGTTTCTACTGTGATGAAATGGGCTATTGGAAGCGAAATTGCAAGGAATATCTTGCAACCCTTGGAAAGGGTATGTACTTTTTGAAGTGCACATAAAGATAAATTCTTCCTCATAGATATATAATGTCGCATGTGGTTCTCATCTTTTTAATTTGTTACAAAGAATGGAAAGAAGAATAAATCTTAGTGATGAAGATATGATCCACCTCCTTGGCAAAGGAGAAAGAGTTGCGGCCAAAGCCAAAGGCATAGTATTAGACCTTTGTTATTTTGTACCGAATCTTGCTAAGAACATTAATTCAATTTTTGTTTTGGATAGTGAAGAATATGGTTTTTCAATATCAAATGGGAAATTGAAGGCAATAAAGAATGGTACTTTAGTTGCAATGGGTACACTTAACAATGAATTATACATTTTAGATTCCCAACCATCACTAATGTACATTCAACTAAGTAAAAGAAAATTAGATAACCAAGAAGATGTCATCTTGTGGCAAGCAAGAATTGGACATATTTCCAAGAATAGGATGAACAAGATAAAAGCCCTCAAAGCACTAAATGTTAGTGGCATAGAGGATCTTCCTACTTGTAAATCTTATTTAAAAAGAAAAATGACCACAGCTCCTTTTGTAGGACAAACAGAGCGTACCATAAGTCTTTCGGAATGTTTGTGGATCACTGAGAGTTAGTGTAAGATGAGGCTATTCTTATTTCATTACCTTCACTGATGATCACACTCGGTTCGGACATGTTTATCTTATGAAGTACAAGTCCGAAGTTTTTGAAAGGTTCAAAGAGCATAGAAATGAAGTAGAAAAACAACAAGCATTTATATTAAAGCTCTTCGATCAAATCAAGGAGGAGAATACTTAAGTATTGAATTATTGGATTATGTAAAAGAGAATGGAATTCTCTCACAATGGGCTCCACTCAACACACCCCAACATAATAGAATAGCTGTGAGGAGAAACTGTACCTTATTGGACATGGTACGTTCTATGATGAGCTTACTGATGTACCTATATCCTTTTGGGGATACACCCTTTATATCGCGGCGAGGCTACTAAATGTAGTACCCTCAAAGTCGGTGCTAAAGATACTGCATGAGATATGGTATGACAAAGAACTTTCTTACTCTTATTTAAGAGTTTAAGGATCTCTCGCATGCATCAAAAGGTTAGTAGGAGACAAGTTGGATGCGAGATCCGCTTTGTGCAAGTTTGTGGGATACCCAAAAGAGTCTTTCAATTACTATTTCTATGATCCCTTGAAACAAAAGGTGTTTGTTTTGAGGAACGCCATCCTTTTGGAAAAGAAATTTCTATTAGATAGAAATGGCCTTATCGTTGAACTTGATGAAGTTCAAGTTGATCATATAATCCCACAAGCGATGGAAACAAGTGAACATATAATCCCACAAGCGATGGAAACAAGTTCAAGTTGAGTCTAGCACACAGCCTTTAAGAAGGTCGGATCGAATCAAGAAGCAATTAGAAATGTTTGGATTCCTTCATGAAATGGGCCAAGTGGATAGTGATCCGAAGACAAATGAGGAAGTTACGTTGGACATAGATTCGGAATATTAGCTTGAGGCCATGAAATTCGAAATGGACTCCATATACTCCAACAAAGTATGAACTTTGGTAGATCCACCGGAGGGTATAGTACCCATTGTTTGCAAGTGGATCTACAAGGCTAGGAGTCAATTGAGAGACGACGACCTTTAAGGCTAGACTAGTAGCAAAAGGTTACACTAAAAAATTCGGTATTGATTTTGAGGAAACCTTTTCACCAATCGTTATGCCGAAGTCCATTAGAATTATGCTTGCCATACCCGTATATTATAACTATAAGATGTGGAAAATGCATGTAAAGACTGCTTTCATTAATAGAAACATTGCAAAAGATATCTATATGGAGCAACCACAAGGTTTTACATTCAAAATGAGTGAGCAAAAAGTTTGCAAACTCCAAAAATTCATTTATGGATTAAAACAAGCATCTTGAAGTTGAAACATATGTTTTTATAAGACAGTCAAATCATTTGGCTTTGTAAAAAATGTGTATAAACCTTGTGTGTACAAAAAGGCTAGTGGGAGTTCAATACAGTTTATTATGCTTTATGTCGATAACATTTTTCTCATTGAGAATGAGAAAGAAATGTTAGAGTGTACTAAAGCATGGTTATCTTCACAATTCTCCATAAAGAATTTGGGAAAAGCATCTTACGTATTAGGAATACGGATCTATAGAGATAGACCAAAGAGGATGTTGGGGCTCCTCCAAACCCCGTACACTGACAAGAAACTAAAAAGGTTTAGTATGGAAGAATCCAAGAAGGAATTCCTTCCTATCGGATATGATATTCGTCTCTCCAAGCCAATAGCCCCTAAGACTAAAGACATGAGAGAAATTATGTCCTACATACCTTTTACGTCCATAATAGGAAGCATAATGTATATCATTCAATGTACTCGGCCGGATGTAGCACACGCTCTAAGCGTTAAGAGCACCTTTCAATCTGACCCCAATGAAAGTCACTGGAAAGCCATAAAAGCTATCCTCAAGTACTTGAGAAGAACTAAGGATTTATTTTTGATATACAGTAATGGAGAGTTGAATCTTAAAGGAGAACTAATGTTTATCTTATGAAGTATAAGTCTGAAGTTTTTGAAAGGTTCAAAGAGCATAGAAATGAAGTAGAAAAACAACAAGCATTTATATTAAAGCTCTTCGATCAGATCAAAGAGGAGAATACTTAAGTATTGAATTATTGGATTATATAAAAAAGAATGGAATTCTCTCACAATGGGCTCCACCCAACACACCCCAACATAATAGAGTAGCTGAGAGGAGAAACTATACCTTGTTGGGCATGGTACGTTCTATGATGAGCTTCACTGATGTGCCTATATCCTTTCGCGGATACGCCCTTTATATGGCGGCGAGGCTACTAAATGTAGTACCCTCAAAGTCGGTGCTAAAGACACTGCATGAGATATGGTATGATAAAGCACTCTCTTACTCTTATTTAAGAGTTTAAGGGTCTCTCGCATGCATCAAGAGGTTAGTAGGAGACAAGTTGATGCGAGATCCGCTTTGTGCAAGTTTGTGGGATACCCAAAAGAGTTTTTGGGTTACTATTTCTATGATCCCTCGAAACAAAAGGTGTTTGTTACTATAATGATCGATTCCAAAAAAATCCTTACGTAAGGTAGTATGACAATTTGGAAAAGGAGTTTTTCAAAGTTGGGTCATAAAGAGGAATCAAACATTGGATGTAGAGACATAGTTATCAAGGTTATTAGGAAGTCGACAAATATCATGCCCTAAGCCTCTTTTAGGATATAGGAGATGGAAGGACCAAATTGGCATGGTAAATGTAAGCTATAATGGTTCATCAAGACATAATTCATTCATCCAATTAGTTGGGCTCCATGGACTTGTTGCTAAACATCGACCATGGAGATCGGATACTCTTCAATTAATAGAGATTAATTGAAAGGGTTATTAATTTAAAGGAGTTTAAACTAATATGAATATTTTAATATTCAAAATATCACAATGAGTTGTGAACCAATGTCCAATAAATAGATGAACCTAATTGGTCACACACAAAAGCCTATAGGAAGCTTTTATTTGATAGGAGAAATTTTCTAAGGAGTCATGCCTAGGCAATTTGAGAAAGGGACGAGTGACTAATTTAATTGGTTATCTTGACTTGATTAATTTAAGTGTTAAATTAATCAAAATAATTTAAGAAGTTAATTTAATTGGAGCCATGTGAAAATTAATTAGTCAAGTTAATTTAAAGAGTTAAGCAAAATTATTTAAATTAAAGAGTTAATTTAACTAAAATGAGAATTTGGATTTTGGAGGGAAATCAAATGGAACAATCCATTTGAATTTGAATTAGAGTTAATTAGCATTTTATTTTATGAGTTGAAATGCAAATATTAATTGAATGCAAATGCATGTGAAATACAAATTCATATGCAAGTTGGCAAGTTGGCCAACAAGCATGGGAGGTGTGATGCTAGCTAGCATCCTCTCTTTTCTCTATAATTTGCCACTTGGCCGGCCACCTATAGTGATAGTTGGCACATTCTTCATTTTCCTCCAAAAGTGTGATATTCATGTGCCGAAGATATACACTAAATTCTCTCATCTCACTTTCTCCTCCATAGCCACCTTCTTTCACCTTCTTCCTCACTCATTCTAGCACAAGTTAGGTTGATTTAGTGCTTGTCTAAGGTGTGTGGACTTTGTCATTAGAGACCTTACACTTGGAGGACTTATAATTTCTTGGTAGATCATTGTTTGAAGTAGATTGGGAGCAAATTTAGGTGACCAAGGAGTTTCTGATTGGAGCAAAATTTTGGCAGCAACTCATTGGATTTGTGGTGGAGTAGCCTGCCAAATTTGATGATTTTTGGAGCTCGAGAAGGGGACCAACCGCTGGCATCTTCTACTGCATGTAGATCTTCCATTGAAGTGTTCATTAGAGTTAGGGCTGTAGACGGATATTAAACGGATCGGATAGACTACATCCGTATCCATATCCGTATCCGTATCTATATTCGTATCTGACGGATATTTTTTAATAACATCTGAATTCGTATCCACCGGATATTATCCGAATTCGGATATATCCGTATCCGATTATAATTATTCCAAATATCCATTTATAAAATCCGAATATCCGAATCCGTTAACTTATAATAAAATGCATTTTTTTCTAATAAATTTCATTTAAAAAAAATCAAATAAATAACATAATAAACTCTAGAAAAAAAAAAAACAACAACAAACAACCAATAAAATTAGCATACTCCTAAAATCAAACAAACATACAAATCTCCTCAAGAATCAAAGGAAATAACAATTTTCAATACATAATACAATAATAGAAAAGGAACCAAATAAAGGTTCATTTCAATACAAGAAAAATCTTCATATAATCCAACAACACGACCATGCTTGAACTTCTCATCAGTTTAACACTGCAAAACATAATAAAAAAAACACTCTATAAGAACTTATAACATACTTTGCAAATAATCTCAAAAATAAAATAAAAAATAAGTAAAGAGAAAGTACACCAAAAGCAACCATTGAAGCATCACAATAATTGGCATCATGTACTCCAAAAGTTCAATCAATTATACCTATAAAAAAGTATATATTAGTCTACATTTATATGTTGATATATAAATAAAAAAAAATTAAATAAATGAAAGAAATACTCATTACTTACAATCATTTTCAATTGTTGGCAACCAATCTTTAACACAAAGTAAACATTCCACCGTTTCAGAATTTAGCGAGGTACTAGTATCATCAATAATTCTACGTGCTTGACTAAAAGTGGACTCCGATGGTACCGTAGTACATGGAATTGCCAAAATATCACGAGCTAATTTTGAACATGATTTTTCAAATGAGTTGTTCCACTTTCACTAGAGCCATCAAATTTTCTTTTGCAATAAATGCAAGTGGCAATAACATTGCCCTTACCCCCCATTGATTCCCTAGTATAGTGCTCCCATACGGGAGATGTTAATTTTCTACGCTTAACTTCAATTTGTTGAGTGTCACATGGTGTAGAATCAACAGTATCAACATGTTCAGGAGTAGGATTTATACCTATACTTGAACTTGTAGTAGATGGTGTAGAAGCACTAGTAACTGGAAGATTCGGATTATGTGACATAATTCAACAATTTCGTTTTCAAAACCTGTTGAACAATAAAAAAATTAATCAAACATTGCCCAAAAATAATTTACACTAAAATAACTACATAATTCATAATCACAATTTATATAATTATAACTTTAACACTAAAATAATTTACCTTTGACAATGCCCAAAAATGTAAAATTGCAAACCTGCACAATTAAATAAAACATCAATATAATTTAATTATAAAAAAATAAAAATAAAAAAGGGGGTGGGAGGCAAAAATAAATAAAAATAGAAAGGGTGGGGGGTTTAAGGGTCTGGTCCAGAAGCTGGTTCAGCTTCTGGTTCTAGTTCCAGAAGCTTAACCAGCTTCTGGAACCAGTCTGGTTCCTCTGGTTCTGGTTCCAGAAGCTAAACCAGCTTCTGGAACCAGAAGTTGGTTCCAGACGTGAACCAGAAGCTGGTTCCAGAACTAGACTGGTTTCAGAAGCTGGAAACAGCTTCTAGTTCTAGTTCCAGAAGCTGTCTAGCTTCTGGTTCTAGTTCCAGAAGCTGGACAGCTTCTGCTGGTTCCAGATTTGCTGGCCGCCGAGATTGCGCAACCCTGGCGAGCCAGCAAACGAAATGGGGGCTAGCTGACTTGTCTCCGGAACTACATGAAAATTAAAAAAAAAAAATGAGAGAAGGGAAGAGGAGAGTACTGTGTGGCTACTAAAGAGTGAAAGAGGGAAGTGAAATTGAAATGTAAAATGAGAGGTAGGGTTTAGTGAATAGTGATTTGATTTTTACATTTTTTTATATTTTATTTTAATAATTTTTATTTTATTGAAGTAATTAATTTTTAAATTTTTAAAATTTAATTATTCATCAATTTGTTATATATGACTCTAATTCATATTTTGATATTAATATTTTTGCATATTATATTTTAATGTAAATTTAAAAAAATAGTTTTTACGATGGCTATTGAATATTGACATTTAATTTTAGATATGTAGATATAACAATGTTAATCAATAAAAATATTCTCTATTATTAATATTTTGGGGTTTAAAATTTATAAAATTGTGAGATTTTATAATTTAGAGTTTAAGTTTTATATTTAGATAAATTTTATTACTTTTCTAAATTAATAATAGTACAACTCTACAAAAAATAAAATTATGAAATGATATTTTCATCTTATATTATATGTATATAGTTAGATATTGTAAAATATTTAAAAATTGTTTACACGAGTTTATAGACTTCTCAAAATATTTTATAAGATGTCAGTGTTTCATAATTTTTTTCAGAAAATAACTTATAAAATTTCTAAAATAAGATGTTAAAAACTTATAAGCACTTTTTAAGAAAGTAAGGAGTTCTTATCTTATTTTTAAAATCTTAACAAGATCCCTTAATTTCAATCATATTAATTATAAAATTGTTATTACTAATACCTCACAAGCTCTAAGATCTTATAATTCAAATACTTTGAGAACCTTTTTTTTTTTTTTAAAAATCTAGCATCTTATAAGTTTGAAAAATATCTTATAAAATACAGGAAATTAAAAAATATCTTATAACATGTAGGAGCTTATAAGACGTTTTAAATAAGTTTAGCCAAACACCTTCTTAGAGAGTGTATACCTAAACTTATTTAAAAGATCTTATATAAATTCTTACATCTTATAAGATATTTTCCGAGCTTATAAGTTGTTAGATCCTTTTTTAAAAATTAGTTCTAAAAGTGTTTAAATAAAATAAAATTTTACAGCCCACAAGGTATTAATAATGACAATTTTATAATTAATATGCTTAAAATTAAGGGAGTTTGTCAATATCATAAAAGTAAGTTAGGAATTCATAATTTTTATAAAAAGAGCTTATAAACTTTTAACATCTTATCTTAAGAGCTTATAAGTTTCCTTTAAAAAAATTTACTAAACACTTTTTGATATCTAGTAAGATCTCAAATGTGTTATAAGATGTTTTAAGAAGCTTATAAGATTACCCAAACAATCTCTCAAATCTTAATGTCTCCTTAGCTAGTTAATAATTTACGTATTTTACTATTTTATTTTAGAATTAAAACGTTAATTATTCTTGATTTAGTTATTTTTTTTATAATTATTGATTCACTTTATGATTAATTAATATTAATTCAATGACACCAATATAAATTAATTATAAAGTAAAGCAACTATAATTTTATATTGATTAATTTTATCATTTACATATTGATTTTTCAAATTTTTTTTATTTAATATTATTTAATTATCATCATTATCGTCTAATTTCTTTATTAATTTTTTAATTACTAATTTATACATATATATTCATTTATATTTATTATGAAATTTCATAATAAAAATAATTTATTATGTATAATAGTATATTATATATGATAATTTTTAAAATATTATTTATATATTAATATACATAAAAGAAGAATATATTATATATAATAATTTTTTAAATATTATTTATGGGATACGGATAACGGATTTAATTAAATTACGGATAATCGAATATATAAACGGATATATCCAACGGATATGTATTCGGAGCGGATATTAAACGGATCGGACAAGCATTTACCATATTCGTATCCGTTTACAGTCAGATGTCTGCTAATCGGATACGGATAATATCCGCTTTAAACGGTACAGATAATAGCCCTATAAACAGATTCGGATGCGAACGGTAAACGGATTTTCGAATATCCATTTACAGCCCTAATTGGAGTGATCTTGTATCATCATCTCAGCCTTTAGCGCTATGTTTCATGCTTTAGAAATGTTTGCTAACATCTGCACGCCAATCTTCTCTTGGATTGTAGGTTTCAAACCATTGAGGTATCTTGCCACTTGTTGACTGTCTGACTCTATTAGGTTTTTTTCGCTTAGCAAGCCACAAGAACTCTATGGTGTATTCATGTACCGATCTATCTCCTTGGTGACATCGTTGATATTGAAAGAATAGGTGCTACTCATAATTTGGGGGTAAAAATCTAGCCTTTAGTAATTGCTTTATCCATACGACATTTGGACTCATCCTTTACCTTCACAACTCCTTGTGTCTTGAAGACGTTCCCACCAAGCAGAGGCAGCTCCCTTTAGCCTGTAGGCTACCAATTTGACTCTATGCTCCTTAGGAATCTCCAAATAGTCAAATAATCTATTTACTTCTCAAGCTAATCCATAAATTCTTCAATATTTAAATTTTTATTAAAGTATGGGAGATCTACCTTTAGGCAAAAATCATCATATCTAGCAATGCATTGCTGATTTCCTCATCCCGTATTGAGCATTTCAACATCTTCATCTTCATCTTCTTCCTCTTCCAAATATTTTATATTGGCATTTTGATAATATTGACGAATAGGATCATGTCTAACTAGTCGTTGTATTTGGGCAAATTCCCCAGCTACATGCCTTGGCCTTGGCCTGCTATCTGCGTTGAGTGCATCCAAATGCAAATTCATTTTCTCCAATTTACCATCAAGGATTTTTCTCAATGCACGAATCTCCTCCTAGAGAGTTAAGGAAGTTTGATCTCTACCAACCATTTGGTTGTTCGCAAATCACCGGTTACTTCTACATTAGCCATCAGAAAAAGCCAAACCTGCTCCGATGCCAAACTGACACAGTGAGTAAAATCTGGGAGGAAAGGAAAAGAAAAGAAAATCTAGCTATTGCATGAATAACTTGAATAGAAGAAAGCTTATACACGAAAATCCTTAAAATAAAGTCTTTCTCGTGAAGAAAAAACCAAAGAACTCTATTGCTCAAATTATTGTTTGACAAACTATGTATGTGAGCCTATTTATAAGCCTCTCAAAGAATTCTAATTTTATAACTGATAAGAACATGACAAATTCATGCTTATCTCTAAAACTCCTAACTTCCTAAAAGATAATGTAAAATAATATCTAACTCCTAAAAGATAATAAAAATTTTAAATCTAATATTTATCTAGAAAGAAAAGAGTATAAAAGATAAAACTTATTATCTAAATAATAAGAATGAAATATTTGCCATATGTGGAATATCTTACAGAAGATAACTCCAACGAAAATTATCTCTATCTCCCATATTAGTTGACTATAAAAATATTGTAGGTTTTTTAGATGAATTATTAATGAAAAATAATCGCTAGTCGAAATAGGTTGGGTTTGGATTGACACAAAAAAATTTAGGTTGGGGTACTTTCTAGGTAAGGCTCAGGTTGAGTAGGATTTTATAATATTCCTATCTCAACTTTGTATGAAATAACCCAACACGATATGATTGCCATCCCTATATATCGACCTACTCCAATCAATCAATCCAACTCGTCAGGTCTCAATTAATCGGGCTCAAACTCCTTGTTATATTGCAAGTAAAATAATATTTAATCATTTTTGTTAGACTGCACATTAATTATTGTGAAAATTTGAGAGGCTTTTGTATAAATAAATTACATTAAAAATGTGTATAATTAATTAATAATTCATAAGAGTCACGCCACTTTATATTATCATGAGATTATGATTATCTTCCACATACAGCTACTAACGGCTCACCACCACCTTAAGATAAAATTCAAAATGGCCATTGCCAATGTCTCGTATCGTGACCATGATGAATACAAAAAGACTAGTGTCATTTTATTGTCTAAAATAATATATGACGCTAATGTTTTAGAATGCAAGAAGTGAGAGAATAATTGTGTGTCCACCTAGACCTCTGTGGCATTTATTTATGATATTAGGATGAAACATGTAACTTAAAAAAAATTAAAATCAAATAAAATTTAGTGAGGTGTTACAAAATTAACTAATAAGAAAATTGCAAGTTCAAAATTTTGAAATGAAAAATAACTTAAAGCTAGTGACATATTCTGAAGTTTTGAAACTTCCCATTGAAAAATTAATTAATAACATCCACTCCATCAAAGCTAAAAATACTTTGTATGGATGTTTTCATAATATTTAATGACAATGTAAATTTTCAATCGAAATAGTATATGTGTTCAAATATGGATCCCCCGCCTTTCACACTAATGGAAAGAAGAACATTTGAATTCAAAAGAAAATGCTTAATGACTTGCTTTTACAAAATTTAAAGTGTTCCTCCAATGAATAATGAATAAATAATAGATGGTATATATAATATTTATAAGAGATTATAAAGAAAGAAGTAATTCCCTATATATAGTGGAGTTTATGTCTTAGGGCATGAGCTATTATGACCATCCTGCCAATTTTGTCGAATTAAGATCCCTTGAGCTTTTATAATTATTAGGATTTTATGGCACTATAAAATATATAATATTAATGACAAAAAATTAAATGATAATTATATAAAAATTATTACTAATATTAAAATGCATTAAGTGATTATGTCTTTTATTTTGTCACTAAGGTAACTTTTAAAATAACTTTTATTTTTCCACTGATAAGAATTTGTATTTTAAGCTAACATTCTTATATTTAGTGACATAAACCTAGTGAAAAATCGTCAACATAAATTTAACAATATTCTTATTACCACAGTAGATATGTCACTAATTATCAATGGTGATAATTTAAATATACATAATCTTAACATTAACTTATAAAAATTATTATCATAACTATACATGTAAATATATATTATCATTTTTCTTTTTCCATGTAGTGTGGGTGGTTGCATGTTATGTCAATTAACTATAACCTCTTATTTGCAGAATTTTCTGGGATATGACAACAAAAGATCCGATCTTAAACGCTTTATATATACTACCCAGCTGAATCACTATGTTGAGTTGTCTAATTAGTATCCTATAGTAATGATTCACTTATATTGAAGTATTAACTACAGTTTTTCTAATCTTGAGGAATTTTAGTTTCTTCGGATCGAAATCTGTCTCCTTAATCTCCGACCGGTCAATTATACCATACGTATAACTTTTTTAAAATTAATGGGACAACTAAATCTAAGTATAATAATTTTGGCCATCAGTTCAATCTGGCTTGGTAGTTCACAATTTCCATGTTCATTGTATCAAATTAATGAACCACAAACATGAAATAGAATCGTATCAATTATGTGCATTTCGCTCTCTTGATTGCATCAAAATAATCTGGCTAGTTGACTATTTAATTATAGTTATATGCGAAGCCATATAATAGAATTTTGAGGCCCTCAATACCATATAATCTTTCTATACATTTGGTTGAGAGGTCATAATTTTCAAATTTCAATAGACTTGGCCAAATTATTCTCAGGATTTGTTAGCGTATTTCATAATTTGTGTTATGTTTATGATCCGGATAGACGAAGATCAACAGTAGAAGGAGAAATTAGATCCAAGTTAGACTGGTCGGCTCTACATTGCAGCCAAGGTTGAAGAAAAAGAAAGAAAATAGATCGCATTTCTGGCCTCGATTAGTTGTATTTATGTATTGTGTGACTCAATGATTATAATCCTTGTTATATCTCTTACGAAAATGTATCAATCTCTATAAAGAGGACTTGTCATATGACAAGTGATATGATCTGAAGACACATTAACAATGTTTTCATAAAATTTCTTGCCATTTATAAAAATTTTCAGCTCTCTTGTGCTCTAGCTGCATAAGCCGACTTTATTCCAATGATCAACACCTTGTATTCAGCTTCATTATTGAAGGTCGAAAAGTTAAATCTTATTGCGTACTTGAGTTTGTCTCCTTGAGGGTTTTCAAGAACTATCCTTGCTCCGCTGCTGAACTAGTGGATGATCCATCCTCGTAAAAAGTCTAGATTGGAGAGGAGATTCATACATCGTTTCCTATGATCGGGTAGGACTTATGCCTTGATGGCAAGTAGAGGGTGATAATCATTCTTGTATCGACTTAGCTTCATGGCCCATTTAACTAATCTTCCAAAAGTTTCTTGACTATTAAGTATCATTTTCAGCGGTTAGTTGATGAGCATTATGATTTGGTGAGTTTGAACGTGAGGGGTGGAGCTTCTGGGTAGCCACCTTCTCAATGAGGGAGTACCTCACCTTCAGACCCTACAGGAGGTGGTTGACATAGTAAACTAGTTGGTGCTCCCTTTCTTGCTCTAGACTATGGCAATACTAACTACTAATTTGGTGGTAGCCAGGTACAAAAATAACGGTTTGCTCGTCCTTGGCTTCCTCAGCAGTGGGGGTTAAGTTAAGTATGCCTTTAATTGCTAGACGGCCTTGTCATACTCCTCAGCCCATTCAAAGGCCTTGGCTTCTCTTAGGATCCTAAAGAACGGTAGTCCATTCTATGCTGAGCGAGAAATAAAGTGGTTTAAAGTAGCTAGGCGTCTAACTAGATGCATTTCCTTGACATTTCAGCAACTAGAGTACTGCTTTGATGTTATCAGGGTTGGCTTCGATCCCCTATCGTGACACTATATATCCTAGGAACTTTCCTCCATATGCACTAAAGGTGCATTTCGCCAGGTTAAGTCATAAGTTAAGGATGGCGAAGCATTTTCCTAGGTCACAAAAGTGGTCACTTTGTTTATGGCTCTTGACCAACATGTTGTCTATATATACTACTATGTTACTCTCTATCATGTCTTCAAACATGTATTCACCAATCTCTAATATGTAGCCCCATATTTTTAAGCCTAAAGGCATCACATTTTAGCAGTGTATGCCATAGGCTGTTATAAAGCTCATCTTTTCTTAATCTTCTTGTGCCAGACGACTCCAGTTGTACCCCTCATATGCATCAAAGAAGCTTAGCATGTCACATTCTATTGTGGAGTCCACCAGCGCATATATCTACGAGAGTGAGGGGGGAACAGGTCCTTCAGGCTAACCTTTTTCAAGTTAGTGAAATTGATGCACATCCTCCACTCCCCATTATGTTTAGGCACCACCACCTCATTGGCTACCCACTTGAGATATTGGACCGATCTAATGTACTTTGCCTCCGGTAACTTGCTTGCCGCTTGCTTAATTATCTAGTTTCGCTCTTCTCTAGTGCTTATTCTCTTCTACTTCACTGACCGTGCATCTGGGTCTACCTGAGACAGTGCGAAATAACGTTGGGAGAGAATCCTTGCAAGTCCATCATACTCCAAGCAAAGACGTCATGATTCTCCTTTAGGAAGCGCATCAACTCCTTCTTGAAATCTGGGTTTAGGAGGGCTCCATTCTTAGTAGTCTTTAAGGGGTCACTTATTACAATTTCCATAGTCTTGACTCCTCTCTAGCTCTAAAGTCAGCTTCCTTAGCTTTTTCTCTTTCAGCTGCGAGACTTTGACTAAGAGAGATCTTCTATATCTACAGCATGAGTATCTTGCAACCCATGTTCTCTCACCGATGGGATCTAAGGGACGATTTGGGCATCTTGCATCAACGATGCATCGACTATTTTGTCTATCACTAGTAGTGGGAGTGCCTCTTGTTGGCCACTCCTCGCATTATAACGTTGGGGTACCATTGAAGCACTAGAACTTTGAGTTATGGATCTCATCTGCATTCTCAGTATTCCTTCTTCTCAGGTAAGACTTCCACATACAACGCCAGGATAATACTGCTCGAAAATGGAGTTAGGGTCATTTCCATAAGTCAATAAGTTTTTTTAAGTTCTTTTCTTTGGAACGTGACGTAGAGAGTTTGTGCTCTCAATTTGAGTTTTTGTAGAGAATTCTTTTGTATCTCATTTGATTTTAGAACTTAGTATTTATAGTGTTTTTACCTTGGTGGACTTTGACTTATTAGAGTTTAGATGCCCATCTTAGTAGACTAGATCACTTGGGCACGTTGGATTTTTATTTTATCTATTTATTTAATTAATTGGGCTTCTTTAGTCCGTTTTTATTTTTTTAACATTAAGACTTAATTTTCCATATTAGAAATATTAGAGGCATTTATGAAGATCATTCGAAAACACACAAAAAGAGGGTAGGTGCTTATTAGTATATATCTATATATACTAATAGTCACACCATTTGCATGCATAAATTTGTCTTACCATGTATAATATCGATATTAATTATAATGACAAATAATAAGAAAACTCAAGTTTTCAAATAGTTTAAATAAATAATAATGCAATTTTAATAATAACCACATTTAATAACTTGCAATACTAATTCCCAATTAACAAAAACCCATGTAAGACAAACAATTCCCGCATTAGTTCAAAAATAAATAAATAAAATTAAAAGTTTATTACTGAACTATTGTTGCTTTCTCTTTTCTCAACACTATAATATATTAGCAATTACATAGCATTTAGGGCTTTTTCTTCTCGTTTCACCCCACTTCTACAATTTAATTCCATAGAGAACACAATTAACAAGATGTTTGTGAGATTAATTTTAGAAAGAATACATAGTTAGTTTGTGAATTGTAACACCCTCGAAATTTGGGTCCCTAAATCTAAGTTATGTTCCAACAAAATAAAATACAAATTCCATAAATTAGGTTAGATTAATTTTGAGTTAAATTTTAATTAAAACTTATATGGTAATTATCAACAATTGAGGGCATAATAGTAAAGAAATAAGGGCTTGATTGTCCAAAATTATAAAATTCAGAAGCTAATGTGAGAAAGTTAAAAGTTTAAAGACTTCAAAATAATCAAATTAGGACTTAATTACCCATAATTAAAAATATTAGAGGGTCAATGTGCAAAAAATAAAACTTTAAGCACTGAATTAAGGTTCTAGGGTCAAATTGTAAGACAGTTGAAAGTTTCAGGTGTACATTGAAGTTAGCCAAAGTTTTAGAGGACTCAAATAAAGGAGGTCAAAAACCTCTAGGGTCAAATTGAAAAGGGCAGAAAATACTTATATATATATGAACTAAGGATGGGATTTTATCTAATTCTTGTAATCCACCCCAACCCTACCCGACGTCCAAATGGCTAGAAAATGGCCAAAAAAATTGAAAACTAACATCATAATTAGCTTCCTCTAGCTGGAAGGAGAAAAACCATACCAAAAACACCTAAAACCACCAAAGAAATAGCCAGAAAAATGAGGGCGACGGGGAGCGTGCGGCGACAGTAATGGTTTTGCCACTTCCGCAACAAACAGGATAGGATTTGGTGGGTTCTGGTCGGGATTGGATGGGTAAGCAATTTATGGTTTCGATTTGGTGATTTGAGCGATAGTAGTGAGGGAATTAAAGTGGTGGTGATATGGTGGCATAGGTTAGGGCTCTGCCATAGTTTTTGCCCAATTACTCTCGAATATGACGGCTAATCAAGAAATTGGGGTAGGGATTTTGACAGGCTTGGCAAGACAAGTAATTTGATGGATTCAATTTTAGGTTTCATTAACCAAAAATAGAGGTTTGACGATGGTGATGATGCAGTGGCGTTAGGGTCACATTGGTTGCTTAGGTGGCCAATTGACGGCCTTTATGTTGGAATTTCGTGTAATTGGTTGAGGGATTTAGTCAAGTGCATTAAGGCACACAGTATGGCTGCAGCATGATGAACGGCAGCAATACTCCAATGGTTGTGGTACTATAGGATGGGAAACTAATTCTGAATCTGTCCTAGCCATTATGGGCTTAAGATTGGATCTCAATTTGATCTAATTTGGGTAAATTTCATATTAAATAGTAACTCAATTGATTTTTACAATTCTAATTAAATATTTATTAAATTAAGATTATCAAATCATAATTTGACTCAAGTTGATGATTTAATTTTGTAAATGTTAAACTAAGAACTAACTATAAGATATAAGCTTAGTAAGTTAAGAAATATTGATTTAAATCTATGTCCTTTGACCTAATAACATGACATGTTATAAATAAGGAATAGGATTGAGTTTAATTTAAAAATTAAGTTGTAGGAATGGTAGAACGAAAATAAATTTTTAGATTTGGACTTGATAAACCATGAGAATTCAATTAATTAATAAGCTTGGACTTTATTACATACTATAAAATGAGTAAGGTGATTAATCGGGCTTGTTGAGGACAACTATGTCAGGTAGCCCATAATTGAACTAGCATGAGGTCTTAAAATGAGATAGCCAAGTATAAAATGAGATTATTAGAACAAAATGTTTTTAAAATGGATTGGATAATTTAAGGATTGAGTCGATTAGAGCATATAAAAGATGGTAAGATGTTTAAAGCTTTAGATAATGAGAGTGAGAATGATTAGGCTCAAATAAGTAGTCTTGTGATACTAAGAGTACCATGTATTTGATAGGTTAGGGTTGTTTAAGATTTATTTATAATTGAACCTGAATTTTATAACAATAAATTTCTATTGAATATTGGAACCTTATACGAGACCTCAATGATGTTGCGAGCTGAAGATAATCATATTAGAAATCCATTATTGATTGAATAAATTAAGGACTGTCACATTTAATCATCTTAAGCATTGAAATATGAAACAAAGATTAAAAGAATATGCCAGAATAGAATGAATATGGTCTTACAGTTCAATAAGAAAGCTAATTGTATTTATATACACGATTTAGAGAGAGTTAATCCACTTATCGCTCAGATTATCATATATATGTCCTTGGATTGACTAGGAAATAAGGTTGTAAGTAGTCCAAACAACTAAAGAACTCCTTCTGTGATTACCAGGTAAGTTTATACTAAATCTCTTTGTTGGTAGGTATGGACATAGGTTAGGCTAGGCTAGGCTAGGCTTTGACTTAAATAGGCCAGGCCTGTTATGCAAATGACAAACCTAGGCCTAGCTTATTATCTATGATAAGCTTTTTTTTTTAAGGTTAGGCCTAGCTTTTTAAAATTTTTTAAAGTCTTAGCCAGGCTTGAAAGCCTACTTAAAAGCCTATTTTCTACTAAGGCTTCAATTAAGTCTAAATATCACATAAATCTAAATTTTTAATAGCTCAAACTTGTAATAGACCTTGATAGGTAATAATCGAAATGATAAATAACAAATACATAATTACAAAAGTTCAAATATAAGTATAAAATAATATCATTTCAACAATTAATACTAAACAACACAAACTTCTGAATTTAAAATGATTATGCTGCCATTTAAAGTATATATATATATATATATAACATATGAGCCATGTGCCTAGCTATTTTAACTGGCTTGAAGTTTCAAATAAACAAGAAAATGATACTAGCTTAATTTGACAAAATAATTTAATTCACATTTAACTATCACAATACCAAAGTTGAATACAAAAAAGAAATAAAAGATAAGTACCATAAATTATAAATTGGTCTCTAATGAAGTGGGTAAAATCAGGGAGGAAAGAAAAAGAAAAGAAAAACAAGCTATTACATGAATAACTTGAAATAAAGAAAACATGTACACGACAAGCTTTAAAACAAAGTCAAAGTCCTTCTCGTAGAGAGAGAAAACAAAAATAAAGAAATCTACTGCTCAAGTTGTATCCGACAAACTACATATTTGAGCCTACTTATAGGCCTCCCAAGAATCCTAGTCCTTTGAAAGATAGGAATTTGATAAATCTATGCTTATCTCTAAGACTCCTAACACCCTAAAAATAATGTAAAATAACACATAACTCTCAAAAGATAATGTAAAATTTGAAATAACAAATAATGTAATATTTATCTAAAAAGAAAAAAAAATCTAAATGATAAGACTTATTACTATCAAATATCTCCTGTGTGTGGAAAGTCTTCCAGAAGATCACTTCAACCAAGATTATCTCTATCTTTTGCACCAATTCTCCCCTTCTTAAGAAAAAAACTCGCCATTAAGTTATCTGCATCTTCCAGATACAAAGGCTTATCAGATGGATAGTAACGATAAAGATCAGCTAAATTACAAGTTCTAGAAATTCACATATTTTCTGGCAATTCCACTGCATAAGTATTGTCATTTATTTTCTTCAAAATGCGATATGGCCCATACTTCTTCAGCTGCAACTTATTGTAAGTACTAATGGGGAATCTTTCCTTCCTAAAGAACACCATAACTTCATCCCCTTTTTTGAAAGTTTGGAAATGTTGATGCTTATCTACAGCTGCTTTATACTTGGCATTTGCTTCTTCAAGTTTTTGCTTGACCTTTGCTTGAAATCTTGTACTTGTTTCGCCATGTGGGTTATAGTTACACTTAATCCTGGGATTTTGTTGAAGCTCAATCAAGTCCAAAGCATGTCGAGGGCATTTCACATAAACAATAGAAAAGGAAGATTGTCTTGTTGCACTGTGAACAACATTATGTAAGCAAACTCAGCTTGGGACAGGGCAAAATCCCATTGTTTAGGCCTTTCTCAATATATGCCACAAATAAGATTGCCTAAAGTTTTATTTAAAACTTTAGTTTGTCTATCTGTCTGTGGATATGCAATGCTACTAAACTTTAATGATGAATCAAACATCTTCCAAAGGGACAACGAAAAATGACTAAAGAGCCGAGTATCTTTATGTGAAGTTATCGACTTAGGGACTCTATGTAAATGAATAATCTCCTTGAAAAACAGCCTAGCCACATTAGAAGTATCTGTAGTGTTCTTGCAAGGAATGAAATGGCCATCTTTGAAAAGCGATCTACTACAACACAGACAGAATCTATACCTCATCGAGTTCGTGGCAACCCAAGCACGAAGTCCATAGACAAATCTTCCCAAATATGCTTAGGGATTGGCAAAAGAGTGTAAAAACCAGTATTTTGAGTCTGGCTATTTGCAGTCTGGCATGTATAACAATATTGGACCAATCTTCCAACATCTTGCTTCAATTGTGGCCAATAGTATCTTTCTTCAACTGCATCGATAGTGTTATCTCTTCCAACTTTCCAACTAGTCCTCCTCCATGCAAATCTCTAATAACTTTCTAATGCAAGAAAGTGCATGGAAGACAGAGTCTATTACCTTTCATAAGGAAGCCTTTAGAAATGTGGAAATCTTTAGTGGGCTGCTTACGCTGACACTTCTCCCAAATATCTCCAAAATCTTCATTACCTTCATAATTGTCATTTAAACATTCAAAGCCAATGATCTCATAGCTAAGGGTTGTTAATAATTCCACTCGTCGACTCAAAGCATCCGCTACTTTGTTCTCTACCCTAGGCTTATGCCGAAGTCGATATGGAAATTTCTCCAAAAAAGTGATCCATGTAGCATGCATGTTCTGACTAATTCTTTTTTGGCCTCCAAGGTACTTCAAAGCTTGATGATTAGTGTAATGAATGAACTCTTTTCCGGTGAGATAATGCTTCCAATGCTTTAAAGCTTGTATAACCGCATAAAACTCTTTATCATAAGTAGACCACTTCTATCACCCTTCACTCAGCTTTTCGCTAAAGAAAGCCAATTGTCATTTTTCCTATCAAAGAATAGCTCCAACGCCTAATCTGCTAACATTGCACTCCACTTCAAAGACTTTGTCAAAACTAGGCAAGGTTAGGACTGGAGCATTGGTGAGTTTCTCCTTGATGATATTGAAACTTCTCTCAGCATCTTTATTCCACTGAAACTTTCCATTCTTCAGAAGATCAATAATAGGAGCCATGATTTTACTGAAGTAGTGAATAAACTGTCGATAGAAAGTTGCCAACCCATGGAAAATCCACACTTCACTTACTATTTTAGGTACTGGCCATTCTCGAATAGCTCACACCTTATCCTTATAAACATGAATACGATCAACACTGACAATAAACCTTAAGAATAGTAATTCAAACATCATAAAGCTGCACTTGTTGAGGTTTATGTAGAGCTTATTCTGCTATAAGACAATCAACACTTCTCGAAGGTGCAATAAGTGTTCTTCCTGAGAAAAACTGTGTGTCAAAATGTTATCAAAGTATAATACAACAAACTTTCCTATAAATGGGCACAATACTTGAATCATCAATCGCATAAAAGTACTAGGAGCATTATTTAAGCTAAAAGGCATCATCAACTATTCATATAGTCCATCATGCATCTTGAATGCAGTCTTCCATTCATATCTTGGTCGGATTCTAATTTGATCGTATCCACTGTGAAGATCAATCTTCGAAAAGATAGTTAATCCATCCAATTGAACAAGCATATCATCCAATCGAGGAATGAGAAACTTGTATCCTACTGTGATTTTGTTGATAGCTCTTTTGTCTGCATATATTTGTCAACTTCCATCTTTCTTTGGTGTTAGCAAGGTTAGAACTACACAAGGACTCGTGCTTTCCCAAATATGCCCTTTCTGCAACAACTCTTCAACTTTTTCCCACAAAATCTTATTCTCCCTTGGATTCATGCAACAGTGTGGTAGGTTTGGCAAGCCAGCCTAGGAATGAGATCAATATGGTGTTGAATGTTGCGCATTGATGGCAATCCTGTTGGTAACTCCTCAGGTATAATATCTTTGAACTCTTCAAGTAACAAACATATGCCTTCAGGAAGTTGTTTCTCTGGCATATCGTCATAGCAGTCAAGACTCCCTTTACTACTAAGTAATGAACTAGCTGAGTTTCTTTCTTTACAAGCAGCCTCGAACTCCTTCTCTGAATGAATCAGTGTTAGGAAAGATTTACCTCTACTCTAGAAGCTTTGGCTTCAAATGTCTTATTTAGCGGCAACAAAGTCATATTCACTCTATTTATCTCCAATTTGTATGTGTTTTTCCATCCAAAATGATGGGAATTCTTGTCAAATTGACAAGGTCTACCTAATAGTAAGTGATAAACGTCTATGTCTACGATGTCGCAGTACACTTTATCTTTATAATTCCTAACTGAGGAAAGAACTTTGCAGCATTCTGTCACTGTAATGTTTTCCACGGCCTTGATCCACCCAATGCTGTAAGGATTTGGATGCTTCTTCGTCGCCAGTTGTAGCTTTTCAACAGTACTCTTTCCATTAGTGTTCTCCTAACTGCCACTATCAATAATTAATTTACAGATGTTACCATTAATGGTGTATCTTGTTCAAAAAAGTTGATGGCGTTGAGTCATGTCTCCTTTCTTTGGTGCTAGCATCATTGTTCAAACAACAAAAGTTTGACCATCCTCTAAATCTTCTCCATCATCATGACCATCGGGCCTGCATATCTCTTTATCTTCATCTTCAAGCTCTTCTTCAAACTCATCATGCTCTACGATGTTGATACCCTTTCTTCTTGGAAAATTATTAGAGCAGTGTCCTAGTTGATTAGAGCTATAGCATTTCCAGGAATTAGCTTGGCGTATGGGTTCTTTTGCATTTGCTTTTAAGTTTTGATCACCTTCAATTATTTATCTGCTGCTTTGTCATACACCTTATTCTCAACTTGTCTTTGCAAGTTGTAAGTTGACGTGTTTTGTTCCATACTTGCCGATACTGACTGAAATCAATTCCTCCTAGAATACTCCATCTTTTTATCTTGTATCATTATCTCAGCCTTTAACACCATATTTCTTGCTTCAGAGATCTTTGCTAACTTCTGCACATCAATCTTGTCTTAGATTGCAGGCTGCAAACTATTAAGGTATCTTGCCACATGTTGACTATCCGACTCTATTAGGTTGTTTCGCTCAGCAAGCCGCAAGAACTTTGTAGCGTATTCATGCACCAATCTATCTCCTTGGTAAGACCGTTGATATTGCAAAAATAGATACTACTCATAATTTGTGAGTACAAAGTGTGCTTTCAGTAATTACTTCATCTGGTACCACGTTCGGATTCACCCTTTTTCTTCACGCCTTCTTATGTCTTATAGATGTTCCCACCAAGCAGAGGCACCTCTCTTTAGTCTATAGGCTACTAGTTTGACTTTGCGTTTCTCAGGAAACTCCAAATAGTCAAAGAATCTATCATTTCTGCAAACCAATCCAAAAATTCTTCAATATTTAAATTGCCATTAAAGTATGGGAGATCTACCTTTAGGTGAAAATCTTCATCTCTAGTAGGGCGTTAGGTCCGATCTTGTTGATTTCCTCATCCTATATTAAGCATCGCAATATCTTTATCTTCTTCCTCTTCTGAATCTTCCACATTGGCACGATGATAACACTAACAAATAGTATCACGTTTAAGCAGTCATGGTGCTTGGGCAAATTCCACATCTTTACATCTTGGCCATCTATCTATGCTGAGAGCATTTATACATAAATTCATCTCCTCCAATCTATGATGAAGAAATTCTCTCAATGCACGAATCTCCTCTTGTATAATTAGAGAAGTCTAATCTTCATCAACCATTTAGTTATTTTGCAAACCACTAGTTACTCTTGCATTAACCATCAGGAAAGGCCAAACCTGCACCCATAACAAACTAATGAAGTGGGTAAAATCTCGAAGGAAAGAAAAAGAAAAGAAAAATAGGCTATTGCACTAATAACTTGAAATAAAGAAAGCATGTACACGACAAGCCTTGAAACAAAGTAAAAATCCTTCTCGTAGAGAGAGAGGAAAAAAAAACCCAAAAGGAATCTAGTGCTCAAGTTGTGTCGAACAAACTACATATGCAAGCCTATTTATGGGCCTCTCAAAGAATCCTAGTCCTTTGAAGGATAGGAATATGAAAAATCTATACTTATCTCTAAGACTCCTAACACCCTAAAAATAATGTAAAATAACACCTAACTCTCTAAAGATAATGTAAAATTTGAAACAACAAATAATGTAATGTTTATCTAAAAGGAAAAAAAATCAAAGGATAAGACTTATTATATATCAAATATCTCCTATGTGTAGAAAGTCTTCCAAAAGATCAGTTCAACCAAGATTATCTCTATCTTCTGCATCAGTCTCCTAATGAATGAAACCATAAGTCAACAGAATATTTTAGTAGCATAATGAAAATTAATTAAGTGTAGAATTATTACATGGAAAGTTTCCTAAATTTTTTTGTCAGTTAGTATTCTAAAGTTATATAATAAAAGAAATTATCTTGAACTCTTGATGAAATGGGGGACATTCTGGCAAGTAGACCAAGAAATTTCTTGAGAAAAAGTATTTAATTAATGACTCATGTATACATAAAATAAAATAATATTACTCTACTTATTTATCAATTTAATTATGACTTGGTCAATATAATCATCAACTTTTAGTAGCTAACTAATATGAGTCAACTTTCAAGAATGGCAGCTGCCAACGTTATTTCTCAGGTAGAAAAATGTGACCCCATTGTCAAATTATTTAATATATAATAGGTTCTCCTTGATACAGAAGATGTTATCGTCACTGAATTAATTCATTAATGAAGCACCACACATCTGATTTCCATATTATCAAACTAACAGTGTTAGATCACCAACTTTTTCTTACGATTATATGTAAGTTATTGAATTTAAAAATAATAATTCATATCTCGGATTAAATCATGCATGTAAAATCATTACTATCGCACTTTTTATGTGAAAACGGATAAATCAACCAGCCTGTTAGGCTTTGCAAGCTTTTAGAAAAGTCTAAGTCTAGCCTATTTAGTTAAAATGGCTACTTTTTAATACTTGAACTAGCTTTTTATTAAATAGGCTAGGTTAAGTTGGGCCATAAGTAGGCCAGGCCATAGGCCCTAACGAGTAGCCTAGCCTATTCCCATCCCAATTTGTTGGGGAAAGAACATATATATTTGTAAATATATCTTTGTTGCTTGATTCTTTCTATGTTAAGATTCAATAATTAATGTTTGTTCGTTCTATGTTGTTCTTTGGCTCTCGTGTTGAAATTGACAGTCTTTCTCAAATATTTTTTTTTGCCTGTAGTTCTTGGGCTATTTTTGTTTAAATTCTCAACTTTCTCTGTCATGAATTCTCAGCATATATATAAATAAATATATCATTATTGTTTGGTCCTTTCTTTGTTGAAGATTGTTGCTCACCCATGTTGTTTTTATTTTTGATTATTGTGTTAATCTTGATAGTCATTTGTACTTCTCTTCTTCTCCTCCGCCCACAATTCTTCATCCATTGTTATTTGGATTCTCAATCTATCTTGAAATGTTGAATTCCTAAATCGAATGATTAATCCTATTCATGCTCTCACAAGTCTTAAAAATGTAAATTGTTAGTGAAATTTTACCACACATCGCCCCTTTACAACAGTTGTGGTTCCTAGTTGATCATGATATATGTTGTCTTACCTGAAATTGGTGATTGTGCTGGAAAAACTAAAAAGAAACTTTGAAATGTATTTTTCTATTATTGCCATACTATTACCTCGTAATAAGCTCGATGTTGATTAACTGATTACTCATTTATCATAGTGAATTGACATGTTAATTGAATTTCTTTGGACATGTTATACTACTCAGTACTTGATACACTTGGGGGTGGGCCCTAGGATCGATTTTGAAAGACAATCGGGCAGAATAGATCGACGACAGCTGGTCTTTCAGTCAGTACCATACTAACTATATGTGTAATCCTATCTCATAGCCAGTTGGAGGTAATTATCTGTGAGTAGGATAAAGCATGCGGCTATCCATGCCCAACATGTGATTACTTATCTGAGCTGATCACTCTGAACTTGGAGGGATAAAGATTTTTGTGTTTTGAAAAGTGGAGTGACAAGGTTGGAGAACCACCAATAGTTGAATTGCGAAAGTAATTGATATGATTGAAGTTGATGTTTTGAAACTCCAGTGTTTGAGTAAAATCAATTAATTGTTCAAATGGCATTTCGACCCTTTGATCATATTTGAGATTTAAGCCTCTGCAAAAGGCAACAAATTTTGTGAAATCTCCTCACTAGTATGGACGGTGGCGGGCAAATCATTTTTGAATCTTAAAAGAAATCTTCTTTATCATGAAAATAAATAATTTTAGCCTTTGCAAGAAAACTCCTAACTTGATTGGGGAAAGCTCCTTTATATTTTAGCAACTGGATTTTATATTTTTAACATATCGAGAAAGTCAATTTTTATGAAACCTATGGACTAGACGATCTCACAATTTCTAGTATCCACAATGCTCCTTCATGTTTCCTTCATAATATGCTTAGATAAATGTTACTCTGTTGTTCTTACTAAAATATCTCACTAAGTCCGTTGGATTTATGTTGTTGTATTGTTTCCTTTCGTTCTTTACCCCAGATAAGAATGTGTGACAATGATAGACTAAACCTCGTGACACATGACGTAATAAACATAAATACACGAATTGCATTGTTGAATTACTAACATAGATATGAAAAATAGGTTGGAAGTGCTAATTGTGATCCATGATATTCTGGTTATAAGTGCCGCTGTTGATGGATGTCTTGGATTTTGAAATATTTGTTTTCTTTTATCCATAGAGCTTATGGCATAAAATGAGTAGCACTTTGGCCGAGCAAGCACCTCCCAAGCGGAACGTTATATGAATTGTGATTAAAAAAAAGGGAGAGTATGAGAGAAGAAAAAAAGACTATAGGAGATAGTAGGTACTTTTATCAAAGATTAAAATTACACTTAAGGCTCTTAAAAATATTCTCCACCAGTAGAAAATTCAAGAGTATAATTGGTAAATGAAAAATTAATAGTGCCATAACCGCCATTTTATGAGAGTAAAGGCCCTTTCTTATTAATATAACTAGCTGTCATCGAACGCAATTCCTGCTCACGTAAGTACTTTTTAAGTTTAAAATATGCTTTGTGCAAATTTTCATTCACTATAATAAAAGTAATTGATATTTTACATAATAATGTTTTTATCTTTACGATGAAATTTAAAGGTTCCACAAAAAATTCTATGCTATGACATTATTAAATCGGAGAAAATTAATTTACAATGAAATTAATATAATAAAGCATGTCTGTTGTCTATGTGGCTTGCTAAGTCACGTAACATTTACAACCATTTATAGGCATCTAACTTGATAAACATATGAATTACTTTGCTAAACCATCTATTAATTTCTACATAACAAAAACAATAACAATGATAAATATAAAATCATGTTTTTCTAAATAGAGTTACTTTTTCAATCATAAAGAAATTGCATTAATCAACTCAAAGAAAAGATGGAATGAAATAAGTTGTCAATCCAAATTAACTTATTAAATTTTTAATGGAACTAATGAAACATCAGAATTAATTGTTTTGTCCAGAAGAAGATTTAATTAAGGGAAGTAATTAAAATAAAATTAAAAATATATTAGTTTTGCAATCTGCACAATAACTATCATCTTTACTAGATTTTTACTAAGAAATTTATGAGAATCAAGTGACCACAAAATAAATGCACCAAAAGTGTCAACTAAGACCTTCAAGAACATAAAATAAATTTGCCCTAAGTGAGAATAAAATTCTAAAAAAACAATAGCTACCATGATATAACATGCATGCAAGCTTAGGAATAACTACATTGAATCCACATATAAAACCAAAATATCAATTGAAACATCTAAATCATAAAAGAAAAATTACAAATAGATAAGTACTGCTACATAGTGAAAAACAAATAAAAAATCTACACCTCTTTTCCCTTGCAATAAAGTACCTTAAGAAATTATCCTTTTTAGCCTTCAACGAAAAGAAGGAAGAAGAAATACCATGAAGAAATAATTAAAGAAGATTTAATTGGTCAATTATAAAAGAACGATTGATGATTCAAATAATATTAAAGTTGACCCAATAGAGTGAAGATACCATTTTAATGGAATCATTGAAAGCCCCCATCTATGGCCTAAAGCGATTGATTTTGAAAAACTTAAGATTCACATAATGCTGCAATAAAACAATAAAATGACAATAGGATACAGGAAAACATTACAAAAAAAAAAAACTTAAAATTTATTTGGGAAAAAGAAATGTGAATGGGAAAAGGAGTTATGGATAGTGAAGAGAGGAAGAATGAATGGGAAAGAAGTCATAGGGAAATAGGAAAAATAACACATTAGTTGTGAATAGTAATCCTTAAAATATTCAGATTTCCACATTACTTTTATAGATAATTAGTAATCTTTAAATTATGTAGATTTGTAAATTACTTATAACAATGTGAAAACCATCATTCTATGAGTGTAAAACCTCTTTTCTTTTTATATAATACAGATTAGTCACCATGGCACATTGTTTTTGTGTACATATAGTAGTGGACGGTTATGTTGATAGTGATAAGGGTTCAATGGATGAGCTCAATATGGTCAACCCAATATGGACAGCCCAGTATTTTAACATCATTGTTAGGCCCAAATGAACCAAGTGAGCCCAAGTGCAAGCGCCCAATATCGACCATAAGAGAGACATGTCAACCTCAAGGAAAGTCAACAAGAACTCCTGCAAATGCTCACGGCTTCAACCTTATCGACCAGGTATGGTCGAGTGGAATACGTAGCATCATTGTCCCTAGTGGCGCCACATTAATTGCAACACCTGCCACTAATCACATTCACACTTAATATGGCCGAATCACCATCCTATCCGCATTAATGACATAGTCAGCCCGTCACCTCTGCATTAATGACGGTAATGACGCTCCTTATTTTTGGCCGGTTAAAAGGATATCAATCAACCAACTTCAAAAGACCTACAATACCCCTACAAGGAAGAAATGAGCATTGTCAAATGATAGGGAGAATATTATATTTTCGGCCTCTCCCTCCTGAGTGGCGAACACTATAAATACCCTTCTTTTAGAGACAAAGGTATGTTTTTCCTACCTCTTCTAAATCATTACTTTGCCAAATTACTTTCCGATCTAACATCTACTAACTTAAGAATCGGAGGGTATAGGCTGAGAATCCTCTTGGCTAATCTAACGTGAGTTCCTTGGTTGTAGAATTCAACCCGCACCTTTAGCTTCTTCCTAAGCCCAACTTTTCGGTCGACTAACCCCTCTGGTCGATAGGGAAAGCCCAACGCACAGAGTCAAACCTCATGAGATAGCTTAAGTGGTAGGAGTCACAAATGATGGACTTTGGGTGCATTAATGGGAGAAGGATGACGTTTGTAGGGCTATTTTGAGCAAATTAAGTTTCGGTGTAACAATGTCAAAGGGTCTTTCTTTTGTATATTACTAGCGGTTGTCCCACATAGTTCCTGTGCGCATAAATGTTTTTTAGTGTATTTTATATTTTTGCACATATTTACTTCAGTAAAATTTATTTAATGCTTAAATAAAGCTATTATCTATGATTTTATGTAATGATCAATTTTTTATTATTATGATGCAATTTAAAGATTATGTTAAATTCCAAAACCACGAAGCTATTAAATTACAAATCAACAGTAAACCTTACAATAACTTTTTTATGCTATGGGCTTTATATAAACTTTATGAATTCTTTTATTAAATTTTTATATTTTATCCTATATAAATAAAATAAAAATAAACAACAACAATAAAACTATAATTTTTCTCAATTATGTAATTTTTCCACCCAAATTAAAATTACATTATTCAACTCAAAAAAAAGATACTATAGTACTTGTTTCCCCAAGGATTTTATTTCCCTTTATGAGAGGAATGAATAAGAAATATTTTTTTTCCATTCTTTCTTTTCTTTTTAATAACAATCAATTTCCTAGCTGAAAGTGATTTCAGTTTCAATATATCTTTTCCTATATGAACTATTATTAGAAAGATCTTTGTTCTACATATTTTTTCATTTTGTAAATAAAAGGAATATATTTTAAAAAGTTGAATTTCTAATTATTATACATTTGTACATTGATGTGAAATGATATACCTTGAAGCTTTCTCGTGTTGCATTAATGACTAAACATGCACACACACATGTTAAGATGGAGGACAGAGGTACTATTTAATGAACTTAATTTGAGGACTACCAATCTACTTGATAGAGAAAAAAGATAATATGAGGTATATTAATGGACTTAACACCCATTCCCCATATCACTAAAACTTCACCTCACAACTAAAACCATGATGGAAGAAACAACTATTTAAGATCTATAATTGATTAAGATTTGATTAATACATATATGTGTTGCGTAAACTAAAATTTAATGAACTTAATTTGAGGACTACCAATCTACTTGATAGAGAAAAAAGATAATATGAGGTATATTAATGGACTTAACACCCATTCCCCATATCACTAAAACTTCACCTTACAACTAAAACCATGATGGAAGAAACAACTATTTAAGATCTATAATTGATTAAGATTTGATTAATATGTGTTGCGTAAACTAAAGTTCAACGTACCAATGGTGTTCTTAATTGATTGCTTTGTTCACTCTTTTGTCTTGCATATGATAGTATGCAAATGAGTGTAACATCTACAAGAAAATTATTTATGATGCTTCGTAGGGATGAATGTCAAAGCACTAATAGGTGATTGACAATGAGAGTATGGTGGAGATTGATGGTGGCTACAGATAGTTTTTGGATAATTTAGGAAGAAGAGAAGTTAATTTCATTCTTTCAATCCAAGGACATAATAGAGCTTTCAAACCATGGATTGTGGTATATCATAATTTTAGTCTAATTTTCATTTGGTATGCAAAATAACAGAAAGGGCAAATATGAAATGATCAAAAAATGGTACGAGTCTACCTACAATGTGCAAGGATTCAACTTTCATCCTTCAACTTACATTACTCTTTTGATAGTACAAAAGATCATAGGGAAAATTTTGGAATAATTCATGGAGTAAGTTCCACTTTATAGACAAAAATACCTTCCTTTTTATAAAAGTATAAATAAGTTAATTAAAAAAAATTTCTTGTTTACCTATCACTGGTATAACAGACAAGTTAATTTACCTTTTGACTTTAGCATCTTTTATACCTTACTTTTTGGTATGTTATTTTACATTAGCTTATTTATTTGACATATGTAATGTAAATTTATATATTATGTGATCACATGCTTAATTATGCATTTTTTTAATGTTTTGGATAGAAATTATATATGTGGCCATTCATGCAATCTAATTTGTTTGTATTGCACTCGTCCCTGATTTTACGTTTCTAAAACTATTTTTTCTAGAAAATATATTTCATTTCATGGCATGAAATTCATAATCCGATAATAGCTAATATGTGATGTAAAAATAGAAGAAAAAGCGTTTCTCTTATTAGCTTAATAACGAAGATATTGGATACCTCTTGAAGAACCTTATGCAACTCAATCTTGAGGGGCAAAATGACCAAATGCGTGCCTTGGCAATGACCATACTGCATCACCTTTCCCTATTGAGGTATTTCCTTAAGAGCAACCACTTTCATGTCGCCCTCAGGCCAGTTCTCGTGCCTAACCTCATATTTGTTGGCCGCCTATATGCTAGCTGGTTATCATGGTTCAACTGCTTCCAAGTCGACCATGTACCATCCAACAATGTCACTTAACTCCTGTAGGTTGCCTAAAAACTAAGGCAACTCGGTGCTTGCTCGACCCCATAGAGGTCAACTCTCACTTACCTAACATATATTGTCCCATTTAATGCTTCACAAGCTCCAAGTCAACTATCTTTATCTACATTTAATGCTGGAGACCAACTATCTCTTCCGCATTTAACCTATCATGCAATCACTCCTCGTATAGAGTGGCCACTCAGACTACTAGAGGGTGGTGGACAATAAAACTATCTTCCTTTACGACCTTAGTTGAGCAACACACTTTTGAGAGGCTATTCTGACATTTCGATCACATTCTTGCACATCGATTATAAATACTCAACATTATAGGCGCAATGAGTACACCTTTACAATTTTAAATTACCCTCGGCTTAATTATTATCCCTTTATACTCTTCTGCTCAACCTGACTTAACATTAGACGGTCTCAGTCAAGAACCATTGCGACAAGCCTAACATGCTCTCCTTGTGTTTGTTGGTTCGGTATATGCCTTCTTTACTAGCTCTATCAAGCACCCAACCAAGGTTGATTTCACCCAACCCTAAACACTCAAATCGACTCACAATCACCTCTTTAGATACACATTCTCAAACACCATACCACAATAGCTCATTCAAAAAATATGAAATCCGAAGGATCGAAAAGTGAGTTAAAAAGTATTTTCCCATTATGAACCACTTCTACTAGAACTGGCTAACAGAAAGATGGCATGTTTCACCAGAAAGATTTAAAAAAAAAAAAATGAGTGTCTAGTGCGTCCTCTTAATAGGTTGAGCAAGCTTTGGCTTCACGATTTCAAGAGTTAGAGGTATGCTTTGGTTGAGGTCTGAAATCTACCTTGTATGAGTCCTTTAATCAAGTTCATCTTCTTTAATAAATGCTTTCAAATATGATGGTTTTGATTACTTTTTTACGGTTACAATTCTAGCATTCAATATCTCCACCTCCCTATTTTTTTAATCAAAACCTAGTACTTATATAGGTGCAAGTCAGTATCTTCAAGTGGAAGCAACCATAAGAGGTTAGGTCTAAGGTAATTCTTCTTGTATTGTTGGCAAGAAAAGATGGGTAGCAAACTTGGTTGTCTTTGTTAATAAGCAAATGGATATTTGAATGCAAAGAGTACAAATCTCTTCCTCTATTCAAGATTGTTCCTTGTCACCAGACTATACCATTAAATTTTGTTCATTATTAGTTTCCTCTGTGAAAATCCAACTTAAAAGGAGTGAGATATGAATTCTTGAAATTTTTTGCATGAATTTTTGCCTTTTTCTTCTAGAAAAATTATATTACATTTATAACATGTATATGACTTAGTCCACTCTCTATAACCTCCGTAATGTTTGTTAAGCACCTCCAACTAAAAATCTGAATACACTATTGAGTTTAAAATAACTGAAAATAGGTGATAGGAAAATTTTCAAAAACAAAAAAAGCCTCAAAAGCGACACGTGAGCCACACACACCATCACAAGAACATATTGTCATATAGCCACGCAAGCACACAACTAGCAGGTATGCAGATGAGATTGGTGACGTAGGTTGACCACATCATCTGTCACATCACCAAATTAAGCCTAAATGTGCCACATGTCTGAAATGTCACTTGTCATGTGGCATGTGTTTTGGCATGTGGTTGTATGCTGTTTTGCACCTTGGCATTCTCTAGGTAAGCTATTTGCTTCTTCCCCTACCTGACATGTGTCCTATCTATCTTTTGTCAAGTGGCAGCACTTTGTGATGCAATATGGCAGTATTAAAATATGGCACCTGGCAGCATATGGATGTGCCGCATGTCACTTCAAAAAAATAATAATAATAAAACATGTCGAGAGTTCACTTATTTGCTTAAATTTTATTTGAATTTTTCATTAAATTATTTTTTGGAGTTTTGTAATATTTTAATTATTTTTATATTATAAAAATCTAGGATAATAGCTTTAAAAATTGTTTGCAATTGGATAAAAATATGATTTTTTTTGTAAAGTTTCAAAAGTTGTGCAGTTTTCATTGGGACTTGATAGAAATGTCAGGGCATTTATTAATTAATTTATTAAATCTTTTACCCAGAAAAGTTGATTTTCTTCTCTAAAAATTCTTTTTTTAATTCGTGTACTTGGTGTTCTCTTCTATTGTATAAATATGACATGTTGTCATATTAAAATGTTATTTGAATCATCTTGAGTTGCTTTTTTAGCTCTCTTTTAGGTTTTACCCAAATAGAGACATACCTTATAGACATGAAAATTTTGTTGGCTGATTCATCAATTTTATATTTATTTTTTAGAATAAAAATTAAATTTCAAAATTAAATAAGATATTAAATTTATGGACAAATCTAATGTTGTTTTACATTAAATTAAAACGTGTGAGACAATTAGATCATATATCAAGGGAAAAAAAAAAAAAAGAATACGCAAATGGAGATTTTAAGTAATCTAATTCATATCTTGTGATTAAGAAAATGAATACCAATCAAATCATACCACTTTATCAAATAGTTATGATGAGAGCTCGTGCCCTACAAATATAAATAGAGGTTATCTCAAGAAGCCAAACATGCAACAAGCCACAACCAATTTTATATTCAAGTAAGAAAGACTTTGAAGGAAGTTCCACAATTATCTCGATCAAATCTTAGGAGATCCATGGCATTCAAGGCATACTGCAGGGCATTCATCATGAGTTGTTCGGCCCGAAACTTACTTTAAAATTCAAAGTGGATGTTCCTACACGAATCTCAGCAGTTACTTGTCGATTTTGGAATAATAAATACAAATTTAGATTTTTACATCGTAAAAGAGCTTCTTTTTTTTTTTTGTGGAATTAACCATTTACTTTCTTTTAAAAAGAAATTATGTTCAAGCAAGCAAATATGTCATGTCGTTCAAGGCATACAGCAAGGAGTTCTTCATATGCTGTTCACCACGAAACTCACTTTAAAATTCAAAGTGGATGTTCCTGCATGAATCTCAGCAATCACTTGTCGATTTTGGAACAAATAAATACAAATTTAGATTTTTACCCTGTAAAAAAGATTTTTTTTTGTGTTTTGGAATTAACCATTTACTTTCTTTTGGAAAGCAATTATGTTCAAGTAAGCAAACATGTCGTGGTTACAAGTCTCTACCCATTGTGTATAGGCTTTAAGGGTACCATGGCATAACTGTCAAGCTGAAGTCGGAACCTAACAGATCAAATGAAACAACACATGGACAAATAAATCCCTTATAAATTTCAAGTTACTCCTTCATTGTAATTTCATTTTAATGAGTTTGTAGTGTTTGATTCAAGATTACAGTGTGAGGTCCTCCAATTGGTGTTATTCCTACAATCAAATTCAAGGAGGTCTAAGTGTTCAAGACATTCATCATGAAGCTTATCAAATTTGTTTGATTCGAGATTACAATGTGAAGCCCTCAAATTAGCATTATTCTTCCGATCAAATTTAAAAGAGGTCCACGGTGTTCAATGCGTTCTTTATGGAGCTCGCCAAATTACAATGTTTGATTTGAGATTGTCGTAATAATGTTCAAAAGAAAAAAGTCAACTATGGAGGAGGTCAAAATGTTGAACTTTGCTTTCAAAGTTCAAATAATTTTGAAGAAAAGAATCAAAGGATCCAAATTAGGATTGTTTTCATATTTATAAATTCGATAAATTTTTATTTGTATGAATTTTATTATCTTGTAATTCTATTTTGCAAACACAAAATTTGCGTTACACACCCAAAGTGCTCCAATGGGAAGAGCTACTTAGGGTAGCGGTCTGAGTGAGAGTACTTCTAGAGGTATAGCAAGAAGATAGTCAAGAGAGTCTGATTTCATAGTTGCTCTAACTAGAGCGGTGATAACACTGAAACTATCGCATGAGATGCTCTTAGAATTGTTAAAGGTTACTTAGGAATATGAGAGATTATAGTTACACTATGTTTGGTTCATGGATTTTGGTGAGGAAAAGAAAAGAAAATACTAAGAAAAATATCTTTGGTTATTTAGTTGGTAAGGAAATACTAAAGAAAGGAAAACTTGAGGGAACATGTAGTGCATTTGAGGAAAATTAATTTTCAACGCAAAATGGTATTTTCCTCACATTGAAGTACTCTCTTTTATTCTCCTACATTTTCATCACTCATCTTCTGTTCATTCTTTCTTCATTATTTTGTTTAACAACCAAACAAATTTGAGATTTTATATTTCTTTATGGAAAAATTGCAAAATTGGTCCCGTACATATAGCCCTCTGGCAATTTAGGACTTTATATTTTTGGGCCACAAGATTGGCATAGCAACTCCTGAAATTTGGCAATTTGAGGACAAATTGGATCCAATTCTCATCCACCACCAGCCCGAGCTTACTTGGCGTGTGATTTGGTGCCACACAGCGCCCTATCACTCCAGAATCCATCATCTCTTCTAGGTGGCATATGATCAGGTGACTCATCTCACCACGTAAGCAAATTTATTCCACATGGACACAAAAAAAATGAAAAATTACACAAATAAATTAGAAAAAAAAAAAAGGAAACAAAAACCTGACACCAAATAATAATACATATGACCAACATAAAAGTAAAAAGTGATTGTAATCTTCAAAAAAGGGGTTTCTTTCTAAGAACCCTAGTTTTACACATTCTCCAAATCCAGAAATTAGAACTTTCTCATTTCAAATTAGGCTTTAAAGAACAAATAACATTGGCGATTGGAGCTAATAGCTGGAGAGATGTCTGACATGCCACCACCCATTAGTTACTATTGCGAGAAGGTCAAGGTCCTCCGCACATCATAGACAGACGAAAATTCAAGTACAAAGTATCAGACCTTTTCAAATAAGACTGGAAGGTGTTCCTTTTTTCAATGGGTGGACAACCCACTGTGTGCAAGGGCAAGACGAATTATTCCAAGGCTTCTTAGGTGAGTGAATGGCATGGAGGTAAAAGTGAGCATTTTGCATAATGAGAATGCACAACTTAAGTGGAAATTGAAGAAAATGAAGATTTTACTGTTTAGATGTTTGGTGTTTGCTATCATAGTACTTTGGACTTGATTGCTGGAGGTGTTGTTTTTTTTTATGGATTTTGAAAATTTATGTACCTTCTTCCTTTATATTCACTCGGCCTATTTTTTTATCTTTTTTTTTCACTTTATTATTTTGTTTTTGTAAGAAACATAGGGTTGTTGAAGGCAAAAATCTAGTGAAATTTCAGCACTCTGTGATTGTGAAGCAAAAGTTTGATGTAATGAAATATAAATTAAATTATTTTTGTTGAAATGTTCTCTTTAACTTGTACAATTTTGTTGGGATTTAGTGTTTGATTTTGTTAATTGTATAGCTAGCTTAGAAGTAGGAATTCGGGTTCAAACTGCCAAATTGAGATTGCAAGAAAAATGTGCAAAAAAATAAAAGAAAAAGAAAAAGAAAAAGAAAGATTGAGAATGCAATCTTTAGTTTGAGATGAAGGATGAAAGATATAATTGTAAACAACATGTAAAGCAATATGCAAACACACCTCATACACAATTCCAACAACCAAACCAAAATGAAACACACCTCAGTATACTCTTATCACCAATCCAACCAATGTAGCCAATTCCAGACACTAAACCAATACCAGCCACACCTCATACACACACAAAGAAATTAAAGGAAATAAAGCAATTAGAGGCAAGACATAAAATAAATTGAACTCCCATTGAACCAATGGATGTCTTACACCAATTTGCATGCTTGCTTCAAAGGTTGAATTTACATCAAAACATGGCTTAATCCAGAAGTAGTTATATCAAAAATATCACAATTTCACAACAATTCAACTTTTAGTAAACCAAAAGCAATTACATCAAAAAATGCCTTCCTATCAATTGGTTCAATCCTATCAAATGTCTAGACACCAAATAGATCATTGTTTTATCTTCTTCTTGCCCTTCTCACTCAACTCCTCCACTGTAGCATTAAGGTTGGTCATTGTCACATATTTCACTCCACCTTCCATGAATGTTGGTACAGGCAATTGAGTCAACCTACTAGTTTGAGAATTTGACTCAAACTGTTCAGTGCCAATAAATATGGGAGGTGCCCTAATATTAACTCTATGACTCCCTTGGAACTTTGATCATACGTGGTAGGTTCTGGTTGCAAAACTGGTTGTTGGAGAATGTCTTGCAAGAAGCTTGAGATTCAGGCAAGTACCAGCCTTCTTCAGTTTCAAAAGTTGATGTAGCCTATTTCAATTGAGGTAACATGCTTGGCTCTTCATTGCCAGCCACATCTACATCATATTCCACCTTTTCATCAAATTGAGTGAGAGCTTCAAAGTGATTCTTACCCTGCAAAATAGACAAAAACAATATTAGTGATGGCATTTCTTGCCTTAAAGCAACAATATTGCAAAATAAAATTATCTAACCTTTCTAGTTGTAGTCCTTGCAGTTCTTCCAGTGTCACCTGTTGTTTGCTTTCCTTTCTTCACCTAAGATACATGTTAACCCCAAAAAACTTATTAATTAATCAAATTATATAGATAATAATTAAAATGATTAACAAATAACTTAATAATTAATAAACTTTACCTATTTTAAAGATTGCTCTCCTTGTTTGCCTTTCAATAGATGTGCCAATGCATTATGCTTTTCTTTGCCACATATACTACACTGTATAGTAGTTTGATACCTCCTCACTTTTGTCTTTAGAGGGGGCCCTCTTTTTCTTTTTTTCCCCTTCTCAACTGGTTTATCTTGTCCTTTTCTCCTTGTCTTTTTAGGTCTCCTAGCCCTATTTCCAAAATCTGGAGGCATTCGTGGTATAATACCACTCTTGCCCCACACATCTGATCCACAAATACCCATTATTGTTGTTTCATACACTCTATCATATGTTTGCACACCATAGGACACTATAAAGCTCTTAGGGTGTTGGTTTTGATTATTTATGCCTCTGATAGCGTGCATACAAGGCACACCAGTCAAGTCCCACCTATCTAGATCAACACAATGCTGAGAACCATCAGCACAAGATACTTGATAATGTTTGTCAGTTGACTTTACAGATATGCAAGAGGAAGCATCTCTAGAATTCTTCAATAGAACATCTCTGATCTTTGGGCATAGAAATTCACTTCTCTACTTAGCTCTGGCACTATCTCTGTTAGTTGACAACCTTTTCATTAGATACTCCCTAATCCATTCAAGCATTGTAAGGATAGGTTTCTCTCTTGACATGACAATGTTGCTCACACACATTATTCACAACAAGATCACATCTGGAATGAAGGTTGAAATGTGACTTACTCTATCGAGTTGGAGGTTTGTCACTTAGCCATTGGTATGCTTTATCATCCAAGTCCTTCAGCTTCTGCATTTTCCTTTTAAACTCAGCAATAGTAGTGGCGATAGCAGCTTTCCATAAAGCCTGCTTGAATGCCTCCTCTCTAAAGCTACTTCTATGCATATTTTTCTACAAGTGCTGCACACAAAGCCAGTGCTCTGCACCTGGAAAGACTTCTTCAACAGCTTGTATTAGGCCATTTTGCTCATCTGACATAAAAGTGTACTCCTTAAAGTTGTTAATTTCCAAGTCAATCTTCAACACAGTCAAAAACCACTCCTAATTACTAAAGTTCTCCTTACTGACCACAACATATGCTATTGGATAAATATTGTTGTTTGGATCAACTCCGACTGATGTGAACAAGACCCCCTATGTGCTGTGTTGAGGTGGTGACAACCATCTACCCTAATAAATGGCCTACAACCTGCCTTAAAGCCTTCTTTCAATGCATTTAAACAACAATAAAACTTACTAAACATGTTTTGACCATATACTTGTTCCATACCCACCAATACAGTTGAACCTAGGTTAGTTCTCCTAACCTCTTCAGCATAATCCTACAGCTTCCCATATTACCACTTAAGATCTCCCTCAAGCTTAAGCAATGCCATTCTCTTAGCTCTATAAGCCTGATCCTTAGACATATTTACATTCATCCCCTTGATAATGTCTTGTCTAAACCCATCAAGATTTCTTTTAGGATCGGTTTTCCACATATACAAGTACCTGTCACACAACCATTTTATTTTTACAGATCTAATGTCAAATTTTTCTCCACATGTATGTCTAGGAATGTATTCTCTTATTTGGAATATACACTCTTCCTTCAATTTAATGGCACTGATTCTCCAAGGGCAACTATTATCTTTCCCTCTCAAACACATTGCATAAACTCTATTTTTGTCATTTTTAGTGATATTTAAGTCTCTTTTAGTTGCTACAGCATGTGATTGAATAGCTTTCTTAAACTCATCTTTGTTCCTAAATATCATCTCCAATTCAAATGTAGGATTCCACACGTTCTTAGGGTTAAAAATAGGGAATTTACACTTTTCATTCTCTCCATCTGAGTTTAATTTATCAACCATCTCTATGTCACTACCCATCAAGTCTTCCTCACTGCTCCTATTGCTCTCACTATCATCATCTTCCCATATTTCTTCTTTACTGTTATGACTTTCACTTTCTAAACTTACTTGGTTTAAGTCTATCTCATCACTCACATCATGATTAGTTAATATATAATCAGTGTCAGTTTCTCCCTCACTCTCACCAACCCTATCTACAGGTACCTCTCTTGTTCCCATGAAGTTATCCTCTAAAGGTTCTTCTATATTCACTTCATAAGGATATAAATCTACACTGGCCAAAATCTCATCTAACTCATCATCTTTTTCCTCTCTTAGTCCTTGTTGTACACCCCCCATATCCCTCAAACCTTGCTCATCACCCTCCACATCAATTGGACCTTCTTGTACACCCCTCATATCCCCAAGACCTTGCTCTAAACCTTCTATATCTCTCTCACCCCCTTCTGCCCCCTGAATTTGCTCTGCATCTACTCTTTCACCCCCTTGAGCCCCTTAAATTTGCTATGCATCTACTCCCTCACCCCCTTCAACCCCTTGAGTTTGATTTGCAAGTACTCACTCACCCCTTTCAGCCCCCTGAGTTTCATTTGCCAGTACTCCCTCACACCCTTCAACCCCTTAAGTTTGCTCTGAAGCTACTATCCCATTCCCTTCCTCATTATTGATATCAACAAATTGATTTTGTTTATCAATAGAAGCATTTGTAACTACACCTAGATAAAATACCACATCCCTATTAGTTTTTAAAGCCTTAGCAACTAATTTCAACAGGTCATTCCCTTCACTTATTTTTTTAAAGCCAAGTGGTTTCTTTATATAGATAGTAAAATCCCCATGTAATCCAACCATTTCACAGAACTTACTAAGAGTATTGCAGTAGATATAACTGAACTTACTCAAAGTGCTTCCATAGAATTTAGGAACAGGTCTATTTTGAATCTCACCCCCGTGATAAATGGTCACAATAATGCGCGTGTTGTCAGGGTCTGCAAAAGCCAAAAAATAATGGCAAAAATTAATTTTAAAACAAAATATTTAATAATACTATCCAACATTGACAATACAATGGTTGGGGGACCATCTTTCTTGTGGTTCGAGTACAAACTGGGGACTATGTAACCCCATTTGTATAGTAAAAGATTCTTTACATAACAAAGAAGTCAAAAACTCATTTTTCTTAAACAATATCTGGCCTCATTTGCTCCCAATAAACCCAACAAAGAATAGTTCATAAACCCACCTAATGTATAAGAGGAAACTGAGACTTACGGTAGAATAGGGGTGGAAGATCCACATTCCTTCGTTGTCTGATATACACCATGTTTGATTTCTCTCTATGCATGAGAGGATTTCGTACAAATGAGTTGCAATTTTTTTATGTCCTTTCTTCTTCTAGGATTTGTGAGTAGATTTTTTAGGTTTTGATTTTGTGATTTTGACTTTTACAGAATGAGTTTAAGGGTTACGTTCTCATTTTATTTTGCTTTAAAATCACTTTTTACTTTTATGTTGGTCATACGTTTTATTATTTGATGTCAGGTTTTTGTTTTTTTTATTTTTTTAATTTATTTTTGTAATTTTGCATTTTTTTGTGTCCAGGTGGAATAAATTTGCTTACGTGGCGAGATGGGTCGCCTAGTCATATGCCACCTAGAAGAGATGATGGAGTCTCATGTAAGCTCGGGCTGGTGGTAGATGAGAATCGTGCCCAATTTGTTCTCAAATTGTCAAATTTCAGGAGCTGTTGTACCAATCTTATGGCCCAAAAATATAAAATCCTAAATTACTAGAGGGTCATATGTATGGGACCAATTTTTCCTTTCTTTATTTTCTTTTCCTTTTTTCTGATATTTTCTTTTTCTTGTCAAAATCCTTAAATCGAACATAGTGTTAGGAAGGCAAAAGGAAACTTGAAAAGAAACTTGAGGAGTTTAAGATTTTCAAAATGGATTCTTAGGAATTTGGTAATATACTCGTTCTCATTTATCTCTTTAATTTGAAGCTTGGAGAGCTGAAGACTTACTTTATCTTGGTCAAACTTTTAGATGCCTTATCCATCTTTTGAAATTCTCTTCTAGAGTGTTGAACTAATATTTTGGACAAAGTTTTTGAGGAATGCCTGTATCGATCCTTGCGACTTATATTCAAGCAATACCAGCTAAATGTGAGAAATGGATTGTAGCAACAAAGATTAAATAATCTTAGCTATTAAAGGTATATCCTAGACCTTGGAGCCTTCTCTCATAAATTAAGCTTGCTAAGGCTCTGGTTGAAAAAGCTATGCAACTAGATAGCTAGTATTGGTAGGAACTAAAGAGGTAGATATGTGGACTATTGCTCTGATACCATTTTAAACCGGGATCTTATGAGGCAAGAATAATCATTCAAAATACGAGCATAGATCAAAACCTTAAGTGTTCACGGATCTTTAACAACAATAAAGAAACCGCCAAATCGGGAGAACTTTACCCAAGACTTTAACACAACTGACATAGATCTGTTCCGTCCAAAGCCCACAAACGCCTACCCCGGCTAACAAGGGCATACAAGGGACAACAGAAATATTCAGTGGTCAAGGTCCTTAGAACCCGAAAGGGGAGAGATCCGGATAACAGCATCAGGGTAATGATTTATAAACGTAAATCGAAATCAAATACCTACATCACAGTCCAAACTACTTGATTAACCATGATTTAAACAAACAACATCTTTATCATGTCTATTTAACACTGAACCCCTTAGCCTTGCATTAGGCTAGGGAAAACCGAAAATAAAAAGGGGGGAAAAGAGAGGGGTTACCTCTTCGGACACCACGAACTGAAGGAAGATATTTCCTTCCTCTTCTCTTCTTTAATTTACAAATTAAAACTATATTAATTACAATTCAACTATTACAAAATCAGATTAAAAGAGTAAGAAAACTATAGAGAGTATGCGTGCGAAAACTTTTTTTAACAAATGATCCTAACGTCTACTTATAAACAAAAGAATGGTACTGTGCGGACTTCAAAATTTTCGAATCCGCAACAGTGACCAACAGTAAAGTACTATTTACTTTACCGAAAGTCAAAAGTGAACAGTGATTTACTATTCACTTTCAAAAAGTGCACAGTGAAAACACTATTGTTTTCCCCAGAAGCAACTATTTGCTTCACAAACCAATTACATCAATTACAACTTATTTTGTTGTTCCATGTCAGCAATAAATTTTCTGACAGCTTCTTCAGAAGGAACATTATCCTCTGGATCCTGAGCTTCTTGAAAATCTTCTACTCTTGAAGTAGATTTGGAGCTCATTGATGCAGTCTCACTGGCGGATTGATCTTCCTCAGTGTCTGAGCTATTTTCTTCAAACTGTCCTACTTGCTCTTGGACCATTTTGAAGACTTCATTCATCAAATCGGCCTTGGACATTTTCCCTTTGCGCCGACGAATTTTTTCAGAGGCTAGACCCAAAATTGACGATGCCTCCTTTTGTTGATCCTTGTCGAATTTTTCTTTGTAAACCTGGGTCATTAAGTTTACATTATCAAGGGTTTCTTTTCCTTCAATTCGTTTTGTATTTTTATCGAACTGAAGCATTTTATTCCACCATTTGCAATAATATGTTCTTTGCAAACATGGATTGTTGAACTGATTTACCCCAACTTCTGGACACCATTTCCATATCCATGGGATACCAAATTCTGAATAAAATTGAAACGAGGCTCTATCACTATCCTCTTCCTGTAATAAGGACGGGGCATATTTTTTCCATTCCTCAAATCCCCTTCTGAATTGATCTGGTAAAATTTTTTCTGAGGGACCGTGGAATTGCCACCAATCAAAAAACCAATTGGGAAGTCCATTATTGAAGACTTCTGGGCATACCTTAATAAACCAAGTATGCTTCCTCCTACTGTTTTCATATAACAGCGCATTAGAAAATGCCTGGATATAATCCCAAAAGGTGTATTTAATTATACCCTGGTTAATGAATAATTCTTTCTCTTTTAATGAAGAGATACCCCATTCCTCAATTGAAATGATCTTTTTAATTATGATCCTACTATACGCGAAATTCATTTTTTCTTGCGTATTAGCTTCATTATGCTTGACCTCTGCAGAACCAGAGCTTATGAGTATATTCTCATAAAAAGACCTGTTCTTGTAAGAACCAGCAGGATATGAGGCGACATCCAAATACCTCTGGAACAATTTCCAGGGCTGATCTCTCCATTTGAGATCGGACTTCTCAAGAACCAAAATTGGGTCCTTGACAGATTTCTGCTCAAAGGTGACAAGGCTATCCTCATCAACCACGGTTTCAATATGAGCAGCCACATTAACATAAGAAGGTCTTTTATTAGATCCTTCGGCTTGGGATTGGGTTTGGCTGGATGAAGAGCCAGAAGATTTATTTTCTTCTGCTGCTTTAGTTTGCTGGAATTTCATGAATTCGGCTAGCAAATTTGGGTCTGTGAACATTGGATCACAAAAATATTGGGGAAATTGGGTGGCTTGACCAAAAGAACGGTCAGAAGAAGCTTCTATTAGCTTCATTTTGCCATGTTGTATTAATGGCGGCTTAGGAACATTAACATTTCTGCCTCTTCCTCTATTGGAAGAATTACGCCATCCTCCTCTATTGGAGAAAGGGGAATATCCAGCTTCCATTAGCCCTGTAAGAATTCTCTTGTTAAGAAGTCAGGGAGATAATTCTCATTCCCTTTCTTATAAACAATTTTAAAATCAAAAGGGGCTAAATAAGATTGCCACCTCGCAAACATTTGCTTTGAAACATTATGTTTAAAATCTTTATTAAACATGAATTGTGCAGCTTGACAATCAGTTTTTATAATAAAAAATTGATTATACAAGTCATCTTGAAATTTAAGAACACATTTTACTATAGCAAAAATTTCTTTGACTACAGTAGCATAATTAAACTGGCTTGAATTCCATTTACCAGAATAAAATCTAACAAGAATTTCCTGTTTATTACTAGGATTAACTTGTTTTAAAATACCACCAAAACCAATATCAGATGCATCAGTTTCAATGATTTTCTCCCAATTAGGATTAGATAACATAAGGCAAGGCAATTCTTTAACCCTATTCTTAATCCTAATTACAGATTGTGTGTGCTCATCATTCCAAGGCTTAGGCAATTTCTTAAGCCTATCATGTAAGCATGCAGTATCATCAGCAAGATTTTTATAATAAGGAGAAATGTAATTAAGACTCCCTAAAAACCTTTGCAATTGAGTTTTATCAAGAATAACATCAGGAAATTTAGATGCAAACTCAATACTCCTATCAATAGGTATGATATTACCTTTTTCAATGAAATGACCCAAAAATTTAATTTTGGTTTGACATAAAACCATTTTGGGCTTAGAAATGACCAGACCACTATTTATCATGACCTGTTTAAACACATGTAAATGTTTAAAATGCATTTCTATATTATTAGAAAACACCAATATATCATCGATGTAAACAATTATGAAATCACTATAAGGATTGAAGATATCATTCATAATCTTCTGGAATTCTGAAGGGGCATTCTTCAGACCAAAAGGCATAACATTCCATTCATATTGCCCAAAAGGAACATTGAAGGCAGTTTTAAACCTATCAGACTCAGCTATTTGAATCTGCCAATATCCAGATTTTAAATCAAATTTGGAAAAGATATTTGCACTGAATAATCTATCAAGCAAATCTTTTTTATTGGGGATTGGGTACTTAATCCATTTTAAGGCTTTATTAAGAGGCTTATAATTAATGACCAATCTAAGTGCACCACGTTCTTGCTCACTGTGTTTATTCACATAGAATGCAGTGCAGGACCAAGCAGACTTGGTAGGTCTAATTAACCCTTTATGCAATAAAGACTCTATTTCTTTTTTGCAATAAACCAAAGTTTCACTATTCATTTGACACGGCCTAGCCTTAGTAGGAATACTACCATCAAATGAATCATCATAAGGCAAATCAACAATATGCTTCTTTCTATTCCAAAAAGCATTCGGATGATCATTGCAAACAGAAACAATTAAACCTGTTTCAATTAAAGCAATTTTTTCCTTTAATTTAGGATTTCGCAATTGTTCATCTATATTAAGACTAACAATTTCTTCCTTAAGAAAATTAATTTGATTATTTTTATTAACAATCAAATCCTGAAGTTGATTCAGCATTCTGGAAAACGGTTCAGTTATAAACTGAAAAGTTAAATCTTTACCATTAAAGACTCCAGAAAAACCTTTTTCATTAACCAATTTTAAAGGAAATATTTTCTTTAAAAAAGGTGTACCCAAAATTATTTGATTAGAAATATTTTTAACCAAAAGAAAACTCATTGGAATGCAACATTTATTTTTGCAAATAAAAGCATTGGGGAGTTTAAAACTTATATCTAGTTTTTCTCCATTAGCAGAACGAAGGACATGAGATGTTTTCTCAAAATACCTAGTAGGTATTAAACCTTCCTGAATGCAATTTAAATCTGCACCGCTATCAACTAGTGCAGTAAATTCTTTTGAAAAGCTATTTCCAATTAAAAGCTTTATTTTAATTAACCATTTCTGAGAAGTAACTACCTCTAATTTAGATAGAAAATCATCAGACAAATTATTAAACTGAAAATTATCAGGTACAAACATATCATTCAGTTTGAACAGAGACAAATTAGGTTTATTGGGGGAATTGGGGACAGGGAAAACAGGTAGAGAAGCAGGCAAAGAGGAAGGCACTATTTGCTTTCCTTGAGCAATCTCTATTTTCCTAATTCTATCCTCAAGAAATCTATTATTTCTTTTCAATTCATTAATCTCATTTTTAAGACTAATAACCTCTTTATTAAGGTCAACAATAGTAGTAGGTGAGCTATGCTTATTCCTACTTTCTAGCATTTTGTACACCTCTGTCATTGAGTATGGTTCATTATTACCACCTATCCTATTTTCATTAACAGGATTAGATGTACTAGGTTCATCACCTATGCTATCAATGATTTTAGATCTAAGAATTGGATCCTTAATCATTTTTAACAATTCAAAAGCGCTATTATCAGAAATAACATTAATAACACCTTCATTAAATTGTGCCATAATATGATTGACATTCATATCAGATTCAGAACTACTATTTGCAGAATCAGAATCAGTAGAATTAACAGTTCCATCACAATCAGATTTCATGCAATTCAAATCATTATTGAAATCAGAAAATGCATGATCAGAATTATCTTCTTCATCAGAAGATTCAAGCATCAATTTGCACAAAACATCCTTGATATTATCATCAATATCTAAGCTCCTAATTTTTTCTCTCATTTTACAATTATCAGCATAATGTCCTATTTTACCACATTTCCAACAGGCACCATGCTTTCTAAATTTTTTAAACATTTTTCTTTTATCAGAATCATGTTTATCTTTTCTCAATTTTTTCTTTTCCAATTTTTGAGAAGACCTAGCCCTATGTGACCTATGTCTACTCTTTTTATCAGGTTTGGATTTACCTTGTGGTTTATTATCAATTAGTTTAGGATTCTCCATCCCAAACTGACCACAGAATTGACCTAACTGTTGTTTTTCAGCTAAGTTATTCTTTTTTATTTGTTGGTTCAGTTTTATCTCATTGCATAAACCTAAACCTTCTTGGATGCAAGTTGCAATTAACTTACCATAAGTGCATTTGTCATAGTCTATACTAGACTCATTCTGCCTAAGAGTTTTTCTAACCCTTTCTGCAAATAATGAAGGCAGACCATCTATAAATTTAGATTTCCAGTGGGTACTATTAACCTCTGGGAGTTCCATTACTCTAGACATAAAAGTATCCTTGTACCACCTAAATGAAGTGAGACTTTGACACTTTAAACCATTTAACAGGGTCCTAATATACTCATTATTATTAGTCCACCTGCCAGTAAAATGCTCAATAATAGTAACAATTAAAGTATACACAGCATTTTGATTTTCTGTGTTTGATCCAATTGATTATGTTGTAGAATCGCCTAATATAACTAGAGCGTCTACATCTAGAGTAAATGAATCTAGGACAGATAATAATCTGGAAACTAGATTTGAAAAATTAAAAATTTCTCAAAATAACATTGTTCATGGTATTCCTCGTAATAATAGCGATGAGTCTGTTGAACTTACTGAGTCTGAAATGGACTTTTCTGTGAGAAATACTCGCGTTTAAAAAATGGTTTTAAATGAATCAAGAAAAAATAGATTTTTCAAAAGGTTCAAATGCTCGTCAGTTAATAAAAACTGAGTTTCTTAAAGAAAGATGGGAAGTTTTTAGAAAATGGTTTTTTGAAAGCTTTACCATAAAACAACAAAATGGTTTTCAGGAAGAGTTTTATAAATTCGTTTCTGAAAAAAATCAATTAGTACCTTTTGTTGCATGGTTTGTGGTTTCTTATGTGGAACCATATATTGCAGTTCTGGAAAGAACTTATGTGTTTGATTCTGGAAGGAAAGAAAAATGTATATTCCCTCCCCAGGATGCATTTCATGTTGAAGGATCTAAGGAAATTCCTTTTACTGCTTTCAATAAATTGTTGGAAGGTGGTCAGTTTAATGTCACAATTGGTCATCTTAATAACTTGGTAAAACAAGGGAATTATGCTGCTCTTTACCTTAATGTGTTAGGTGAAAGTATGTATGGGCTTGATAATAGGCTCAATTTAATTCTAAACCAGGTTAATAAAACCAATAAATTGATAGGTGATTTAGAAGAACAGGTTAATCAAATGAAGAAAATGATTTTGGAAAAATCTGTTTCTATCACCCCGGTAACTGAAATTATTTCAATGCCAACAATTCAACCTCCTCCTGAGATCCATGATTTCAAACTCAGGAATTTATCTGAATTAGAAAAACTTATAAATAAAAAGTTTTCTGATTTAAATATTTCGGTAATTGATGATAACCTAGATGATAGATCATATATCAAACAGGTTAATGAAGAAATTAATAAACTTAGGTATGCTGATAGGCCTACACTAAGAACTTATTATTATCCTCGACCCTCACCAATTGATGTTTTGCATGAGGAACAGGATCTAATTACCAATAATTCGTTTTCTGGCAAACATATCTATGAATGGAATTTAGATGGTTTTGCTGAACGTCATATTTACAATCTTGTGCATCGTATGCTTATGTATTCTACTATCTGTAAGAATAATGGCAATGATGACAGAAGTGTTGCCCAAATGATTGTGGCTGGGTTCACTGGTCAAATAAAAGGCTGGTGGGATAATTATTTAACCAGTGCTTGTAAAGATGAAATCCTAGGAGCTGTTAAATTAGAACAGGAAGGATCATCTAACACAGATAATCAAAATGCTGTGTATACTTTAATTGTTACTATTATTGAGCATTTTACTGGCAGGTGGACTAATAATAATGAGTATATTAGGACCCTGTTAAATGGTTTAAAGTGTCAAAGTCTCACTTCATTTAGGTGGTACAAGGATACTTTTATGTCTAGAGTAATGGAACTCCCAGAGGTTAATAGTACCCACTGGAAATCTAAATTTATAGATGGTCTGCCTTCATTATTTGCAGAAAGGGTTAGAAAAACTCTTAGGCAGAATGAGTCTAGTATAGACTATGACAAATGCACTTATGGTAAGTTAATTGCAACTTGCATCCAAGAAGGTTTAGGTTTATGCAATGAGATAAAACTGAACCAACAAATAAAAAAGAATAACTTAGCTGAAAAACAACAGTTAGGTCAATTCTGTGGTCAGTTTGGGATGGAGAATCCTAAACTAATTGATAATAAACCACAAGGTAAATCCAAACCTGATAAAAAGAGTAGATATAGGTCACATAGGGCTAGGTCTTCTCAAAAATTGGAAAAGAAAAAATTGAGAAAAGATAAACATAATTCTGATAAAAGAAAAATGTTTAGAAAATTTAGAAAGCATGGTGCCTGTTGGAAATGTGGTAAAATAGGACATTATGCTGATAATTGTAAAATGAGAGAAAAAATTAGGAGCTCATTGATGCAGTCTCACTGGCGGATTGATCTTCCTCAGTGTCTGAGCTATTTTCTTCAAACTGTCCTACTTGCTCTTGGACCATTTTGAAGACTTCATTCATCAAATCGGCCTTGGACATTTTCCCTTTGCGCCGACGAATTTTTTCAGAGGCTAGACCCAAAATTGACGATGCCTCCTTTTGTTGATCCTTGTTCACAGACCCAAATTTGCTAGCCGAATTCATGAAATTCCAGCAAACTAAAGCAGCAGAAGAAAATAAATCTTCTGGCTCTTCATCCAGCCAAACCCAATCCCAAGCCGAAGGATCTAATAAAAGACCTTCTTATGTTAATGTGGCTGCTCATATTGAAACCGTGGTTGATGAGGATAGCCTTGTCACCTTTGAGCAGAAATCTGTCAAGGACCCAATTTTGGTTCTTGAGAAGTCCGATCTCAAATGGAGAGATCAGCCCTGGAAATTGTTCCAGAGGTATTTGGATGTCGCCTCATATCCTGCTGGTTCTTACAAGAACAGGTCTTTTTATGAGAATATACTCATAAGCTCTGGTTCTGCAGAGGTCAAGCATAATGAAGCTAATACGCAAGAAAAAATGAATTTCGCGTATAGTAGGATCATAATTAAAAAGATCATTTCAATTGAGGAATGGGGTATCTCTTCATTAAAAGAGAAAGAATTATTCATTAACCAGGGTATAATTAAATACACCTTTTGGGATTATATCCAGGCATTTTCTAATGCGCTGTTATATGAAAACAGTAGGAGGAAGCATACTTGGTTTATTAAGGTATGCCCAGAAGTCTTCAATAATGGACTTCCCAATTGGTTTTTTGATTGGTGGCAATTCCACGGTCCCTCAGAAAAAATTTTACCAGATCAATTCAGAAGGGGATTTGAGGAATGGAAAAAATATGCCCCGTCCTTATTACAGGAAGAGGATAGTGATAGAGCCTCGTTTCAATTTTATTCAGAATTTGGTATCCCATGGATATGGAAATGGTGTCCAGAAGTTGGGGTAAATCAGTTCAACAATCCATGTTTGCAAAGAACATATTATTGCAAATGGTGGAATAAAATGCTTCAGTTCGATAAAAATACAAAACGAATTGAAGGAAAAGAAACCCTTGATAATGTAAACTTAATGACCCAGGTTTACAAAGAAAAATTCGACAAGGATCAACAAAAGGAGGCATCGTCAAACCTTAAGTGTTCACGGATCTTTAACAACAATAAAGAAACCGCCAAATCGGGAGAACTTTACCCAAGACTTTAACACAACTGACATAGATCTGTTCCGTCCAAAGCCCACAAACGCCTACCCCGGCTAACAAGGGCATACAAGGGACAACAGAAATATTCAGTGGTCAAGGTCCTTAGAACCCGAAAGGGGAGAGATCCGGATAACAGCATCAGGGTAATGATTTATAAACGTAAATCGAAATCAAATACCTACATCACAGTCCAAACTACTTGATTAACCATGATTTAAACAAACAACATCTTTATCATGTCTATTTAACACTGAACCCCTTAGCCTTGCATTAGGCTAGGGAAAACCGAAAATAAAAAGGGGGGAAAAGAGAGGGGTTACCTCTTCGGACACCACGAACTGAAGGAAGATATTTCCTTCCTCTTCTCTTCTTTAATTTACAAATTAAAACTATATTAATTACAATTCAACTATTACAAAATCAGATTAAAAGAGTAAGAAAACTATAGAGAGTATGCGTGCGAAAACTTTTTTAACAAATGATCCTAACGTCTACTTATAAACAAAAGAATGGTACTGTGCGGACTTCAAAATTTTCGAATCCGCAACAGTGACCAACAGTAAAGTACTATTTACTTTACCGAAAGTCAAAAGTGAACAGTGATTTACTATTCACTTTCAAAAAGTGCACAGTGAAAACACTATTGTTTTCCCCAGAAGCAACTATTTGCTTCACAAACCAATTACATCAATTACAACTTATTTTGTTGTTCCATGTCAGCAATAAATTTTCTGACAGCTTCTTCAGAAGGAACATTATCCTCTGGATCCTGAGCTTCTTGAAAATCTTCTACTCTTGAAGTAGATTTGGAGCTCATTGATGCAGTCTCACTGGCGGATTGATCTTCCTCAGTGTCTGAGCTATTTTCTTCAAACTGTCCTACTTGCTCTTGGACCATTTTGAAGACTTCATTCATCAAATCGGCCTTGGACATTTTCCCTTTGCGCCGACGAATTTTTTCAGAGGCTAGACCCAAAATTGACGATGCCTCCTTTTGTTGATCCTTGTCGAATTTTTCTTTGTAAACCTGGGTCATTAAGTTTACATTATCAAGGGTTTCTTTTCCTTCAATTCGTTTTGTATTTTTATCGAACTGAAGCATTTTATTCCACCATTTGCAATAATATGTTCTTTGCAAACATGGATTGTTGAACTGATTTACCCCAACTTCTGGACACCATTTCCATATCCATGGGATACCAAATTCTGAATAAAATTGAAACGAGGCTCTATCACTATCCTCTTCCTGTAATAAGGACGGGGCATATTTTTTCCATTCCTCAAATCCCCTTCTGAATTGATCTGGTAAAATTTTTTCTGAGGGACCGTGGAATTGCCACCAATCAAAAAACCAATTGGGAAGTCCATTATTGAAGACTTCTGGGCATACCTTAATAAACCAAGTATGCTTCCTCCTACTGTTTTCATATAACAGCGCATTAGAAAATGCCTGGATATAATCCCAAAAGGTGTATTTAATTATACCCTGGTTAATGAATAATTCTTTCTCTTTTAATGAAGAGATACCCCATTCCTCAATTGAAATGATCTTTTTAATTATGATCCTACTATACGCGAAATTCATTTTTTCTTGCGTATTAGCTTCATTATGCTTGACCTCTGCAGAACCAGAGCTTATGAGTATATTCTCATAAAAAGACCTGTTCTTGTAAGAACCAGCAGGATATGAGGCGACATCCAAATACCTCTGGAACAATTTCCAGGGCTGATCTCTCCATTTGAGATCGGACTTCTCAAGAACCAAAATTGGGTCCTTGACAGATTTCTGCTCAAAGGTGACAAGGCTATCCTCATCAACCACGGTTTCAATATGAGCAGCCACATTAACATAAGAAGGTCTTTTATTAGATCCTTCGGCTTGGGATTGGGTTTGGCTGGATGAAGAGCCAGAAGATTTATTTTCTTCTGCTGCTTTAGTTTGCTGGAATTTCATGAATTCGGCTAGCAAATTTGGGTCTGTGAACATTGGATCACAAAAATATTGGGGAAATTGGGTGGCTTGACCAAAAGAACGGTCAGAAGAAGCTTCTATTAGCTTCATTTTGCCATGTTGTATTAATGGCGGCTTAGGAACATTAACATTTCTGCCTCTTCCTCTATTGGAAGAATTACGCCATCCTCCTCTATTGGAGAAAGGGGAATATCCAGCTTCCATTAGCCCTGCAAGAATTCTCTTGTTAAGAAGTCAGGGAGATAATTCTCATTCCCTTTCTTATAAACAATTTTAAAATCAAAAGGGGCTAAATAAGATTGCCACCTCGCAAACATTTGCTTTGAAACATTATGTTTAAAATCTTTATTAAACATGAATTGTGCAGCTTGACAATCAGTTTTTATAATAAAAAATTGATTATACAAGTCATCTTGAAATTTAAGAACACATTTTACTATAGCAAAAATTTCTTTGACTACAGTAGCATAATTAAACTGGCTTGAATTCCATTTACCAGAATAAAATCTAACAAGAATTTCCTGTTTATTACTAGGATTAACTTGTTTTAAAATACCACCAAAACCAATATCAGATGCATCAGTTTCAATGATTTTCTCCCAATTAGGATTAGATAACATAAGGCAAGGCAATTCTTTAACCCTATTCTTAATCCTAATTACAGATTGTGTGTGCTCATCATTCCAAGGCTTAGGCAATTTCTTAAGCCTATCATGTAAGCATGCAGTATCATCAGCAAGATTTTTATAATAAGGAGAAATGTAATTAAGACTCCCTAAAAACCTTTGCAATTGAGTTTTATCAAGAATAACATCAGGAAATTTAGATGCAAACTCAATACTCCTATCAATAGGTATGATATTACCTTTTTCAATGAAATGACCCAAAAATTTAATTTTGGTTTGACATAAAACCATTTTGGGCTTAGAAATGACCAGACCACTATTTATCATGACCTGTTTAAACACATGTAAATGTTTAAAATGCATTTCTATATTATTAGAAAACACCAATATATCATCGATGTAAACAATTATGAAATCACTATAAGGATTGAAGATATCATTCATAATCTTCTGGAATTCTGAAGGGGCATTCTTCAGACCAAAAGGCATAACATTCCATTCATATTGCCCAAAAGGAACATTGAAGGCAGTTTTAAACCTATCAGACTCAGCTATTTGAATCTGCCAATATCCAGATTTTAAATCAAATTTGGAAAAGATATTTGCACTGAATAATCTATCAAGCAAATCTTTTTTATTGGGGATTGGGTACTTAATCCATTTTAAGGCTTTATTAAGAGGCTTATAATTAATGACCAATCTAAGTGCACCACGTTCTTGCTCACTGTGTTTATTCACATAGAATGCAGTGCAGGACCAAGCAGACTTGGTAGGTCTAATTAACCCTTTATGCAATAAAGACTCTATTTCTTTTTTGCAATAAACCAAAGTTTCACTATTCATTTGACACGGCCTAGCCTTAGTAGGAATACTACCATCAAATGAATCATCATAAGGCAAATCAACAATATGCTTCTTTCTATTCCAAAAAGCATTCGGATGATCATTGCAAACAGAAACAATTAAACCTGTTTCAATTAAAGCAATTTTTTCCTTTAATTTAGGATTTCGCAATTGTTCATCTATATTAAGACTAACAATTTCTTCCTTAAGAAAATTAATTTGATTATTTTTATTAACAATCAAATCCTGAAGTTGATTCAGCATTCTGGAAAACGGTTCAGTTATAAACTGAAAAGTTAAATCTTTACCATTAAAGACTCCAGAAAAACCTTTTTCATTAACCAATTTTAAAGGAAATATTTTCTTTAAAAAAGGTGTACCCAAAATTATTTGATTAGAAATATTTTTAACCAAAAGAAAACTCATTGGAATGCAACATTTATTTTTGCAAATAAAAGCATTGGGGAGTTTAAAACTTATATCTAGTTTTTCTCCATTAGCAGAACGAAGGACATGAGATGTTTTCTCAAAATACCTAGTAGGTATTAAACCTTCCTGAATGCAATTTAAATCTGCACCGCTATCAACTAGTGCAGTAAATTCTTTTGAAAAGCTATTTCCAATTAAAAGCTTTATTTTAATTAACCATTTCTGAGAAGTAACTACCTCTAATTTAGATAGAAAATCATCAGACAAATTATTAAACTGAAAATTATCAGGTACAAACATATCATTCAGTTTGAACAGAGACAAATTAGGTTTATTGGGGGAATTGGGGACAGGGAAAACAGGTAGAGAAGCAGGCAAAGAGGAAGGCACTATTTGCTTTCCTTGAGCAATCTCTATTTTCCTAATTCTATCCTCAAGAAATCTATTATTTCTTTTCAATTCATTAATCTCATTTTTAAGACTAATAACCTCTTTATTAAGGTCAACAATAGTAGTAGGTGAGCTATGCTTATTCCTACTTTCTAGCATTTTGTACACCTCTGTCATTGAGTATGGTTCATTATTACCACCTATCCTATTTTCATTAACAGGATTAGATGTACTAGGTTCATCACCTATGCTATCAATGATTTTAGATCTAAGAATTGGATCCTTAATCATTTTTAACAATTCAAAAGCGCTATTATCAGAAATAACATTAATAACACCTTCATTAAATTGTGCCATAATATGATTGACATTCATATCAGATTCAGAACTACTATTTGCAGAATCAGAATCAGTAGAATTAACAGTTCCATCACAATCAGATTTCATGCAATTCAAATCATTATTGAAATCAGAAAATGCATGATCAGAATTATCTTCTTCATCAGAAGATTCAAGCATCAATTTGCACAAAACATCCTTGATATTATCATCAATATCTAAGCTCCTAATTTTTTCTCTCATTTTACAATTATCAGCATAATGTCCTATTTTACCACATTTCCAACAGGCACCATGCTTTCTAAATTTTTTAAACATTTTTCTTTTATCAGAATCATGTTTATCTTTTCTCAATTTTTTCTTTTCCAATTTTTGAGAAGACCTAGCCCTATGTGACCTATGTCTACTCTTTTTATCAGGTTTGGATTTACCTTGTGGTTTATTATCAATTAGTTTAGGATTCTCCATCCCAAACTGACCACAGAATTGACCTAACTGTTGTTTTTCAGCTAAGTTATTCTTTTTTATTTGTTGGTTCAGTTTTATCTCATTGCATAAACCTAAACCTTCTTGGATGCAAGTTGCAATTAACTTACCATAAGTGCATTTGTCATAGTCTATACTAGACTCATTCTGCCTAAGAGTTTTTCTAACCCTTTCTGCAAATAATGAAGGCAGACCATCTATAAATTTAGATTTCCAGTGGGTACTATTAACCTCTGGGAGTTCCATTACTCTAGACATAAAAGTATCCTTGTACCACCTAAATGAAGTGAGACTTTGACACTTTAAACCATTTAACAGGGTCCTAATATACTCATTATTATTAGTCCACCTGCCAGTAAAATGCTCAATAATAGTAACAATTAAAGTATACACAGCATTTTGATTATCTGTGTTAGATGATCCTTCCTGTTCTAATTTAACAGCTCCTAGGATTTCATCTTTACAAGCACTGGTTAAATAATTATCCCACCAGCCTTTTATTTGACCAGTGAACCCAGCCACAATCATTTGGGCAACACTTCTGTCATCATTGCCATTATTCTTACAGATAGTAGAATACATAAGCATACGATGCACAAGATTGTAAATATGACGTTCAGCAAAACCATCTAAATTCCATTCATAGATATGTTTGCCAGAAAACGAATTATTGGTAATTAGATCCTGTTCCTCATGCAAAACATCAATTGGTGAGGGTCGAGGATAATAATAAGTTCTTAGTGTAGGCCTATCAGCATACCTAAGTTTATTAATTTCTTCATTAACCTGTTTGATATATGATCTATCATCTAGGTTATCATCAATTACCGAAATATTTAAATCAGAAAACTTTTTATTTATAAGTTTTTCTAATTCAGATAAATTCCTGAGTTTGAAATCATGGATCTCAGGAGGAGGTTGAATTGTTGGCATTGAAATAATTTCAGTTACCGGGGTGATAGAAACAGATTTTTCCAAAATCATTTTCTTCATTTGATTAACCTGTTCTTCTAAATCACCTATCAATTTATTGGTTTTATTAACCTGGTTTAGAATTAAATTGAGCCTATTATCAAGCCCATACATACTTTCACCTAACACATTAAGGTAAAGAGCAGCATAATTCCCTTGTTTTACCAAGTTATTAAGATGACCAATTGTGACATTAAACTGACCACCTTCCAACAATTTATTGAAAGCAGTAAAAGGAATTTCCTTAGATCCTTCAACATGAAATGCATCCTGGGGAGGGAATATACATTTTTCTTTCCTTCCAGAATCAAACACATAAGTTCTTTCCAGAACTGCAATATATGGTTCCACATAAGAAACCACAAACCATGCAACAAAAGGTACTAATTGATTTTTTTCAGAAACGAATTTATAAAACTCTTCCTGAAAACCATTTTGTTGTTTTATGGTAAAGCTTTCAAAAAACCATTTTCTAAAAACTTCCCATCTTTCTTTAAGAAACTCAGTTTTTATTAACTGACGAGCATTTGAACCTTTTGAAAAATCTATTTTTTCTTGATTCATTTAAAACCATTTTTTAAACGCGAGTATTTCTCACAGAAAAGTCCATTTCAGACTCAGTAAGTTCAACAGACTCATCGCTATTATTACGAGGAATACCATGAACAATGTTATTTTGAGAAATTTTTAATTTTTCAAATCTAGTTTCCAGATTATTATCTGTCCTAGATTCATTTACTCTAGATGTAGACGATCTAGTTATATTAGGCGATTCTACAACATAATCAATTGGATCAAACACAGAAAATCAAAATGCTGTGTATACTTTAATTGTTACTATTATTGAGCATTTTACTGGCAGGTGGACTAATAATAATGAGTATATTAGGACCCTGTTAAATGGTTTAAAGTGTCAAAGTCTCACTTCATTTAGGTGGTACAAGGATACTTTTATGTCTAGAGTAATGGAACTCCCAGAGGTTAATAGTACCCACTGGAAATCTAAATTTATAGATGGTCTGCCTTCATTATTTGCAGAAAGGGTTAGAAAAACTCTTAGGCAGAATGAGTCTAGTATAGACTATGACAAATGCACTTATGGTAAGTTAATTGCAACTTGCATCCAAGAAGGTTTAGGTTTATGCAATGAGATAAAACTGAACCAACAAATAAAAAAGAATAACTTAGCTGAAAAACAACAGTTAGGTCAATTCTGTGGTCAGTTTGGGATGGAGAATCCTAAACTAATTGATAATAAACCACAAGGTAAATCCAAACCTGATAAAAAGAGTAGACATAGGTCACATAGGGCTAGGTCTTCTCAAAAATTGGAAAAGAAAAAATTGAGAAAAGATAAACATGATTCTGATAAAAGAAAAATGTTTAAAAAATTTAGAAAGCATGGTGCCTGTTGGAAATGTGGTAAAATAGGACATTATGCTGATAATTGTAAAATGAGAGAAAAAATTAGGAGCTTAGATATTGATGATAATATCAAGGATGTTTTGTGCAAATTGATGCTTGAATCTTCTGATGAAGAAGATAATTCTGATCATGCATTTTCTGATTTCAATAATGATTTGAATTGCATGAAATCTGATTGTGATGGAACTGTTAATTCTACTGATTCTGATTCTGCAAATAGTAGTTCTGAATCTGATATGAATGTCAATCATATTATGGCACAATTTAATGAAGGTGTTATTAATGTTATTTCTGATAATAGCGCTTTTGAATTGTTAAAAATGATTAAGGATCCAATTCTTAGATCTAAAATCATTGATAGCATAGGTGATGAACCTAGTACATCTAATCCTGTTAATGAAAATAGGATAGGTGGTAATAATGAACCATACTCAATGACAGAGGTGTACAAAATGCTAGAAAGTAGGAATAAGCATAGCTCACCTACTACTATTGTTGACCTTAATAAAGAGGTTATTAGTCTTAAAAATGAGATTAATGAATTGAAAAGAAATAATAGATTTCTTGAGGATAGAATTAGGAAAATAGAGATTGCTCAAGGAAAGCAAATAGTGCCTTCCTCTTTGCCTGCTTCTCTACCTGTTTTCCCTGTCCCCAATTCCCCCAATAAACCTAATTTGTCTCTGTTCAAACTGAATGATATGTTTGTACCTGATAATTTTCAGTTTAATAATTTGTCTGATGATTTTCTATCTAAATTAGAGGTAGTTACTTCTCAGAAATGGTTAATTAAAATAAAGCTTTTAATTGGAAATAGCTTTTCAAAAGAATTTACTGCACTAGTTGATAGCGGTGCAGATTTAAATTGCATTCAGGAAGGTTTAATACCTACTAGGTATTTTGAGAAAACATCTCATGTCCTTCGTTCTGCTAATGGAGAAAAACTAGATATAAGTTTTAAACTCCCCAATGCTTTTATTTGCAAAAATAAATGTTGCATTCCAATGAGTTTTCTTTTGGTTAAAAATATTTCTAATCAAATAATTTTGGGTACACCTTTTTTAAAGAAAATATTTCCTTTAAAATTGGTTAATGAAAAAGGTTTTTCTGGAGTCTTTAATGGTAAAGATTTAACTTTTCAGTTTATAACTGAACCGTTTTCCAGAATGCTGAATCAACTTCAGGATTTGATTGTTAATAAAAATAATCAAATTAATTTTCTTAAGGAAGAAATTGTTAGTCTTAATATAGATGAACAATTGCGAAATCCTAAATTAAAGGAAAAAATTGCTTTAATTGAAACAGGTTTAATTGTTTCTGTTTGCAATGATCATCCGAATGCTTTTTGGAATAGAAAGAAGCATATTGTTGATTTGCCTTATGATGATTCATTTGATGGTAGTATTCCTACTAAGGCTAGGCCGTGTCAAATGAATAGTGAAACTTTGGTTTATTGCAAAAAAGAAATAGAGTCTTTATTGCATAAAGGGTTAATTAGACCTACCAAGTCTGCTTGGTCCTGCACTGCATTCTATGTGAATAAACACAGTGAGCAAGAACGTGGTGCACTTAGATTGGTCATTAATTATAAGCCTCTTAATAAAGCCTTAAAATGGATTAAGTACCCAATCCCCAATAAAAAAGATTTGCTTGATAGATTATTCAGTGCAAATATCTTTTCCAAATTTGATTTAAAATCTGGATATTGGCAGATTCAAATAGCTGAGTCTGATAGGTTTAAAACTGCCTTCAATGTTCCTTTTGGGCAATATGAATGGAATGTTATGCCTTTTGGTCTGAAGAATGCCCCTTCAGAATTCCAGAAGATTATGAATGATATCTTCAATCCTTATAGTGATTTCATAATTGTTTACATCGATGATATATTGGTGTTTTCTAATAATATAGAAATGCATTTTAAACATTTACATGTGTTTAAACAGGTCATGATAAATAGTGGTCTGGTCATTTCTAAGCCCAAAATGGTTTTATGTCAAACCAAAATTAAATTTTTGGGTCATTTCATTGAAAAAGGTAATATCATACCTATTGATAGGAGTATTGAGTTTGCATCTAAATTTCCTGATGTTATTCTTGATAAAACTCAATTGCAAAGGTTTTTAGGGAGTCTTAATTACATTTCTCCTTATTATAAAAATCTTGCTGATGATACTGCATGCTTACATGATAGGCTTAAGAAATTGCCTAAGCCTTGGAATGATGAGCACACACAATCTGTAATTAGGATTAAGAATAGGGTTAAAGAATTGCCTTGCCTTATGTTATCTAATCCTAATTGGGAGAAAATCATTGAAACTGATGCATCTGATATTGGTTTTGGTGGTATTTTAAAACAAGTTAATCCTAGTAATAAACAGGAAATTCTTGTTAGATTTTATTCTGGTAAATGGAATTCAAGCCAGTTTAATTATGCTACTGTAGTCAAAGAAATTTTTGCTATAGTAAAATGTGTTCTTAAATTTCAAGATGACTTGTATAATCAATTTTTTATTATAAAAACTGATTGTCAAGCTGCACAATTCATGTTTAATAAAGATTTTAAACATAATGTTTCAAAGCAAATGTTTGCGAGGTGGCAATCTTATTTAGCCCCTTTTGATTTTAAAATTGTTTATAAGAAAGGGAATGAGAATTATCTCCCTGACTTCTTAACAAGAGAATTCTTGCAGGGCTAATGGAAGCTGGATATTCCCCTTTCTCCAATAGAGGAGGATGGCGTAATTCTTCCAATAGAGGAAGAGGCAGAAATGTTAATGTTCCTAAGCCGCCATTAATACAACATGGCAAAATGAAGCTAATAGAAGCTTCTTCTGACCGTTCTTTTGGTCAAGCCACCCAATTTCCCCAATATTTTTGTGATCCAATGTTCACAGACCCAAATTTGCTAGCCGAATTCATGAAATTCCAGCAAACTAAAGCAGCAGAAGAAAATAAATCTTCTGGCTCTTCATCCAGCCAAACCCAATCCCAAGCCGAAGGATCTAATAAAAGACCTTCTTATGTTAATGTGGCTGCTCATATTGAAACCGTGGTTGATGAGGATAGCCTTGTCACCTTTGAGCAGAAATCTGTCAAGGACCCAATTTTGGTTCTTGAGAAGTCCGATCTCAAATGGAGAGATCAGCCCTGGAAATTGTTCCAGAGGTATTTGGATGTCGCCTCATATCCTGCTGGTTCTTACAAGAACAGGTCTTTTTATGAGAATATACTCATAAGCTCTGGTTCTGCAGAGGTCAAGCATAATGAAGCTAATACGCAAGAAAAAATGAATTTCGCGTATAGTAGGATCATAATTAAAAAGATCATTTCAATTGAGGAATGGGGTATCTCTTCATTAAAAGAGAAAGAATTATTCATTAACCAGGGTATAATTAAATACACCTTTTGGGATTATATCCAGGCATTTTCTAATGCGCTGTTATATGAAAACAGTAGGAGGAAGCATACTTGGTTTATTAAGGTATGCCCAGAAGTCTTCAATAATGGACTTCCCAATTGGTTTTTTGATTGGTGGCAATTCCACGGTCCCTCAGAAAAAATTTTACCAGATCAATTCAGAAGGGGATTTGAGGAATGGAAAAAATATGCCCCGTCCTTATTACAGGAAGAGGATAGTGATAGAGCCTCGTTTCAATTTTATTCAGAATTTGGTATCCCATGGATATGGAAATGGTGTCCAGAAGTTGGGGTAAATCAGTTCAACAATCCATGTTTGCAAAGAACATATTATTGCAAATGGTGGAATAAAATGCTTCAGTTCGATAAAAATACAAAACGAATTGAAGGAAAAGAAACCCTTGATAATGTAAACTTAATGACCCAGGTTTACAAAGAAAAATTCGACAAGGATCAACAAAAGGAGGCATCGTCAAACCTTAAGTGTTCACGGATCTTTAACAACAATAAAGAAACCGCCAAATCGGGAGAACTTTACCCAAGACTTTAACACAACTGACATAGATCTGTTCCGTCCAAAGCCCACAAACGCCTACCCCGGCTAACAAGGGCATACAAGGGACAACAGAAATATTCAGTGGTCAAGGTCCTTAGAACCCGAAAGGGGAGAGATCCGGATAACAGCATCAGGGTAATGATTTATAAACGTAAATCGAAATCAAATACCTACATCACAGTCCAAACTACTTGATTAACCATGATTTAAACAAACAACATCTTTATCATGTCTATTTAACACTGAACCCCTTAGCCTTGCATTAGGCTAGGGAAAACCGAAAATAAAAAGGGGGGAAAAGAGAGGGGTTACCTCTTCGGACACCACGAACTGAAGGAAGATATTTCCTTCCTCTTCTCTTCTTTAATTTACAAATTAAAACTATATTAATTACAATTCAACTATTACAAAATCAGATTAAAAGAGTAAGAAAACTATAGAGAGTATGCGTGCGAAAACTCTTTTAACAAATGATCCTAACGTCTACTTATAAACAAAAGAATGGTACTGTGCGGACTTCAAAATTTTCGAATCCGCAACAGTGACCAACAGTAAAGTACTATTTACTTTACCGAAAGTCAAAAGTGAACAGTGATTTACTATTCACTTTCAAAAAGTGCACAGTGAAAACACTATTGTTTTCCCCAGAAGCAACTATTTGCTTCACAAACCAATTACATCAATTACAACTTATTTTGTTGTTCCATGTCAGCAATAAATTTTCTGACAGCTTCTTCAGAAGGAACATTATCCTCTGGATCCTGAGCTTCTTGAAAATCTTCTACTCTTGAAGTAGATTTGGAGCTCATTGATGCAGTCTCACTGGCGGATTGATCTTCCTCAGTGTCTGAGCTATTTTCTTCAAACTGTCCTACTTGCTCTTGGACCATTTTGAAGACTTCATTCATCAAATCGGCCTTGGACATTTTCCCTTTGCGCCGACGAATTTTTCCAGAGGCTAGACCCAAAATTGACGATGCCTCCTTTTGTTGATCCTTGTCGAATTTTTCTTTGTAAACCTGGGTCATTAAGTTTACATTATCAAGGGTTTCTTTTCCTTCAATTCGTTTTGTATTTTTATCGAACTGAAGCATTTTATTCCACCATTTGCAATAATATGTTCTTTGCAAACATGGATTGTTGAACTGATTTACCCCAACTTCTGGACACCATTTCCATATCCATGGGATACCAAATTCTGAATAAAATTGAAACGAGGCTCTATCACTATCCTCTTCCTGTAATAAGGACGGTGCATATTTTTTCCATTCCTCAAATCCCTTTCTGAATTGATCTGGTAGAATTTTTTCTGAGGGACCGTGGAATTGCCACCAATCAAAAAACCAATTGGGAAGTCCATTATTGAAGACTTCTGGGCATACCTTAATAAACCAAGTATGCTTCCTCCTACTGTTTTCATATAACAGCGCATTAGAAAATGCCTGGATATAATCCCAAAAGGTGTATTTAATTATACCCTGGTTAATGAATAATTCTTTCTCTTTTAATGAAGAGATACCCCATTCCTCAATTGAAATGATCTTTTTAATTATGATCCTACTATACGCGAAATTCATTTTTTCTTGCGTATTAGCTTCATTATGCTTGACCTCTGCAGAACCAGAGCTTATGAGTATATTCTCATAAAAAGACCTGTTCTTGTAAGAACCAGCAGGATATGAGGCGACATCCAAATACCTCTGGAACAATTTCCAGGGCTGATCTCTCCATTTGAGATCGGACTTCTCAAGAACCAAAATTGGGTCCTTGACAGATTTCTGCTCAAAGGTGACAAGGCTATCCTCATCAACCACGGTTTCAATATGAGCAGCCACATTAACATAAGAAGGTCTTTTATTAGATCCTTCGGCTTGGGATTGGGTTTGGCTGGATGAAGAGCCAGAAGATTTATTTTCTTCTGCTGCTTTAGTTTGCTGGAATTTCATGAATTCGGCTAGCAAATTTGGGTCTGTGAACATTGGATCACAAAAATATTGGGGAAATTGGGTGGCTTGACCAAAAGAACGGTCAGAAGAAGCTTCTATTAGCTTCATTTTGCCATGTTGTATTAATGGCGGCTTAGGAACATTAACATTTCTGCCTCTTCCTCTATTGGAAGAATTACGCCATCCTCCTCTATTGGAGAAAGGGGAATATCCAGCTTCCATTAGCCCTGCAAGAATTCTCTTGTTAAGAAGTCAGGGAGATAATTCTCATTCCCTTTCTTATAAACAATTTTAAAATCAAAAGGGGCTAAATAAGATTGCCACCTCGCAAACATTTGCTTTGAAACATTATGTTTAAAATCTTTATTAAACATGAATTGTGCAGCTTGACAATCAGTTTTTATAATAAAAAATTGATTATACAAGTCATCTTGAAATTTAAGAACACATTTTACTATAGCAAAAATTTCTTTGACTACAGTAGCATAATTAAACTGGCTTGAATTCCATTTACCAGAATAAAATCTAACAAGAATTTCCTGTTTATTACTAGGATTAACTTGTTTTAAAATACCACCAAAACCAATATCAGATGCATCAGTTTCAATGATTTTCTCCCAATTAGGATTAGATAACATAAGGCAAGGCAATTCTTTAACCCTATTCTTAATCCTAATTACAGATTGTGTGTGCTCATCATTCCAAGGCTTAGGCAATTTCTTAAGCCTATCATGTAAGCATGCAGTATCATCAGCAAGATTTTTATAATAAGGAGAAATGTAATTAAGACTCCCTAAAAACCTTTGCAATTGAGTTTTATCAAGAATAACATCAGGAAATTTAGATGCAAACTCAATACTCCTATCAATAGGTATGATATTACCTTTTTCAATGAAATGACCCAAAAATTTAATTTTGGTTTGACATAAAACCATTTTGGGCTTAGAAATGACCAGACCACTATTTATCATGACCTGTTTAAACACATGTAAATGTTTAAAATGCATTTCTATATTATTAGAAAACACCAATATATCATCGATGTAAACAATTATGAAATCACTATAAGGATTGAAGATATCATTCATAATCTTCTGGAATTCTGAAGGGGCATTCTTCAGACCAAAAGGCATAACATTCCATTCATATTGCCCAAAAGGAACATTGAAGGCAGTTTTAAACCTATCAGACTCAGCTATTTGAATCTGCCAATATCCAGATTTTAAATCAAATTTGGAAAAGATATTTGCACTGAATAATCTATCAAGCAAATCTTTTTTATTGGGGATTGGGTACTTAATCCATTTTAAGGCTTTATTAAGAGGCTTATAATTAATGACCAATCTAAGTGCACCACGTTCTTGCTCACTGTGTTTATTCACATAGAATGCAGTGCAGGACCAAGCAGACTTGGTAGGTCTAATTAACCCTTTATGCAATAAAGACTCTATTTCTTTTTTGCAATAAACCAAAGTTTCACTATTCATTTGACACGGCCTAGCCTTAGTAGGAATACTACCATCAAATGAATCATCATAAGGCAAATCAACAATATGCTTCTTTCTATTCCAAAAAGCATTCGGATGATCATTGCAAACAGAAACAATTAAACCTGTTTCAATTAAAGCAATTTTTTCCTTTAATTTAGGATTTCGCAATTGTTCATCTATATTAAGACTAACAATTTCTTCCTTAAGAAAATTAATTTGATTATTTTTATTAACAATCAAATCCTGAAGTTGATTTATCATTCTGGAAAACGGTTCAGTTATAAACTGAAAAGTTAAATCTTTACCATTAAAGACTCCAGAAAAACCTTTTTCATTAACCATTTTTAAAGGAAATATTTTCTTTAAAAAAGGTGTACCCAAAATTATTTGGTTAGAAATATTTTTAACCAAAAGAAAACTCATTGGAATGCAACATTTATTTTTGCAAATAAAAGCATTGGGGAGTTTAAAACTTATATCTAGTTTTTCTCCATTAGCAGAACGAAGGACATGAGATGTTTTCTCAAAATACCTAGTAGGTATTAAACCTTCCTGAATGCAATTTAAATCTGCACCGCTATCAACTAGTGCAGTAAATTCTTTTGAAAAGCTATTTCCAATTAAAAGCTTTATTTTAATTAACCATTTCTGAGAAGTAACTACCTCTAATTTAGATAGAAAATCATCAGACAAATTATTAAACTGAAAATTATCAGGTACCTCAAACATATCATTCAGTTTGAACAGAGACAAATTAGGTTTATTGGGGGAATTGGGGACAGGGAAAACAGGTAGAGAAGCAGGCAAAGAGGAAGGCACTATTTGCTTTCCTTGAGCAATCTCTATTTTCCTAATTCTATCCTCAAGAAATCTATTATTTCTTTTCAATTCATTAATCTCATTTTTAAGACTAATAACCTCTTTATTAAGGTCAACAATAGTAGTAGGTGAGCTATGCTTATTCCTACTTTCTAGCATTTTGTACACCTCTGTCATTGAGTATGGTTCATTATTACCACCTATCCTATTTTCATTAATAGAATTAGATGTACTAGGTTCATTACCTATGCTATCAATGATTTTAGATCTAAGAATTGGATCCTTAATCATTTTTAACAATTCAAAAGCGCTATTATCAGAAATAACATTAATAACACCTTCATTAAATTGTGCCATAATATGATTGACATTCATATCAGATTCAGAACTACTATTTGCAGAATCAGAATCAATAGAATTAACAGTTCCATCACAATCAGATTTCATGCAATTCAAATCATTATTGAAATCAGAAAATGCATGATCAGAATTATCTTCTTCATCAGAAGATTCAAGCATCAATTTGCACAAAACATCCTTGATATTATCATCAATATCTAAGCTCCTAATTTTTTCTCTCATTTTACAATTATCAGCATAATGTCCTATTTTTCCACATTTCCAACAGGCACCATGCTTTCTAAATTTTCTAAACATTTTTCTTTTATCAGAATTATGTTTATCTTTTCTCAATTTTTTCTTTTCCAATTTTTGAGAAGACCTAGCCCTATGTGACCTATGTCTACTCTTTTTATCAGGTTTGGATTTACCTTGTGGTTTATTATCAATTACCGAAATATTTAAATCAGAAAACTTTTTATTTATAAGTTTTTCTAATTCAGATAAATTCCTGAGTTTGAAATCATGAATCTCAGGGGGAGGTTGAATTGTTGGCATTGAAATAATTTCAGTTACCGGGGTGATAGAAACAGATTTTTCCAAAATCATTTTCTTCATTTGATTAACCTGTTCTTCTAAATCACCTATCAATTTATTGGTTTTATTAACCTGGTTTAGAATTAAATTGAGCCTATTATCAAGCCCATACATACTTTCACCTAACACATTAAGGTAAAGAGCAGCATAATTACCTTGTTTTACCAAGTTATTAAGATGACCAATTGTGACATTAAACTGACCACCTTCCAACAATTTATTGAAAGCAGTAAAAGGAATATCCTTAGATCCTTCAACATGAAATGCATCCTGGGGAGGGAATATACATTTTTCTTTCCTTCCAGAATCAAACACATAAGTTCTTTCCAGAACTGCAATATATGGTTCCACATAAGAAACCACAAACCATGCAACAAAAGGTACTAATTGATTTTTTTCAGAAACGAATTTATAAAACTCTTCCTGAAAACCATTTTGTTGTTTTATGGTAAAGCTTTCAAAAAACCATTTTCTAAAAACTTCCCATCTTTCTTTAAGAAACTCAGTTTTTATTAACTGACGAGCATTTGAACCTTTTGAAAAATCTATTTTTTCTTGATTCATTTAAAACCATTTTTTAAACGCGAGTATTTCTCACAGAAAAGTCCATTTCAGACTCAGTAAGTTCAACAGACTCATCGCTATTATTACGAGGAATACCATGAACAATGTTATTTTGAGAAATTTTTAATTTTTCAAATCTAGTTTCCAGATTATTATCTGTCCTAGATTCATTTACTCTAGATGTAGACGCTCTAGTTATATTAGGCGATTCTACAACATAATCAATTGGATCAAACACAGAAAAAGAAGATCGATTAGATCTTGACGAATTAAGTGCAGTGTGTGCAGTGCGATCAATTGGTTTAAATTGAATAGAGACATCACCATCGGGCGTTTGAACTATTCTATCAATATCAGTCTGAATAACAGGCTGAATTGGAACAACATTCTCCATTAACCAATTATTAGGAAACTGAATTTCATTCCATTTAATAGGTTTCCTAGTTGTAATTTGAGACTTATTAAAATTAGATTCAATTAGAATAGTCTCATTCTTATCCAGATTCATAACCTTACACATTGGATTTAATGTAAAGCAAGGCTTAAAATATACACGGTAACAAACACACATTACATCAGTACCGGGCATATAATTAAATCCATGCAACTTAACATTTAAAGTTAAAGCATGTAAGATATTTTCATCCATAATCGAAAGTGCAAGATTAGGATAAACATTAAAATATACTGGACCATGGGCCAAACTAGATTGAATAACACCCATGATTGATTTTTTCCAGTCAAGATTACGTGCATCACGTAACACAGCAATAAAACTCTCTGGTAAATTATCCAGAGCCATGGTTTTGTGAAGAACATCTTTTGACTGTTTATTTAACACTATTTCCTAAAAAAATGAGTTTTTTTAAAGGGAAATCCTCTTTAATTAAAAATTCACAGCTGGAGGAAATAGATCTTCCAAAGAATTTGGATTTATTAAATAAATGGACCATTCCAAAAGTGGATCCGAAGGTAATTTATCAATTCGGAACTTTTGAAAAAATAAGTTTTAAACAAGTTGTTAAAACAACTGAGGAAATTGTTCCTATTCATAAAGATGATATATCGTTACAATTATTGCACAGATCTGATATTGATAGATATAGATCTGAGTTTAAATTCTTGCATATCGGTTTAATTCAAGTTGCTTTTTAATTTCTTCATTAACCTGTTTGATATATGATCTATCATCTAGGTTATCATCAATTACCGAAATATTTAAATCAGAAAACTTTTTATTTATAAGTTTTTCTAATTCAGATAAATTCCTGAGTTTGAAATCATGGATCTCAGGAGGAGGTTGAATTGTTGGCATTGAAATAATTTCAGTTACCGGGGTGATAGAAACAGATTTTTCCAAAATCATTTTCTTCATTTGATTAACCTGTTCTTCTAAATCACCTATCAATTTATTGGTTTTATTAACCTGGTTTAGAATTAAATTGAGCCTATTATCAAGCCCATACATACTTTCACCTAACACATTAAGGTAAAGAGCAGCATAATTCCCTTGTTTTACCAAGTTATTAAGATGATATATCGTTACAATTATTGCACAGATCTGATATTGATAGATATAGATCTGAGTTTAAATTCTTGCATATCGGTTTAATTCAAGTTGCTTTTAAGCCCTTGACTCTGGATAATTTACCAGAGAGTTTTATTGCTGTGTTACGTGATGCACGTAATCTTGACTGGAAAAAATCAATCATGGGTGTTATTCAATCTAGTTTGGCCCATGGTCCAGTATATTTTAATGTTTATCCTAATCTTGCACTTTCGATTATGGATGAAAATATCTTACATGCTTTAACTTTAAATGTTAAGTTGCATGGATTTAATTATATGCCCGGTACTGATGTAATGTGTGTTTGTTACCGTGTATATTTTAAGCCTTGCTTTACATTAAATCCAATGTGTAAGGTTATGAATTTGGATAATAATGAGACTATTCTAATTGAATCTAATTTTAATAAGTCTCAAATTACAACTAGGAAACCTATTAAATGGAATGAAATTCAGTTTCCTAATAATTGGTTAATGGAGAATGTTGTTCCAATTCAGCCTGTTATTCAGACTGATATTGATAGAATAGTTCAAACGCCCGATGGTGATGTCTCTATTCAATTTAAACCAATTGATCGCACTGCACACACTGCACTTAATTCGTCAAGATCTAATCGATCTTCTTTTTCTGTGTTTGATCCAATTGATTATGTTGTAGAATCGCCTAATATAACTAGAGCGTCTACATCTAGAGTAAATGAATCTAGGACAGATAATAATCTGGAAACTAGATTTGAAAAATTAAAAATTTCTCAAAATAACATTGTTCATGGTATTCCTCGTAATAATAGCGATGAGTCTGTTGAACTTACTGAGTCTGAAATGGACTTTTCTGTGAGAAATACTCGCGTTTAAAAAATGGTTTTAAATGAATCAAGAAAAAATAGATTTTTCAAAAGGTTCAAATGCTCGTCAGTTAATAAAAACTGAGTTTCTTAAAGAAAGATGGGAAGTTTTTAATTGCAAACAGAAACAATTAAACCTGTTTCAATTAAAGCAATTTTTTCCTTTAATTTAGGATTTCGCAATTGTTCATCTATATTAAGACTAACAATTTCTTCCTTAAGAAAATTAATTTGATTATTTTTATTAACAATCAAATCCTGAAGTTGATTCAGCATTCTGGAAAACGGTTCAGTTATAAACTGAAAAGTTAAATCTTTACCATTAAAGACTCCAGAAAAACCTTTTTCATTAACCATTTTTAAAGGAAATATTTTCTTTAAAAAAGGTGTACCCAAAATTATTTGGTTAGAAATATTTTTAACCAAAAGAAAACTCATTGGAATGCAACATTTATTTTTGCAAATAAAAGCATTGGGGAGTTTAAAACTTATATCTAGTTTTTCTCCATTAGCAGAACGAAGGACATGAGATGTTTTCTCAAAATACCTAGTAGGTATTAAACCTTCCTGAATGCAATTTAAATCTGCACCGCTATCAACTAGTGCAGTAAATTCTTTTGAAAAGCTATTTCCAATTAAAAGCTTTATTTTAATTAACCATTTCTGAGAAGTAACTACCTCTAATTTAGATAGAAAATCATCAGACAAATTATTAAACTGAAAATTATCAGGTACCTCAAACATATCATTCAGTTTGAACAGAGACAAATTAGGTTTATTGGGGGAATTGGGGACAGGGAAAACAGGTAGAGAAGCAGGCAAAGAGGAAGGCACTATTTGCTTTCCTTGAGCAATCTCTATTTTCCTAATTCTATCCTCAAGAAATCTATTATTTCTTTTCAATTCATTAATCTCATTTTTAAGACTAATAACCTCTTTATTAAGGTCAACAATAGTAGTAGGTGAGCTATGCTTATTCCTACTTTCTAGCATTTTGTACACCTCTGTCATTGAGTATGGTTCATTATTACCACCTATCCTATTTTCATTAATAGAATTAGATGTACTAGGTTCATTACCTATGCTATCAATGATTTTAGATCTAAGAATTGGATCCTTAATCATTTTTAACAATTCAAAAGCGCTATTATCAGAAATAACATTAATAACACCTTCATTAAATTGTGCCATAATATGATTGACATTCATATCAGATTCAGAACTACTATTTGCAGAATCAGAATCAATAGAATTAACAGTTCCATCACAATCAGATTTCATGCAATTCAAATCATTATTGAAATCAGAAAATGCATGATCAGAATTATCTTCTTCATCAGAAGATTCAAGCATCAATTTGCACAAAACATCCTTGATATTATCATCAATATCTAAGCTCCTAATTTTTTCTCTCATTTTACAATTATCAGCATAATGTCCTATTTTACCACATTTCCAACAGGCACCATGCTTTCTAAATTTTTTAAACATTTTTCTTTTATCAGAATCATGTTTATCTTTTCTCAATTTTTTCTTTTCCAATTTTTGAGAAGACCTAGCCCTATGTGACCTATGTCTACTCTTTTTATCAGGTTTGGATTTACCTTGTGGTTTATTATCAATTAGTTTAGGATTCTCCATCCCAAACTGACCACAGAATTGACCTAACTGTTGTTTTTCAGCTAAGTTATTCTTTTTTATTTGTCGGTTCAGTTTTATCTCATTGCATAAACCTAAACCTTCTTGGATGCAAGTTGCAATTAACTTACCATAAGTGCATTTGTCATAGTCTATACTAGACTCATTCTGCCTAAGAGTTTTTCTAACCCTTTCTGCAAATAATGAAGGCAGACCATCTATAAATTTAGATTTCCAGTGGGTACTATTAACCTCTGGGAGTTCCATTACTCTAGACATAAAAGTATCCTTGTACCACCTAAATGAAGTGAGACTTTGACACTTTAAACCATTTAACAGGGTCCTAATATACTCATTATTATTAGTCCACCTGCCAGTAAAATGCTCAATAATAGTAACAATTAAAGTATACACAGCATTTTGATTATCTGTGTTAGATGATCCTTCCTGTTCTAATTTAACAGCTCCTAGGATTTCATCTTTACAAGCACTGGTTAAATAATTATCCCACCAGCCTTTTATTTGACCAGTGAACCCAGCCACAATCATTTGGGCAACACTTCTGTCATCATTGCCATTATTCTTACAGATAGTAGAATACATAAGCATACGATGCACAAGATTGTAAATATGACGTTCAGCAAAACCATCTAAATTCCATTCATAGATATGTTTGCCAGAAAACGAATTATTGGTAATTAGATCCTGTTCCTCATGCAAAACATCAATTGGTGAGGGTCGAGGATAATAATAAGTTCTTAGTGTAGGCCTATCAGCATACCTAAGTTTATTAATTTCTTCATTAACCTGTTTGATATATGATCTATCATCTAGGTTATCATCAATTACCGAAATATTTAAATCAGAAAACTTTTTATTTATAAGTTTTTCTAATTCAGATAAATTCCTGAGTTTGAAATCATGGATCTCAGGAGGAGGTTGAATTGTTGGCATTGAAATAATTTCAGTTACCGGGGTGATAGAAACAGATTTTTCCAAAATCATTTTCTTCATTTGATTAACCTGTTCTTCTAAATCACCTATCAATTTATTGGTTTTATTAACCTGGTTTAGAATTAAATTGAGCCTATTATCAAGCCCATACATACTTTCACCTAACACATTAAGGTAAAGAGCAGCATAATTCCCTTGTTTTACCAAGTTATTAAGATGACCAATTGTGACATTAAACTGACCACCTTCCAACAATTTATTGAAAGCAGTAAAAGGAATTTCCTTAGATCCTTCAACATGAAATGCATCCTGGGGAGGGAATATACATTTTTCTTTCCTTCCAGAATCAAACACATAAGTTCTTTCCAGAACTGCAATATATGGTTCCACATAAGAAACCACAAACCATGCAACAAAAGGTACTAATTGATTTTTTTCCGAAACGAATTTATAAAACTCTTCCTGAAAACCATTTTGTTGTTTTATGGTAAAGCTTTCAAAAAACCATTTTCTAAAAACTTCCCATCTTTCTTTAAGAAACTCAGTTTTTATTAACTGACGAGCATTTGAACCTTTTGAAAAATCTATTTTTTCTTGATTCATTTAAAACCATTTTTTAAACGCGAGTATTTCTCACAGAAAAGTCCATTTCAGACTCAGTAAGTTCAACAGACTCATCGCTATTATTACGAGGAATACCATGAACAATGTTATTTTGAGAAATTTTTAATTTTTCAAATCTAGTTTCCAGATTATTATCTGTCCTAGATTCATTTACTCTAGATGTAGACGCTCTAGTTATATTAGGCGATTCTACAACATAATCAATTGGATCAAACACAGAAAATCAAAATGCTGTGTATACTTTAATTGTTACTATTATTGAGCATTTTACTGGCAGGTGGACTAATAATAATGAGTATATTAGGACCCTGTTAAATGGTTTAAAGTGTCAAAGTCTCACTTCATTTAGGTGGTACAAGGATACTTTTATGTCTAGAGTAATGGAACTCCCAGAGGTTAATAGTACCCACTGGAAATCTAAATTTATAGATGGTCTGCCTTCATTATTTGCAGAAAGGGTTAGAAAAACTCTTAGGCAGAATGAGTCTAGTATAGACTATGACAAATGCACTTATGGTAAGTTAATTGCAACTTGCATCCAAGAAGGTTTAGGTTTATGCAATGAGATAAAACTGAACCAACAAATAAAAAAGAATAACTTAGCTGAAAAACAACAGTTAGGTCAATTCTGTGGTCAGTTTGGGATGGAGAATCCTAAACTAATTGATAATAAACCACAAGGTAAATCCAAACCTGATAAAAAGAGTAGACATAGGTCACATAGGGCTAGGTCTTCTCAAAAATTGGAAAAGAAAAAATTGAGAAAAGATAAACATGATTCTGATAAAAGAAAAATGTTTAAAAAATTTAGAAAGCATGGTGCCTGTTGGAAATGTGGTAAAATAGGACATTATGCTGATAATTGTAAAATGAGAGAAAAAATTAGGAGCTTAGATATTGATGATAATATCAAGGATGTTTTGTGCAAATTGATGCTTGAATCTTCTGATGAAGAAGATAATTCTGATCATGCATTTTCTGATTTCAATAATGATTTGAATTGCATGAAATCTGATTGTGATGGAACTGTTAATTCTATTGATTCTGATTCTGCAAATAGTAGTTCTGAATCTGATATGAATGTCAATCATATTATGGCACAATTTAATGAAGGTGTTATTAATGTTATTTCTGATAATAGCGCTTTTGAATTGTTAAAAATGATTAAGGATCCAATTCTTAGATCTAAAATCATTGATAGCATAGGTAATGAACCTAGTACATCTAATTCTATTAATGAAAATAGGATAGGTGGTAATAATGAACCATACTCAATGACAGAGGTGTACAAAATGCTAGAAAGTAGGAATAAGCATAGCTCACCTACTACTATTGTTGACCTTAATAAAGAGGTTATTAGTCTTAAAAATGAGATTAATGAATTGAAAAGAAATAATAGATTTCTTGAGGATAGAATTAGGAAAATAGAGATTGCTCAAGGAAAGCAAATAGTGCCTTCCTCTTTGCCTGCTTCTCTACCTGTTTTCCCTGTCCCCAATTCCCCCAATAAACCTAATTTGTCTCTGTTCAAACTGAATGATATGTTTGAGGTACCTGATAATTTTCAGTTTAATAATTTGTCTGATGATTTTCTATCTAAATTAGAGGTAGTTACTTCTCAGAAATGGTTAATTAAAATAAAGCTTTTAATTGGAAATAGCTTTTCAAAAGAATTTACTGCACTAGTTGATAGCGGTGCAGATTTAAATTGCATTCAGGAAGGTTTAATACCTACTAGGTATTTTGAGAAAACATCTCATGTCCTTCGTTCTGCTAATGGAGAAAAACTAGATATAAGTTTTAAACTCCCCAATGCTTTTATTTGCAAAAATAAATGTTGCATTCCAATGAGTTTTCTTTTGGTTAAAAATATTTCTAACCAAATAATTTTGGGTACACCTTTTTTAAAGAAAATATTTCCTTTAAAAATGGTTAATGAAAAAGGTTTTTCTGGAGTCTTTAATGGTAAAGATTTAACTTTTCAGTTTATAACTGAACCGTTTTCCAGAATGCTGAATCAACTTCAGGATTTGATTGTTAATAAAAATAATCAAATTAATTTTCTTAAGGAAGAAATTGTTAGTCTTAATATAGATGAACAATTGCGAAATCCTAAATTAAAGGAAAAAATTGCTTTAATTGAAACAGGTTTAATTGTTTCTGTTTGCAATTAAAAACTTCCCATCTTTCTTTAAGAAACTCAGTTTTTATTAACTGACGAGCATTTGAACCTTTTGAAAAATCTATTTTTTCTTGATTCATTTAAAACCATTTTTTAAACGCGAGTATTTCTCACAGAAAAGTCCATTTCAGACTCAGTAAGTTCAACAGACTCATCGCTATTATTACGAGGAATACCATGAACAATGTTATTTTGAGAAATTTTTAATTTTTCAAATCTAGTTTCCAGATTATTATCTGTCCTAGATTCATTTACTCTAGATGTAGACGCTCTAGTTATATTAGGCGATTCTACAACATAATCAATTGGATCAAACACAGAAAAAGAAGATCGATTAGATCTTGACGAATTAAGTGCAGTGTGTGCAGTGCGATCAATTGGTTTAAATTGAATAGAGACATCACCATCGGGCGTTTGAACTATTCTATCAATATCAGTCTGAATAACAGGCTGAATTGGAACAACATTCTCCATTAACCAATTATTAGGAAACTGAATTTCATTCCATTTAATAGGTTTCCTAGTTGTAATTTGAGACTTATTAAAATTAGATTCAATTAGAATAGTCTCATTATTATCCAAATTCATAACCTTACACATTGGATTTAATGTAAAGCAAGGCTTAAAATATACACGGTAACAAACACACATTACATCAGTACCGGGCATATAATTAAATCCATGCAACTTAACATTTAAAGTTAAAGCATGTAAGATATTTTCATCCATAATCGAAAGTGCAAGATTAGGATAAACATTAAAATATACTGGACCATGGGCCAAACTAGATTGAATAACACCCATGATTGATTTTTTCCAGTCAAGATTACGTGCATCACGTAACACAGCAATAAAACTCTCTGGTAAATTATCCAGAGTCAAGGGCTTAAAAGCAACTTGAATTAAACCGATATGCAAGAATTTAAACTCAGATCTATATCTATCAATATCAGATCTGTGCAATAATTGTAACGATATATCATCTTAATAACTTGGTAAAACAAGGGAATTATGCTGCTCTTTACCTTAATGTGTTAGGTGAAAGTATGTATGGGCTTGATAATAGGCTCAATTTAATTCTAAACCAGGTTAATAAAACCAATAAATTGATAGGTGATTTAGAAGAACAGGTTAATCAAATGAAGAAAATGATTTTGGAAAAATCTGTTTCTATCACCCCGGTAACTGAAATTATTTCAATGCCAACAATTCAACCTCCTCCTGAGATCCATGATTTCAAACTCAGGAATTTATCTGAATTAGAAAAACTTATAAATAAAAAGTTTTCTGATTTAAATATTTCGGTAATTGATGATAACCTAGATGATAGATCATATATCAAACAGGTTAATGAAGAAATTAAAAAGCAACTTGAATTAAACCGATATGCAAGAATTTAAACTCAGATCTATATCTATCAATATCAGATCTGTGCAATAATTGTAACGATATATCATCTTTATGAATAGGAACAATTTCCTCAGTTGTTTTAACAACTTGTTTAAAACTTATTTTTTCAAAAGTTCCGAATTGATAAATTACCTTCGGATCCACTTTTGGAATGGTCCATTTATTTAATAAATCCAAATTCTTTGGAAGATCTATTTCCTCCAGCTGTGAATTTTTAATTAAAGAGGATTTCCCTTTAAAAAAACTCATTTTTTTAGGAAATAGTGTTAAATAAACAGTCAAAAGATGTTCTTCACAAAACCATGGCTCTGGATAATTTACCAGAGAGTTTTATTGCTGTGTTACGTGATGCACGTAATCTTGACTGGAAAAAATCAATCATGGGTGTTATTCAATCTAGTTTGGCCCATGGTCCAGTATATTTTAATGTTTATCCTAATCTTGCACTTTCGATTATGGATGAAAATATCTTACATGCTTTAACTTTAAATGTTAAGTTGCATGGATTTAATTATATGCCCGGTACTGATGTAATGTGTGTTTGTTACCGTGTATATTTTAAGCCTTGCTTTACATTAAATCCAATGTGTAAGGTTATGAATCTGGATAAGAATGAGACTATTCTAATTGAATCTAATTTTAATAAGTCTCAAATTACAACTAGGAAACCTATTAAATGGAATGAAATTCAGTTTCCTAATAATTGGTTAATGGAGAATGTTGTTCCAATTCAGCCTGTTATTCAGACTGATATTGATAGAATAGTTCAAACGCCCGATGGTGATGTCTCTATTCAATTTAAACCAATTGATCGCACTGCACACACTGCACTTAATTCGTCAAGATCTAATCGATCTTCTTTTTCTGTGTTTGATCCAATTGATTATGTTGTAGAATCGCCTAATATAACTAGAGCGTCTACATCTAGAGTAAATGAATCTAGGACAGATAATAATCTGGAAACTAGATTTGAAAAATTAAAAATTTCTCAAAATAACATTGTTCATGGTATTCCTCGTAATAATAGCGATGAGTCTGTTGAACTTACTGAGTCTGAAATGGACTTTTCTGTGAGAAATACTCGCGTTTAAAAAATGGTTTTAAATGAATCAAGAAAAAATAGATTTTTCAAAAGGTTCAAATGCTCGTCAGTTAATAAAAACTGAGTTTCTTAAAGAAAGATGGGAAGTTTTTAGAAAATGGTTTTTTGAAAGCTTTACCATAAAACAACAAAATGGTTTTCAGGAAGAGTTTTATAAATTCGTTTCTGAAAAAAATCAATTAGTACCTTTTGTTGCATGGTTTGTGGTTTCTTATGTGGAACCATATATTGCAGTTCTGGAAAGAACTTATGTGTTTGATTCTGGAAGGAAAGAAAAATGTATATTCCCTCCCCAGGATGCATTTCATGTTGAAGGATCTAAGGATATTCCTTTTACTGCTTTCAATAAATTGTTGGAAGGTGGTCAGTTTAATGTCACAATTGGTCATCTTAATAACTTGGTAAAACAAGGTAATTATGCTGCTCTTTACCTTAATGTGTTAGGTGAAAGTATGTATGGGCTTGATAATAGGCTCAATTTAATTCTAAACCAGGTTAATAAAACCAATAAATTGATAGGTGATTTAGAAGAACAGGTTAATCAAATGAAGAAAATGATTTTGGAAAAATCTGTTTCTATCACCCCGGTAACTGAAATTATTTCAATGCCAACAATTCAACCTCCCCCTGAGATTCATGATTTCAAACTCAGGAATTTATCTGAATTAGAAAAACTTATAAATAAAAAGTTTTCTGATTTAAATATTTCGGTAATTGATAATAAACCACAAGGTAAATCCAAACCTGATAAAAAGAGTAGACATAGGTCACATAGGGCTAGGTCTTCTCAAAAATTGGAAAAGAAAAAATTGAGAAAAGATAAACATAATTCTGATAAAAGAAAAATGTTTAGAAAATTTAGAAAGCATGGTGCCTGTTGGAAATGTGGAAAAATAGGACATTATGCTGATAATTGTAAAATGAGAGAAAAAATTAGGAGCTTAGATATTGATGATAATATCAAGGATGTTTTGTGCAAATTGATGCTTGAATCTTCTGATGAAGAAGATAATTCTGATCATGCATTTTCTGATTTCAATAATGATTTGAATTGCATGAAATCTGATTGTGATGGAACTGTTAATTCTATTGATTCTGATTCTGCAAATAGTAGTTCTGAATCTGATATGAATGTCAATCATATTATGGCACAATTTAATGAAGGTGTTATTAATGTTATTTCTGATAATAGCGCTTTTGAATTGTTAAAAATGATTAAGGATCCAATTCTTAGATCTAAAATCATTGATAGCATAGGTAATGAACCTAGTACATCTAATTCTATTAATGAAAATAGGATAGGTGGTAATAATGAACCATACTCAATGACAGAGGTGTACAAAATGCTAGAAAGTAGGAATAAGCATAGCTCACCTACTACTATTGTTGACCTTAATAAAGAGGTTATTAGTCTTAAAAATGAGATTAATGAATTGAAAAGAAATAATAGATTTCTTGAGGATAGAATTAGGAAAATAGAGATTGCTCAAGGAAAGCAAATAGTGCCTTCCTCTTTGCCTGCTTCTCTACCTGTTTTCCCTGTCCCCAATTCCCCCAATAAACCTAATTTGTCTCTGTTCAAACTGAATGATATGTTTGAGGTACCTGATAATTTTCAGTTTAATAATTTGTCTGATGATTTTCTATCTAAATTAGAGGTAGTTACTTCTCAGAAATGGTTAATTAAAATAAAGCTTTTAATTGGAAATAGCTTTTCAAAAGAATTTACTGCACTAGTTGATAGCGGTGCAGATTTAAATTGCATTCAGGAAGGTTTAATACCTACTAGGTATTTTGAGAAAACATCTCATGTCCTTCGTTCTGCTAATGGAGAAAAACTAGATATAAGTTTTAAACTCCCCAATGCTTTTATTTGCAAAAATAAATGTTGCATTCCAATGAGTTTTCTTTTGGTTAAAAATATTTCTAACCAAATAATTTTGGGTACACCTTTTTTAAAGAAAATATTTCCTTTAAAAATGGTTAATGAAAAAGGTTTTTCTGGAGTCTTTAATGGTAAAGATTTAACTTTTCAGTTTATAACTGAACCGTTTTCCAGAATGATAAATCAACTTCAGGATTTGATTGTTAATAAAAATAATCAAATTAATTTTCTTAAGGAAGAAATTGTTAGTCTTAATATAGATGAACAATTGCGAAATCCTAAATTAAAGGAAAAAATTGCTTTAATTGAAACAGGTTTAATTGTTTCTGTTTGCAATGATCATCCGAATGCTTTTTGGAATAGAAAGAAGCATATTGTTGATTTGCCTTATGATGATTCATTTGATGGTAGTATTCCTACTAAGGCTAGGCCGTGTCAAATGAATAGTGAAACTTTGGTTTATTGCAAAAAAGAAATAGAGTCTTTATTGCATAAAGGGTTAATTAGACCTACCAAGTCTGCTTGGTCCTGCACTGCATTCTATGTGAATAAACACAGTGAGCAAGAACGTGGTGCACTTAGATTGGTCATTAATTATAAGCCTCTTAATAAAGCCTTAAAATGGATTAAGTACCCAATCCCCAATAAAAAAGATTTGCTTGATAGATTATTCAGTGCAAATATCTTTTCCAAATTTGATTTAAAATCTGGATATTGGCAGATTCAAATAGCTGAGTCTGATAGGTTTAAAACTGCCTTCAATGTTCCTTTTGGGCAATATGAATGGAATGTTATGCCTTTTGGTCTGAAGAATGCCCCTTCAGAATTCCAGAAGATTATGAATGATATCTTCAATCCTTATAGTGATTTCATAATTGTTTACATCGATGATATATTGGTGTTTTCTAATAATATAGAAATGCATTTTAAACATTTACATGTGTTTAAACAGGTCATGATAAATAGTGGTCTGGTCATTTCTAAGCCCAAAATGGTTTTATGTCAAACCAAAATTAAATTTTTGGGTCATTTCATTGAAAAAGGTAATATCATACCTATTGATAGGAGTATTGAGTTTGCATCTAAATTTCCTGATGTTATTCTTGATAAAACTCAATTGCAAAGGTTTTTAGGGAGTCTTAATTACATTTCTCCTTATTATAAAAATCTTGCTGATGATACTGCATGCTTACATGATAGGCTTAAGAAATTGCCTAAGCCTTGGAATGATGAGCACACACAATCTGTAATTAGGATTAAGAATAGGGTTAAAGAATTGCCTTGCCTTATGTTATCTAATCCTAATTGGGAGAAAATCATTGAAACTGATGCATCTGATATTGGTTTTGGTGGTATTTTAAAACAAGTTAATCCTAGTAATAAACAGGAAATTCTTGTTAGATTTTATTCTGGTAAATGGAATTCAAGCCAGTTTAATTATGCTACTGTAGTCAAAGAAATTTTTGCTATAGTAAAATGTGTTCTTAAATTTCAAGATGACTTGTATAATCAATTTTTTATTATAAAAACTGATTGTCAAGCTGCACAATTCATGTTTAATAAAGATTTTAAACATAATGTTTCAAAGCAAATGTTTGCGAGGTGGCAATCTTATTTAGCCCCTTTTGATTTTAAAATTGTTTATAAGAAAGGGAATGAGAATTATCTCCCTGACTTCTTAACAAGAGAATTCTTGCAGGGCTAATGGAAGCTGGATATTCCCCTTTCTCCAATAGAGGAGGATGGCGTAATTCTTCCAATAGAGGAAGAGGCAGAAATGTTAATGTTCCTAAGCCGCCATTAATACAACATGGCAAAATGAAGCTAATAGAAGCTTCTTCTGACCGTTCTTTTGGTCAAGCCACCCAATTTCCCCAATATTTTTGTGATCCAATGTTCACAGACCCAAATTTGCTAGCCGAATTCATGAAATTCCAGCAAACTAAAGCAGCAGAAGAAAATAAATCTTCTGGCTCTTCATCCAGCCAAACCCAATCCCAAGCCGAAGGATCTAATAAAAGACCTTCTTATGTTAATGTGGCTGCTCATATTGAAACCGTGGTTGATGAGGATAGCCTTGTCACCTTTGAGCAGAAATCTGTCAAGGACCCAATTTTGGTTCTTGAGAAGTCCGATCTCAAATGGAGAGATCAGCCCTGGAAATTGTTCCAGAGGTATTTGGATGTCGCCTCATATCCTGCTGGTTCTTACAAGAACAGGTCTTTTTATGAGAATATACTCATAAGCTCTGGTTCTGCAGAGGTCAAGCATAATGAAGCTAATACGCAAGAAAAAATGAATTTCGCGTATAGTAGGATCATAATTAAAAAGATCATTTCAATTGAGGAATGGGGTATCTCTTCATTAAAAGAGAAAGAATTATTCATTAACCAGGGTATAATTAAATACACCTTTTGGGATTATATCCAGGCATTTTCTAATGCGCTGTTATATGAAAACAGTAGGAGGAAGCATACTTGGTTTATTAAGGTATGCCCAGAAGTCTTCAATAATGGACTTCCCAATTGGTTTTTTGATTGGTGGCAATTCCACGGTCCCTCAGAAAAAATTTTACCAGATCAATTCAGAAGGGGATTTGAGGAATGGAAAAAATATGCCCCGTCCTTATTACAGGAAGAGGATAGTGATAGAGCCTCGTTTCAATTTTATTCAGAATTTGGTATCCCATGGATATGGAAATGGTGTCCAGAAGTTGGGGTAAATCAGTTCAACAATCCATGTTTGCAAAGAACATATTATTGCAAATGGTGGAATAAAATGCTTCAGTTCGATAAAAATACAAAACGAATTGAAGGAAAAGAAACCCTTGATAATGTAAACTTAATGACCCAGGTTTACAAAGAAAAATTCGACAAGGATCAACAAAAGGAGGCATCGTCAATTTTGGGTCTAGCCTCTGAAAAAATTCGTCGGCGCAAAGGGAAAATGTCCAAGGCCGATTTGATGAATGAAGTCTTCAAAATGGTCCAAGAGCAAGTAGGACAGTTTGAAGAAAATAGCTCAGACACTGAGGAAGATCAATCCGCCAGTGAGACTGCATCAATGAGCTCCAAATCTACTTCAAGAGTAGAAGATTTTCAAGAAGCTCAGGATCCAGAGGATAATGTTCCTTCTGAAGAAGCTGTCAGAAAATTTATTGCTGACATGGAACAACAAAATAAGTTGTAATTGATGTAATTGGTTTGTGAAGCAAATAGTTGCTTCTGGGGAAAACAATAGTGTTTTCACTGTGCACTTTTTGAAAGTGAATAGTAAATCACTGTTCACTTTTGACTTTCGGTAAAGTAAATAGTACTTTACTGTTGGTCACTGTTGCGGATTCGAAAATTTTGAAGTCCGCACAGTACCATTCTTTTGTTTATAAGTAGACGTTAGGATCATTTGTTAAAAGAGTTTTCGCACGCATACTCTCTATAGTTTACTTACTCTTTTAATCTGATTTTGTAATAGTTGAATTGTAATTAATATAGTTTTAATTTGTAAATTAAAGAAGAGAAGAGGAAGGAAATATCTTCCTTCAGTTCGTGGTGTCCGAAGAGGTAACCCCTCTCTTTTCCCCCCTTTTTATTTTCGGTTTTCCCTAGCCTAATGCAAGGCTAAGGGGTTCAGTGTTAAATAGACATGATAAAGATGTTGTTTGTTTAAATCATGGTTAATCAAGTAGTTTGGACTGTGATGTAGGTATTTGATTTCGATTTACGTTTATAAATCATTACCCTGATGCTGTTATCCGGATCTCTCCCCTTTCGGGTTCTAAGGACCTTGACCACTGAATATTTCTGTTGTCCCTTGTATGCCCTTGTTAGCCGGGGTAGGCGTTTGTGGGCTTTGGACGGAACAGATCTATGTCAGTTGTGTTAAAGTCTTGGGTAAAGTTCTCCCGATTTGGCGGTTTCTTTATTGTTGTTAAAGATCCGTGAACACTTAAGGTTTTGATCTATGCTCGTATTTTGAATGATTATTCTTGCCTCATAAGATTCCTTTTTTCTGATATTTTCTTTTTCTTGTCAAAATCCTTAAATCGAACATAGTGTTAGGAAGGCAAAAGGAAACTTGAAAAGAAACTTGAGGAGTTTAAGATTTTCAAAATGGATTCTTAGGAATTTGGTAATATACTCGTTCTCATTTATCTCTTTAATTTGAAGCTTGGAGAGCTGAAGACTTACTTTATCTTGGTCAAACTTTTAGATGCCTTATCCATCTTTTGAAATTCTCTTCTAGAGTGTTGAACTAATATTTTGGACAAAGTTTTTGAGGAATGCCTGTATCGATCCTTGCGACTTATATTCAAGCAATACCAGCTAAATGTGAGAAATGGATTGTAGCAACAAAGATTAAATAATCTTAGCTATTAAAGGTATATCCTAGACCTTGGAGCCTTCTCTCATAAATTAAGCTTGCTAAGGCTCTGGTTGAAAAAGCTATGCAACTAGATAGCTAGTATTGGTAGGAACTAAAGAGGTAGATATGTGGACTATTGGCTTGTTTTTTTTCTTGCAAATGATGTTTCTCTTTGAATTTATATATGTAATGAACATACTTTCTTTGACTTATATATATATATATATATGTTGTTCATTAATTTTATCTATATTATGTATGTTATATCTGAGTTGGAATTTGAGATTCTTATCACAAACTCATGTTTACATCACACTACAAAATAATTTTCAATTTAATTGAATATATAAGTTATGGATGATTGTTGGAACTAAGTGACCTTTCAACTCTATATAAATGTGAAATCTTTTTGGGAATTGATTTGCTCAAAAATGTAATACCATATGTATCTTGATGAGTATTTTTACATGATTATCTCTTGAATCTGACTATGACTTGAAAAGGCATCATCATTAATCTAAATAAGAAGAGGAAAAAGAAAGCGGCTAAGCCTAATCATCAGATTTCATCTTTCTAGAAGGCATGGGGTTTATGGTACATCACGAGGTCAAATATGTTCCACTACATTTTTTAGGCTAGTAGCAATCTCAGTTGCAACCAAGTGGTGAATCAAAATAAACCATATAGAGTGGCATTTGCAACATGGTTTGGGATCATCTCCAGCTCAACGAAAGGTCTTAAGTATGATGTCATCTGTAGCACAATAGAAGCTTCTACATATCGACGAAGTATAGCTTAACTCTAGCTTAAGGTGATTGGCAAATTCTCTAGACAAGATTAATTCTCACATACAATGCGTGAGATTGTGGGTTCGAGCCTAATGAACTCTTAACATACATGTGTATAAATTAAAAAAAGTAGGTCTATGAACCATATATTGTTGTCAGATATATATAAAGAAATGTCAATTATGACAATAAAATATACTTAGCAAGGTAGACGAATTACGATTGTGAAAAAGTTTTACTACAAAGAGGTGGAATGTATTAAACCAAATTAATGAGTTTGAAATAAATTTTATGCAAAAATGTTGTTGTTGAAACAAGTTTGGAATTTATAATTTCAATTATTGTACTAAATAATGTAAAAATGTGAAAAACACTTATTTAAAATGCTTCAACTGTAAAAACATACATATATATATATATATATTGTTTAAACTTTCACTTAAAATTTAAACTTGTCATTCCACGAACTATAATTCGCATGTCCCTCGTTTTGCTTGATTTATATGTCAAACCAAGCTCCAACCATTTTATCAAGCAATATAGCAAAATCCCACCGTAAGAGATCTGATCATTTAAAATCATAAGATATAGAAGCAGTGTATTGAAACAATTATTGAAGTTGTCATAATGCAATCTTTTGGTAATTGTCAGATTTTATGTGTAAAGAAAAACATTAATTGAAAAATATTTTCTCTAAATAAGCTCAATCAAGACGGTAAATATGCATGCATGTTAATTTTCAAAATATTTTGTATAGTAAATATAGCCAATGAGGTCAAGAGGTTACTCACTGAGTAATATTTTAATGTTAAAGAATCTTCATTAATTTATAATCCTTGAATGAGTGGTACAAAAAATATAAAAGATAGAGACTTCCGCAAGAAAAATACTAGTTCTCAACCACTCCAAACAAATATAAGTAAAAAGAAGCCTTTATTCATACTTTCTCAATTCTCATACAACTCTGATAAGATATTCAATTAAAAGCGAAAGTACATACAACATGAAAATTTTTATGGGCAGCATATTCCACAAGGTACAGATCCTTCAAAAGGGACAGAACCTTTTTTTGTATTTATATACCATTTTAAGCTGACTAATGATAAATATCTATCTTTAGTTAAATATTATAGTATTGAATTGGAATTTGAGAAGGTATAGACTAAGCACTAAAAGTAGGTAGTAGGAGATGACCACTTTATAATTAGTTTATATTATAAAAAGGGGGAGGGGACAACTAATAATAATAATAATAATATATATATATATATATATAAGAAAAAAGTAGCATCCCAATTATTTAGATTATTCATTAATTGATTGGCCAATCATATTTCAACTAAGTGCACCCATGTCAATCAAATTATATATATGCCAGTATTATTATCTTGAATTAACTAATAAAGGTTCCCACCTTACACTATATATACATATATATATATATACACCTCATGAAAAAAAGCTGATTAAATAATAAATATTACAAGTGAGACACCATAAAAAATTAGGACATCAACTATAACCTATTATACAAAATTGATTTAATCAATTTCAAAGTAAATGCTATCGTACCTAACTCTAGCAACGATTATCTATAGCTAATGATTATTCTTTTTTATATACATTAATTTTTCTATGGATAATACACAGTTATTTTATAATGTTTCAAAAGTGTAAGGCTGCGAATTAATAGTTAATAAATTTTATTGCTTGTAATTTAAAAAACTTATATTTGTTATTAAAATTTATGATTATATATAATTTGTAGCTATAGTTATAAAATTAATCTAATAGCAATTTTTTTATAAATATCAAGTCCCATAGTGAAATTTGGCACAAGAAATCATTCCCAAAAATTCTCAAACTAGAAGAACCTTTGAGAAAAGTAGATTTATGCACGCATTTTTGAAAAAATGAACCAACATTTTATTGTTCTTTGAAACGGATCTCGCTCCATTCCGAATAGTATAAGAATCCTTTCTCTCAAATGTTGGGAAGAGCAAGGCGAATTTGGGATTTAATTTAAAAAATGGAACCTGGCCTTGGTCTCTAAACTTGAATGGAAGTTGGCCAATGAGGAACCAAGTCTGTAGTGCCTACTCCTTAGAGCAAAGTATTTTAGTAATAACATTTTCTTCATTGTGATTCTCCACAAGGATGTTTTAGATGGTATCATTGTTTGTAATTCTTCCATTTCAATTGATTCATTCTAGGGTGTTCCTATGGTAAGCTATGGTTGTACTTTAACCACATGAGGTACCTCCTAAATAAACGACAAATGTAAAAGTACAACAGGTTATTGCTTACATTACAATAGGTTACTATTTTGTGCGTGCATTAGTACATCTCACACTTGTAATACTTTTCAGGAAAAAAATGAAAAACAAGACAACTCGTTTGGATTTTTCTTCTCTCACATATATTCATTCTACAAAATCCCTAATCTCCCACCCAGGTAGTGATCAATCGAATAATTCACCAGTCTTCTCTTCTCGAATGTTAACTGGTGAATGCTACATTCAATTCGAAAAAACTTTAATCTCCGTATCCAGCGGTATTTAATCAAATAATAGTTCAATCTTCTCTTCTCCCACTTGACGTGAATGTTGAACACGCCTTAGCATAATATTTAAGAATTCATGGAAATTCCATGGTGGTCTAAAGGTATTTACAAAAGGATATGGTGGAGAATCTGTCCAGGTGGTGTGAATTTGGTATGGCTTCTTTAGGTAAATTCATTTCACCGTTGAAGAAATTCTTTCTCTCTATGTCTTTCAACAAACAATAAAAGAATGATTTCTTAAAAGTTGATTTTTTTTTAAGTGTGTTCTTGCATGTTACAATTGTATGATCAGAAGCACCGAGAAAGAGGCCAGGTTGCAAGACTCACATATATTATTTAAATTTTCTAGTGCAAAAATGGTGAGCCAATTTGTTTGGGGGGCTTTTGCTCTTGCAATGGATTGATTGCTCTTATTGGTACAGATAACTTCAATTTTTTGAATTGGAAGTGAATTTTTTTCTTTTCTTTGTTGGTGAATACTATATAAAACTATAGAAAAATGAATTTGAATCGAAGAGTACTACTATAGTATAGCAATTAAAAATAATATAAAAATTTCCTTGACATATGCATTTCGAGAAGTGGCATTGAATATTCAAATATATTTTTGTCTTGTTTATAATTTAGTTTTGTTAGGAAAATTAAAATTCTTAGATTATAGAGAATCCCCATTATGGTAAAGAAATTTTTATTTAGTTGACATAGTATTTTGGTGTTGGTACTTCGTAGACACCCAATTTTTGTCTCTCATGCATTATTCTTGGCTTATATTAGTTAGGTTTATTTCACTTATTACCACTAAAATGTGATTAGCATTCTTATATAAATTTTCAATTTACTATTTTGTGGTTTATGGTAGATGTATCAAAGGATGTCAAGTGTACAAGATAGAGGCATTGAGGCTATGCATAATAAGGAAGGATATATCTCTTCTAACAATTTGGAAAATTATAGTTCACATGAAAATGAATTTGCTACATCTTCATTGAGGGACAATGTCGTGGATCCAAGAAATGTATTGCAGTTGGTTTTCAAACTGAGCAAGAAGTGGATCTTTTTTATTTTAATTACAAAAGAGATTTAGGTTTTAACATCCATAGATATAGCAAGAAAACTGATAAACATGGTTTTTGTGCAAAATCGAGAGTGGGTTTGTTCTTTTGCTGGATTCCATCAATCTCCAAATGAGGGTTATGTTTGTAGAAGACATCCAACACCTGATCTCTTATGTGGATGTGAGGCTTGTTTTCAAGTATCATATGATAGAGTGGATAGCCTTTACAAAGTGACTAAATTTGTTCCACATCATAACCATCCACTTGTGACGACTGAGACAGCACATCTTCTAAAATGCAATAAGTATTTACTGTTGTAATGTATACACCATTTCATATTTGATATATTCGCATTCATAATATGAAATTATCAAAGATGTCGAACCATTATATTTGTAATAAAGATACTAAACTCATTTAATTTGACATATTTTATAATATTTTTCATTATATCATAATTAATTCTAAACTTTATGGTATTCTGTTTTGAATATTTAGGTACATATCAACCCCACAAAAAGAACTTTTGAATGGGCTAACAAGCTCTGGGATGAAGGTTTGCAAAGCTATGAATTATTTAGAGCATATCAAAGGCGGTCCTGGAAAGCTATTGTTCAAAAGGAAGGATGCATATAATTTTCTTTACAAGCAGAAAATAGAGAGTACTCGGAATGGGGATGTTAACATTGCAATTGCTTTGCTACAAAGTCTACAAACCCATGATAAGGACATGATATTTGAATTTAAATTAGATGAAAATGTGTTGACTAGGTTATTTTGCATTGATCGGATGTCTCGCGCCCAATTTAAAGTGTTTGGTGATGTGCTTCTTTTTGACAGCACATATAAAACTAATGTATATCAGTTTCCACTTGTGATTTTCTCTAGTGTCGATAATCATTTTAAAACATGTGTGTTTGGGGCAACAATATTGTACAACAAGACGATTGAGTCATATTGTCAGCTATTACAGAAATTTAAACAAGCAGTTGGAGACGTTCCTTCATGTGTTCTAACTGACCAAGATGTTGCAATGCGCGCAGCAATCAAGGCTGAATATCCTGAAGTAAAACATAGGATTTGTAGTTAGCATTTAGAGCGCAATGCACTTTATAATGTTGGAAAGCATCGTTTTGTTGCAGATATTAGACACCTCACATTATAAATTACAGTAATGAGGATTTTGAAGTTGCTTGGTAGAACTTGGTTGAAAGGCATAGCGTTGCAAATCAGCCTTGGGTTTTGGATGTTTATAAAGATAAAGAGTCTTGGAGCGAGGCTTATTGTCGTGGATATTTCATGGCCATGATGACGAGTACTCAATAAGCTGAGTCAATGAACTCTTATTTGAAGCTAGATGTGAATCCTAAGTTGAATTTATGTGATTTTCTCAAGCATTTTCACACTTGCCTAGCGAAATTGAAAGCATCATTCTTGAATAACTAAATAGAAGCAGAAAGATATACACCATCCTTGAAATCTGAAGTATGAAGAGGTCTTGACAATCATGCAAGGACAATATACACAAGGAAGATTTTTGAGAAGGTACAAGCTGAAATAGTTGTTGAGCAAGGCCTTCTATTGGGAGAAGTTGTCAACGAAGATGATACTATTTTCACCTTCAATTTTGTTCCTTACAACAATCCTTTGGTATACTTGTTGTTTGACCATCAATTGGCCCAGAGGGACCTTTGAGTACCAATGCCTAATGCTAGAATCAGATGGAATTCCATGCAGGCAAATCATTTCGACTCTGAAGTATTTGCAACAAACTAAACTTCTTAACCCAATCATCAAATACAAATGGACAGTGGATATTAGAGTGAAACTAAGAAAGGAATTCCATTCCCCATTCCCTTTTGAGGATCCATAGTGTCGTAGATATGCACAACTACACAAGCAGTGTGCAAACATTTGTCTACTATCATCTCAAACAAAAGAAACAACTGCGAACACAATTAACAAGTATCTTTGTGAAGTTCGTAGAACATGATAAAATGAGGAATTGCTCAACTGGTGAGAATGAAAAGATGAAACAAGAGGATGGTAATGGCTGTGGGAAGTTTGAAAATGTTTCTTCAACTCATAGCATGCAAGATCCAAAGCAAAAATGATCTAGAGAAGTTGTACGTGCAAAAAAAAAAAAATCATTGCAGCCGTTGCGGGTATGAATATATTATTAATTTTTAATGGAATTAATATCACTATTTCATCTTATAATAACTATCCTTTTTTACAGTTAACCAGGACATAAATTTAGTACTTCCAAGGAAAATTCGGGTATGACAAGAAAAACTCATGGCGAAAAAGTGAATAAAAAAAATGAGAAGTTTTCAGTACATGGATGGAAGAGCACTCAGCGTGGGGAGTTGCCAATGCCACCAACCTTGGAGAGAGAACCTCCTACTAAATCTATTGCTGATGGAAACCATGGTAATGACAATTGATATATTATGGAAGATGTTTTTTTTTTTTTTTTCCTTTTTTGTATTCACAGTAAGTTATGGCATCTTTTTTAAATTGACTGCCATTATGCTTTTTTGATATAGTATTATTGTTATTATTCTTGATTATAATTTATTTAGAATCTTTGACTCATTAAATGTAAAAGAACCTAGAAAATTAAACAATCCAAATACACTTGAGGAGGGTGGTCCTTGGTGGTTTAATCATAAATAGAGAATCTATAGAGCTAACTGGACTTTTGTTAGCTAAGTTGAGGTTTTGTGTTATGCCATATAATCTTTGAAGACAATAATCTAAAACATTTATTTGTTGTTATATTTCATTTATGTTCTTTGGGCATCACTTATTTACTATTGTCTTTGAAATGCAAGTTGGTCAAGATTTGCTTAGCAAGTTGCAATCATATAGATCTTCTTCTAGCAAGCTTCTTGTTTCTGTTTTCTTGAGGTTTTATCTTTTTCTTCTGTAGTTAGGCTAATATAAGACACACTCCATTTCAATTTTTCTCACTTGTCTTACCTAAAAGTGCATTTGAGATTTCATGGCCATTTTCAGCTCCCTAGGATGTGTCTTCTGTTGAGATAGAGGGTAGTGCATGTTGAAGCATACCCAGAAGTTGCTACAAATGTTTTGAACATATTGTGGGATATTGGAATGCACAGAACGAAAGGTAAATACATTGGTTCACTCTTCTCTTTTACCTTTAGATTTTTACAATGTGGACTTCATATGCGTTTGCAGTTACTATGAGGGTAAAGGGTGAAAAAGAATATTGTGGATGTGCCAAGTGTTTAGTTCTACCCTTAGTGTGAGAAAAAGAAGCTTTTATTTGGTGTGCACTATGTCAAAGGGATTTGATTCGATTTGGAAAGTTAGAGAAGTAAGGTATCAAATGCTAAAGGTTTTACATGTTCATTAATGTACATATATTCAAATTAAAATGATCAGAAATCAACGCATATCCTTAGCATGTTCTATTTTAAATTTTACATATGTTGAGAAAAGTGAAGAGAGAACAAGGAAAAAAGGATAATGTGAAATTTCAATAAGCTTGAAGTTGAGTCTTTACAGTTAACCTTATTAACTGCATGAGCGAGCAGTGACTATTATTTTTCTAATTCAATCTATGAGTGAAATTTGTCAATCTTTCCTAATTGTTATGGCCGATAGCTTATTATCTTAATGGGAAGCTGAGTTCCACGATTGTTGTCATCGGTTGACATTTTGTATATAGTAAAAACAGAGATACCAAGAAGAGGATTGGAGCATCAAATTTTATGAAGAAGGAAGCCGTGTGATGCTCCAAGTACTCCTGTCTTCTGCAGAGACTATTTTAAAGGTACAATGATCACTTCACATTAACCGTTTAAATGGTAGGAGTCTTGTATTTGGTTGGTTATACTGTTTATTGTAAATGAATACATTTTTCCCCTTTATGTTCCGTCTCCTTAGTCATTTTTGATAACCAGTTGAAGCTGAAATGTTTGCGGTTGGTATCAATAACATTGTGATATCGTTTACAACATGTAGGATTTTGTTTCGGAAGGGGCTAGCCAAATGTTAATAAGGCACTTTATTCTTCACTTACCCGTGTTTATGTTTTCTGCCTTATTATGGTCTTTTACATAAATCATGCAAGATCCATTGTTTAAAAAATAAGACCGAACCGGCCGATCGGACTGTCAACTGGCCGGCGAATCGGTTCGATTTTATCAAAAAAATTGAAAAAAAAATACCATATTTTGTAAAAACCGTTCAGACCAGCCGATCGGACCGGTGAACCGTTCGCGGTTCAATTGAACCGGATTGATTTTTCCATTTATTTTTTAATAAAATTAATTTTCTTTTTTTAATTTTTTTGGTCTAAGTACAAAGTTTGAAAGTTAAGATACACTTCACAAGCTATCTAAAAGTCAAAAAAAGCTTTTGTTTAGAGTTTAGAATTAACTTACATACTCTCAACTTTAAACTTTAGACTTTATATATTTAAATTGTTGTAATCATTTATAATATGAATTATGAAATTTGGATTTTAATGTGAGACAATATCATTTAAGCTCTTTATATGTTTTATATTTTGGCATTTTATTAATTTTTAAGTAATATATAATATAAATATATATATTTCATAATTATGATGTCACGGTTTAATAGCGGTTCAATTACGGTCTGACCAATAGTTGAACCAATGAACTGTGAACTGGTAAGTTTTTTGGTTAATGAATGGTCCGATTTTTCGAACATTGGCAAGATCTGAACATATTGAGAAGCATAAGATAGGAAGCAGCTGTAATTGATGAGTACCGGCACTTTGGAGTATGAAATGATCTTGGACAAATTTAAGATGCTCACTACGGACTTAGGATATTTCTGGTAAATGGTCAAATAAAGGTATGTACTATCATTGCTTGAATCTGACAGTGATCTTGACAAACTAAAGAGCTTGAAATATGAGACAGATGACAATCTTTGTGAATTGGAAGATAGATTATCATGTTTTATTGCATATGGAAGCACTTCTGAAGTATACAAGTTCCTTGAGCACTGGGTCCCTGTTCAAATATCATATTATCAACTTGAGCAGTATTATGCTACACTTCTTACTTTATTACTCTTTGCTTTTGTTCAGAAATGATCGAATATCAGCCCTCTGAGATATTCTGCTTATGGCATGAAAGGTTTGCTCAGTCATTCAATTACATTACTGCATAAGTATCTATTTATTCTTTTGACAATAAAGCCTGCGCATCTCTAGCATATGCATTTTGCTATGTATGTTTGCTAGCACATTTTCTTTAGTCATAAAGTAAAAAGGCCGTTACTACAACGACAAAGAGTAACTTTTCATGCCATATGAAAACTATTAGTTCATCTCTTGTGACTGCTAATGCTTGATATTGGAACATAATAACTAACTTCTAAATATTTTTAAGATGTATGATTGCACATATGAAGTGCAGAAAGCTAAGACTCTAGTTTTCTACATTTTCTCCTTACATAGTTTCTTATTTTGAAGTTGAGTTAATGATACATTATTAATCTACAATGACATCAAAGAATACTCAACCATAAAAACAATTATTCCTCAGTATATGGCAAATATTAGCACCATTTTCCTAACTAATTGTTCCCTTTACTTCTCTGACCCCACGTCACAAAGAGAATCAAGAATGAAAATTTTGCAATGCTCCAAATTGATCCTTTCAAGAAACCAAAACTTCACTATTTTGTCAAACATGGGGACAATGATTGACTTCCACTTACTCACATAAGAAGCAATTATATGGGCCGAATATCACCTTACTAATTTCATCATCAGAATAGCAACCTCCTTCAATAAGTAACTGGAATCCATAAACATTATATCCATAATTAATAATTTATTTAAATTTAATTATGAATAACTATCAATCCAAGTGATTAAAATGATATTATTTTCATATGGAAAAAGCATATACCCCAAGTTGTGCCAGGAAGGCCAATGGCTAGAGTCTTTGGAAATACAATTTGAGCCAACCAAACAAACATAAGCAATACAATCTATTACCTACATAAACTTTTTTTCAGATTAAATCATTAAAACAGTATAATAAGGCCATATACATGGAGAATTTATATGCCTAATATTTAGACTCCTTACACAACTTGATATTAACTCTTTTGGCTTCAAGCATGAGATTTGGCCTCTTGTGAGTTGCCAATCAACAAACCACACAACTAACTGACTGGAGAACATGAAACACAAAATCTAATATATTAGAGCAACAAAATTCAACAAGCAATGTAATTAATTACAAAAACAAATGCATACCTCTGGTCTAAATTCGTGTCAAATAGGTAATCAAGTGTTCTATCCACCGGGGAGGAGGGGTTGTTCTACACACATCGCATTTTCAACTAATGAAGAACCCATCTTGCAATCCTCATTGAACCCTTTTAAGTTGTTAGTGAATTTTAGCGAATGCGGAACAAATGAAGCTTGATGGACACCTAGAGTTTTTGATTGGGGCATTTCACATAGAGCACCATCAAAAGCTACCTCCATATTTTGTCATCCTAGTGCAAGAGGAGCTTTGCATAGTGGGGCTATATAATTTGTGAGAAGTTTTGGCAGCATAGCTTGCAATTTTTCTCTCAATGTGCACTCTATAGGTGAAGGAAATCCTATCATATATGTCTTCATTTGGGAAACTAAAACCTTCATCTCATTATGAAGGGCATACATCGAATTCTCATTTGGTACATCTACCGTGTGACTTAATTCTGTCTCAACGAAGGTTAATCGTTTATTAAGCATGGAGAACTGCTCAAACATGAATGTGTTGCACCTTGCAAATTGAATATCCACCCTACATCATGAAATTCAATAGCTTCTTTAACCTTGTTGTTACCACTTTATGGTTGCAATGATGGGCTGCTAATCTCATTGCCAAGACTTTGCATGTTAGCAGACTCTTGCATATTGGACTACTTCATTTCCATAGTACAACTAATAATGTAGCCACCCCATATCTTTGTATTACCAATGCCTCCCTTTGCTAAAAACTCCCTTATGAGTTCCTATGTTTGCTCATGACTTAATTGTTCAGTATAAGATTTGTCTGACTTCACAAATTTGCTCCATGTAGGATGTTGTTCAAACAATATGCCAACCAACAAGATCTGAAAAAGTAAATCTAAACTAGTTAAACAAGTTTATAAAACAAAACCAAAAACTAATTTGGCATTTTATAACTCACCTCAAGCAAAAAAACACAACCGATCAAGTATGTTTGCTTTTTAAACTGTCTTTTGTATATTCCATCCATCAATGACTCGATTAAGAACTTTGCCCAATTGTATTTACATAAATTATTAATGCCAACAATCAGGTCAAGTTGCTCCAGGTTCAATTTGTTCCCACAAACAAGGAAAAACATGGTTGAAGATAGTAACATCATATAGTACACTATAAACTCAACACCATCTGTGCAGCATGTCTTCACACAAGTAATCAACTCCCCAACATCCTTTATATGCTTAGCAGCTTCAAACAAATATCCATACTTGATCGCCCCTTGTCCTCCAATCTCAGTCACAAGGAGACCTGATGAGGGAATACCTAAACACTTCTGAACCATATCTATTGTAATTTTGACTTCAAAACCTTACATTTTCATAACATGATTGATGGCATCAACACACTCAACCAATTGATTAATAAGAGTTTTGTCCACGTTTTTTATTTGCAGCTTCAATATTGATTCAAATCCCATTTTCTTTATAACATCTTTTTGAGATTTTGTTAAACCAGTATTAATTTCAAGCAGCTTCAGAAGTGATGTTCTGTGATCCAACTGTTTAGCCTGAAACAAAGAAACCAAAATGCAAAAGAAAAAAGAAATCTAAAGTCACACATATGCGAAGCCATTATACATGTAGATTTGTATATCCCACATTGATAAGTGTAAATGACAAAAATGATAAATCACTCGATATATATATAGCATAAAAATATTATATTTAAATAGATTTTTCCACCATATACAAAATAATAAAACTAAAATACTGAAAAAATGATAACTAGATAAGAAAAAATGTTATTTAAATATAAAAAAAATTATGAAATATAATATATAGCTCATGGAGTTTAATAATAGGAATGAACTGTAATAATATAATTTTAACTTTCCCAACTAATCTATTACCACAAAACAAAACATGTCAAACATAAAAATATTTGACATTGATTTATGTTAATTTCATATATTAATGGACATGGGTAAAAGATCCAAAAATACAATAAAAAATAGAATAAATCAATGCAATAGAGGATCGAAGTGCAATAATAGGGCTACGAAAATGATGAGAATGCATCTTTATTATGTAACCTTTGAACCAATAAAATTTCCGTAGCCGTCATACAGGGTTTCTCATCCTCAAATGCATCTACCTTATGACATTTTGCTTCATAATTAACCTGAAAATAAAATAAAAAAATAAAAAATAAAAAAAAAAAGAAAAAAAGGTCAGCTTCATTTCATATGCGTAACTTAAAAATAGTCGAGTATAAAACAGGAGATGAGGAACATGCGTCATGTTTTATTGAAGTTTCACTATACATCATGCCATCACTTGCATGCGTGGTAGAATCTAAATTCTTGCTTTATCTCAAGATTCCGGCACTAATCCGTAGCCTGGAGTCAGTTTTATAACCTCCAATAGTTGCACCCAAGCTTGGCGATGACATGGTAAAAATAGAGCCCTTGGTTACAAACTCTGGTAGTGATGAGCATCCCACCTCGGTGGACTGCGTGACTTGCTTGCAGTTTCCTTCATATATGTTTCAGGTGGAACTTTTCTCTTCTGTCCATATTCACCCTCCATATTCTGTAATGAAGCAAAAAGTCAACGCATAAAAAATTAACAATCAAGCAGAATGACAGTTACTAGATGCTATTCTAAGTTTAACACTTTCTTTCCAAACAGATGACGAGAAGCACAAATGGTATTCTACAAATAAATTAGAAGTATTCAGAACCCATACGAACACATGTATACATAGAGCAAAAAACTATCTTTCTTCCCTATGTCAAATGGACTTCAAATACATAAAATGTATTGTATTGGGAACATAAGTACCTAAAAAATGAACAAAAACATCAAGAAAACACGCGGAAGAAGACACGAATCGAGAACACATACTTGCACTCATGAACAAGAAACAATTTCTCAAGAAAAATTATTTAATTTGGTACTTGAACACTTGAGTTCTAACCTCTACAAATTCTTATAGGTGAAGAGTTTTACTTCAAGCAGAAGTCCTTTTTTAATCCAACTCTTCTATTCAGAGAGTTTTACATCAAGAAGTAGTTCTTTCAAATGCAAACTATTCAGTTATCACGAAGAAGATAAAATTCATTTTGGAGCAGGTTCCTTTTAATCAGATAAAATAGTTGGGTCCGGATTACTTGGGTTGGATTCAAATTAAAATTTTTGATTCTCTATTAAAAATACTCATACAAAATACTTAATACATACTAACAATTTTGGCACATTCACTGCATGTGCTAAAATTGTTGTAGTATAATATAACTAAAGGTACTTATTTTTTATATGATACTAATAGTTTAATAATTTTTAATATATTTATACAAATTTTACACAAACAATAATGATAAAAATATGATAAAATTATAATTATGGGTTACAAAATGGTGGATTATAGATGGTAGTTATTACATTAGTTGTGGTTATGAGGATTTAGAGAGAGAGAGAAGGGGGGGTGTAATTTTAGGCATATCACTCAAAAACACACCAAAAAAAAAATCGGCGCTTTATTAATAGTATAGGTATTTGTTTAAGATATTATAAAGTTGGTTGACATTCTAAATAAAAATTTGACCTCTCAAAATCAATTCATGATAAAATTTCAAACTGAAATTTATATTTTTCCTTTTCTAGTGCAGCAATTTGAAATACATAAGATTTTGGATCATCAAATGTTGCTAATTATTTTTTATTTAACAAAAAATATAATTAAAAAAACTTTATTAATTCCATTCTCAATTAATATAAGAAAAACAGTAGTTAATAAAAATATCTATTTTTACATTGAATAAAGATCTTAAATAGTTGAATCGAATCCTGATTAAAATTTGATTCCGTTAAAATCCGATTGATAACCAAATTTCAATGTGAAAATATTTTTTTTCTTTTCTAATCCTAGTAATTCGAAATCAAAATAAGGATCACAAAATTATTTTTTGTACTTTCTCGTTCGACATCAAAAATTATTTGACCTATTGACAAATATACCAAATCGAATAATCTAATACAAAATTTAGACGGACATTAATATTTACTATTGTATGGTTAAAACTTTAAATAAATAGCTGCTCAAATTATTCAATATAGATCCTAAAAAAGAGTATTATTGAGTATCAAATTCGAATATCTTAGGATTCAATTTGGATTCAATAATGTGTCGAATATTACATTAGAATCAAATTAAGGTTTGAATTCATTAAAATTTGAATTAGAGCCCGTTATTCAACTTCAAATTTTGAATTATTCGATAAGGGTTCGATTCATTAACAGCACTATGCAACACGTGCATTATTCGATAAGGGTTCGATTCATTAACAGCACTATGCAACACGTGCATCCGCATTTATAATAGATAGTAATATATTACCATGCATTATAGTTATATTTCTCAATTAATTTAATTGACATGTCACGCATTATATGTAGTGCATATCTAAATAGTTCATATATAGAGTATTGTAATAATATAAAATTTATTATAATTTAATTTAAGAATTATATTATGTTACTCCATGAATTATTTTTTATTTCATAATTAAACCTTTTTAATTAAGTTAAATCATAATTAAGAAATTTCTTAATCTAAGCTAAAAATTTCTAAAAATACTTTATACAAAAAACAATCTAAACATTAAATTCATTAATTTAATGATAGAAAAATATTTGCCTTCTTTTTTTTTTTCATCTCTAAAGATTATTTTTATATTTTTTAATATGTTATTTGATTTTGATTGTTATAAACCGAGATAAATGAAAAAAATTGAAGTCTTAATTTGTTGAAATTGTTAATTTAAGTTTTCCTTAATCTAGGAAGGGTTTTGGATAGAAAATTAAAGAATTTGGTTTAATCAAATAAGTTTTTAATAATAAAATTTTGTTATTGGTAGTTATAATGTTAGTACAATGAACTCTTATTTCATAATTAAACCTTTTTAATTAAGTTGAATCATAATTAGGAAATTTCTTAACCTAAGCTAAAAAAATTTAAAAATACTTTCTATAAAAAACAATCTAAACAATAAATTTATTAATTTAATGATAGAAAAATATTTGTCTTCTTTTTTTTCATCTCCAGAGATTATTTTTATATTTTTTTAATATTGTTTGATATTGATTGTTATAAACCAAGATTAAAAAAAAAATTGAAGTCTTAATTTGATGAAATTATTAATTTGAGTTTTCCTAATTTAGGAGGGGTTTTGGATAGAAAATTAAAGAATTTGGTTTAATTAAATAAGTTTTTAATAATAAAATTTTATTATTGGTTGTTATTATTTTGCTACAATGAACCATCAACATACAATTAGAATTAATCGTCCACCTGTTGTACAGGAAGTAGGTTAAATGTATTTTATTATATTGTCAATTAATCATCAAAATAATTAAATGAAAGACTTTGATTCTACCTTTTAAATCAAACGTCTCAAATTAAGTATATTTGTACATATCTCAGATGAAATATGTATAATTAAATTTGCACGATAGACTACTCCTTCATTCTATCAACGAAGGATTTGCTCCACAAGCTACGGATACTCCTCATCCCAACCCAAGTACTTTTATATGCTTTGTCCATTCTCTCATTGTCACCTGTTCTAACACGTAGAATTTGTAAGTTCTAAAGTCTTTCTTCTCACCTACCAGAGTCTTATGTATTCTTAGAATTAAATTTGATTCACCACTCCAACCAAAACCAACTTTCTAGACCTCCTCTTTGTCAAACAAAAATTTTAGTCAAAACTGTATATATTTCTATCTCTAAAAACTGAGACCACCTCCTTAATCCACAAGATAAATCTCTATTCAAGGAAAATCTAGTCCGCCAAGATTCATTATCGATACAAGACTTTATTATACCCCATAGAGATCTGATAAGTAGAAATCCTTCAACTAAATGACAAATGCTTCCCAACTCCATCAGTTTCATGTAGAATCATTTCTTATTTTTACATCTCATCTAATGAAACTTAATTTGGAAAATTGGAAACAAGTTGGCGTTTGAAAATGTGATCCCTAATGGTGATGATTTGGTTATATTTTGGCGGGAAAGTCCTAGGTAGAACATATAGGTGTAAAAAGTATTATATTAATGATAAAATATTAAGTGACAATATAACAATTGTCACTAATTAATTACAATTCGTTTTATTAGTATTAATATTTTTTAAATAATAATAGTTTTTATTTTATTACAATATAATTTAATAATGACAAAAATTAGTGTTTTCATTGTCACTATTGGCTAGTGATATGTGTATGGTGACAACCTAATGACAATAAATATTATCACTATGATATCTGATAAAAAATTTCATTATCACTAGATTGTCACTATATAGTGTCACTAATTGTCAGTAGTAACAACTTAAATACACTTTTTCACCATTAGACACTCGAAAATCACTCTTGTGACAAATAAATTTTTTTACCACTCAATATATATTTAATCACAACTTTCACATTATCAGCCAATATTCTCACTAACTTTCTATTTCTAATTAAAGTCATAGGCAAACACATGCTTAAACGACTTAAAGCTAGGAGCCTCACATAATATTTATCACGTTGAAATTAAAGCCACTAATTAAGGGAGTTTCCACTACCGTAGAATATTAATGCCTTAACATCTCAAGGGTCTTCTTCGGAAGTGATTAATCAAGTCCGCAGTTAAAAAAGACCCATATGTGTAGAATATATAGTCCCCTCAATTGCAAACATATATCCAAACATTATGTGTGTATATCTAACGACATGCAAATGCCATTGCCCATCACTGAACAAATGGGCATTTCATTCGAACTAGAATGGATCTATTGATCTCAGTTCTATTTAAAAAAATCCATTAATAAATTATAACTATGTTCTTTTATTTATGCAAAATCTTATTCATTAATAATAATAATAATAATAATTGAAATCACATACTATATAACTATTATTTGAGGTTCATGTATTTGGTCAATTTACATTTGATTTGAACTTTATTTAATTTAAATATACTATTGAGTTCGAAACATTCAATTTGACCTGATTAATTCATGACTTGATTCGAATCTTAATCATACCTCTCCGTCCTACATCAAAGAGTTGAGGAGAATAATACTTACATATATGCTCCTTTCTTACTTATCTATCAATGTGTCTTTTCATGATAAAACTCCCATCAATACGTGATAATGAGAAAATGCCTCAATTTGGCTGGTGTGTATTGGCAAATAATAAAAACAAAAAAAAAAAAGGAAGAAGATGATTAGAAGAAAAAAATCCAACAAGCGATTATGCACTTCGTTGGCTGCAGAAATCAAACCAAAACGTAGCAATCTGGTCTCAATGAAGTAATACTAAGAAGTAACCCTTCATCTCCTGCCTCATACTTGTAGCTCTTATTTTACTAAGGTGGGGATAATTGTTTCTATATATTATTGACCAAATTAAAAAGACGTCAAATTCTGATTTAATTTAGATACTCCAACTACGGTGTTGGTAGAAGAAATTAGAAATTAGTACGAATAGACAAAGTTCAAAATGGTGAATTAAAATAGAGTAAACTAATAATCTTATAATAATCATATGATTGGTAGTTAAAAGAAAAATGACGATAAATTTGATCATCACCAACTTTATTAGGAAACAACCCAAAATAGTTTCACCTTATTAAATACTTTAATGAGTTAGTTCAATAAATTATATAAGAAGAAGTAAATATTGTTAATAGATGGGCTCTTTGGTATTTACTAAATTCTATCTACAAGCGATTTTGGGAGCAAATTCTTCATCAAATGATCTCGTGATGTTAATTAGTTAAACTTTTTGTACTTACTTTGTGACTCAAACTTTGATCCAACGAAAATTTTATCGTGTGGGGTATTCCAATGCAATGCTAAATCATAAAATATTGTGAGAGTAGAATTATTAAATTTAACGATTTTTTAACTTCGATCACTATAAGTTTAACATATATATAGAACTAATTAAAATTTCCACACACGAACAACTTCATTTAACTCATTATAACTTAGAATAACTCAAATAGAAACAATAAATTTATATTATGAATTTGACTTCATTAACTCCCAGATTCTTCGAACCTCATAAAAGTTCCAGAAAAAATGTCAATTAATATGATCAGTTATTATTCTTATCATATGGATCTCAGTTTGCAGAATGAGTATGTGGTTTAAAATGGGTCCAATGATATGGGCCTAAATTGCAAGTCTCCGACAAATATTGTAAAAAGTGAAAAGTATTGTAGTTAGTTAGATATTAAAAAAATCATTTGCTCAAGCTGCAAATTCCAAGTCCCAAGTATTTATTTAATAGGAAAATATATTTTTCTGTTTTAATTTTATAACTCGATGCCCGATGGAAGAAGCTAGAGAGTGAATTGATAATTTAGAAAATTTAAGCTTGTGATGGGATTAAAAATAATTTTATGGAGTTATAATTTGGATTTTGGTAACAACATTGGTTCAAGTTAGAGTTTGACTCCATCCATGGGAACAGAACCAACAAAAATTGTTAAGGAAGCCCAAATCGTTCTCCAGTTAGGACATTTGACGTATTGTATTTCATTTATTCTGGGCTTCTCTAATGGTCCAATTTCAAATTTAATTTTTTTTATTTATACACACATATACTTGAAGTTCAATAGGTTCGAATACTTAATTTCATACTTTATATGTAAAACCAGTACTATTGAATGAAAGATCACTTGAAAAATTTTATATAATAGGAAAGATTACTAAAACACATTTACAATAATTTTTATATCTTGTAAAACCCCTATTCTTCAATCTAAAAAACTCAATTCACAAATGTTTTATTTCAAAAAAGTTCATTAACTTTTACTCTATCTTTCAAAGAAATTACTTTCGACATCCTTACACTAAGAACTTTTTATTTATGCATATTTAACTTTAAAATATTTTTTAGTTGTATTCACTTGCTCATAGTAAAAAATTTTACAAAAACTAATTTATAAATTTAAAAAAACTTTAATCTTTTTATTTAGTTCATTTGATTTTGAAAATTAAGACTATCTCTACTATGATTTATATGTCTAAAAATTCAAGAAGAATATTTCTCCAAATGAACCATATATTCTTCTTGAAATTAATCTCACAAAGTCGATCTCATCAATATTTTTTAAAAAAATTTAATATTGAGTATTTTGTTATTTATCAATATGACAACCTAATGTGTGTGTGTGTGTGTAGAGACAGCGTGCCCCACGACTGATAGCTAGTAAAAGATGCTCTCTCCTTTCTAATGAAAGATGAGACGTTTTGACTCGCTTTCAAGAATAAGAAAAATTGAACTTCTAATATCTTTTTCTAAAATCACCTATTATTTATTAAAAATGAGAAAGTTAAAATGATTAAATTATTCTATATGAACAAAAGGTTTTTCATGAATAATAAAATCACATATTGATTAGGTGCAAATTCTTAGGATTTCTTATCGGCCATTTAGTGTTCTTTTTCCCCACAGTGACAGAAAGATAATGTCCCCTATATAAGGAAGATTACCAGACCCTTAAATATGTTTTTATCTCTAAAAATCTATAGAATTATTTTTCAATTTAAATAACTCATTCCACAAGTTTTTTATTCCAAAAAGTCCAACTATTAACTTTTACCCTATTTTGGATGAAATTATTCTTAAATTTCTTATATTAAGAACTTTTTTATTATTGATATTTAATTTTAAATTTATTTATTTTTAATCATTAACTTATTTATGGTGAAGATTTTTATAAAAATCAATTTATGAATTTGAAAAAAAAAACATTTTACCTTTTGTTTTTAGAAATTAAATTATTGTATTATAATTTATATATTTAAAAGTCAAAGAAATTATTTCTCTAAAAAATTGAATTTATTGAAATTAATATCATCACTGATACAAATCAATTTAAATAATCTAAAGAAAATTTAATATTAAAAAGCTAATTTATTAATTTCTTAATTTGATAATCAAGGATCATTTAGAGGGTGTTTTGTTAAACTTATTTAAAAGATCTTATAAGCTCCCTACATCTTATAAGAAATTTTTTGTATATCTTATTTTTAAAATAAGTTATGGAAGTGTTTGGATAAAATAAGAATTGGAGTTTATAAGAAGTTGATAATGGTAACTTTGTAATTAAAATGGTTAAAATTAAAAAAACTTGTTAAAATCTTGAGAATAAGATATGATCTAATTACTTTATTTAAAAGCACTTGTATCATCCTAATATTTGTAAGTTCCTTTTAAAAAAATTATTAAATATTTTGTAATATTTTATAAGCTTTTAAACATCTTGTAAGATGTTTTGAAGAACTTATAGTTATAGACCATCCAAACACCCTCTAAATGAAAAAATTAGTTGTTGGATTTTTTGGAGTAAAAATTTGATAAGAAAAAGGATTCATTTTGCATTTCATTGAGGTTAAATAAATGTGCATGAAAGACACCTAAATAAAGAAAATATATTAATTTTCCAACATAGGACAAGTATTTTGGGGCTTAGGTCCCACGGACAGGAACTTATGATGGCACATATTGAACTTGACATAAAGATAGACGCCTAACAATGTCAAAGTTATATACGACACCATATGATTATGACATGTTTATGCTTAAAAAATTACATATTTATTAAAATTAAACTTAAACTTTTTAATAACCCAATCAATGAAATTGTAGAAAAACGAAATTTTCGAAAATGAAGGCTAACATAACAAATCCATTTATAGTACTACGTTTTGCAAGTGTGCTTATGAACCATCTAAAATCAAAGCACTAAGAAGGTGTTTGACAAAATTTATTGAACAAATATAATAAACTCCTACATTTTATAAGATGTTTATAAGATATTTAAACTTATAAGATATTAATAATGATAATTTTATATTTAACATGGTTAAAAAATGAATAGAATTTGTTAAAATCTTAAAAATTAAGGTCATCTTTCTTTTTTTTTTAAAATATTTTATAAGATCCTAACATCTTATTTTGAAAATTTATAAGTTAGTTTTTTCCTCGTTCAATTCTTTGAATTCATTAGATCCTTTTCTCGAGCTTGAGAATCCCCTCCTTTCTTCCACTCTATCCTAAAGAGTGGCTAAACCAATTTAGTCACGTTTTTATGTTCCAATTAAACACTTTCTATTTTTTTATTAGTCTTAAAGAAGAATATTGTTCTTTTTGCCAGCCATATGCGGATTTTTTGAATGATCAAAAAGAGGAACCCACTTCAATCGATATACCCTTAGCCATGGCCATATATAACACAGTAATCGCACTTGAAAAATATGGACAATTAGTTAGAATAGAGGGTGTGTAGCAAAACTAATTGCAAAAGATGGGAAATCGACCACATTAAGATTACCTTTTGGGTGGTTCATTTGATATCCAAAAACTGAGCCAGGCAAGTGGAGAATGTTGAGGGGAACTATAAAAGTTTGGGTAGAGTCAAATCCAAGCATTGGCTAGGTAAGCGCCTCATAGTAAGAGGAGTAGTTATGAATCTTGTAGACTATTTCTATATAAAAATTTTACTTAACACTATATGATATCTTATAAGTTTTCTAATACATACCTTATAAGATACTTTAAGAAATTTATAAGTTACCCAAACACTCTCTAAAGCTGATACGCAATGCCATTTTAAGTTGTTCAATAGAAATGATTAATTAAATTGTTCGTATATTAAGAGATCAAAGATGTATAATTAATCAAAAATTAATAATATAAAATACATAATTTGAACATAGGGCACATGGAATAAAATATATATATTATTTTTATCCAACAAAAATTCTCAAATACTTAACTAAAAAGCCGTTATTATGGAAGTATTATGCAATAAAAAGTTAAGAAGAAAACTGAAAGAGCATTCTTTGTTTGAAACTCAAAACCCTTCTATACCTTACAAAGCTCAATTTCCTACTAGAAATGAGAAGTCTTTCCTTAACAATTCTTAGGTGTGTGTATAAATGAATAAATAAATAAATAAATAAACTCACTAAAACTAAAACTAAGAAGTCTCTCCTTCCCCATTCGGTTAGGTCTTTCAATTCTCCCCCATTTTCTAGGAGAACCCTAAACTTAAAATCCCTGGGCCATTTCTCTTACTCAAATTCAATACATTCCAGAAATCTGGGCTTAGCCTACATCTAAGGGTGGCAAATGGGTGGGTTGGGTTGGGTTGGGTTGGGTTCAATATGGGTGGGCTCAATATGGGTTTTAAGTAGGTGGGTTGAACATGGGTTGAAAATGGGTCCAAATGAAAAGAAAAAAAAAATTACTTAATCAAAAAAATTAATTCAAAAATAATAGTAATATTAATATATCTTTCATATCTTATATTAAATATGAAATTTTACAGTATAATGAAATATTTATTAAATTATATATTTATTTTATTAATTTTTCATATGTAATTATATTCATAATTAATTACAATTCTAATAGTTATTTTGTAAAAAAAATTGATCATTTTGAAGAAAATGACACCATTATCACACATAGGGGTGGGCGTTTCAATCGGATGCTTCGGGTACCGACCCGACTCAATCGGATAATATCCGATCGAGTCAAATTTTTCTTATTTAAAAAAAAATGTGGGTCGGGTACCCAATTCTTGAATAAAATTTCGGGTTGGATATCGGAAGGAAGTCCTACCTGATTGGGTAGTTTGGATACCCGACTTTAATTTGTATATAAATAGATATATATTATGTATAATATATATAATAATGATCTTTTATAGTTATGTTTATATATTATATATTTAATAAATATCTATATATATTAAATATATAAAATACTTATTATATATATACCATATATATTATAGATTATATATATATATATATATATGAAAGATGCCAAAGTTTGGCCTTGGCCTCTGTTAGTCCTCTGACTAACAGAGGCCAATGTTCAATTTCCTCTTCTTCTTTTTTTTAATTTTAAATTTTTTAAATAGTATTTAGTGTCGGATATCCAAAATGTCGGGTACTCGATAATTTCAGGTTGGTGTGGGGTAGTTAAAATTACTATCCAAAAAATCGGGTACTGAATCCGAACGTCCACTCTTAAATTCACACCAATAAAGGTATATTAAATTTTCAATAAAGAATTTGTATAATTTTCATTTTTTAAGAATTAATATATATAAGTTGTATGTCAATCTTACTATTGAAATGCAATATTAGTTAAGCAGAAAATTAAATTTAGAATTTGTTTTTAATTAGTAGATACAATATTTATTCCTATGATCACTTTCATATATTAAAATTTATATTTTGAGAAAAATTCAAGACAACTAACCTAAGTCCAAGATGATTATTTCAATTTAAATATTATTAATGATCCAAAATTACGAGACTTTGACAAAAATGAGAAAATAAAAATAATATAAATTTGTTATTATTAATTTGAAGTTATTTTTTAATTTGTTAAATTAATTGCTTGAACTCATTTTTAACCCACTTAAACCCACATTGAACCCAAACCAAATACAACCCACCACAACTCAACCCACCTCAACCCATTTTCAAAATTTTGGAACCCAACCCAACCCAAAACCATGTGGGTTGGGTTGGACCCATGATTTACAACCCATTTTGCCACCCCTAGCTACATCATTTAACTAAAGCCCGCCGTTATTATAAGCGGCTCGACTGATGAGTACACTAGTAAAAAGGAATCCATACCTGTGGGTACTATGGGTATCCAAGAAAATGTGGATAATGGATATCATTTCCTCCACCCAATAAAATGCGGGTAATTTTACCCATCGCCCAATTACCAACCACTTTGTGGCTTAACCCAGGGGCAACCCATAAATAACCATATATGTTAGATATATTTATATTTTAAATTTTCTCTAATTCTCATAAATACTTTGTTCTATAACATCAACAATGTCTGAATGGTGTTTAAACTTTTAGCTCAAAAAAACATTTGACGTTTAATGTGATTTAAATTTAAACTTCAAAATGCAAAACTTAAAGTCGATAGATATTTAAAGATAGAAGTTCTAGTTTTCATTCTAAAACACTTGACATGCTTTAAATATTTGTTCGATATAATATTTAAAATTTATAGCCTCTTTTATTAGTTTTGTTTAGATAATATTTCTGAAATATTATGTAAATTGGAAAATACATATTAGTTTACCTTTAAATATAAGAAAATAAAAATGTATTAGGAGTACCCTTAGATTATCCATTATTAATGAGTTCATTATCCGGTACCCAATAAAAAACAGATAATTTTACCTGCAAATAAATTTACCCAACTCATTATTACCCTCTTCCAAATTACTCATGAGTTCCCAATGCCAGGTCTACCTGGAAGGCCCCTCCCCCATTATCACAATTTAATTAACAAGAATTTGCATTATCTCAATTCTTACTCCAATAATAATAATAATAATAATAATAATAATAATAATAATAATAAATGTTCAACAATGACTGATGAAATTAAGTGTTTCTAAATTAATCATGATTAAGACAGCTGAGCGTCATGGAATCCTTCATGAGATGCGATGCCCGACAATAATTAAGCAAAACTTCAAATGTTGTGGTGGTGGTTAAAGGAGATTGTCACACTTAACTTCAAAATTGCAATGATTGTGAATAATATTACTTTTTTAATAGTAAAATGGCCGAGTTGAATTAATATGCATCGTCCATTAGGGTGCTATAAATTAAATAATCCACTAATTTATTAAAAAATTTACTATCTAAAATTCATAGTATCTTCTCTTAACACTGGGATTAGTGGCCTGGCTATGATTAGCAGCATTGTCTCCCCCACACAAAATATTTGTTTAACATGGCTTTTGTCCTCTCCAAGAATTCACCTAACTTTATACGAGGTATATATTTCTTATAATCCTTCATAAATTGGACACAAAAATAAAAATAGATTGAATAGTCAATTTTCAGAGATCGATTACCATTATTATATTGCGAGTACTCCAGATTTTGTCGCCTTAGATTGTCCTTAGCTTGAATATTTTTATGTATTTATGAAATGTTTTGAGTTGTGTGATTACTAGTATTTCTTTCAAATTTACTTCCACCATATTTTATTTTTGAAAATTCTAATTCATTAATGAAGTTTTTCTTGAATTCTGATGAGGCCTATGGCCTATCAATTATATTGAGGATTTAATTGTCATTTTTTGTTGGATATCCATCATCTATTTTAATAATTTTACTCGTGTTATAGATTAACTTATTTTACTATCTCAACAAAAAAAAAAAGACAATACCACTGTGTGGATTGCCAAGATCGAATTGGATCTTTCTTTTAAATATTTTATTATTTAGAATAATTATACAAAAATAACACTTTAATAATAATAATAAGTACACGACTCACTTTTTCAATCATGGTTTAAGCTTCATATCATATAAAAATGCAGCCATAAAAATAGAAAAATGATTGAAACATTAACCAATGGACGATGCCCAAAATGAGATGAGGAAAATGACCAATTTCACATGTTAGACCACCTTCTCTTCACATTTCTCACACTAGTCATTTCTCCGCATGGAATGGAGCTTAGACAAAAAATGAAGAAAGGAAGTAGTGATTCATGTCAAATTTAGGATGTTTGGTTGGTTTTAATAAAGATGTTTCATCTCTCTGTCCGTGTTTGGTGTTGTGGATCATGTGAAATTGTCCCAAAAATTTTATCTCATTTCAATTTCTGGTAATCTCATTATCCCGAAGCAACTTTGTAACACTTGTCAAGCAAGGTATCATCAAGATAGATATATCTGAATCCATCAAGTCGATTTCTATCAAAATGGATATGACGTAAAAAATTTAAACGTGAAATCACTAAAAATTACAGTCACAATAGTTTTGGACAAAAACCCTCTAAACTTTAAGTTTAAAATATTGAAAGATAGACAGACCGATTAATAGAAATTAGAAAGCTTGTAAATGAGTGAAACATTCATCTTTCACGTATTATGATGAGAGCATTTATAGTGGATCTAGACTTTTGCTGCATTTCGTTAATAAGGCTATTATGTTTAATTATTAATTGAATTATAACAAATATCTTTATTTTTTAATTCTAAAATTGGTATATTTTAAATCATCATTCTAAACATTGATATTGGTCAATGACTAGTTAATTAACAATATTTTCTTTACTATTTTATATAGTTATTCAAGTTTTCATTAAATCCCACAAAATGAACGTTATCTTTTTGACTGGTTCACTCTCGATCTCCTAACTGTCCTTCTAATCAAACTTTGAAGTGGCCTTCCTATTCGGAAAGGTCCTCATCCCCATCTCTAGGAGAATAACAATTATTAGTTGAAATGAAACTAATATTTATAACATCATATTTTTAGATAATAACATTTTTTACACTAGATACATACGATGAATATACTGCCTACCCTTTTTTAGGCATACAGTTGGACCCATTACAAATGGCCAAAACCTTTCAATCCTACAAATTCATAATCTTGATGATCAAACTATTGAATCTTTAATAGTTTCACATAACCTTAAATCAAAAAAAATGTGAAACTATCATTTTCCTGCAAGAAAGTTTGGTAATAAAAAAAAGAGGAGCACAAGGAAGAAAGTGTCTATATCTAATCTTCCTTATTCCGAACAAAGTATTTGCAAGAACATGGAGTGTTCCCCTTCTCCATCATAGTCAGATCGCCATCATAGTTCTAACCTAATTGTCTCGGCAAAATGTACTTTAAGAGGGCCATAGTAGAATCCAATATTAATGTGATTGTGCAAATTGGTTTAGGTTTACCGAAAAAACAAGGCAAATACAACTTCCCAAATTTAAATAGGAGTTGAAGAGAGAATTTAATTATAATTAGAAGAAAAATAACAGGAGGGACCCCCCCCCCCCCGCGGCCACAGCAAAAGTGTTCTCCCATTCTTATGCAATTGACAAATATATGTAGTAGAGTAGCATCGTGTTGACACAATTTGCATCATTAACAGTTCAATTAGATTTGGTTAAGCTTTCATGACAATTGGTATTTCATTATGGAAACTTAAGTACTAACCACAAATTGGATTAAATTTCAACCATTATTTCACTCATGTTTAGAGTTTATGAGGTGAAATAGGGCAAATTTAAATCATATATACAAAACTCAAAATGTTACAATTTAAAGAGTAACTTGTCACTTCCCAGTGACCCCTTAAATTTCCATTGGTTCTTATTATCATTATTATTACTGTAGTTATTATAATTAATTGCACTTCTAATATCATCATTAGTGGAAAGAAATTAGGATCACTTTATAGTTGCCACCCAAACAATTATTCATTACCTAACAATAATACTCATTGCATCTCTTGTTAGATAAGACGATCAATCACAAATTAAATATGAGACCACCCACTTGCCACCCACTAACTCAAATAGTTGGATTATGCATAATAAATAAATATTTCATATAATTAGGTATATTTTCACATATTCAATAACTCATTTATCAACTTGAAATTGCTCAAGCCATAGTATGAATTTTCCCCACATGTGCAGCACTTTTTCACAAAACTAAAAGCAAGTATTGAGTGTACTAATAAAATGGTGAATTTACTTTGTCACTCGACCATTGAAAAACATTGAGTTAAAATTTAGACTTTATTTTAACTTAATAATCTAATAATTAATTTTAAACAAAACTATAGAATGAAATAGGTGACATGCCTATATTCCTATTTTCTAAAGTTAATAGGAATTGGATTAAAGGATTCAAAGTGTTTCATAATGATTTAGAAGTTAGATCCTCTATTTCAATTTACATTTCATCTTATATTTTATTTCACAAGCATATGACATGTATATTAAATATTTTTTATAAAAATAATTTATTAAAAATTAGATTTACTTAAAGCTCGTTTGCTTGCTTTGATATTGCATTATAAGTATACAATCCAACTCAATTTCAATATTTATTTCATTTTTAGAAGCTCTTAATATATATAGTTATGGCCCAGCATGCATTTAAGGCCAAACATGACTTGTGAATTAAGGCCTTGCAGTATGATATGTTTTGCGACCTAAATTGAAAATAAATTATAGTTTGTCAGAAAACCTTTTTGCCTCTCACTTATAAATATGGAAAAAACTTAGTTAATGTGAGGATAATTTTGAAAATTGCATATATTATCCAAGGGGATAGTCATGCCAAGCAAACAATTAAAGTCATAATAACTCACTATTTATCCCAATCTTGTATATCATGTCCAATCCAAATGCACCCAGCAGACAAGCTCTTAACATAAATAAATCATATTAAAATAAAAAATAAAATATAGTATCAAATGATTTCAATCTTTTCCTTTATTTCCCAAGCAATAGTTTCAATCACCTTAGCCAAGTAACACTATTTATTACTGAACCGTTATTTATAATCAATTTGTTAACCTTTTGATGATTTATAATATTTTTTATCATAATAAAATTTCTCTCCCATGATCACGTGTTGTATGCATGAATGCCCCTCCACATTATTTGTTGGAATTTATGTGTTGATTATTTGCTGAAATATGTCATGCGTTGGAATTTACTTTCCATAAATAAAAGATTCCTTGAAAATTCAAAATTGATTAGTATCTTTATAACTTAGGAAAGAAATTATATTATGCTGAAATCATTGATTTATCTGCTGTTTTAGGAATGAATGCATAATTACCAAAGTTATTGTAATGTCCCAAGAATAATAAAGTTATAATAATAATAAATTAATTTACTAGCTCAATTAAGTAATGACAATTAGTGGACTTTTATTCTTGAAATTATGGTTATAAGTTACAAATGGAATATGAAGTGGTATCACTTAAGAATGAGGAAGATAGTGGGTAGTAATCATGAAATAATGGAGGAATATAGAGTAATAACTTATTTATTCAAGTATATGTAGAGGTGTATCTTATTTAAGAATGGGAAGAGTGGTGTATTATTGAGAGATAGTGGAAATTAATTTATAAGTTACAAAATTGCCTATATATATGTTGGGAATACGTGGAAACATACATATCTTATGAGGTTAGAAAATGTTAGAATAGGAAGAGAAAGTATTGGAGAAAGAATTAGGAGAGAGATTCTTGAAAAGTGTTTTTACTTAGTTTTATAAGAATTTGCAATGTGAGTGTTTTACATATATTTAAGGTTTGAAATGTTCACAATCCCTAATATGATAATATGTTTTGCATAGCTATGTTGACTATAACACTTTGCTATATGATATGAAATCTATGCGATACGAATCTTTGAATATGCCGGCTCGAAACTAGTTTTGAATACTTTGTGAATTTTGATATGATGGTGGTTGTCCACCAATTTTTTGGTGTTATAATCTCATGGTCATGTTAATTATAAGGTATTTTGAATATTTTGCATCTTAAATATATGTAAAATACTTGCTGGGCTTTCGAGCTCACTATTTTTGTTGACATTTTCAGATATGGAGGAGAATTGGTAAGGTCAAGAAAAAAGGAGCAACTTTCAAGTTATAGTCTTTTTATTGATTTAGTTTATGTATAAAAATCCTATTTTATTTTATTAAGTTGGGGTGTGACAGTTATCTTGTTCCCTTATTTAATTCCAACAAATTATTACCTTGTTAAGAAATTATAGCGGTTGGGCATAGACATATAAAAACAAAATTATACAGCAATTAAGAAAGTGAATCACTAAATTGGGAGAGAACCCTGTTAAATGTCTTGAGGAGTTGTGTAATACTGTTATACATGCTTTGAGCTTAATTGTTCCTAATTCCTTACTCTACGAGTGTTTTTGAGGGACCTTGTGGTGAAGAAGGTCAAGTGAAACTTGCCTTCGACGAACCTTGGGGAGACGAAAATGAGGCGATTTGTGTCTCAAATGACCCAATGGTGAAGAGGGATGAGAGTTGTACTTGCTCTCGAGGGACCCCATAAAGAGAACAAATCGGCGCTTGATTGCTCTAAGGACCTCTAGGTGAAGAAACCAATGGGACGGTACTGTCTAGAATCTTCTGCAGTGTTCTTAGTTTCAGTCTGGAAGAATAGACTAGAGCTTGCCATATGGAGTAGCAGCAACTCGTGCATCAGTCCACAAAGGTTGTATAAGTGAATCTAGCAGAAGTTCCCCTAGACATGTTCACAAGTGGCTGGTTTCACAGTGCTATGAAATCTGCTTTATCCCATCGGGAATTTCGATGTAGCTCTTTGCGAAGAGTTAGTTTTTCACCCTACTAGAGTGTTTATGTTCCTCAAATTTTTCTTACTGTCAAATTACTGTTTTTATCTATAAATTTTTTTTTATATATTTATTAATTTGACAGGTTTAAAATCCTAAGTGAAAGCTTAGATAGAGAATGTAGGCTTGTCAAACCTCTACAAATACTAGTGTCTTTTTACTTCTGTTTATACTACTTTTCTTAATCACTAGTCTGATTGGTATTTTAACGGATACTTATAAATTCCAGTTAGTAACTAAAAATATTTTGAGTGATAAACTTTCGTTGTATTAAAATCTCTCAAGCCTAATTCACCCTCCTCTTAGGCACATACATAATCACTCACACAATTAATCAAATGAAAAGGTACTTTTTAAATAATAAAACATAACATTCAACCATAACATTTTATAATTAAAGAGATAAATTATATTTCTTAATGTATGTAATAAGGCATACTACATATTTTTTTATACATACCTATACAAAATTAAGGTAGGGAAAATAAATTCACCAATAATAATAAATAAATAAATGAGTAAAGCATCATTGAAAAGAATAAAGATCCCGTTATCATAACAGCCAACCAGCCCACTTGCAGAAATATATTTACAAGTTGATTCATCAAAACACATTCTGAATCACAGATCATTTTTACACACGGAGAGAGACATCATACCATACATACTCTGAGACCAAATTGAAAGCAGATTTGTTAAACAACAGAGCACATTCATTCAACCACTCATACATAAAGGAGAACTGAAATGTTGCCAAATCAATTCGGATACTTCCACAAATAATTCTAAATTAAAAACCAATCTAACAATAACACCACAGCAAATTATTTATTCAATTCAAGCAGGCATTGAATTCCCAGTTGTGGATGTCCAAACAATATCTTTCAGCGCCGGCCTAAGCTCTTTGCTACAGAATTGGTTGTACTCCAGGGTATCACCACTAGACTTCTTCACCTCCACCACCAGAAACGACGGAGCCACCGCGAAGATATCGGCGGCTATTCCGAGTTTCCCTTTTCTTCCGCAGTCGTGCCCCTGTAGCCTGACCGAGGAATCACTTTTCTTAACGCTGAAATTCTTGGTCTTGGCCACTTCTTCTAGCTTGGAAATCACACTGCTCGCAGAACCCGTCGTCGCGAATCGCAATTCCTCTTTCTCTACCCTCTTCTTCTCCTCAAAAAGGGGTGATAAATCAAATCCTTCCGACAAGGAGATGATGTGGAAAGCATTCAAAGTCTCTGTTTCCTTCCCCTTTCCCACATTCACCTCATCTTCTACGGAGAATTCCTGCTCTTCCTTGGTCCTCAAACCTTTGGACAACGATTTCTTGAACCACGAGGATTCCATGATTTTTGCGATGCTTATCCTCGTGCTCGGATTGGGATCCAGCATTTTCGTGATCAGTTTCCTGGATTCGGGTGAGAACCAGGGCGGGCACTTGAAATCACCCCTGTAAATCTTCCTATACATGGCCATAATGTTATCATCCTGGAATGGCAAATAACCTGCCAACAAAACATAAAGAATCACGCCACAGGACCAAATATCTGCCTTTGCCCCATCATATCCTTTCTTCCCAATAACCTCGGGGGCAACATAGGCTGGCGTGCCGCACGTTGTGTGCAACAAACCATCCTGCCTGAGATGGTCGGAAAACGCACTCAGCCCGAAATCTGTAACCTTAAGATTTCCGTCTTCATCGAGAAGCAGATTTTCGGGCTTCAGATCACGGTGATAAACGCCGCGGCTGTGGCAAAAGTCGATGGCCGAAATCAACTGCTGGAAGTAATTCCGAGCGGCCTCCTCCCGCAAACGACCCTTTGCGATCTTCGCAAAGAGTTCGCCACCGCGAACGTACTCCATGGCGAAATAAATTTTGGTCTTGCTAGCCATGACCTCGTGGAGCTCCACGATGTTGGGGTGGTGCATCATCTTCATGACGGAGATCTCGCGCTTCACTTGCTCCATCATCCCGACCCGAATCACCTTTTCCTTGCCCACAATTTTCATCGCCACGCTCTTTCCCGTCTGCAAATTCCTGGCATGGTATACTTTTGCAAACGTGCCGTGGCCCAAAAGCCGGCCCAGTTCGTACTTCCCATGTAGCACGCCGCATTTTTCTTCGGACGCCATGGTCATTTCTGAGAGAAAATTTGTTGGGTTTTTATAAGCACTACAGAAAAAGAAATTGCGAATAGTGGAGGTACGGGGGTTTTCTGCTGGTGATGGTGGTTTCACCCGTCTTCGATGTGTTTACGGTGGCAATTACGGCCGCTAACGAGCGGTTTCTTGGCCCTCCCGCCGCCCAGTTGGGGGTTAGAAACCGGAGTTCTTCTCATCTCTCTGCATTCCCTGGGAGGTCTCTCTCCAATTTTGTCAATAAAAAATGAGAGAGAAAAAGAGAAATTTCTAGGGTTTGCGCCACCAATAATTGGTATAAAACTATAAATGGAGTTTCAATTCTTTCTTCTTCCTGAGCCGGAAATGATAGTTTTATAACAGGTTTCAAGGGCATATTTGTCAGTATATTATCACCCCATAATTTCAATCTGACGGTTGATAGAATGGTAATAGTACAAGTGTCGAGATCTTGGTGGGGATGTAACCGTTCATTTGGACCAATGTAAATAATTGTGGACCCAAAACGTGCGCGGCACGTGGGACTAGGTTTTTCGTTTTCACAAACTTCTCTCAGGTGTTATTACCGTTTTATCCTGCAGTGCGAATTGCCACATTTTGGTATATTCTTTTACTGAATTCTGTGGGGCCCAAATTGATGGAAAATTTATTTATTTTTGAACCTGTGATAATGAGTTGTAATACTATTCATCATGTTACTAATTAAACTGAGTGTGAAATGCTTAGATATAAATATATAATAATTATTATTATTAATTTTTTTAATTTTTTAATATTCTTATTTCAATAGAAAAATATTTATTATGTGAAATTCCTAAAATTTTAATTTTTAAGCAAACACAATGCTTTGTATTCCAGAAATTAATACCAAAAATTAAGATTGCAAACCTTCTAACAATAACTCATTAGCTTGGTTGGATTTTTAATTTATATGTTAATATATACTATGGTTCATGTCGCATTACTCCACTTAAATATGTAAATAATGATAATGTGATTATATTCCTATCCATGGATATATAATATGAGCCTATGTGGTTTTTTACTACCTTTTTAAAGTAATTTGTTTCTTAAGTAAGTTAACTGACGTGGCTTTACGTCATGTAGTAATTATTTTTCGATTTTTCTATGTAAGAATTTAATGATTCTAAAGGGTTGTATATATCTTCAAATTGAAGCAAAATACGTAGACACGTACACCACCCCGTAGATGTTACTGCACCCTACTCCTTGTTCGGTAATGTTAGGGCTTGTTCACTAACATTTTGGCCATTTTTTAAGAAAAAATTTGAGAGAATGAGTTTTTGGAAGAATACTTGAAAAAAGTGTTAAGTATTTGTTTGTGTTTTGGAAAAATAGAGAAATTAAATTGAGAATGAGTTGTTTGATTGTTAATATTTTGGTGGGGGGACAAATTTTACTGTAAATATTAAATCAATTATTTTTTTGTTGAATTTGTAGAAAAAAATTATTTTTTTATGTAATGTGTGTATATATATATTTTGATGGTGTGTGTGTCTGTGTGTGTATACTTGAGTGTTACAGTCAAGGTAGGGCTAGAGTAGTGTGTAGGGTCTTTTTGAGATTGAATTCTAATGATTTTTTTGGGTATAATTTTTTTGTGCTTTGGAAAAATGATTGGAGAATGTGTATATTTTTTGTGGTTGTTTTGGGAGTTGGAAATTTTTTTCCCAAAATGCTAGTGAACACAGCCTTAACTTTTTCGTTTCCATTCTATTTCACTACAAAATTGATCGGGAAAATGTTAGAACTTAGAGATCATGTTATAATATTTAGAATAATAATAATTTGATGTATATTTTGGGGCTCAGAATGGAACTAATCAATACTACTATATACTATCTATGAATATTTCTTTTATTACTTATTTTAAATATATTGTGAATCTTGTAAAAATATAAGATTGAAGCAATTTTTCTCGGGTTTAGGTAATACTTTTTGTTCCTATTAGAAACCAGACTTCATATTTACCATTTTTACTTTGTTTATTGAAAATTTATATCATATTACATTATTATTTTAAATATTAGAGAAAAATTAAAAACATAGTAAAAAATATATATATATATTGTGTGTGTGTGTGTGAGAGTAGAGAGAGAGAGAGAGAGAGACAAACCATTTGATATTCAATAATGTCACATCGTAAGTAGGCGTTGCCCATCACTTGAACAGTTGAACACCGTATCGAGCAGATGGTGAGATAATTTGGATCCACCTTCCCCAGAAGTTGCCTAACCCTCATGGATAATTTCGACCCATTTTTCCATTTTCTACCTATAAAACACAGTCAATTCGCTGAAATGAACAAAGATGGAAAAAGAACATATCCCCTAACTTAATGTATTGTATTTGCAATTATTTCTTTTTAACATTTAAATACACATATATTTAGAAGTTATTAAAATTCAAATTTTAAATCTCATACATATAAGTGTGAGGGGATGCCTTTAAGTTAATTTGCCACTTGATAAAATGTGGACTAAAACTTCCGATTAACTTTTTTTTTTATTTACATACACACGTATATAAAGAGTTTGTTAATATTTGAATTTTAAACCTGACACTATACATACGAAGACGATGTTACTGAATTAATTAAATCATTGCAATGCTTTAATGTTACGAAAGTTTCATTTAATGTGGTCCTTGATGAGTTTTATTAATCAAGTTGATTGGTATAATAAGAAAATGGGGTTCTTTAAAAGAAATCAAAAGAGCTAAAAATTAAATTAAGAAAAATATTATATTTACGCCGATGATGGCACCCAAATTTTTATAGACTATAATTCGTCTGGAAAGCTTATAATAATTCCTTGTCTGTTTTACTAATTAAATAACCAAAATATTTTTCTTCCAAGTGATATAAATAATTCAGAACCTGCTAAGAAATAACTTATATTCATATTTCCAATGGATGGATGATGGCTGTGGACTCTTTGGAGTGTGCGAAGAAACTACGTCAGTCAATGAAAGAAAGCCCACAGTATTACTATTTGGCGGCCGAGAAAAGGACAAATTTGCCCACCAGATTTTTTCCGTGCCTGCGCCCCACACTAAGCCCACAATATGCTAATGATGGGTTTTAAGTCCTTAATCCAAGAATAATTGCTTTGTCAATTGTCATTAGGCGCTTAAGTTGGCATAATATGATTAGTTAGTTGAATGATTAATCTGAGTGTAATTAGAGAGCCGTATGGTATGCAAGCGGGTGTCTTTTTGGTATTACCCCATGTGACGGTTTGTTTGCTTATCTATTTTCGTTTAGCTGGTAGTAGGGCTGCAAATGAGTCGAGTCGAGTCATGTTAAATTTGAAAAAAATTTACAAGTTTGAACTCGAGCTCGATGAGTTTTATTTTATGAGTTTGAGCTCGACTTAATGAAAACTCGAGCTCGACTTGGCTCGGATTAATTAAGCTCGAATTTATAAATAAACTATGAAATATTGTAAACTCGAGCTCGAATTTTTTTAATAAAATGGTAAATATTCAATGATTAACATATATAAATTAAACCATTTTAGTTTTATTTTTTATTTTATTTTGAATTTAGGTTAGCAATATATTATTTTTCTTTTTGATATATATATATATATATATATTATATTCATATATAAGATATATTATTAATAATATATTATATAGTAATAATATTAAAAAAAATATTTAAAATATAAATCAGCTCGCGAGCTTCGAGCTTATATAAAATGGCTGGAAATCGACTCGAGTCAAAGTTCGAGCTCAATTGAGCTCGACTTGTTTGTAGCCCTAGTTGGTAGTTGGTTGCTCCATAGTCCATATGCTTCTCCTTTGTTTAGTTTACTTGCTCACATTTCTTTAATGCTCACCAATTTAAGTCTAAATGACGTTAACTTAAATGTAATCTTTAACATGAAATTTTATCCAAAAAATTACGGAATATTTGATTAATTTTAAATATTTTCAAGAATATGCATGTTTTGACAGTAAATTAGAAAATGTATATATTGGAAATGTAGATTTTATTTAAGAGTAAGATAAATTTTAATAAAGATGTATTTTATTAGAATATATTTAATTTTATTTTTAAAAAATGAAATGAAAAATAAAAACAAACATTACTTAAACTTTTAAATAATCACAAGTACTTGCATATAAGAAAAGAAAATAATCATATCTTTCTTAGTGGGGGCAATTGTAAAAGTTGGAGCATCCAATTTTAGACTTTTGCTTTAAAGAAGCAAGTGGGTTGTCTTTCTCTACTGGCTTCTACTTATGCCATTGCTGAAAAAAAATCAAAACAGGATAGCATATTCAAAGTATTAAATCAATAAATATATATACATTTACATTTTTAATTATTATTATCTTAATATAATGATATATATTTTTCAATCATCATGTAGATAACAGATATGATGGGGGAAAAAATTTAACATGATTATTAATTAAACGAATTATTAATTCACAAACCAATTCTCTTATGTATATTCTGCTGAGTTTATTTTCTTGAATGTATCATTTTTCATTTAGTATGCGAGTGCTAATCTTCTTTGTTATTTCCGAGTTGACCACAACAGTCACTTTAGCTATTGGACTAATCTTCCTAAACTCGTGTTAACATCCAACTTTGGTACAATATTTTGTATTTAAGTTGAATAAATAAATTCTTCCCAAGCCTCGGAAAATGAAGTTTTAAGCTTTTTTTTTTTTTTTTTTTTGCAAAATTTAAATTTATTATGGCCAAAAACATTTTCTTGAAAGGATTTTAAAATCATAAATTTTTTCAAGGAAGTTTATATTTACTCAATCATACTTAAAATATTGCCTGCGTGATCACATAAAAAGCGCTAAAAAATGTAGTATAAATAATAAAATAATAAATTAAATATATAAATTATTATTAATTATACATGTTAAGTGACATTAGTTTTTATTTTGTCATTAATAATATTTTTTAAGTGACAATAATTTTGTTTCCTCATAATATAACTTAATAATGACAAAAACTAAAAGGCTTGTTCACTAGCATTTTGGCCATTTTCTAGAAAAAAATTTGGGAGAATGAGTTTTTGGGGAAAAAACTTGGAAAAAGTGTCAAGTATTTGTTTATGTTTTGGGAAAATAAAGAAAATGAATTGAGAATGAGTTGTTTGTTTGTAATGTTTTGGAGGGGACAAATTTTACTGTAAATGTCAAATCAATTACTTTTTTGTTGGGTTTGTAGGAAAAATTTGTTTGACATTGTAATGTGTATATATATATACTTTGATGGTGTGTGTGTGTGTGTGTGTGTGTGTGTGTGTGTATATAGTTGAGTGTTAGGTAGGGTTAAGGTAGAGTTAGGGTAGTGTGTATGGTTTTTTTGAAATTGAATTCTGAGAGTTTTTTTGGTATAATTTTTTGAATTTTGGGAAAATGATTGGAAAATGTGTATTTTGGAATTGTTTTGGGAGTTGGGAAAAATTTCCCCAAAATGCTAGTGAACATAGCCTAATATTTTGACAACTAGTGATATCTTTTTACTAAAAATCTAATGACAATAAAGTTTGCCATTATAATTTGTGATAACATTTTCATTGTCATTAGGTTGTCACCATATAAGTGTCATTAATTACTAATGGTAACAATCTTTAAGCACTACAATTATCACTATTTAATTTGTAAAAATTATTAAGAGGATAAAATAAAATCTTGTGCACTTAATATATATAATTGTGACAACTTTTACATTGTCATTAACTATTTTATTATTAACGTATTTTTTTATAGCAAAATGAAAGGGGAAAAAGGAGGAAGAAAAGGCGTATCGAACTTCTAAAATGTGCTCAATTAAATGTGGTTCAAATTTGGCAACTTAAAATTTAAATTGTGTCCCTTAAAAAATTGAAGTTTGGAATTCTTCTATTATGTAACCTTGTTTGACCAAAATTTGTGGCGAAGGGAGATTGAAGTTGTTTTGTTTGGAGATTCTAATTTTTCTTTGGATATAATATTCAAATAAAATGAAGAGCCCAAATTTAATACTTCACTGTCCCAACATTACAGAATTCAATTGACCACCAAATACATTATTTCTACTATTAAAAATCAAAGCCAATTAGCTCAACACGAAAACCCAAATAATTATTGTATTGCAACTCGTAAAAATATTTTTTTAGTATAATATTTCACATTAATATAATGCTTTTGCAACATTGGAGTTATTCAATTAAATTTAGTTCAATTGGTGTTTTGGTGTCGACGTTCATGAACCTGAAAAATGTAGCTGGGCAAGAAAATGACAAAACAAACACGGCATAAACATGCCCCATGACATTTTGTCAAAAACTGGCCAACTCAAATACTAATTTAACTTTTCTTCAATTCTTTATGGCTAGAGATGCAATATTAAGCAATTACATAAAATGTTATATATTTAAATACCAGTTAAAAGAGCTTATGAATTAATTTACAGAATTAGATCATAGTCTGATGCTAATTTGTTTAGGGCTAATGATGTGTTCTTTTACAGTGACAAATGTCTATATAATGCAAAGATAACCCGACAAAACTTATCATCAAAATATATTGGATAAAGGATCGAAATCGAAAGTTGTGATATAACCATTAGAACTAATTGACTTCTTTTATATTTCGTTGAAAAAATTAATTTATTTTAAGTTATTAATTAAATTATCAAAATTATTTTTATTTTTACATATGTTCTGAAATTTGTATATTTTAAAATATTTTGCTAGACATAATTAATCAATAATTTAATCAATTAGTACAACTTTTTTGTATCTCCACAAACGAAAGAAATATAACCTTATATAAATACTCATAACATGAAATAAATCATGAAATATTCATTGAAATACCTATCATATATGATTTTTAAAGCCTCAAATAGTTCAACTATGCAGTTTAAACTTTAATGAATTATTGGTTCGAAGCTCTCTCGTATGATTAATCAACAATTTGAACTTTTTTTTGGTGTGTGCGTGTGTATTTTTGATAATCTACTATTCATATAGGAATTTAGGAGAATTTATTTGGGAAGTAATTAAGAAGCACCGTTGACATCTTTTTATCTGTAAATAATTCTCGATGTGAAAAGACAGAAAATTAGGAACTGATCTTTGGATAGAAAAAAGACCGAATCTTTGGGATCTAAATGAATTGATCTAAAAATTCAATAATGTTAAGAGGAGAGGACAAATCAAAAAAAAAAAAAAAAAAAAAACAAGACGAATCAGTCAACAATGTATGTATTTCACATGGCTGCCAAGATTCCCAGTTTATCCAACAATGATCCATGCGGATCAAAATTCAGATTACTTCATGTTCTGTGCACTCCCAAGAACTTCAATGCAGATATGTTTTTCATATATAAATAAAAAAATAAAGCCACCCATTATCTCATCAACTGATCATACTGTTCCCTGTGCTGTTTGATTTGTGACCACAGAAACTGCATGTGCTTGCCCGGCAAATAAAACCCAATTAATGCACACATTCCTACAGGCTACAGCAGAAGAAATTTTTGTGCCTATTGAAAAGTACGTAGTCTAATTAACTACAAAGAATATCAATTTGGACGCGGAAGAAAAGTTTCCAAGTTAATTAATTCCATTTTCATATGCACTTTAGTGATCAAATGAGTTGTAGTACTAATGCTTCTTGATTCAAAACTTTGATCACGTTTTTTAGTAACATAGGTAACTTCCCCCCCCCCCCTTTAGCTGGCATGATTGTCACTTTAACAATCATGGACGTTTCATGTTCTCATTATGCACTGGTACTCTACCTATGCATGCAAAATGTATTTACTTTCTTCTAATGGCGCACACGGTCCCACAAAATACATCAACTTTCCTTTGGCGGACTTGACAATAATTTGGGAGTTGGGACCATAATGTGCTATCTTTCCAAAGACATGCAAGATATATAGGGATGATGTTAAATTAATTCTCAAATATGAAAATTTCATATTATTAGTGAGGTATTATTAGATTGGCATGTGTTGTAAGGACTCGTCATAGGGTAAAAGATAGAGAGCAAGTTATAGATTAACTCAAAATCGTTAATTCATTCATATGAAACAAAATATGATATCATTAATTGTAAGCTCCCCAATCGAAAGGTTTAGAAAGATGCTCTTGATCGTCGTTCCTATAAATAGCATCATTTGTTAATAATCAAATTTGTTGCAAAATATATAAGGCTTATTTCATAAGATATTGTCTGCTACGACACGCAGTAACTATTTTTTCTGTAAAAAATAAGTCTTTCACGATGAGATATGCAAAACAACTTTCACATTTGATGCAACTCATGTCTATAGAACTTGGTATCATCCCATAAATAAATAAATAAATAAATAAGAGCATTATTGACTTTTGCAATCTATAGTTCATGTCTCACGTTATTTCTTGAGCTTTAAATAAGCATATAACAATCCATTAGGTATATGCTTAGACAATATTCATCTTTTCTTTTCTTTTTCTTTTTTTTTTTGGCGACACAATTTTGTGATTAACCTATAGCACGAACTCATGAAATTTTCATTTAAGTTTGTGGAGAGTGGAAAGTTCAACATCATAACGAAATAATTTCGTGACTTGTTGGCGAAATTTCAAATCTGCCAACAAATTCATCACCAAACTTTATTAAATTAATTTAATTTCTTTCACCAAATTAATTAGTGTGAAGAATCTATGATAACATAATTGTTATATACCAATCATGCATTCCTGGAATCTACTCTGCGTCACCATGGGATCCCCAGATGTTATGGAACTTATTATTAATTAATAGAATTAATAAAATTTAATAAAATAATTATTTATGCATGTTATGTGTTTGGTGAGTGTTTGTGCTTGTTGGCATGCACCAAGAGTCGGGCTGAACCAATAATTTCATAAATTAATAGAGAGATCATCAAAGGAAAAGCAAAACACACACACACACACATACATACATATATATATATATATATATATATTCAATATATAATGTATTTTTCCGACAAGCGTACAGAGTTTAAAAAGAAATAGAGTAATAGATCCGAAAAACATTAAAAAAATGTTGCTTGACTATCTTTTCCAGGGTTTTATATATTCGTGAAATATAAATAAAAACCTTTTAAAAATGTGAGTTAGTGTCCCGGGCAGATTAAATTATACAAAGATTCCATCATTATTGAGGAGTAAGAAATTAGTTTCCCGGGGTAAAATCAATATCAGTCGATCTATTTTACTTTAAAAAATTAGATTCATTATTTTTTTTTCATATTAATTAAACATATATATAATACCAAATATCAAAAATAATAACACTCACCTTTAATACCTTTTAAGTTGTGGTTGGATTGATCGCATTGGAGTTAAAAAAATTTAAATTACCATAATAAATTTATTAAGCTTGCTCAAGATAGTAGGAGAAATTCATTTGGAGGCCTCTTAAAGATGCTCAAGATGAACAAGATTCAACTAAAATGATTATCGTATGGTAAAAAGAATGAAATTATAGTTGAGATTCTCACTGTAATTCGTTCAAATTTCTGAAATTGATTGAAGACTATGTCAGCTATGAGCATTTTTCATCATTTTCAAGATAAGACAAAAAATATTTTAAGTTACTCTTTAAATTATTATGACAATTTTAAATTCACTTAATATACGATCATTTGAGATCCGTACTTAAATTTCCCATCCAAGCCGGCCAACCGGCCAACCTTGCGACGAAAATATATGGAATCTTCATTTTCTTAATTTTATCACAGATCTCGTGGTTTTGGCCAATATTGATGTAGGTACCAATACCTAATTAATTTGTTAGAGAAGTACAAAGCTAAATTAATTCAAACTCAATCATGCTTCTAAAGTTTACCTCTAATTTTAATTTGTGTAAACGAGGTGTAACTATTGAGATACAGTTCATGAAAATCTCACCCTATTGAAGCACTGCTCTTTTTCTTAAAACAAAAAAAATAAAAAAAATTTGTAAAATATAAATATGTATAATTTATCATATTTAATTGTCATACTTACAAAATGTATACAAGCAATTATGTCCCTATCTCTACGGTGTGACAAGATTGTGGTACATTTCCACTGACCACTCACTTTCCCACAAATGTCTCAAAAATCAAAGCACAACTTCTTGATGGACCACTCCAATTCCGTTGTCATACAGGCATCAACTCAAAGTCCAGATTTTCTTTCTAAGGTACAATATTCATTGCCTTATGTACAAATAGTAGTATATCGTATTTGATTAATGCAGTAGGGCCATGGTCATTTGGCATGGCACAAGTTGTAGATGGAATACAAGAGCCACAAACTAGTGATGAAAAAGAGATGAGAAGGTGATTAAAAAAAGAACAAATTTTCTAAGGCCATAATTTCATTGAGGAGCTAATGAGGTGGGGCGTATTAAAAGTTCTTGATGCATTTATTACTTTATACTATGAAAAAAGAAAATATCAGTTCATTTGGGGACAGGGAAAAAAAATGTCAAGTTTTCAAGCATTAAATTTCTCCTTAAAATATCGTATTTAGGACACTACAAAAAATTAGGAGCATCAACTACGATCAATCTACAGGTGATGCTAAAAATTCATAATTTTAGCTATAATTGGCATAATCAAATTTGAAATAGATGCTTTCGTACATAATTTTGATATGGTCAATCTATAGCTGATTATTATTCTTTAATTATATATGTATATATTGATCTTTCTAAGGATAATGCATAGTGTAGCACCCCAATAGGGATATAGCCCAAAAGTCGGAATGCTAGTCAATCTAATCCTATAGCATGCAATATCATATCCGATAGGCCCATAAATTTTTTTTCCAAAATTCTCCAATAAACCACAATAATCACAACTCATAGCATGCTTTAAACTTAATACAATAATATCAAAGTGCGGAAGTCATACTAATAACCCATCATCAATCAAAACATATATCAACATAAGAAATTTCATTCATACATGCCAAAAGTCTCATGTTCGTCTTGACATATCACAACATTTCTAATACACATATATATACAAGAGGAACACACATGTGAATATGCATTCACCCAACTCTATTACAAGTATCCAGATAACACCTGTCATCATCTCGAGCCTTCTATATCAACCTGTCGGTAAAGAAATAATGGTGCGAGAGTGAGTCGTAAGGACTCGGTGAGGAATAAGGCAGGGTAAAAGTTGGCTATCATAATCAATAATAACAATAAGGCTCGGTAACACAAATACTACAGAAGCTCAACAACAAGCCAAAATGAAGAAAACACATTTTCAAGTAAATGATATTCGCTAGGTTGGGATGTTGTAACCGTCAACTCAAAAGGCCCGGATCATCTCACCCGACGTTGTTCGAAAGGCATAGATCGTCTCAATTGATCATAGTCGAGAGAAAACACAGACAGCTTACTTGGCTTGGCTTCAGCCCGATCCAAACTGGGAAATCACTCCAGCCTTATTGCTCCACAGCTAAAACAATTAAAAGTACAATCCCAATAGAATATGCATTTCGATAAAAGAGCAAAACATGTATATCATAATAGCCTTATGCTTCCATAACAGTACAATCGATCAATCAATAACAATTTAGTGACACGAGCATGACAGCTCGGCAATAATAGTAGCACAAGCATGACAATTTGGCGAAACTGTGGCACAAGCACGATAGCTTGGCAATGCTCTCAGCCCAACAATTCTTCTGTATTATTTTAAATCAAACTTTCCAAGGATAAAGTTGCCAAGAGGGCAGAATAACTAAACAATTATGCTGACACGGCAAATCAACAATACATTGATCAATCAAGGGAATCAATATGATATTTGACAATAACAACACCAAGTCAACAGGAATGATACATTGACACTGTGAAAGTTCATGGCACCAGAACGGTAAATTAGTGCGTTCAGAATGGTTTTAAAGAAAACACAAGCCACTCGGCCGTATAGTTCAATTTTTAGAAGAAAAAAAAACAATTTTCACAAAGCTTCACTGAAGCTAATCTAGACAGTCATTTTTAATAAAACGGATCAAATATCAATCAATTTCAAATCAAGAGTAACTCACAGGGTTCAAAAATCAATAACAAAATCATGACGGATATTGAATCAGCAAAACCTAACGGGTTCAACAATGACTATAAATTAGGCTCAAACAAATCAAGAACCAATCAGTATAACCCTCACAGGGATAACAATAATTAACAGAGTACGATAATCAAAGCGATACCAACCCTCACAGGGGTTTATCAAGGAATCGATAGGTACAAGAGTTGCCAAATTGGTGGATCCTCACCTTATCAACCTCGGCAAAAAGTCAGAACATACTGGTCTCCAAGTCCCAAATCCTCATCACCTATTCAGAAGAATAATTTACCAATCAAAAACCTCATTCAATCCTGAATACCTCTATCAATCATATTCATATTAATAATAGTCCAATTCAATAATCCTCGACTAACATAATGGTTAGGGTTTTGCTTCAGCATCATTGTCGTAGGACATACTATACGTATTGGTTGTATGGGATATTTACAATTTGCAACCTACACCGGCAAAATAATACAATTGAGCCGTGAACTTACCCATTTAACCTTATAACGAAATACTAGATCAATAATAACGATTCAATTTTTTATAAAATCCCAAAATTTGTCACTTAAGCCGCAGTAACATGAAATTAGGTTTTTCTATACTTAATAAGCCATCTAACCTATAGTTCACATGAAATAATGCCATTCCGGATTCAATAAGCTTAATTATCATGCATGAACGTTCCATTCTTATGTATGGCTATTCTGATCGATCATTTCCCTCATTATCTTTCGAAATACAAGATTTGAATGAAGAATACATGTATACAAATACATACAACAAGCTTAATCCTAATTCCAGACATTTACCCAAATTTTGAATTATCGATAAGGAGAAATGACGATCAGCCCGCATGCATGTCACCCTCTCGACGAGGAAACAAAGTACCATTCACCACCGCCGCGCTACCATCCGCCGCCGTCGAAGAATTCCAAAACCACCACCAATAGCTGCTCCTCAGGTCCAGAAATCCAATGCTCCAATCAATTTCTCATTCTGACGCCGGAAGAGTCCTCAATTTGCCCAAAAATCGCAGCCCCGCCACCAACACCACCATGCGGTTTTTGTGCAATTCCTCCTCCCATAGTGGTCCATTCAACAATCTGAAAGCTCCGGAGTAACCCTTGAACTAAGCCCGACAGAATGATACCAATTTTCGCCATCAAAAGTCACTGGAGTGATAACCCACTTCACCTCCCGCTTCCGTCAGTTTCTTTAGTTTTTCCACAGTGTCTTCGCCAGAAAAGAAGGATGGAGAGGTTGGTTTCGGGTTCAGGGTGAAAGGATGATGGTAATTATGTGTTTGTCTCAGGTTGATTCACGGTGGTTAGAGGTTTTCGCCAGTGAGAGGAAGGAGATGGTGTATGGTGGTGAAGATGGTGAAATGGAGGGGAAAAATTGCAAATTACATATATATATATATAATTAGTTTTTCCATAATTGCAAATTAACCCCAAAATTTCTGCTAGCTTGAAATCAAGTCCTCCCAAAACTATGCTCAACTTCAACTGGGTCCTTGGATTATTTGTTTCCTCACATTGGGTCCAAATCTAATAAAAATTAAACATTCACCCCTCTTAGATAAAATAATGGTAAAATTAGATCCTCTAAATTTGCATTTAAACCCGCAATCATTTTTATATTAAATAAAATTTGTAAAATTCAAAATATTAAAATAAAGAAATTCTAGGGATGTTACACATAGCTAATTTGTTGTGATTCCAATAAACACTACTATTAATTGATAGCTAATAATTTTTACTGTTTGTTATTTAAAAAAATACATTTGCTATAAAAATTTTATAATTATATTTTGTAGTCATAACTACAAAATTAATTTGATAATAATTTTTTGTACCGGATACCTAATTTTTGAAAAGTGGAACATAGTTCAGAAATTGTTATATTGTATAACATAGCATGGGAATGATATTATTTTATACCATTTAAAAAGTGGAGAGAGATTTATAAGGGTTTCTCTGTTTTGAGTTTTGGGTCTATCTCTAATTTAACCGTTCAGTTGTTCCTTTTAAGAAAACAAAAAACTGTGCATGTGAGCTTTGTTAAAATAGTTATCGACTTATCGTGCTTATTTAATTGTTAATATCTTATTTTTCATAATATTTATACTATTTATAAAATATCCAAACTATAAGAACTAATTTAGTACATTTTTTAATGAATTAACAGAATTTACCTTATTTTAAAAGAATAAAAAAATAATAAAGAGTAGTAACTGTATAATTGAGCTCTCCATTCAAAAAAAAAAAAAAATGGTAAGAAAGAAAGAAATTAGCAGTGGGGGAATATTAACACTATTAATATTGTGGTGTTGGCATTAAATTCTGCTTAATCTGAAGTGACTTTTGTTTCGCTATCCTTTGGGCGATAAGTCTTCCCAAGTCGTGTGATAACTGATAAAATAAGGTTTTGAAAGAGAAGAAAAGAAAGAAAATATGTTTCAAGACAAGCAAGCCCTACACTTTTATTAATAGTTGATGTGTAATAAAAGTTGTTACTATAAAGTAAACTTTGGTGAATTGACAGTTAAGCCTTTAGTAATTCTAACCTATCATATCGAAGGAGAGCAATTAAATATCAGTATTCAGTACGTACTCTTATTTAACATCCTATCTATAGTTTTGTTTTGTTACAAATAATATCGCCATCCTTTTCAAAACAAGATGACATTAAAATCTCTAACATCTCTAACCTTTTTAATCTCTTTCGGTATTCAGCTACTTTCTTTAAATTTATTTGTGGTAGATTTTACTCATTGGTGGACCTAAAAAAGTTACATTTTTGGAATGTTATTGATATTGCACAAAAATTGAGCTAATGTCCCTTTCGGTGAGTCAATATGTGTTGGGCTTCTGTTTTTTAAACACGCTTATATACAGTCAGGGCTGAGTTGAAAACTTGATTGTTTATTTGCTTTTTTTCACTATTGAAAATTATTTTTATACTACCTAAAACCTTGGTGGCTTCAGCCCACGTGGATTAATGAACCTATCTTGACTAAGTTTAATTTCATGGATTCAATGGTTCTTTTTATTTAACTAATATAACCCTTTATTATATGTTGGTTTACTTGTTTTGATATTGCATGATAAATATATAGTTTAATTTAATTTTAATGTTTGATTCATTTTTAAAAGCATTTGATACAGTTATGGCCCAACATGCATTTAAGGCCAAACTTAACTTTCGGATCAAGGCCTTAAGTATTATATGTTTTTCAGCCTAAGTTGAAAATAAGTACACAATAACCCATTATTTATCCTAACTATGTGTAATTGTGTATCATACCTAATTCAAACACACTAAGCAAACGAGTTGTTAGAGTCTTAATTTGACATATCAATTATTTATTTTTTCAAACTAGCTCTTAGCATTCTTAATCACTTCATTAATTTCACTCTGTCCTTGTGTTTGTGCATGCATCTTTAATTTGTCCCTTGCCAGTTTTGATAAATATTTTTCATTTTCCTAGGGCTTGTTTTGATGTGATTGCCCTTGATGACAAGTGTTGAGATAAATTGGAAGTTACCTCAGAGAAATTGGGGAAGGACAAGTGGAATCTATGTTTGCTTGCTGAGAACAGTACTCAACACTGTTTGATTAGATGTATTATATCTTCATCTATCACAACTAAAGTCTCAATAATGCAATTAAGTAAATAATTAAATATCAAATATAATGTTAATGATGTACATGTTTACCAACCCATTTCGAGACCAGTTGGTAAGGGCCCGTTTGGTTTTATTTTCATTCTCATTTTCCATTTTCATTATTTTTAAAATTTAAAAACGTAGTTAGTGAAAATAAGTTGAAAATAAATTCATATTTGAATAAGTTACTGAAAAAGTAATGATTATGTTGGGTTTAGTAGGTTGTAAGTGGAGAAAAATAGTGATAATAAACAGAGAGAGTAGGTATATATATTATTAGAATAAGATATATAAGCTATTAGGGAATGTGTTTTGAAAATAAAAATAAAATTAATTTTGGTTGAAAATATATAAAAAGATATGTGTTTTAATTTTCAAATACTAGAAAATGTGAAAATGAGATTTAGAAATGGGATTTGGAAATGAAACCAAATAGGCTTTCTCTCAACTTCATAAATTATTTATTTATTTATTTGTAAGATTAATTAGTGCAAATATAAGTAAATTAGTAAGTTTATAAAAAAAATATTAAGTTTCCAACATTACATCAGTCTTTTCGACGCCGGTTGTCATTGTACATGTTAGTGGGTGTTTTTTTTTTTTTTGATAATTATGTTAGTGGGTGTTTGATTTTATTTCCAACACCCATTTTCATTTGCATGCAAAAATATAAAAAACTATCACTTTCTCTCTATTTTGATTTAAACTATTTTTATTTTTATTTTCAAACTCTTTCTAAACCTACCTATTATCCTATTAACATATCAATCAAATTCAAATTTGATTTGACACAAAGTATTCACTATTATTTTAATATTAATAAAATATACGTATTATTTTAGAAAATAAATTTTTTTAAACATCAAAAAAATATAAATCAACTATCTTTTCAATCCTATACTTACTCTAATCATTAATTTCCAATAATTCATCCAAACACATTTTTATTTTTATTTCAAAATTATACTACCTTTTCAATTTTAAAAATAGCTGAAAATGAAAATGAATCCTGAAAATAAAACCAAACGGCCGTAACCTCAATAACCCAAAAATCAACAACAATCAAAAAATTTAGGCACAATCTTATTTTATCCCTAAAATATGTATGGAGCCTCTAATTTAGTGAAAAACTATTTGATAATTTGAGGGAGTTAACGCATACTTTGAAAATTTTGAAGTTATCCCTTTAATATTTATTGGTTGAATGTTGATATTACATTATCGCAAAATATTAATATTATTATAAATAATTTAATAATTTATAATTCAACATAATTACTTTTTAAACAATTCAGCATGTCACGCGTGAGTATTGTATCTTCATTAATAATAAAAATTTAGCATTTAGCATTTAAACCCTTGAGTTCTTTTTTTTTTAATTTATTAATATATACATGCGTACACGAGTTTGTCAGAATTCAAATTTCAAAATACATACAAATTTAAAGACGATGTTATTGATTTAATTAATCAATTGACTACTCTACCCCTTGATTAATTGCGCGGGATGTAATATAGATGGCAACTCTATATTTTTGCATCCATGCATATATTTATGTATCTTTTGCATCAATTTTGGTATGTCTTAAATATGTGAACAAAGTAAACGTGGTTTAAAGAAAAGGTATTACATATGATATAGTTAACTGCTAATTCCACAGATATTTAGAAAATTTTAGCTTGAATTTAGTTGGCGGCCAATCCCAATAGCGTGTCCTCTTAGTATTTGTATTAATGTGTGGAAACTGGAATTTTTTATTTTTTATTTTCTTTCTGTTCCACAACAAAATCCACAAAATATTTTTCTAGAAAACAAAAATTTTCCACAAAAATTAGCAACGTTAGGTGACAAGGAAGTAGCTAGAAGAATGTTTTTGTGTTGATGAGTACGTGGGAGTCAAAAGTAAAAGCAATTACATATTCTGTAGTGTTACGTGCGATGCACCAATAAGTGTCCCCGCCCCCCCGAACCCGTGTACTGATGTACCCACTGGAATAACATTAAATTATGTGGTCCAAACTCCACAAAGTAACATTTAAAATTGTACTCATAAGTTGAATTGTGAGGTACATACAGATAAGGATCAAGCTAGAGTTTTTAATATTGAAAGGTGAAATATACATCTTGATATGTATCAGAGGACATTAATTTAGACATTTAAATAAAATAAAATATTTAAAATTTGAGAATTAGATAAATATAATATTATTGAGTTTTATTTAAGAGAATATAGTTTTTTTTTTTTTTAAATAAAGACATACATTAAGGGATTCATTAGCATTCGAACTAATATCTCACATATATATATATATATATAAATGTTGAGTTCCTCTATTGATTGAGAAGCTAGGAACGTGTAGTCTTCAACTTGGAAACATGAAGTCCAAGCTAACACTTATGGTGGATGGCTTGGAAACATAAAATTTGCCTTTGAACACTTGAAAACTTGAATTTAAAGCTTTGGAATGTTGCGTGGAGATTAATGGAGTCTTAAAATTAGGCATCCTCCCCTTTATAAAAAGAGAAAGGATAAGGGAGTTTTCATCCATCCCAAGATGAAAGCCACCAAATGGAGTGAAGACGTTTGAGTTATCTCCATCCCAAACATATAAGTGAGTCCGTTCAGTACCGAAGAGTGTTCTAATTTTTCTTTAGTGAGATATCGTCGTAATCCATCCTACGAAGTGAGAAAATATTATAATTCTATTTACATAGTGGAAGTTCTTATCTGAATTGAATTAAGATCTAAGATTTTTCTCGATTTGGGTTTTTCAAGTAAAAGTTTTGAATTGGGATCTAAGATTTTCTCGATTTGGGTTTTTCAAGTAAAAGATTTATGTTTTTCTTTTCTTTTTTTTCTATTTCATTTATCCATTATCTCAAAACAAGGGTCATTTTAATCACCTAGTCAATATTATTGAAACAATTAACCGCTTAATTCTAATATAAGAGAAAATAAAATAAAATTTCATCATTTATATAACAAGACAATATTTTGTGAAATCAAAATTTTTATGTTTAACGATCAATTTGTATCATCATGGAATGGGACGACCGCGGAATCCAACCAGCTTACTTGCTCTAATGTCTGCATATGGAGGAAAAAGCTAGAAAAGTAGAGGCTATGTTTGGTTACATTTTTGTAGAGGCTATGTTTGGTTACATTTTTGCCAAAACAAATTTGTTTTGTTTGTTTTGGCAAAATGTAACCAAACATATAATTTATTTTTTTGTTAAAATAATCACTATTAATCCTAAAATACCCTTCCAAATCAATTAATTTATGACCAAAAACCCTATATACATACATATACATATTATAATATTTTATCATTTTTTTATAATTAAAAAATAATATCAAATCATCACATATACATATTATATATCTTATTATTATTTTTACAATAAAAAATATTTATTCAATTCTTTTTTCACCCCAAAAATTCAACAAAAAAAGTATTAATTTTACTGCTATAGTCGAAATTATCTCCTCCCAAAATATAAACAAACATACCAAAATTTTCCAAAATAATTTTATTACTATTCCCGAAATATAAACAAACGTAAACCACATTTTATAACATAAATTTCACATTCCCCAACCACACTTTCAAAACTCATTCTCCCAAAATATATAATCTAAGACACATAATTCATATCCAAACGTTACCAGAGTAATTTTCAAGTGATGAACTTTTTTGAAAAATATCAACCCTTGCGTGGAAGGTAAGGGATTTTGTTATCTTTTCTTGGTTTATCTTCTTCTTCTTCTTCTTCCTCTCCTTTTCTTTTTCTTTTTCAAATTAACAGATAAGCTATCAATTTCCATGATTATTTAATCTTCATCGATGCCCAATGCAAAATTTCCATCTAAAAAAAAATTCTTTTTTCTTTTGGCTTTAAGTGATCTATTGTTGAATATAAACTGTTTATAGGCAGGCTTAATGACTTATTCTCCTTTACTTTCTATTAAAAATTGTTATCAATGAGATGATAATGCTTATCTTTTGATGTTTGGTTGTATGTGCAGACTTTCACTCACCAATAATTGCTTGTTAAGTGAATCTCTTAAAAGTTGAGATAAAAACACAAAAGTGAAGCCCAAAAAGTGGAAAAGTAAAATTAAAAAAAAAAAAAAAAAAAAGAAGAAGAAGAAGAAGAAGAAGAAAGAAAGGGGTACCGACACTATAAAAACTCTTTTTTTTTTAATAATAATAATAATAATAATTTATCTGAAGGCGTAGCTCATGCATCAAAAATAGGACATGGGAGGGCGAATATATATTTTTATTATTGCGTTTGGAATTTATTTAACACACGCATATTACACAATAATGCCATAAACGTAGAGATAGTTTGGTACCCTCTTGTACACATAATCTATGTATTATATGCTCATGGAATATAAATTTGTGGATATAAGTTTTCCAAATGTACCAATGTCAATCAAGGAAAAATGACATCCATCGGTGAAGTGAAACACTGAAAATGAATTTATTAAATAAATCAAACAATTCAATATTTTTTTCTACCATGTGTCACGCTTCTTTATAGCTGGTACATTGATTCACCAATTATTGGTTTATTTTTTCTATAATTGATGCGATTGTAGTTGAAAATAAGTAAATTAAATATATTTTTATTTTCTAACAAAATTAAAGAATATATACAAAATTCAGGAAAATATTTAGTAGTAGAATCAAAGATTGGCATGAAGCTCAATTTAGGTTTTTTATTTTATTTTATATTTCATCTTATATTTTATTTTATGTATATATAATATCTATATTAAATATTTTTTATAAAAATAATTAATTAAAAATTAAATACACTTGATATAAATATAATAAAATAAAATATGAGTAAAATAAAAAATTTAAAGTGCGTGAGGCCAGGGACTGTGGGGACTGATTAACGCAAGTACACACGTTGTAGTGTTAATTGTCAATCATATTCAGTAGAGAGCCTCGTCACCATTGACACACACATTCCAAAAATGACTCATTTTTGTACCATTAACAGTACAATATGTGTGAAAAGTAATCTATGTTACTGTCCATCTTGTGATCTAATTTAAATCTTGCCGACCGTTTAGATATGTTTTTATTTTTATTTTTTTTAAGACTTAAAAAGATAGTAAAAGAAATGGTTTAAAAATAACTTTCGATTTAGATAGATTATTAAAAAAATAATAATTATATAGGATTTGAAGGTTCTAAGTAGAGAAAAATTAATTAAAAAAAATAGAGAATATATATATATATATATTAATCAAAGAATGTCTTTTAATATAAAAATAAATTAGGATTTTTATAAAAATATGGAGAAACTATTGATAATTAGTATATATTGAGAAAATAGGTTTGAAAATCGGACCGGATCGGTGATCGAGACCAGTCCAGTCCGGTTGAAGCATAAAAATTGGCAATTGTCAAAATTAGAGAAAATTGGTCAAAAACTGGTTTTTGACCCGTTCACTTTTTCTTTTTTCTTTTTTTTTTTGAAAATTTGAAAATTATTTTTTTAAAAAAAAAAAAAAGAAATTATGAGTTGAAGATGATGATTAAAGATTTTGGACATGTAATTTTTTGAAACATGAATTTATTTTCTTGAAATTTAATTAAGTGGTAGTTATATGTGAATGCTTATGTTTAATTTGTTATCATATTTTGTTTAATTTATTTTTACTTAGAGTTGAAGTATGAAATGAATGATTACTTAAATTAATATGAAATATTATTTTTTATTTATTTATGGTCAACTAATTGTGAAATAATATTCTTTTATAAAAAACGTACTTAAAAATAAGTAAGTTAAAAAATTTTCAAATAATATTCTTTCTATATCAATTGGAAGTTCTATTTTTTGTTAATATTAAAATATTATATATTTTTATAAAATTAAATATAATTATATCATTTTCATGACGTCATACCGATCAAACAAGTGGTCCAGACTAGTAACCGGTAATGTCACAAATTCTTTGTTCGATTTAATTTTGAAAACATTGGAAGACGGACAAGAACCCCCAACCGCCCACCAATCACACACACACAAATATATATATATATATATATATATATTTCATGTACTATAAATTGTTTGGCAAAGATGTGATAAAAGTGAAATTTAAATATCATACAATCATTCATAATCTAGTTATGTGCAATACCCAATTAAGTGGTGTGCTATGAATCATTTTTTATTATGCTATCAATGTTATTTAGCACAACAAATCAATACCATAAAACTTCCTCTCTTTGTCGAAAAATTATTCCAAGCATCTAATCAAGAAATCAATCTTATCTAGTAAAAACAAACCTACAATGAAACTAAATCACCTTTCCCACATGATTAATTGTTTCATGCATCCATTATATCGATTAATTACTTTTTAATCCTATCTAATGCAACAAACTAATTGAGTATTCTTTTTCCCAAAAATTGTGAGAACAAACATCCGATGATTTCTTATCATGCATGTTTTGTAGCAAACATTTCTTTTTGTGCTTTTGTGATCGTGCAATTGCCTCAATTATTTATTGATTTTGTTGAATAATAATTACCAAAAGCTGTTATTTTTCGATCCCAATCGCACATACATTTTATTCCAAGCTTAATTTTCATATGCGTTACGTGTTGCTCATTGGCCAATAAAATGACGACAGTTTTCAGGCATGACTTGTGTGGCTATGCTGTCAATTACCTACTTTTTGGAGCTGGAGCATATTTTTCAACTTGACTAAATTAAGCCTAAGACAAATTTAAAATATTGTATACCATATGTTATGGAATCAAGAAGACCATATATATATATATATATGTGTGTGTGTGTGTGTGTGTGTGTGCATATATATGCTTCTCATATAACGTGAACCCTACAAATAAAATTTTGTCAATAATTGTAATTTATCAGACATGTCACTTATAAATGGTAAGGTCATGTTTTTCGAATTTTGTATTATCACGAAATCTTATCATTGGGACAAATTATATTAGCTGGAGGAATAAAAAAGAAGCTCAAATTATTCTCCAATGTACATTTCTTTCATAGCGCTTCATGATTGAGTTTATACAGTAAGAGAAGTGATTGAGAAGTAAATGAGTCAAATAAAAGTGCAATGTGGACAAAATTTTAAACATTATAATCCAATTATAATATCTGAAGATGAACAATATATACTGATATGGGATGGCCCAAATGCTTGGGCCCAAACCAGCAAGGCCCAGCTAGAGACAGCGGCCCAACTGAGACTCAGGGCTCATACGTCTCGTCGACTTCACCCGACCGGATCTGCACAGACCTAATCAAGTTCCCTCGACCTGCGAAAGTTTTCGACCTCTGCTGAGGTCGAGACCAGTACAGTACTCTGCCACCGCATTTAATGCACTGGCAGGCGCCACGCCTCTGCTTTAATGGCGCGTGCCGTCCCCCTCACCGTCTGACACAGCAGGCGCCGCTACAGTGTACTATCTTGTCCTTGAGACCAGGAAAGGCAATTGGCTGGAAATATTCAAATAGGGGGAATGACCAAATACCCCAGGCCCAAGGTTAATGGCCCGGGGAGATATCTAAGGGCTTTCCAGACATTTCCTAGGAAAAGAAGGATATATATACCCTCAACCCTGCTTTTCAGAGGTACGCACTCATATACACTAAAAAAGTCCTTACCCCTCTGATCGATTATTGAGGTCGAATTTTACTGACTTGATCGTTGGAGGACCTAAGCTGAGAGCCACTCGGCTAACCTAATATTTATTGTGACTGCAGGATTCTTTTCCTACAAAACAGGAATGCGATCCATCTGGGTCAAGTTCTACCATCGTTCTACCCAGGATCCTAACCCAGCAAAATGAACCCTCATCATATACATACATACATATATATATATATATTTCGATTAGTTAAAGATGAATGATATGCAAGTTTCAAACAAGTTGATACATTAACGGCCCATCTACATTCATACGTCAATCACATGTTCTACTTTCATCAAACAGCCCACCATTTTTTGTTGGCCGGCAAGAAGCTAATCCGGGATGCTTTGATAAAAACTTTAGCCCAGGCAAATCTTCATGTTTCTGTGTTTAAAACATAGACCAATAGCATTTGAAATATGGGCTTCAAAACTTGGTCCTATAGTGTTCTATTCTGCCACCAAATAAAATTCAACCATTAAGATCAACCAAGAACAAGAAACAACCATCTCGGCAAATTCAAGGAAAATGGACCCTGCAGTAACACTAAATGCATGTTGAGCAAATTTATTTCGTGATCAAGCATTTCTGTAAGAAAAATATTCAGTAATTCAATATTTATTTATGATGTCGAACAAAGGATGAAACACACGTAAGAATAGGCATTTTGAAACACGCAGTTACAACTTGAGAGACACAGCCTACGACGAAAATGGCATCACCATAATTATAATCCTGTGCCTAAAAAGCAGATTATGTTAAACTTATATACAAACCCTATGATGAACTTCTCCACTTGCTACCAATATTACAAAATCTTTGATCTGATGGAATGCCTATGCAGTCGCCTTCCTCAAAACCTTCCTAACGTAAATTCAAGGAGAATGTTTGGGTTAGCCATTTCAAAACATCAACCTTTTAACAATCTAGAGTATACAGTTGATCTAGGGTACTTATCAAGTATATGAGAAGATGGATTGGAAACAATTAAAATAATTTTGTCAACGAGGTTAACTGCAGAGCATAAACGGATCATTTATTCTTTGCTGGACTAACGGGGAAGTTTTCTTCTGGCTGCTTTTGCCACATGTAGTTTGAAGCTTCGATCCACCTTGGATGGACCAGAAATTTCTTCTCCTGCACTGCCCAGCGGGATTTATCTGTTCCTGCATCCATAGAGACCACGTGTGTAATAGATGGGTCGAGTTCAGTTGAGCATGTAGCTCCCAGTTGCTCTGCCATTTTCCATAAGTGATGGTGCTCAGCTGGGAAGTTAGTTGGAAAAACACGGCTGAAGACAACTCTGCAACCCATTAAAACTTCCTTGCGAACTGTTTTTAGCACCTGCATGTGATTGGAATCACAATGACCAAAGCATGAAAACTTCTTACTGCATTTTCGCAATAAAAACTAAACTTAGTGAATCAAAGCAAGTTTTAGAATCAACAGGTCATTAAAGGTCATCAGGTAATTGACTACAAACACGACCAACCTAGCAGGACACTAGAAACAAACACTTTGGATTAATAGAATATTGACACTTTACGGATCATGTGAACCACTTCACGTGCAAAATAATCCATTTATTCCATGGACATTGACCCAGATACATAAACACTACATATATGAGAAGAACAATTGCAAATGAAATTGCTTCATGTGGATACAGCACATTCTAGCTTTATCGAATTGGTACACTATAAAGATTTCATCCCATCATCGATAAAAGTTTCAAATTTGGACTGGATCATCTTTCCTGCCGTACTCTAGGGGCTTATGTGGAGCAATGGAAACAGCACCAGAGCAACCAAGCTTTTCTCTATTCCAGCTTCTGGTGCCTTTCCCCAAGGGTTGCCCCCAACCCACCAAAAAAAAAAAAAAAAAAAAAAAAAAAAAACCCAGGGGAGCAAAGACAATCTTGGCACCTTAGGTAGGCAGCAAACGAAAGTAAGTCCCCAAAGTAAATGCTTTCTGATAATCCCCATGCTTCAGCAGTGAAACAGACAAGATAGACAACACCAACACCGGCAAATAGAAATGAAAGGGTAAAGTTAACCATCCAACCCAGATTTACCTGTCTCACATCTCGGTCCTCAAGATGATCCTTGCGCTCCTGAAACAAAAAACACCAATTAATTGAGCTTGAGAAGAAGCTAATTAAAATTTTATTTATTTATTATTTGGCAGAGTGAGAAGCTATACCGGATCAAAGAACAAATTGTGGATCCGCTGAAGAATTTTAAGTACAGTAGCCAGTGCTCCATCAGTATCACTTTCATCACTTCTCAGTTCAGAAAGTGATTTACAGTTGAAACCAAAGTGCTTGCAACTTGAAGCAAAGAAGTGATATCTTTCCATCAGTATTAAGTTCTCCTTATGCTTTCCCCATACCTAAAATAAATGACAGTTAATTTATTAACTTGATGCTAGCTATCACAACATATTCTTGATGATAAATAGGGAAATAGAAGAGTATTGCAAACTTAAACTTATACCATTTATTAAGCGAGATTTGTTAACCTTATTTGGTGTAGCATATTTTGGTCCATCATCTCAAAAACCTCTTGGAAGTTTACAAGCATCAACCTAGTTTTTTAATTGCATGTCACTTTTGCTTCCCCCACCTCTCTCACATTTCTTTTTCTCTCTTTCCCTTCCCAATTCCTGTCTCTGTTTTCTATCACATTATTCCATTCATTTTTAAATGGTTTTCATTTTACCTCTCATAAGAATGGTTATGATACAAAAGGTAAACAGAGGACATTGGTTTTACATTGAAAATTTAAGCACAAACATCAAGCGTTCCAACATCAATAAAATGAAGGCACGCCACTCCTTGCACCAAGCAGAAAAATCGCTTCTACTATCAGTATGACATAACGAACTTGTACAGCACCCATGTGGAAAGTCAATCTGACAAGCACAAATGCTCCTATGCAAACATGCACAGGGGGTTCATTCAGTAAATGACTAGGATTCTTAAAACATTTCATTCATTGATTATGGATCAACAGTAATTTATGGTGATCTCGTAGCCTATTAGAGAAACACTTTTCACGGAAGTCTTCCTAATGTTCAAAGATTCAACACAACATTCTTGACACTTTGCAAGAGGAATGTTTTCAGTTCCAATTATTTTCATTTGTTTTACAAAAGAACAACAAACCACTAGGTTTTCCAGCACAGGATCTGCACCAAACAGCAGCCCTCAAGTTCATGAATTGACCAAAATAAAAGAAAACTTCGAAATTGAGGGAAAAACACGTAACCTATCCTAGTATCCAACTAGGACTAAATGCAGCACCTATCACAGCACAGGTTACACAGTCAAGCCAAAACTAGGAATCCTCTTCACTCACCTGCTTGATCTAAGCAGTATGACACGACAACTAAACCAACATCAACAATCACCTGAACAAAAAGTTAGAATGCTAGGGATAGTTTTAAGTCTATAAAGTTTTCCTTTGGTTTATATTTTTTAGAGCAAGGATATAAATGTGTTCTGTTATAATAACCATAATATAAGAAAGATAGAGAAAGCAGATCCTCATGAAATGTAATTTGAGAAATAAAGAATTCAGTATGTTTAGAGGCAAAGCTAATCCAACTAACCATAATTCATCAGAAACTATATTGAAAACATAGCCACAGATCACAATGACTCCACCCATTCTAAAATTTAAGAGGCTCAATTACCGCTTCTGTATCATCAAGGATGAGGACTGCACTTTCTTGCCCCAAAACAACATCAAGACCCTTCTGATGCCTCTGTGTGCAATCCCCTTGTGCAATTATCCTGGAATTGAAGTATATATCTCCAGGGTCAAGCAGCTTTGCCATTGCTAAAGCATAGGGACGTTCCCCCATAGTGTATATATACATCTCAAACAAATTACTAGCTTCTTTCAGAAAGGTGTGCACAAATGGCCTCAACTTGGTCATCATTTGCATCCAGTCCAGTCTGAATAGGCTGCTTTTTAAGGCATCTGATCATTTGCATATTGTAAGTCAAGGAAACAACATATGGAATAAAATTCAAAGCCAAAAACAGAAAATAATTGATTTTGACCACAAAAAATTGAAGAAATTGATGTGGCTAAACTATGTAAGGAAAATAAGTAAAACGCAGAAAGGCATAATAATTCCTAGTTGAAGTCAAAGGCAATGACATTTGTAAAAGTTATTCAACAAATTGGACTATCAAAGATCTCAATGCCAGCAAAACCAATCACGCTATTTCATGGAGCACTTATCTTTAAAGAAGGTAGAGTCATGATATAGATTTACACGAAGATGCGGACAAATAATACACCACAGATTCAAATTTGTACCATAACTTATTGACAACTAAGCATAAATCAAAGATTATTGAGCAAATAAGTTCTTCACAAAGGATAGAATCAGCATATGAGGAAGTAATGTTGGTATGGCAATTGCATAAATAGTTAACACTAACAAAGAATATAATAAGGAGAATCGAGGCACTATATACAGAAATAGAACTCGAGCTCTTTGATTTCTGCCTATTATTCTGTAAGACACAAGAGGACTAAACTCGTAAAAGCTTATATAATATAATAGTAATTGCCACGAAATGCAGTATGTTACAAGTCAAAATCTAGACGCATCTCGCATGAACGCATAGATGACTAATATATCTTAATGAACCCCTTTTGTGTACAGGGCGTGTGAATTTCAAGCGACCAAATTTGCCACACCATCATATTCATTTCTCTAGAGATATTCCATTCAGCTTTCTTGTAAGCCTGTTTCGCCGAGTGCTCAGCTACAGGGAGATGATACAAGCCTTTCTTGTCTCAAGTATCAGCAATAAGAATCTGCAGTAACTTTTATAGACAAAGCTGTTGAAACACTTAGTTAATCGGTTTAGCATCACCCACATAATACTGTAGAATCCTTATCTAGTTTTAATTGTGCATATAATGCATTCATATTCATGCATATATTTGCAAAAGTGGACCCATGTTGGCTTCTCGCACAAATATCAACCCACAAAATCTGAACAGCACTGCACCACATAAAGCAAGGGAGACCCAGGACATACTTGTCAGGATTTTCTTCTTTTAGTGGGGATGTGGGGATGGAGGTGCATCTGCTGGCGTTCAATCACATGTTGAGCACAGTCCAGGAGGAAACCAAGTCAAGTTTATTCATAGAAATTTCATTGAAAAGGTTATTACAAAATTTAAAATACAAATCTATATATAAGAATAAACATTAATAATAACGTTCTCTTCAGTCACCCACATAAAGACTAAACTTTGTACTGTTGTTAAGAATATACATGCAAACACACATAGAGTAGTTTCAGAGGAGCTTAAGTATATACGCGTAAAATATTTGATCAAAGCGTACATGTAACACGGAGAATTAAGTAATGATAAGGGAATTGTGATTATTTTATCTCAAGTGGTTCACTAAAAATTATTCGAACCTGATTAATAATTGAGATAAATTTATGGTCTGATTAACACAAATACACGGCAGCTCAATAAGGTGATCTTAGTAATTGGATTTGAGGATTATCCAGATAAGATTTTGCAACTTAAAAACTCCTCATCAGACCCTTATCCAAAGTAAATGATCCCAGCACAATTCGTTAGTACAAGATTTTCACGCAAGTTCACCATGCAAAGCTAACATGATCTTGTATAACTAAGACCTTAGAAAAATTTCACTCTCTCATAATTATAGCCATTTGGTTTCTTTGATCTCCTTACATCCATAAAACTTAGCTTTATATTTATTTTTCCAATTGTCTGGTGAGGAAGGTCAACTCTGCCCCTGTCATGAAAAGTTGGTTGTTCTAAACTTATGGAGGAAGTGAAACTGTGCTTGTTTGCATGGCTTCCATTTTTGGCAAGCACTAGGTAGTAATGTGAAATAACTAAAGGGCAAGATGACAAACCCACTGGAAACATGAAAATACATCATCAGAATTATGAAAATAGGCACAGCAAGAGTAAGTAGAAAATACCTGGCAAAGCATCTCTTTGGCCATTTAAATATCCTTCTTCCTCTGTAATATCAGGAAGCCGAGCTGAATTGAGCAGCGTATGATCTAAATCAAGAACTAAACAAAGCTTTCTATGACGCAGCAAGTTCTTCAAGTCTCTGTCACGTAATCTGGCTATCTCATCATTAGCAAGCCTCAAATTCTGCATGCAGGGTAACTTCATAAATATGAAATCTTTCTTTCAAATTTACAACCATAGGACAGCGACTGTTCACAGTACAACATGTGAGAATCGACAAATGCATTTTTTGGAATCATTTCTTTATTTTTCATCTACCAGGTGTCTTTTTATTCTCATCCTGGCTCTAGGAATATTATTGTGCTTCCTTTTAACAAGCTAAAACTTAGGGCTATTACCACAATCAAATATAAGGCATGGATTTTAATGATTCATAGTTTAAGTTAGAACTTCTTGAGTTTATCTCTTTATGTGGCGTTTACCATCTTCATTAAAGGTTTTGGGTTCACAATTAAAAACTTTACTGCTATCCTCTTCTATTTTTCTAGTTGTCTCTACTTGTGGTGTTAAGGGAGTAGGTAATTAGTTGGGGTTAATTTAATTTGGAGCTTGAACCTTCACCCAAATATTATTTACATATTCTCTGCTGAGAAGGTTACTAGTTCATGATAGCAGAGTAGTTTATCCAAAGAACATAACCAATATTAAGCGTATGATAATTTTGACATCATTTATTACAGCACAACAATTTTTGCATATAACAGAATGTAAGGAAAACTATAGAAATAAAATATTGCAGAATTTAACAATATACTTCCAGAAAGTAACCTTATGTATGTACCCAAATGCAACACCAGATTCATCATCCATTTTTTGCCCACACTTCATGCACATTCCTGCATAAACACCAGGATGTTGGCACACATTCTTCTTAGGCGATGACCCTGCACAAGAGAAACACGTAAGGAAAGGGAAAAAAAATCAGGGAACGACTAAATCTTCAAACCTCAATACAATAGAAGAGAATGTTGATGCATTTTGAAAGAGAGTTTTCCAACCATACTCTGCTATGTTACTCATGTCAGGCCCAAAAACAATTCTAGTAATGCAGTATTAAATGCAATAGGACCAACAAGTCAGCAAGTATATTTACAAATTAGCATCAAATTAACCATGTCATCCATGAGATAAATTTAAAGATCATTGATAAATCATTATCAAATTATTATATATTGTCCATGAGATAAAGATCATTGACTACAACATGCAAATGATTTCCAACAGAAAATGAAAAGGAATGAACTAATGAGAGAAGAAAAGCTCAGTTAGAACCCTCTGGAGAAAATGTGAACGTAATAGGAATATTTAGAGGCCAAGTACTGATGAAGATTACCCCCAGTAATTTAGGGGTGACTCAGGAACAACGATAAAAGCATTAAGCACCTACCAACACTAGTTTTCTATTTTCTTTCTTTCCCCCCCTTCTGTGCAGAGGAAAGCCCAGCTAGTATCTATCAATTTTCACAACAGGCATTCTTGAACGGAATATGGGGTTATTTCAAGTACATTGTAGACCACTGAAAGATAAATCAGAAATTCAAGTAATCATGAGCGCACCACCTAAAACTTCTGTTGGTTCTCCTTGACATGAGGAACTCTGTGGATTTATTATATCTTCCGATAACTCCACCTTGCGCCTTTTAACTCTGCAATAATGAAACAAATTTTGCAAACATAGAATAATTACTCAGAAGTAGGAATAATAGCTCCAAAAGATTTGTAGAAAATGCGATACACTTTCAAAATTTCAAGAGCAACAGGATGACGGGTGTATTTGCAAGTATTGGCAACTGAAATTAAATCGAAAACGGAATATTACTTCCATCAGAAAAGTTCCAACCAACAACTCAAGGACAGCTTAAATGATCTCTTTCATCCAGGCAGTTCTCGAGGAATCTAAATCTTCTAGGTGATATGTGATGTCAATCGTGCCACGGAGTATAGAAATACTAGATAATATATTTGATATCCTTATAACAGTAACTAATTATAAGTTTATAATTCTGCTACTGTGTTGCACAATTACCTTCATCCAAGTATCACAGTGAAGATTAACAGGAGTTTATCTGAAACAATAAACTTGTGTATTTATCACATAGCTAGATTCAATATATAACCGAAACATGATGCATAAAAGTTAAGTGGCTTCATAAGCTATGGTATACCTTTTAAGATCCAACTCATAGTCCCCCTCATCACGATCATCACTCTGCTCCTCTTCTTCCTCAACTTCTTCAATATCAGCTGATGCATCAGAAGTAGTATCCAACTCTGCATCCAGAAATGCTGCCAAGTCGTCACTACTTGACGAGTGTACCGGAGAGTCCTCTGCTAAACTCATCTGTCATGCCATTCAGAAAATCCATTAGTAACAAATCTAGCATAGAGCAAATGAAACACTTGAAACAACTTGCCTTGCAAGCAACATCGGCAGAGATATAAAATCTGATGCTTAACTCAACCCATACGAGTGCAGATATTTTAGTTATCATATTCATATATATATATATATATATATATACACACACACCAGCTTCATGGATCCACGTTTTTGTCTAATTACATCAAGAGCTAACTCTAAAGTAAATTAACAAAAAGCCAATACTCATTTTAACAACCTCATTTCATAATATTCTCATTCATGTTCTTTATATTATTCATTCAATCAATAATCCTGTGCAATTGGCTGAATACATTGCAATGATTCTCCCTCAACCTTTCTTAGACGGTTACCAGCTGCAACAACTCACATTATTACCAATTTGATTCTGTCAGTTTACCTTCCAGCAGGTATCCACCTTGAACATACATTGCCATACTGCTAAGCAAAAAACAAATAGAGATTGACATCCTCAAAAAAAGCAAAAACGAAAGCACCTAACTGTTTGAACTTTTGGTCGATTTTCGGGTCATGCTGTCAAATTTTCACCTTTTCCTTTCAATTAACGGTAATTACAGAATAATTTGAACAGTCAAATCAGAAACCCTAGGTCCGGCGAACCACTGCAAAATAATTTACCAATCAAAAATCCTAAAAGTCAGGAATAGGTGTGTCAGACGCTTCTCTAAATCACTTCAACGAGGATGTAGCAATTAATAAAAGGAAAAGTGGGGGGGGGGGGGGGGGGCCGCAACTTTAGAAGGCTCTCCTTATGAATGATCTAAAGACGACTAAATGGAGAACCACAAATCAGCAGGGCATAATGTAAGCTTTTACGAGTGCAATAAGCGCAGTGAGATAGGAGACGGAGAAGAAATATGACTTACCGCAGTTAGGGTGGCCGGAGGTGGTGAGCCAACGCCGATGCGGCGACGTGTTTTTAGATAAAGCAGCTGAGTTTTTGTCTCGTTCCGCCGTCGCTTCGTCTGGTTAATTTTAAGACCAAAATATTTTATGTAGTGGCCAACCAGGCATACGTCACAAGTCTTACTTTTTTTCTTTTTTTTTCTTTTTCTTTTTATAAATGTAATCGCATTCAATACATTATACACCCATATAACTCTGTAAAAAATTTCACATTATAATTAAAAATAAAGGCTATGTTTGGTTATATTTTGCCAAAACAAAGTCAATTGACTTGAAGGGGTATTTTGAGAATTAAAAATTATTGTTTTGGCAAATTAATTGACTTATTATCCAAAACCACATATACATACATATACATATCATAATATTTTATCATTATTTTTATAATTAAAAAATTATATCTAATCATCACATATACATATTATATATTTTATTATTATTTTTACAATAAAAAATATTATTCAATTTCATTTTTACCACAAAAATTCAACAAAAATGTAATGATTTGACTGCTACAGTAGAAAATTGTCTCATCTCAAAATATAAATAAAAATACCAAAACTCCCCAAAATAATTTTCTAACTATTCCCAAAATATAAACAAGCATACATCACATTCTCCAATATAAATTTCACATTCCACAATCACATTCCCAAAACTCATTCTCGCAAAACATACAATTCATATCCAAATATTACCAAAGTTTTCTATATTGCCTAGCTCTAGAAATACACTACAAAAAAATATGTTTTTTGCTACAATATTTTTTACTTCACTAAAAATAATGTAGTGAAAAAGGATTATTTGCTATGATTTTACTATTGTAGTATAAAATTCCAAATGTGTGGTAAAAATTATATTAAATACTACACTTCATCTTATCGTAGCAAAAAATATACTTATTTACTACAATTTTTATATGAGGTGAATAATATTGTATATTTACTACAATTTTACATAAACTGTAGCAAAAAGTTAATGAATTAACCATACTTTTTCATTAGCGCAAAAAGTTAATGAATTAACCATACTTTTTCATTAGTGAAGTAAAAACAATGAAAGCTTGTGAAAATTTGAAGGCAAAGATTAAGATCTTAAATAAAAAAAATGACTAGAAAACAAGAAAAATATGTTGGAAGTAATGATTAATAAATAATATTCAAGGTAAATTAAAAAATTGCTTCCAATTTTTATTATTAAAATATTAATTAATTAATTAATTAAATTCTAAATTAACAAATAAAACCCCTAAAAAATTCCTAACTACTCATGGTTTTAATCAATAAAAGTAGAGGTAAAATAAAAAATTTCCTCTAATTTTTATTATTAAAAAATATTTGATTAATTAATCAAATACTTAATTTTCCTAACTAGCAAAGTTCCCCAAAACGGTAAGAAAATCTAAATTTTGAGGCAAAATAAATATTTATCTCCAATAACTTTTATTATTTAAAAAAGTTGATTAAGTAATCAAATATATTAATTTAGTTAATTAATAACAAAGTGATCATTGGCATAGTGGCATTACTTTCACACACACAAGAATAAGGTTAAGAGTTCAAATCCTAATAAGCTCCTTCTATCCGTGTGTATATAAATGAAAAAAGTAAGCTCCCCAAATTAATTGGTTTTTACTACATTTAATTGTGGTGAAAAATAATGTAAGTATTTACTACAATTTTCAAAGTGTGGCAAATAACTACTATATACTACATTTGTTTTATTGTAGTAAAAGATAGTGGTGTATTTGATAGCTTTTACCACACATTAAATTTGTAGTAATTAAAGATAATTTTGTAGCAAAAGTCAATTACCATGATTAAAAAAGTGTAGCGAAGCTTATACCTCGCTCGCAATGCCTACGGCTAGAAAAGTGTGGTACAAGTATAGTTAATAACTTTTTACTACACTTAATAACTATATACTACACATAATTAACCATAGTAAAAAGCATATTTTTTTGTAGTGAATTCATCAATTAAGTATTGATATTATATGATTTTTTTTTTAAATGTGAAGAAACTTCAAAATAATTATATTTTAAAAAATAGAAGATTATTTCAGAATATTTCAAAAAAACTATAGAAACTAATGATATATTCTTCTAATTCCTTTTTTTTTTAATTCAATTTTTGACATATTGAATTTTGTGTAATGAGTTTAACATGCCAGGTCTTAATTTCAATATGTTAGATTTAATTAAATTTAAGTTTTTAGATGAAGTATCACCAAAATTTCTATTTAATATCTGTTGATTTTACCTTAAAATTTAGGTTGAATTAATGAGAATCGGAAGAAAAATGGAGCAAAATGAAGTAAGGGGTCAAAATAGGCAAGCAAAGAACACCAAGGCATGCGTTGGCAGGACGCCACGCGCCATGGCGCGAGTATGGGCGGAAACAAGCGATAGCACTTACATCGCGCACCCGGGTCTGGGCACTGCTACAATCAGATAGATTTGCGGGACGTGTCGCACGCCCAAGAGCAAAGTTGTTGTGTCTGGGCTCAGGCATCACTAGAATGTTGCGCCCTGGCGCGTAGCATCCGCACTAGGGCGCAACTCGAAAACTGTTTCTCAGCACTTTCGGCACAAAGCTTTAACTTGCGCACCAGGGTACAAGTCATGTGCACCCCGGCACATGGCGCAAGGCCCATGGGCCCAGAACATGTCTTCAGGATTCAGAGTTTTCTTCCAGGACAATTTGAGAGAGACATAACACGAGGGGTTCTAGATTGCTTTTGAGTTAGTTTAAGATGAAGCTTAGAACGAGGGTGTTAGGTGTTCTCATGAGATTTGTGGGATTCAAGTTTGTACTTGTTACTTGATTTGAGATCAATAAAATCATTTCTTTGTCGGGTGGATTAGAACATCGCCGAACCACGTCAAACTTGTTGTCATATTTCATAGAATTACTTTACTATTATTTTATAGTTTCCGCAGTAAATCCTCCTGGGTTTCAAAAATTGGTATCGGAGTAGGTTGGATCAGATGTCAGACATGAAGTACGAGGTAGAGAAATTCAATGGGAAGAATGACTTTGGGCTATGAAAGATTAACGGGCTGTTTGGTTTCATTTCCGTGGACCGTTTGGTTTCATTTCCGTGGACCATTTTCATTTTCATCCGGGACTGGAAAATGAAAACTATCAGTTTCTCCCAATTTTTATTGAAAAATGTACACTTTTTCTTCCCAAATCTCATTTTTATCCCGACATTTTTCTTCCCAAACCTATACTAACTCCAACCGCACCCTATTACATTTAATCATACCTATTCCATCCCATCTCCCGTCAGTGAAGGGTCAATCAGACTTCATTACTCCCACCTACCCGCAAGATTCCTCTCCTCTGTAAACAAAAAATACTCTGCACTCCCTCCTCTTTGCACACACAACTTCACCCCCACAGAAGTCACGACGGAGACCCACGGCGGTATATCTTCATCGGGCGACAACATTCCACTTTTGCAACCGGCGAAGCGACTGAAGGTACGGACGGCGGCGAACTTTGTAATGCTTCCATCGAGGTCAGGCCTTCCTAACCTTAGGAGGGCGCAAAAATAAATTTGCGATTCTCTTTGGGTGTGGAGCTGTAACCACAGATTTATCTCTCATTAACACCTTTTGTCATTTGATTTTGATATTATTTCGTAGTATTTGAACTGTATTTGAAATAATATGTTCTGCTTCCATTGTTTGACCGATACATGCCTACATTTCCCATGAATTTTTAATTTGTTTGGCTGATTCATCTTGCTATTTGAGCATAGTAGAACCTCCAACATTATGTTGTCTCTGTTTAGTCAAATTTATGAATATGCTAGGTTTAGTCAGATTTATGGTTTCCTCGTACTGTTTAGTCAGTTTTAGTTTGATCCTTGGGTTTTTATTATGGATTTTATTTGATTTTGTGGCTGCATTCCTTTGTTGACTTCGAATTAGGAATTAGTATGTAATTTTCCTTGTGGAGTTTGAACCTTGACACTGAAAATGTCGTGTTAAACAGTCTGATTGTGCTCAGTGAGGCAACTCTCTTGTTTCCCAGATTATACCTATCCAATCTACTGAAAATATTCCTCAATCTTAATAATAACTTTGAATAACAATCTCTTCAATAGATGACAAAGGGTCTGAAGTCCTTTCGAAGCAGGGCAAGTGATGCAAAATGGGATTTACCCACTCTAGTGTCCTAATCAAGCTAATGTATCAGCATTTTTTAAAAGATCAACTGCTTTCTACCACTTTCACCACATGTATTTGGCTAGAAATTCAATCAGATCTCCAAAAATGGACAGGCAAATACTTTGGGGTAGAACATCTTAAGGGGAAACTTTGGAGGGTGAGGCAATTATGGAGGAAGTTCCATGATTTAATCACACAAAAAATGGGGTTTGGATGGGATAGTGCGAAATTCACAGTGACAGCAATTGATGAGGTTTGGGCAGAGTGGATAAGGGTAATGTTGTCTTACCTTATAAATGTATCTATTTCAAAATTAGTAATCGATACATTCAGCCAACTGTTATTAACTTGACCATTTTGTGTCGTCCTCCTCTTTTTAGGAAAATCTAAATGAAGAGAGCCTTCGTAGGAAAGGACTTCCACACTACTACCTTTGCACCGAGATGTTTGCAAACTCCGTTGCAAATAGTAGTGGTGCAAGATCCTCCACACAACTACCAATTGAGTCCGATGATGATGGGGATGAGTTAAATTTGAATGTCCCATTTAACTTAGATGAAACTGAAAATATAGCTGAAAGACATACACCACAACATAATGAAGGACAAAGCTCGAGGAATCCAAATGAAACACGCCCATCAAATCCCAATGCATGTGAAAAACAACCTACTTCCAGGAAATCTAAAAGTAATCGGTCATCGAGGATTGATGACACAATTGATGCATGGACTTCAGTTAATAGTGCCAAAGTTAAAAAAATGGGAAAGAGGTCTAGTGTTGAGGAATGCATGGCTACATTGAACAAAATGGATGGCTTGCCTCGCCGTCTATTCTTCAAGGCTCAAGATGTTTTGTTGAGCAAAACACGCCGCAAAATGTTCCTCATCATAAGCGAGGAAGAGCAAAGAGAGTGGGTGGAGTCTTTGGTAGATTGTTGAGTGAGTGTGTTATTGCTACTGTCTTATTGTGGCTGCTGCATGTACTTATGTAATACTTGTCTAAAGCAATCTTTGTATGCTTTGTTTTGTTCTCTTTACACCTCTCTTTGATGATGTTGTCATTTAAGTTAGGAAATTTGAATATTGTATCTTTTTTTGAACGGTCAGATGATGTTATTTAACTTATGTATGAGAATTGCTCAGTATGCAACACCTAATTTTCATCCAAAGGGTTGCTGCAAGTGCCCTGTTTCAGTTTCATGGCTGGTTTCAGTTTTTATGGCTGTCGTCCACCTGTAATTTACCATGGATTGTGTATCTTGCTTAAATTTTTGTGTTTTCTATGATTAATGTGAGGGTTTTTACATGTGTGATTGCTTTAAGATATGCATATAAGTACTAAAGTATAACTGATGCAAAATTATACATGTCTGGTGGATGTATAGAACATGTTGGGGGGTGATTAACCCATTTGTGGTTGCATGTTTGTGAGTGAATGAATAGGCAAGAACAATTGATGTCCTTGAATAAGTGCAGTGGCCCCTAGGTCAGTTCCCATCAGCTACTACCGCTGTGGGTCTGTAGCCACCAGCAACAATGAGCCTCTGCTGTCATTTTCTTTGTCAATATATGTGTCATGTTTAATTTGGTTAATTCATTTATCCACAGAACATACTGCCCTTACTAAACATCCTCTAATTTAGATCTTAAATGGGCTGATTCCAGAAACTGTTATCTCTACCTCACAACTATCATGGATGTTGACTCTCCATCCGAATCCATAGAAGTTTCACATAGTGGAAGTGACAATGATGTGAATAACATAGGAGATTTTTCCAACAACAACTCTAATACATCATCCGATGATTCCTCTAGTGACAGTACAACTTCTGATTCTAGTAAAGAATCAAGCGATGATGATGGCATGGCATTCATATTCGTTTCCCAAGTACTGTGCCCTTCCTACTTTGTCCAAAAAATTCTCTGTTACACATCAAAATTAAGAGGCGCTGATTGGGTTGGGGAGCTTCTAGATGGACGCCCAATTAGGATTAAGAATGCACTGAGGATGTTTAAAGAACCTTTTGACGCCTTGTGTCACTTGATTGATTCTCGTGGACTAATAAAACAAGGTCGATCAACAAGGGTAGGTCTAAGAGAATCAATTGCAATCTTCTTACAAACAGTTGGCCAAGCCCATTACCAACGTGACAGTTGTGAACATTTCCAGCACTCTAGTGAGACTGTTCATCGCCATGTTCGTAGGGTGGCCAAGGCATTGAATATTTTGGCACCCAAAATTATCACCCCACCATATTTCAATAACGTCCACCCAAAGATATTATATAACCATCATTTCTATCCATATTTCAAGGTAAGAAGACAATGAACCACGAAATATGTAAACTCATTTACACATACAAGTTATCTTCCTAATTTGCTGAATGTGTATGTATGTAGGATTGTGTTGGTGCGGTTGATGGTACAATTGTCCCTGCATCTGCACCTTCAAAAAGTCAAAATGCGTATAGGTGTCGCAAATCCACCATTGCCCAAAATGTTTTGGCCATTTGCAATATGGACTTAATGTTCACATAAGTATATGCGGGGTGGGAAGGTAGTGCAAATGACGCACGAGTCCTGCTCCATGCCTTGCAAACCGATTCCCATTTCCCATGGCCCCCACAAGGTGATAATCACAACTTTTATGATTTAGAGCAGAAAATATATCTATTTACCAATGGGATATTGCTAATATTACATGAGTTTATTCTATTTAGGTAAATATTATGTGGTGGATTCGGGCTACTGCAACTTTCCCTCCTTTCTTGCTCCATATCGGCCTCACAGATACCACCTAAATCAATATAGGTCTCGCTCCAATCCTCATCGAGGTTCGCAAGAGTTATTCAACCATAGGCATGCGAAGCTCAGAAATGTGGTCGAGCGTGCCTTTGGTGTACTTAACAGTCGATTTCCTATCTTGAAGGGACCAATGCCGCATTACAAGTTGCATCGCCAGGTGCAAATTGTGCTAGCCTGTTGTGTTATTCACAACTTCATTTGAAAGCATTTTAGGGATGATCCTCACTTTAGGGAGGAACAAGAACAATATGAAATAAATAATGAAAATATACCTATCCATTCTCAATCGCATCCTTCGCAAGCCAACATTGACTGGATGGCAGATTTTCGTGATTACATTGCCCAAACGATGTGGCATGATCGTTTTCATTGAAGTCATTCATCATGTTTTGACTTTTGTGTAACACATGCTTTATGGCATATGTAATGGCGTACAATACCTTAACTTTATTATCAACTCATTGCGATATTATGATGGAATGTATTTAAAAATGATCATATACAATGTATTTTGGTTGAGGCCTTATATATCATGTATGTGTGTTTGCCAGAGACGACCATGCGTGAACCTCCTCAATGTTCATGCGGTTCTGGACCAATGGTTCTTTGCATGGCAAGGACAGAGAATAATTAAGGTCATTTCTTCTACCGATGCCCTCTTGGTGCCAACCACCATGGGGGGTTCATATGGGCTGACAATTTTAGCCGTGGAAGTGCTTCATTTTCCAGTAAAATATCTGAACAATCTGCAACATCAAGCTGCCAAACACCTGATCTCTGTAGAGATTACTCAAACTCAGTACGGCGAACTGGGCAACCTCAGGCAGGACCTGATAGTGAAACCCAAAACCCCTTCTATTCCACTCAAGTTGAATCATTTGACCGGACGACGCGTACCTTCATTTGCTATGGACTAGGGTTGTGTGTGTTGATATTAATATTAATTTTGCAGCTGATTGTAGTGTTGATCCTTAAACTTCTTTTCGTTTGAGTGTTCAGTTATAGATTGTATAAAATGGTTTATGTATGTCGTATCCTTTGTGAGCAAGGTTGGTACACTGCCCCAATTTTTATATTGAATCCATAGCTGGTGAATGTTGCTGCTTTACGCTGTAGCAATTTGTATGTACGCAAAACTAATAATAATTTCAATTCTCTTTTGTTTCTTGATGCATAACGGGTTCACAAACGTTTATCTTCTTATTTTTTGAATGTTTGGAATTGCATCACATTGTTAGTAATGGCGAACAAAGGTGATCACGTAGGAGGAATGAAGAATGAACTTTGGGTGGATGAGATTGAAAGACAGTTTCTGTTCTACTTAATGGAGGCATATGACTCGTCACCAATGAATGATGCAGAAGTGATCAAATCTGCACTGCGTGACATGTGTGACCGTCTAACAAGATTCTTCAAACGTGAATTTACATGGACATGTTGATAGACAAGTATAATGAAGTCCGCCGAGCGTATAAGACATTCTCAAAATTGATATCCAAAGAAGGGGTTCGGTACTCGCTTGCTACATGCACGTTGTACGTGCCTGTCGTTATGCATCGCAAACTTGAAGCCGTAATTCATTACTTTTATGCATATTCCTCTATCATAAGCACTTTACAGCTTATTGCATCACAATGTGATTCTCTTGTTTCATTACGAGCTACATTGCATTAAAATATGTAAATGTGATACAGGAAATTGTGGGCGTTCAGGAGTACTTTGAAAAATGTCCCCGCAATTGGTCTTTGATACGTGGATTATTCTGCCCGGACGAACCTGCATATGTAAAGCCACTAGCTGCCTAGCCAGTTGATACTTTTAACCCGAAAGCTGGGGATGCATCAAATCCTATCGTCATCTCAGACAATGCTCCAGATTGTGAACCTCCACGGCAGAGTAGAAGTCGAACAAATAGTAATTGAGCGTCCATCAACTAGCACATCTCCTGTGTCTGCCCGATTATCAAGTGCTGTTTTTCCACACTCTGTTCGCTTGCTGGAACGCTGGCATCGGCCACCTTCAAGTAGCCACAGCCATGTTGACAGCACCAGTAACAACAACACAGCTGCATCCCAAGACAAACTGCCTCATTTAAGTTGAAAGACAATGGTTAATATTCTTGGTACTTTGAGGGCTTGTACTCCACTGATGGATGCAATTTATTTTTTTTTGTTGGCAGTTTTTATGTAATATGCCAAACTGAACTTGGATGCAGAACAGATTAGGCTGGATGTTAATGTTTGAAACATAACTTTGTTCCAATGCATGTTTTGAACACATTGCAGCAGACATATACCAATGGATATGGCCGGATGTTGATTGTTCATTTTTTGCCAACAAGGGATCACGTATATGTGTTGACGCATTTTCATTCTTACATCCCTCATACCATAATGTTTTTAGCTTTTATTATATTTCTATGACTTTGCAAGTAAATATTTCACCACATGATATCATTAAAACTACCATTTCGGTATGTTTAAATACATGCAGAAATTTTTCCTACAAATGTCATGTGCAAATGGTTTCACTTTTTAAATATTTTACTGCAACTTTTTTCCTCGATAATAACATCAATTAACACCCAGGTGAAAATGGAAAAAAATATTTTTTACATTGTATATCTTGTGTAATACAATTTTCATTAATATAAAATAGTAGATAATGTAATATTTACAATATTAAAAAAATAAGATTTATCAAAATATTAAATAATATGCTAAGAAATAAAATATAAATACAATAATATTTTATTAATATATTCAAATCACAACTAATCATCCATCATACATTTTTTGGAAATGCACGACTTTTTAGGTTGAAATATAACTACAAACAAAAAAATTTCATTTCCAAACATATTTAATCATTATTTTCCAACATTTCTTCCAAATATATTTCAATTTCCATTCTCATTTCATAACTAACTTCTCAATTTTTAGAAATTGCTGGAAATGGAAATGGCCTTTGGAAATAAAACCAAACGGCCCGTAAGTTTCACGTCCTCCTGTGTTAACAAGGTTTGCAGAGAGCGTTAAAGGGTAGAGACTTGCCAAAGATGCTGACAGATGAAGAGAAAGACGAGTTCATGGCGAAGGCTTACGGTACTCCGGTGTTATCATTGGTAGATAACATACTGAGAGAGGTTTCCATGGAAAGCCAATAGGATTATGGTCAAAGTTAGAGATTCTCTATATGACGAAGTCCCTGAAAAATCGGATGTATCTAAAATAGTGATCATATATATTAAGAATGAAGGAAGGTATATCTATTACTCAGCATATTGAATTTTTCAATAAGGTGATTCTGAATCTCGCTAGTATAGATGTTAAAATTGATGATAAGGATCAAATGTTAATTCTCTTGTGTTCTCTGCCAAAATTTTTTGAGCACTTGGTTACTACTTTGTTGTACGGGAGAAATACAACTTTCAATAGAAGATGTAAAGCCTCATTGCATTCCAAAGAATTGAGAAAACATGTCCTCGGCAGCAACGATGGTAAAAGTAGGGAAGGATTGGTGGCGAAAGGGAGACCGAGAGAAAGGAGAAGGAGTAGAGGCCGATCAAAGCCCCAAACCAAGCCTAGAAACGGTGACAAGTGTTTTAGGTGCGATGGTAAGGGGGATTGGAAATGGAATTATCTGGAATGAGGAAAGGCGAAGGATACAGGTGAAACTTTTGATCAAAAATAGGATGATGTCATAGGAATTGCTAAGGATAAATCTGATGGTGGGCTTGTTCTCAACGTTGCCAAAACTTTACTAAGCTCTGAATGGATTTTGGATAGTGGTTGTTCCTATCACATATGCCCACGAAAAGATTGATTTACCACTTATCAAAAATACGATGGTGGTAAAGTGCTTATGGGAAACGATGCTTCTTCAAAGGTAGTAGGAATTGGCTTAATTTGTATCAAAATGCATGATAGCATAGTAAGGACCCTAATAGACATTGCATCATGTTCTAGATCTGAAGAAAAATCTGATATCGCTGGGTACTCTAGACAATAATGGTTGAGTATAAAGCTCGAGATGGAGTTCTGCGGGTTTCCAAAGGCCCATTGCTTATCATGAAGTGAGATAAGTGGAATGGCCTTTACATACTGCAGGGAAACACGGTTCTGGTACTGCAGTGATATCTTCATCAGTCAATGATATTATGAGATTGTGGCATATGTGGCTTGGGCATATGAGTGAGAGGAGGATGTCATACCTGAGCAAACGTGGATTGCTTGGTGGAGAGAAGACTGGAGAATTGGATTTCTGCGAGCAATATGTGCTTAGCAAGCAGCATAGGGTGAAATTCGGCACTGCAGTTCAGAAGACAAAAGGCACATTGGATTACATTCACTCAAATCTTTAAGGGCCTTCTCAGGTTCCTTCAAATGGAGGTGCTAGGTACATGCTGACATTCATTGATAACTTCTCACGGAGAGTATAGGTGTACATGCTAAAGCATAAAGATGAGGTGTTTGTCAACTTCAAGCAATGGAAGACCTTAATTGAGAAATAGACAGGAAAAGTGATCAATCACTTGAGGACTAACAACGGATTGAAGTTCTGCAACAAGGAATTTCAGGAATTCTGCAATAAGGAAGGAATTGTGAGGCATTGCATAGTTATACATACACCACAGTAGAATGGAGTTGTAGAACGAATGAAAAGGACTATATTGAACAGAGCTAGATGTATGCTTTTTAACGCCGGATTGTCCAAGGATTTTTGGGTAGAAGTGATTAACACTGCTTGTTATTTGGTGAATAGGTCACCATCAACTGTTTTGGACTGCAAGACACCAATGAAAGTTTGGTTCGAGTCTCCTACTGATTACTCAAATATGAGAATATTTGGGTGTCCAGTCTATGCTAATGTTCAAGATGGGAAGCTTGAGCCAAGGGTTAGGAAGTGCATATTTCTAGGCTGTGCATATTTCTAGGCTATGCAGATGGAGTCAAAGGTTATCATTTGTGGTGTAATGATGACAAGTGCTTCAAGATAATTATTAGCAGGGACGTGACATTTGATGAGTCTGCGATGATGAAGAAGGTGGAGCAGCCCAAAAGCAGTCAACAAGGCGTTAAAGAGAATGTAGAGTTTGAACTTGACACTCCACAAGTTTCAAAGGGGAAACAGAAGGTGGTAGATGAAACTGGCGAGAGCTTATTATCACCTAATCAACAGTAGGAAAATGAACTACTATAAAAGTATCGCTTGGCTCACGATAGGGAGATGAGGCAAATTAAACCACCACAGCGGTTTGCTTACTCAAATCTAGTGGCTTATACTTTGAGTTCAGCTAAGGAGTTTGTAAGAGATGGTCCAATCTCATACAAAGAGGTAATTTCCAAGCTAAATTCTGATAAATGGGTTACAACTATAAGTAAAGAGATGTAGTCTCTACACAAGAATAGCACATGGGAGCAAGTTGATGTACCCAAAGGGTAGAAGATTGTAGATTGCAAATAGATCAACAAGAAAAAGTAAGGGATTCTCGAGGTTAATGATGCTAGATACAAGGCGCGATTGGTTGCTAAGGGTTTTACTCAGAGAGAGGGAGTTGACTTTCATGAAGTGTTTCCCTAGTTGTAAAACATACTTGCATTCGTGTTTTACTTGCCATGGTTGCTCTGTTTGATATGGAGCTAGAGTAGATGGATGTGAAAACAGTATTTCTGCATGGTGAGTTGGAGAAACAAATGTACACAAGCAAACCAAAGGGATTCGTTGTTTTCGGAAAACAAAATCAAGCATGTCTTTTGAAGAGGTTTTTATATGGCTTGAAACAATCTCCTAGGCAGTAGTGTAAAAGGTTTGATACTTTTATTACCAATATAGGATATACTAAAAGCAAATTTAATTGTTGCATATATTATAAAATTTGTAGTGATAGCCTTCTCGTAAATTTGTTGTTGTACATTGATGATATGTCAATTGTCTTTAGAAACATGTTTGAGCTCAACCAATTAAAAGCCCAGTTAAGTGAAGAATTTGGGCAGTGCAAAGAAGATATTGGGCATGGAGATCATCCAGGACAGACAAGCAGGAATGTTGTACGTGTCTCAATAATATTACATTGCGAGTACTTGAGCAATTTGGGATAGATAAGTCCAAGCTAGTAAGTACGCCACTTGCAGCTCATTTCAGGTTCTCATCAGATCTATCACCGAGTATTGATGAGGAGGTGGAACACAAGTCTAATGTGCCATATGCTAGTACAATGGGTAGCTTGATGTACATCATGGTGTGCACTAGGCCAGACATTTCACATGCAGTCAGTGTTGTAAGCAGATACATGCACAAGCTAGAAAAGACTCATTGCCAGGCTGTGAAATTGATCATGAGGTATCTAATAGGCTCTGCAGACAGATGTTAGAGGTATAGTCAATTGAATTCTACTGCTTGAATTATTGGCTATGTTGATGCGGATTATGCAGGAGATTTGGACAGCAAAAGATCCATGACTGGGTATGTGTTTTGTGTTTCGAGTTGTACGGTAAACTGGAAGGCGACTTTGCAATCATCAGTTGCATTGTCCACAACAGAAGCTGAGTACATTGCTTTGGCTGAAGGAGTGAAAGAAGGCATTTGGCTAAAGGGGCTGATTGAGGATATGTGTATGGATTCTGATATTACTTCAATATTCTGTGATAGTCAAAGTGCCATACATTTGTCAAAGAATCAAGCTTTTCACGAGAGAACAAAGCACATTGACATAAGGTATCACTTTGTCCGAGATATGGTGTCCCAAGGTGTCATTCAAGTTGACAAGGTTGGGACGAAAGATAATCCGGTAGACATTTTGACTAAGACTGTTTCAGGAATCAAATTCGAGTATTGCTTGGATTTGGTTAATATTTGCAGACTCAGATAACAGGCACTTTTAGGGGCAGGGACAAAGAAGATGGATGGTGAATTTCAAGTTAAAGTGGAGAATTGTTGATTTTGCCTTGAAATTTGGCCTGAATTAATGAGAATTTGAAGAAAAATGGAGCAAAACGGTCGAAATGGGCACGCAAAGACCCTGGTGCGAGGATGTGCGCGCCATGGAGCGGGCATGGGCATAAACAAGTAGTAGGGCGCAAGGACGATGTGCCCGGGCGCAGGCGCTACTGTAATCAGGCATATTTGCGGGACGTGTCGCGCACCAGTGCCCAAGGTTGCCGCGCCCAGGCGCAGGCATCACTAGAATGTTGCACCCTGGCACATGGGGTCCGTGCCAACGCGCAACTCAAAAATTGTTTATTAGCACTTTCGACACAAAGCTTTAACTTGCGCGCTAGGGCGTAAGTCATGCGTGCCCCGGCGCGCAGCGCAAGATCCATGGGCCAAGGACATGTCTTCAGGCTATAAATTTAGAGTTTTCTTCCGGGACAATTTAAGACAGACATAACACGAGGGTTTCTAGACTGCTTTTGAGTTAGTTTCTCGAGATAGAGTTTAGAACGAGGGTGTTAGGTGTTCTCGTGAGATTTGTGGGATTCAAGTTTGTACTTGTTACTTGATTTGAGATCAATAAAATTATTTTCTTTGTCGGGTGGATTAGGCATATCGTCGAACCATGTTAAACTTGTTGTCATATTTCATCAAATTACTTTAATGTTATTTCATAGTTTTAATAATAAATTCTCCTAAATTGCAACAATATCTATATCTATAAATTATAAAATTTCAAATGGCTGTGCATTACACTCCCTATCTTTTCAAGAATCAGCTCACTGCTCCAGAAAGTGGAAGAAATTTGACCAATAAACGTTAATTCATAATTCTCTATTTTTGTCATATTGTTCTCTCTCATTTAGTTGTTTGAACATTACTCATCCAATTCGTCGATTAAAACCCTTTTGATTCAGTTGAAAAATGGCGTAGAAAATTCTATTTTGTTATCATTAATAATATATCAATCCATTGTAATATCTTTTCTTGAATTATTGCACTTATATATATATATATATCATTAGTTTAAAAAATTAAGATTCATAGTGATATAATTTAGAAGGTATTTGACAAAGTTTATTTAAAAAATTTTATAAGTTTATACATCTTACAAAATATTTTTGAAACTTGTAAAATATTATATTTTACTTTAAAAATAAAATATTAAAATATTTGAATAAAATATGATATTGAAACTTATAAAATATTAGTAATTGTAATTCTATAATTAAAATAATTAAAATTAAAAAGGCACGTTGAAATTTTAAAAATAAATTAAAATTTCTTTATTTTTTAAAAATTTTTTATAGGATCCTAATTTTTTTATTTTAGGATCTTATAAAATATTTTGAGGAGTATATAAATTCACTCAAATATCCTCTAAACTTACTGTCAAATGTAAAGGTTTAACAACTTTGAGATATTGCCCGATCAATACTCATTGATGAAGATTTTATTCTAAAAAGAAAGAATAATTTATAAATTATATTAAAATTGTTGATTTCACTGGTGTGAGATAAACCTGTTGTCCTCAGATAAACTTAGCTTATTTTGAGCCATGTAGTATTAAAATCCTCATGCTAACTTACTCTTTTAACTTATTTCTTCTTTTTGTTTTTCTGATCTGATAGAAAGACAAATTAAGAAAAGAAAAAAGAAAGGTAATTCATTATTTCTATCTATGCACAAAATTAAAGTCTCAACACACTTTCTTTTGCTTTCTCGTTTCAGTCAGCGTAGATCTACGCCCCAATATTGTTTGCCCTCCAATGCTTCGTCTTTCCCAAGGAGAATTTTCAGTAGTCGTCGATTCTTCGGTAGCCCATTCCTCTGATTTTATCAATGACTGTTGATAGTACTTGAATGCCACAAATAACATGAACACTGCATCACATATATTAATTATAATGTATTTCAAGCCAAAATATATATATATATATATACGTATAAGAACCCTGACATATTTACTTCATTAGTTAAAAAAAAAAAAAAAGAAAAAAGAAAAGTGAATTTTGACATAAATATATATATATATATATACCTGCCCATATTCTGGCTACAACTGATGACAAATTCCAAACAAGTGCGAAGATGGCAAATCCTACTGCTTTTTTGTGGGAGCAACACTCCCAAGCGTCCCCAAATCTTCGAATCCAAAATGTACCTTCATTTTCATTTTTGTTTTATGTACAAGGAAAAATTAGTATAACTTTTTGTTTTCATCAAGACATTTTAATTATATTATTGTACAAGACATTTTTATGAACAAGCCAAAAATCTTGTGCTGCTCGATTTTCTATTAATGTTGCATCTAGGGCTGTCAATGGAGTGAATTTTAATCCGAATTCAATTTGAATTCAATCCGATTATTTAGAATCTTTAACCGATAAAAGATTTGACGGATATGATCTAATTAAAAAAGTTCGTAATTCGAAATAAATGAAGCGAATATGAATATGGCTCGATCCAATCCATTAATAATTTAAATCCGAATATATTTAGTATTATATATATATAGTATTATACATATGTATGCACATATGGATATTTAGATGAAGGAAGTAATGAACTCCTATGAAATATATCAAATCAGGTGCTTTTCATATAAATTATTTGATTTTGAGCTTATTCACATAATAATTACATCACTTGTTTCTCTATTTTTATAAAATGATGCAGGAAGAATAATAAGTAGGAGCCGAATGCAATAATATGGCAAAAATTCAATGCAAATATCGATTTGGTCAAATTGAGTTTATTTTTTATAAAAGTTTGAGTCTATAGTTAGTTGATTGAATAATCAAGTATAACTATGTATTTATAATGCCAAATAGTACTATTATCAGCAACTAAACCTAAAATATAATGATTTGGTTAATGAATGTGATTAAATTAAATTTTATTGTTGCTTTTAAGTGATCAATAGACTTAAAAATTTATTCATTAATCTACTGTGTATTTTTTTGAGGATGATTGTTTTGAATTTGGATTCTACTAAATTTTTAAAAAAATAATAAATATATAATGATTTTTGAAATATTAAAATTTGAATTTTTTTGGATATCCGACTTTTATTTAGATTCGAATATGATTATACCAACTACAGATCCAATGAATCTTGGATTGAATTTTGACCTGACATATTACTTTCGGATTCGAACTTGAATCCAACATGATCTGATCCGAATCCAACATATTGACAGCCCTAGTTGCATCATATGATATTATAAATAGAATGAGTTTCTAATCCAAACCATATCCAACTTATTTATACAATTTATATAACATAAGAGTGTTAAGAGTAACTATCTGATAAATATATCTATATATATAATATATATTGACTAAATTAATTTTATTTAAGTAAGAAATACAAAAAAGTTTTCTGTATCTTTTTTTCCCTCGCCCATGTATTCTGCTCTCTCTCTCTCTCTCTCTCTCTCTCTCTCTCTCTCTCTCTCTATTCTTCTTTCTTTATCTGTATTATTCCTTCTTTCTTCCCATTTATCGTCAATGTGTCATTTTATATAATAAATACAAGCAAATATAATTAAACAATTGAAAATATAAACTGTTATACGAAAATGAATAAATGTAGTGAAAATTTCAACACACATCAATTATACCACAACACTGATGGCTCTAAAATAGGAGGACGATAATAAATAAGAAGTATTTAAGTTTCAAATAAGACATAGATTAAAAAAAAAATTCCAACAAGACATGGGATGTTGATTCAAATCTTACTAGATATAACCTAACCATACGATGTTTCCAATTTTTGGAATTTAAATTTAAATAAATTGACCACATTTTGTAACTCGCTAATCTATACAAAATATTATTAAAACCATTCTCGGAAGAATTTTCTCAAATTATTCTCGTAAAATGAAAATAAAGACGAATCCGATAAATTTATGGTAATCATCTTTTTTTTTATAAAAAGAAAAAAAGTTGTGGTCAAAATTGTGCCACATATTTATGTCAAGATTATGATTAAATAAATTCACGTTCACTTTTCCATACTATCCCCCGTAAAACAAGTAGTCCTAAAAGTTGGGGAATATATTCTTGTGGATCTAATCCTTTACCCCCTGTCAAACACCCAAAAGAGCCGTTGGAATTGACAGACCAAATTATAACAAGTTCCTCATTCAATCAGCTCAGCAGATGGACCCAACCCTAGATTTCACCATCACTACCATCTATAAACAAGCAGTGTACTGTAAGCTCCATGCTCTAACCCTATGCTACCATGTTCCAAAATATCATCATTGCTGTACTATTATACTCTGCTACAACCTAATTACAGGAAATAATGGTAACGAAAAAAAGTTAAACAGAATAAATGGACTTTATTATGTGTAATTGTTAAAGTAACAAAACCAAATAAAAACGCACGAATCATAAATTCCTATAATGTATATTTATATGTTATAATTTCATTTGTTATCAATAACCAAGCAATTACCAAAAACCAATATCAAATTCAAAGCACTTTAGTAAAAGTTTTATATGTTTGCCTACGCAATTTTATATTGTATGCCAACTGCAAATGCTAAACTATATTTACAAAATCTGAATATTGGAACAAAGGTATGCTATTATTATTGCCACCAATACTTAGGTCTTTTGGTTGGATTTTAATTAAATAAATTGGAAAAGACTTAAATGTCTATATTATCCTCGTTGTTACTCGTGCGAATTAATTTTCTTTGAAAAGTGTAAATTGGTACACATTTTAGAGTTTAGAGGGTAAAATTAATCAACCTTTAAAAGCTGAGGGACTAAAATGACATAAATTTAAGAGTTTAAGGGCTAAAAAAGATATGTTGCCCAAGAATAAAGACATGGAGTAATTTTTGTTTTACCGTAAGCAATCAACTGAGATGAGTAAGTCGAGCAGACTTTTGGCACCGTGAACACTCCAATGAACCCTGTAGTCAACACTATTATTTTTAGCTACTCACAAGGACAAAAAAGGAAGTTTAGAAAAATGGAAATTTTCTCTTCTTTCGCCTAATACTATTTTAATAAATATATGTCATTATATATATATGATGATGATGATGATATCCTCAAATAATATGTTGACATATTATATTTGAAAAAGACTAGAATCAATAATATTAAGTAAAATATAACATTCTTGCGTGGTTTTGAAAAATGAAATTATTCGTACCATTATGGTCAACTTGTGTAGTAAAAATGTTAATAGTTAGCCCAACCTAAACAATTGGTTCTTTGTCTAGTCTTGTTATAAACTAAAATAACCAATAAAGAAGCGAGTCAACATAGTTTTTGCATGTGATCTTCTAAGCACAAATTAATGATACTTAAAATAATAATATCCAAAAAATATTCATACTGAGAATATTTTCCTATCTTCTGATTTCATGTGAACTGAAAAACCATTTTCTCAAGGTTTTAGAGGGCGTGGATCAAGATATATTGAATGGTAATATAGGCAGGAATCAACTAGATGAAGCGGATTTGTAATCATAACCCCAAAAAAGTTCTGAAATAATTCTTATTTTGGAATTCTAATTCCTTTTCTTTTTATATTAATTCTGAGTCTCGCTGAATTTGACTGACAAGGAAAATACAGGTGTTTATCTATTAATCAAAGCAAAACCAATTAAAATCCCAAAAGTCATTATTTTTAAAACCAAAAAACAGACCCTTCAAGCTGCAAGGAATAAAGAAAAGAAAATAAAGGGGGGGGGGGGTAAACTGACCTAATTTGGCCATCTTCCAGATGGTTATGGAGCTTCCACATCTTGCCAAAATAAACAGTAACACTGCCAACTGCCAGAGGCAGAACTTGTCATTTTCCATTGAATTTCGCAACATGAGAATTCCAGGCCAAAAAAAAAAATGGAAATTAACTCAAAACTTCACCTTCATTGTGGTAGCTGGGTCCCCCGAAAAAAGGGCTCTCAATTGCAACAGAAACTCATTGATATAAGGCAGAACTAATTTTATTACCCAAACTGCTTCTTCCTCTCCAACAACATAGGCTTCGTCGGTACTGTCCATCTCTATTGACCTCCTGTCTCAGATTCCAGCAAAACAATGTTAAAATATTTTTCTAATTAATTAAAAATAAAACTATTAAAGCCCCAAAATTCACTTAAATAATTCACAAATTTACCTGCTAATGAGAGATCTGAAAAGAAAAATTGCAGCAAGGTACACAAGGCCCAAGTAAGAAACCACAGAAATAAAGCTGCAAATGCCCCCACAATCACAAAATATTAGTCATTTTTTAGGATTAATCATCTGAAAAATACAGAGTTAGTTGAAATTTATTATATCTAACCTGATGTTGAGATCTTTTGTGTATGAAGATGAAATAATGGCAAATGTTCCAATCCCAAAAACAAATGCTGATTTTGATACGTTTCTCCACATTACTAGGTCAACTGAATACCAACCAAACCAAGACAGGAAAATCATATATAAGCTGACTGTTAACAAAAAGTACTCCAAGCCAGTGAATTAAACTCACCAAAGCTTTGTAGTTTGCTATTGGTTCTTGAAATTCCATGGAAATTATCTGAACCTGGAATAAAAAATCCCAGAAAATTTTAATTAAAAAAAATAAAATTGGATTCAGACATGTAGACAGACTGTAATAAGACTTACTTGGGTTGGTTTTTGTCGGAATTGGGTGAAATCTGGTATGATTAACAGCAGGAGGAGGCTGTTTCTTTACAATGGGCGAAATTGGGACTGATCTTTGATTGCTGTGAAGCTGTTTCTTATCCTCAATCACAATCTTCTTTGGTTTCTGGTCTTGCAGAGCTATTTCTTTAATATGAAGAGACTTCTTTTCGACCTCAATTTCCTTATCTTCTTCTTCTTCTTTGTCATCATCATCATCCAAACCATCTACAAATTCATCATCATCTGATGGAGTAGCCACATTGCTTGTGATGGGCTTTTCTTCACAAACATCAAACTCTTTACAATCTTCATCAGATCTTGACTTGTTGACTCCAACTGGGATCTCCCCAATTCTCCTAATAGACCCTTGGAGATCTTTTTTTGACTCAACAACCACTTTTTTATCATCACAAATCTTGATATTCTCATCAACAACCTCCTTTTCCACCACTGTTTTCGCCTTTCTCAACTCAGAATTATCTTCACTTTTGGTGTCATTTGTTGCCTGATCAGTAGAGTCAGATTTCAATTTCCTCAATTGAAATTTTTTCTTCTCATTTCCATCATCCTTAGATCTTGTTTTCTTGATTGAAACAGGGCTTTTCTTGATCCCATCAGCAGAAACACTCAATTCTTTACACTGTTCATCCAAATTCTTGCTCAATTCGAATCTCTGCCTCGCAATCTGAATTGGGCTTGCCTCTGAACCCTCGGATTTCCAGGTTTTCCTCTTGCCACTCACCCCAACAGGGCTAGGGCTCTGTTTGGGCCTCACATCATTCACTTTTTTATCCATCTGAACCTCAGTGTTGGTCAGAGTATTACTGATGCTGCTACAAGTATTTTGAGCATTTTCTTGTGAAGTGTCATGAGTGGCAACGAAGACTTTGATGCCACCTTTGACTTCATCAAGCTTCATTCTGCTCTCCCAAACAGAGCCTGCTTTTGGGGCACTGCCTCTTCTTCTACTGCCACCCAAATCCATTGCTTCTTTAGTACTCATTTTCCTTTAATCTGCAATAAGTACACTGGGGACCCAAATATCACAATTGCCTATTAATGGAGTTGAGGCTTTGAGATCAAGAAATAGAAGTTGGTATTATGAAAGTCATGTAACATTGGGATCCCTTCAAAACGCACACAGACGGAGGGAGGGGGGGGGGGGGCTTTCAATGCTCTCTCTTTTGTATTTCTCTTTTCTGCTTTTTGCCAGCGTTTGATGACTTTATTTATTAGTCTCTGTATGTTTGTAGGGGTTTTTCTAGGTTCATAATTAGAGGTGTAAGATGAGTCGAGCCGGCTCATGAGCCTCATGAGCGGGCTCGATTATAGCTCGACTCAAGCTCGAGCTTTAACATGAGTCGAGCTCGAGCTCATTTCTAGTTGTTCAAAAGCTCATGAGCCGGCTCATGAGCTTTTTCCTATTTTTAAATATTTTTTATATATTAATTAAATAATTAATATATATAATAATTTACTTTCTTTTTCTAATTTTAAATATTTATATATATAATTAAATAATTATAATATATTAATAATTTATCAATAATTATAATATATTATAATTTAAATCATTATAGTAATTATTATAATTTCATATATTTTTAATTTATAATAATAATTTTAATTATTTTATTAATTATTATTAAATAATTATGATATATTAATAATTTAATATTTTTATTTAATTTAAAATTTTCTGATGAGCCGGCTCGAGCTCAGTATTTTTGAGCTTGAGCTCGAGCTCGAGCCCTTAAGAGCAGGCTCGATGAGCTCGAGCTCAAAAAGCTGGGCTCGAGCTCGAGCCTGCAATTTTGGCAAGCTCGAGCTCGAGCTCGACTCATTTACACCCCTATTCATAATATATCCTTTTTCTCTATTATCATGTAGGTATTTGTCATTATTGATTTACAACTAAATGTATATCTATCTTAAAATATTTTTATTTTAAAAATAAGTAAAATTTAATTAAATAATTTAATATTTATATTGTTCTCTTTGAAATTCTTGATATATTCTTTATTCAAAATTTTATTATTCTAAAAATACCCTTTGTTTAGAATAAAAAATTTGAATATATATAAAATAATATAATTAATTTTATATATTATCTATAAATAAAATAAACAAAAAATTAAAAACAAAATTACAAAAATAAAACAAAAGAAGAAGAAGCTTCTTCTTCTCCCAAACCACCCCCCACGTCCCCTTCCCCGTCTACCCGCCCAGCCAATGAGGCCCCAAGCCCCATCTCGCCCCTACCCCTGTCGTAGCCGGGTTGAACATAGCCAGCGGCCGCCTGGCCAAGTTGGTGGCTAGCAGCGAGCCCAGCCATGGCAGATTCGGCTGCCGAATTTTGATGAGTGGGTGGGGACCGTGGGGTATGTATCTATATATGTATGTGTACGTATTTTTATTATTATTTTTTTTTGTTGAGAAAAAGTAGATATAGATTTATGTATATGTGTGTATGTCTAATACACATAAATATTTATAATAGTTTGAATGCATGTTTGAAAGAGGATTGTTGTATTATTTAATTTTATATTTTAATTAATTTTTTAAATTTTTTAATAAAAATTAATTTTTTCTGTTAATTTTAAGAACAATTCATCAATTTGTAATGGTAAGTTTTAGGATTACTATAATTTAACTGATTAATAGGTGGGTACTAAAATATAAGTAAAAAATGTTATCATAAAATATAGGAGAGATTAAATAAAATTATATGTTAAATAAATAATTAAATAAATAAGAAAAGGACATTAAGGGTATTTGATCTAAAAATGAGTAATTATTAAGTTTTGCTTTGTTTTGTTTGTCAAAAACAAAAGAACACTTGACATAATACAAAGTGATTGCATGATATTAATAAACAAATAGAATAGGACAACAGAAAATTTCATGTTTATCGTGGGTAGTTATATCAATGTTATTATTGTAAAATTTGATAATTTGCCGGATTTTAATTTTTGGGCAAAAGCTTTATTGTCACATACTGACAAATAATATTCAAAACAAGTAAACCTTTATGTCTAATTAGGAATCTTATTATTATAACTTGTCAAGAAATGAACTTTGAGTTCAACCTACTCTAAAAGTTAATTTAAAAAATAAAAATTATTTAAAATTATATATAAAAATTATTACTTATTTATTTTAACGATGTGATACTATCACATCCTTATTTTTGTTAAATTTTATCTATTTGCTATCTTGAAATATAAATCAATAATAACACGGTATAATTTTATACTATTAATTAGGACAGAATTGGTCAGGTTCTGTAGTGCATGTCTCTGTGTAAGAGGAATTGTTGCTGAAAAGTGGAGGTGAAATCCCGGTGGGGTAACGTGAGAAGTGGGGAGGAATGATTAGGTTGAAAGAGAATAGGACATCTTTTGATATTTGTCCCTCTACTTTTTGTTGTCAAAGGATCTCTGTGCACTATTGTAACCGAGGCAAACTCTCACATGCTGCATGGCTACAGCTTTTGAAAGAGACCAAATTATCCTCAGAAAAGTCAGATTGGGAACTATCTTAATTATCCATTAGCTGGTTAGGATTTATGCGAAATTTTACTATGCATAAATAATTAAAGTGATTTTACGTGAAATTTTATCCATTAGCTGGTTAGGATTTATGTGAAATTTTACTATGCATAAATAATTTATGTGAAATTTTACTATCCATTAGCTGGCTAGCATTTCAATTTGTAATTTTATGATTGTCTGATTGTCAATTTAATTTATTTTATTTTTTATTCAAAAGAAGCTCCAAAAAATTAAAGAGTCTTAAAAACAATGTGGGGGGCGGGGGGCGGGGGGAAGAGCATGCCTGAGTATCATACTAAAAAAAACAGGCATAGAAATGTTACCATTTCTTAATTATTGTCCTCCAATTCGCTTATTAATTTTAGAGTAAATTTCACACTACCCATTTAGATAGTGTTTAAGTGATTTTATAAAACTGTTAGATTTCTTTTAAATTAGGATATTAGTTTCTTTTTTTGACTTGAATTCTTGTAAAATTGGATAATTCTATTGTTAATTTAGAGGATGAAACCTCTAAAAATGTTCTTTTATTATTTAATAAATTATTTTTAATTTAATTTGATCAATGAATAAAAACCCCTGTATTGATCCATTCAAAATTAGCACATACTTATTTATAATAAAATATTTGTACTGGAAAAGTCCTTTTTCTGGGATTGACAACACATTCAAGCCCCCTTACATATAATTATTTTCTAAATTTTTTATTACAAAATAAAATGCTAGTGTGTGAGTGTGTTTCGATTAAATGAAGAAGCGTAGCAGCTCCGGCAGGTAATGATAGTTTTGCCACAGAATTTGGGCCTCATTTTTCTCGAGGAGGCGGTACAAATGCAATTGTGCGCACAAACTGTTGAGAGTTGATACAAAGATACAAAAGTTGTGTTGTAATAGAAAGAATGTGAATTGAACACGTACGCATCTATTCAACAACGAATTCCTACATTTATCATTTACGATTCGCCGGTACTAAGGTTGTACATAGGTCAAGTTAGGGTGGATATGAGGCTGGGGATGGATCTACTCAGAGAATTCAAGTCAGTAGAGCTTCAATTGAAATTAAATATAGGATGCTACAGATTGTACACGTATTTATTCAAGAACAGCCATATCTCTTAAATTACACAAGAAACATCGAAGATGAATCAAGTAATGAATTACCGGAAGGTTGTAGTTCAATTATTCTTGTTCATATCTTTCCATAAACGGAGACATTTGAAGATATATTAATTTTTATCCAATTAAAAAATAACACGTATAAAATAATATGTTAGTTATTAATTCAAAATTTTATATTTATCTTAGAATTTATTAAATTTAATTCTAAAAAATAAATAGTTAATTTTAATTAATATTCTTGTATTTATTTTATGATCAAATCAAATATTAATAAGTATCAAAGATAAAATATCTATACCTATAGACTAATCAAATCAAAGATATTTTATATTATCTTTTGATATTTGACATTTTCTCATCAAAGAAATAACTATCAAAGAAGTTTAAATTAATCTAAAAGTCTCCTATCAAACATCTATAAAAAGGGGGTGACCTAAACTCATTTGACGTCACACAAAATTTCAGCAAGTGAGAAGAGCTTTGAAGGAGTCCAGCAATTCTTTTAATCAAATCTAAGGAGATTCACGACGTTTAACGCGTTTTCGTGGAGTTCATCATATTTTGGCATTTGATTTGAGATTAACATGCGGAGCCCTCAAATTGACGTTATCTTATTTAAATTAAATTCAAGGAGATCCACGACGTTCCAAGCGTTCTTCGCAGAACTCATATATTTTGGCATTTGATTCGAGATTAAAGTGTAGAGCCCTCGAATTGGCGTTATTTTATTCAAATTAAACTCAAGGAGATCCACGACGTTCAAGGTATTTTTTGCTAAGCTCATATATTTTGACGTTTAATTCGAGATTAAGGTGTAGAGTTGGCGTTATTTTCTTCAAATCAAATTCAAGGAGATCCATGGATTTCAAGGTGTTTTTCGCGGAGCTCATTAAATTCAAGATCATATTTAAAAGGAAAAAATCAGAGGATTAGATTAGAAATTGAATCCATAATTTATTGATAAGTTTCAATTTTATTTTATTTATATGGTCTTTCTTGTCTTATAATTTTAATTTTGTAGACAAAGAAATTACGCTTACAAATTTTGGCACACCTAGTGGGACTATCTCTACCTCTCATCTCTTTCCTTCATCAAGATTAAAGTATCAAATGACTGCCTACAAGACTGGTACCTTGAAAATTACTACTTCAAATTCCTCAAGTGTTGGAGCAAGAAGTGTTGACATCATCACAAAAAGTATGTCCAAGAAGTTGTAATCATATTTGGAGGTGGCTACTTCGTTTGCTGTGGAAAAAGTGTTGCTGCATTTTATTGATATGAATGAAGATGGTGGAGACTCAAAGAAAGAATTTGGATCATCCATTCTCCACTCAACATCAAATTCCTTGAGCATGACGACAGTGATGGTGACAAGTGCTACAACCATGGAGGAACAAATTGCAAATTTGACGAAGGCTATTGAAGGATTCACCAAGCTTGTCCAAAAGTGAGACTTTCAAATCTCCAAATTGATGAGTAAAGTGGACAATCTTGATGCGAGCTGTATGGTGAAGAAACAAATTGAGGCTCGGAACGAAGGCGAAAGATCCACAAAGAAGCAGCCAGCAAAAAATGAAAAGACTACAAATAAAGAACTACAAGTTTCCAGTGATGGACTAATTCTCATTGACAATTGAAGGAATTTATCATGAGGACTATCAAAGACAAACTTTATGGAAGACTTAAGTCGTCTATGACTTACTGCAAGCCATATACTCAAAGGATTGACAACTTGAAGATGCCAATTGGTTACTAGCCCCTAAAACTTCAACAATTTGATGGCAAGGGCAACTCAAAACAACATATGGCTCATTTCATTAAGACTTGTAATAATGTTGGGACATATGGAGATCATTTAGTCAAGTAATTTGTTTGATCATTACAGGACAATACTTTTGATTGTTATACTTACCTGGAGGCAGGCTCTATCGATAGTTGGGGGCAACTGGAATCGTTTCTACAACATTTAAAGGACAAGCAACATGATTGAACTCATCAGCTGTTGCCAGTGGAAAGAAGAAGTTGTGATTGACTACATAAATCGTTGGAGAAATTTGAGCCTTAATTGTAAAGATTAATTGTTGAAAGTTTCACCAATTGAGATGTGTATCCTAGGAATGCATTAGAGTTTTTGCTACATACTTCAAGGAATTAAACCAAAAACTTTTGAAGATTTAGCAACTCGTGCACATAACACTAAAATGAACATGAATTTTGACGAACAAAAAGACTCAAGTGATGCCAATGATGATAAAGATGTTGGGGGCAATTAACTTTCGTCTTCAAATTAATACGCTCCTTGATATGAGCCTAAACTGTCTATGATACTCCAAGATAAGAGTATAAGCTATCTAAAATTCTCAAGTCCACAAGTATCTGAATCCGAATTTTCAAGTCTCCAAGTCTTCAAGTTTAAGACTCAAGTCTTTAAGTTTTCAAATCCAAAAATCAAGTTTCCAAGTCTTCAAGTCAAAGCTCAAGTCTCCACGTCCAAACTCAAATTTTTAAGTCTCCAAGTCTTCAAATTCAAGATCATGTTTCAAATCTCCAGGTATTTAAGTCAACGCTCAAGTTTTATAGTCTTCAAATTCAAAACTCAAGTCTGCAAATCTGTAAATCCACAACTCAAGTTTTCAAGTCCCCAAATTCAAGACTCAAATCTCTAGATATCCAAATTCAAGACTCAAGTCTTCAAGTTTCCAAATCAAATACTCAAATCTTCAAGTTCTAACTGCTCCTAGATACAAGCATAAACTATCTGAAATTTTTTAATTAAAGTTTTTCCATATGCTCCTTGATAAAAATTTAAACTGTCAATAAGGCTCTTATATATGAGTATAAACTATTTAAATATTAAAACTCTCCCCATATGCTTTTTGATATGAGCTTAAACTTTCAATAAGGCTCCTAGGTACGAGCATAAACTATCTAAATATTCAAATTCTCCCCATGTACTCCTTAATAAGAGCTTAAACTGTTAATAATGCTCCTAAATACAAGCATAAACCATTTAAATATTCAAAGTCTCCCCATATGCTCCTTGATATGAGTTTAAACTTTCAATAAGGCTCATAGGTATGAACATTAACTATCTAAATATTCAAATTCTCCCAATGTACTCCTTGATAAGAGTGTATACTGTCTATTAAGTCAAACTCAAGTAAACTCCTTGACATGAGTATAAATTGTCAACCAAATTCAAGTGGACTCCTTGACACAAGTATGAAATGTCTATTCAAGTTAAATATGCTCCTTGATGCACGAACTTAAACTGCATATTACTCCTAGCCCACATGAGTATAAATTGTGTACGACACTCCCCTCAAAAGAATATTTAATTTGAATTATATTATGATTTAACCCTTTTATTGGGCACCATAGCTTGATGAATGCTTGGAAGATGTTCTTGTCGCAAACGTATGTGAAAAAAAATTGGGAGAAAAATAAAACTTATCAAATACTTCAAGCTTTGCCTCTTTCGTAGGTGATTGTCATATCTTTCGTCAAGTCTTGAAGTGGAGGCATTTGTATACATATCAATTTTTGCCTAATTGGGGAGTGACACGTAAAAAATAATATTCTAGTTATTAATTCAAATTTTCTATTTATCTTGGAATTTATTAAATTTAATTTCAAAAAATAAATAGTTAATTTTAATTAATAATCTAGTATTTATTTTATGCTCAAATCAAATATTGATAAGTATCAAAGACAAAGTGTTTATACCTATGGACCAATCAAATCAAATATATCTGATGCTATATCTTAATATTTGATATTATCTCTTACAATTAATATTATCTCTTGATATTTGATCTTTTCTTATCAAAGAGATAACTATCAAAGAAGTTCAAGTCAATCTGTAAGTCTCTTATCAAGCATCTATCAAAGGGGGTGACCAAAGCTCATTCGACACAATACAAAATTTCAGCAAGTGAGAGGAGTTTTGAAGGAGTCCAACAATTCTTTCAATCAAATTTAAGGAGATCCACAGTGTTTAAGGCATTTTTCGTGGAGTTCGTCATATTTTGGTGTTTGATTCGAGATTAAGGAGCGGAGCTCTTGAATTGATGTTATTTTATTCAAATTAAATTCAAGGAGATCCACGACTTTCAAGGTGTTTTTCATGGAGCTCATATATTTTGGCATTTGAATCGAGATTAAATTGCGGAGCCCTCAAATTAGCGTTATTTTCTTCAAATCAAATTCAAGGATATCCACAGTGTTCAAGGCGTTCTTTACGAAGCTCATTAATATCATATTTGAAAGGGAAGAATTAGAGGATTAGATTAGAGATTGAATCCATAGTTGATTGATAAGTTTCAATTTCATTTTATTTGTATGATTTTTCTTGTCTTGTAATTTTAGTTTTGCAAACAAAGAAATTACGCTTACAAGGTCATTTTTTGAATTTATTGGTAATAATATAGAATCCATTGATCGGTTGCTTATTGAAGAATTTTTAATTTAATTGACAATTTTCATTGAATTACAGCGGTGAGTTTGTCTTCAACATTTAATAAGAGTGAGAGATTTTTACAATCATATCTAAGCAATGATCGTCATCTCTCATTAGGCTTGGCACTGGGACGGGTTGGAGCTAATTTTTCCTAAACCCGAACCCACCCTACACTTAAAAAGATTTTAACCCCCCCCCCCCCCCCCACTATGTGGGTTTTAAATTTGAAAATTCTAACTCGCTCCACACTAGATATGCAAAACCTGCACCCGCTCCGCCTTGTACTTGTCAATTTAAAAAAAAAAAAAATCCAATTAACCATTATATGGTAATTTAATTATAATATGATAAAAATTGATACAAGAAAGCTTACTCAACATGACAAAATTCTAATATATTAACGAAAAATTAAAATGCAAAAAAAGTTCAATGATAAAAATATATCATATGTTATATATTATAATTATATAAATATGCGAAGCAGAATATGTTTGTCCTAAATCGGATCCCACTCTATCTCACATGAAATTTATATCAAAATCTATCTTAGGGCGAAGTAGATTTTCAACCCACCATGTGCGGGGACAAGGTTGACATTGTCAAGCCTATCTCCCATCCCTTTTTATTGAAAAATAAATAAATAATGAATGGAAAACACGAAATACTATAGATGTATCTAGTATTGATTGAACGTAGCTGCACTAATCCAATTCTCTGTCAAGAAATCCAAATCCTGAATTTTGTGTTTGAATTAGACATAAGACACCAAGTAAACCAATTCCATTTTTTTTTATAGGTAGTAGACCAATTCCTTTTGCTCTGTCGTTTAGATAGACCAAACTTAATTGTCCATGAATTGAGTACAACTAAATTGAACTTTTGGTTAAATTAAAGTTAGATTTTTGTGTTTTCATTGCGGTCTAAAGATTCTTTCTTCCCTCCCTCCCATTGTACAATTGGTAGCATATATGAGCTTGGGAATAAAAAGGTCCATATATACATGCTACGTATATAGCTCAGAATATTTTATTTTTATGTAATGTTATATTCCCCCAACCTACCCTACGAGTCCACGACCATCCCCTTTTCACGACGCTTTCTCCCAAAAAAGTACTTTATTATCTCTTATGCTCATTGAAAAGAATATTATGTCAATAATAATTTGAAAATTATTACTTATAACACACAGTAAATTATAATAAGCATATTTTAGTACTAAATATATTTTTTAATTGATAATAATTTTATTTTATTACAATATAATTTAATAGTAATAAAAACAAATGTTCTGAATTATTATTATTGTCACTTTTTAACACATATATGACGGTAGTGTAATGAAAATAAAATTTTATTATTTTAATTTATAACAAGATTTTTATTTTCATGAATGACAACTGAAGTAATTTTTGTTTAATAACTATTCTGTTAGTATTCAAAATATTTATATTTTAATTGTATCTTTTAAACACAATTGATGATTGATATAGGAAGAATTACCAAAGGACCAAAATACTCTTTTACTTAAGTAAATTCACTAAAACACCTGACGATTTGGCTCATTTCCATATAGGTTGATCCAACCATCCAACTGTATTAAGAAACTTGGACAATCCAATCAGTTTGGTTGTGCCACATGTTCATTTGGATCTCCACATTCACCGAATAGCATTGGCCAACTCAATCATTGTTATAAATACCTTATCATTTAATGCATCAATCATCTTTTGAAGAGATTCGTAACGTACCTCTTACTTCACAATTCCTAGCTAGCGACCTTCACTACCCACAATAAGTTTGATTAACAATCCAACAAATACTTGCTCGAGCCACATATCACTAATCGAATTTATGTGACAAATATACCGACATTAAACTTTGCGAAATTAATGATATATATTCAATTATTTTTTAAAATAAATACTTGAAATGCGAGGAAAAAAGTAATATTGAAATTATTATAGTTCCATTTGATTGAATACTATACGACAAATTGTGGTGAGGTGAAATCCGCAGGAAATTATGACCAACTTTTTCACGACGGACCGGAGGGTCTGACGCCAAATCTATACCTAAGCTTGCATTTTTGGGTTGCGACAAAAGTTGCCTCTTCTTCTCCACCGACGCATCACACATGTTCCCCTCAATTCTGTTTTTATTTTTTCTTTTTTAAATGCAAAAATAATTTTTTTGGAATATACTATTAATTAGTGAAGTAGCTGGATGGCACCCACTTTCATACCCTGCATTTTATTGATATTTGGAATTAAAACCAGAAGGAAAACGCCTAGCCTTAATCATCATAATAATAACTTTTTCTTTTCTTTTTAACTTATTGATCATTAATCTTTTAATATGAGTTATTAAATTTGACTGTAAAGAATATTTCTACAGAAAAAGCTTTTGATACATAGAATTCTATTATATACTTTTTCAAGTTTAAATTTATAGTTTTGATTTTTTTAAACTTCTAAAAATAAGATTTAATTTTTTGAAGTGTTCTTTTTTTGTCATCTAGAATTTTATATCAACGCAAAAAAAAATTTATAATATTAAAATTGAGAGACTATTGTATTTAAAAACAAAATCTTTATATGCAATATGCAGCACACAGTTAATTTTTTTGCACAAAAAAAGAAAAGAAATGAAACATATATTAAATATATTAGTTATGTTCCAAAATAAATATTTTTATATAAATTCATGAAAATAGTATGTAGTGTATAATATTTGTACCATGATACAATAAAGAAAAATATATTTGAGGAGCATAATTATGTTCCCACTGTTGTGCAATTATTAGGAATAATTGTTTCATGCCCCCTGCGTTCATAATTAGTAATTTAATTCGCCTAAGATCACAAGGACAATTATTAAATAGCTATTTCTCTAACAAGAACAAACTATAATTTACTGGGGACCAAAAAATCGAATTTTAAATAACTCAGTTTGAATACCTACAATCACATCTGCAGAGGGACCTGGTCGTTTATTGCCTTGGAAGACCGTTAAAAATTAGATCTTCTACTTAATACAACGATGGTTCTTGAAAACGCTTATGTTTGGGGCTCAACTAAATTGGACTTGTAAGAAATATTTATGCATCTTTGAAGCTGTCCTTGCCTAGACAACTTGGCTATGTTTGGTTGTAAATTGGAGCATTTTGTCGAAATAGTTTTTAGGAAGTCAGGTTGGAGAATTTGATGGTTGTTTGTTTGTATTTTGGGTAGTAGGTGGAGAATATTTTGAAAGAAAATTATTTGTTTGGTTGTGTTTGGGAGATGATAAAATATCACATCAATAACTTTTTTATTAGGTTGGTATTAGGCCTGTAACACTCATACCTTAAAATACCAAAACAAAAATATCATATATTCTACAATACCTAAAATACTCAAAAGGATGAAACACTAATCCTACCCCACCCTATTTAACCCAAGACCTATTGGGTCTAGTTTATTGGGCTTTTATTTTTAATGTATATACTAATTTTCTCAATATATACTAAAAATATTATTTGGCAAACGATAACAAAAAATTAAAAAACCTTTTTCTATATTTAATTTAATTTAATTATTAAATTTAAATTATCTAATCTTTATTTTTAATTTTTCATTCATTAATAAAAATTTTATTAACAAAGTTTATTCATTAGCAAAATTAATTTTATTAATTATTTTTATAAAAAATATTTATTCCACTATTATTAATTTTATTAATGAAAAATGTTTAGCTGTTACTATTACTATTCAAATTTTTTAAAAAAATTGCTATCCCAATATAATAACTTTATTAATTTTATTAATTTAGTTTAATTTTTAATGAAGAGAATTATTTAGTTGTTACTATTCATTAGGGATGACTGATGAGAATATGCTACACGGCCTATCAGGAGCCTACAATCTGGCCTATTTGAAACCTAGACCAGCCTAGCCTATTTAATAAATAAAGTAGGTTTAGGCTTTTACAAAAGTTTATTTAGTTAAAAAGGCTATATATAAGCTTTTAAAAAAGTCTATAAAACCTATTAGGCCAGCTTATATAATTTAATTATATTATAATATATATTTAATTATTTATAATACTTATATAATTACTTTTATATTAATATTAATTAATTTTAATAATTATATATTATGTTCTTAATTAATACACAACCATTTTATTTCCATTTTTTTGTTTAACTTATAATAATATTTGACTGTGCTTTTCTCTTTGTTAAGATAAGTGTATTATACTAGCCAATTATTTTTGCTTAATATAAATTATATACTTTTTAGGCCTAATAAGAGCTATCAAAGTTTTAAGTCTATTAAAAACATGAACTTATATAAAATTTTAAGCCTAATAAAAATCTTAACTAAAGTAGGCTCTTTTAGGCTTTGGAAAAATCTAAGGAAGCTAAGTTAGTCCTTAAAAAAAAAAAAGAAGGTATTTATTAGGTAATAAGCTAGGATTAGGTTTACAAAATATGCAACAAGCTTGGCATATTTACAGGAAAGCCTAGCTTAAGCCTATTCTTGCCCTACTGTTTATCACATATTTGTAATTTTTATATATAAAAAACTTATCATTAATATACATTTGATTTCGATATAGACAATTTTTAAGTTCATAAATTAAATTTAAATATAAAATAATGGATAATTTATAGGTATAGATACATGTGTAATTTATGGGTATGAACCATATCCACCCCCATTATATTATCTTTAATAAGTATGGGTATGGGTATGACATTTTGGGTTTGGGTAGGATAATACTCTATCCATATACAGGCCTGCCTAGTTGGTATGGTGAAATTGACATTTTAAAATTATTTATGTGTATATATAGATTGGGTAGGGGACAAAAAATGAGAGAGTTAGACATTGGGAAATGAATAGAAAATGAATTGGGAGGATGTTTTGGGTATTTTTGGGTGTGTTTTGGGAGTGGGGTTGGAAATTATCTATAGTTTATTTATTTATATTTTGGGAGCTGAAAAATGAAGCAATTTACAACCAAACATAGCCTCTGACTTTGTGACCCCCCTAAAAATATCCCCAACTTGCTCACAATCAATCTGGGCCATACACACATTCAGGCCCATTTCACAGCCCATGTAACCCATGGCAAGGCCAACTACCATAGCTTGGCCACTCAAGTCCACCTCAACAGTTCGATTTATTAAAGGCTCACTAGCGACCAGTCCAGGAGAACCAGGACACCGAGCTATTGTGCGAATCCATATTGATATATTCCATTGAGACATTAGGAGCATATAAATAAAAAAATCTAATAAGAAACATATTATGATTAATAAAAAAGACCTATGAAGTTAATTTAACTAATTACATTTAAGATGAGCCCATAAATTTAACGGCTCATGGCCATAAAAGAATTAACTAATACCATCCTCATTGCTAAAAAGGGTATCTAATCACATATTTTTAACTCCAGCATTATCTCGATATGAAGGTGTTCTTAAAGTAAAAACCCACCATCTAATGATTTATGAAAAGGACTTAAAATCTAATTCCGTGCAACATCACATATAAAAGATGATAAATATCCTTGAATTTCTGGTATACTTGTGCTAAAAAGGTTGAAATATAAAAAAATAAATTTGAAGTAGCATAATTTTATAAGAGTTTTTTTTTTTTTTTGCATGAAAGAGGTTTTGCTCAAATGATAAAATTAAGGTTTCCAGATGATAGCCCAGATAAAGCAGCTACTAACCTAGTGGGTTAATGAGCCTTGAAGCTAACCAAACCAACCTGTTTGAGCTAGGAAAAACCCTATTATACCAAAAAGAAAGTGAGGGTTTAGCAATAGAAAACTTGAGTTTGAACAACACCCTCGATAGATTGTACATCAAGGGGGGCAAAAACGAGTTTACACTCAAGAAGTCTTGGGCTCAAGTCAAATTTCATCCGTGTACAGGTATTTGTCGATTTAATAATAATTGATATTATATCATCAGTAGTTGTTAAAGATTGATTATTAATTATTAAATATTGAATATTCTTAATGTAATGATGTATATATGTAATTGATTCAATCAAAGAAAATGAAAATGTGATTTTTCTTTCAATTTTTTATTAAATTAAAAATTGTATATCCTGTAATTAATTTTTTGACTTACCAAATTATATACGCAGATTCTGCATCTCTTGATATATCCTCCATCTTTTTCCTTATTGAAAATGCATCGGCTTTTGATTTCCAAAAGTAAAAGAAGAATAATCAAACTTATGATGATTCAAGGTTTTATGGTTTAATTACACGTACCATGTAAAAAGTGGGCAGCGGCCGGCCAAAGAAGTCGCACTGCGTTTCACTTCTATTGGGTGTTGTTTTTGAGCTTCAATAGTTCAAATCACATTTTTAAAACATTAATCAACTATAAAAGAAAAACGTGTTTTATTGTTTATGTGCCACCGTCCTATATTTGAGTGTGAATTTGTCGAGGCTCCACTCATGTACCTAAAGTGCCCTAATACCTAAGAAGTGGGATTCAGATTTTTATTCAACCACAATCTTTTTCGTCATATCGGATATATCTGTAGTAATCTCAAACCGCAGTAGATTACAAGAAACTGTACTAATTTATTGCTAATCTAATATTTCATTCAATTAACAAGATTATACATTTGGCTAATATAATGCACATTACATTACAATACACCCTCAATGTCCAATGGAGTCTAAGTGTGTTTTGTGCAGCAGGCTTAGGTCCAAAAAATTGGCGCCAATATACACAATATGGCTATAGTCCTTTTCAATCTAGCTTTATTTTTGATATATAGTAATTTGTGATTAAAAATAGAGGATCGTTGATCTATTCGCATCTTAATGTACCACGAGAGTTATCAATCTCATTTGAAAGGGTGAGATTTCATTAGAGTTTAGAGTCCATTTGAATTCATTTTCATGGGACATTTTCATTTTCAAGTGAAAATGGAGAGAGAAAAGTTAATTAGAATAGTTGAATTTGAAAATGAGTTTTTATTTGGATGTGTTGTAAAAAATTATAGGTTTATATAGGTGTGAAAATGATATGTATTTGGATGTTGGGTGTTTTTGTATTAAAATTTGTGTAGTTTTTGAATTTTAATTAATGATGTGATGTGTGGTTGTTTGAAAAAATAATATTATAATTTGAATTTGAATTTTTAATATTTTTATGGTGAATGGTGTATGAGAAGTATTGGGAAGACAAAAAATGATTAAGGTAATGATAATGGTTGAAAAAAGAATGAAAATGGAGAGAGAATACAATAAAAAATGTTTTGAAAATGAAAATGTTTGAAAAAATGATGTAGATAGTGATAGTTTTCTATTTTCATTTTCAAGTGAAAATAAAAATGACTTGTGAGAATGAAACCAAACGGCACCTTAGTTTTATCTATGGTGCGAACTCGTACTGACCCCGAAGTTAATCCATTCTGATCCCATTACCCTAATTTTACAAATCAAACACTATAAACTATACCATTGGCTACATAGACATGTAAATAGATTCTTATTACACCAACCAAATAAAGCCTTCACTTTAATAGGAGAAAAAAGGACTAAAACTTTTAAAATATTAATGGTAGATTATATGCTTGATTTCATTTTTCCTCCCTATATATATACATACATAGATCAATTTTTCATCTAAATGAATCAAACTATTTCATCATTTGGGATGATTTTATGAGAACTCTAACATTATAGAACTCTCAAAAAATCATAATGTTTGTTAAATTAATTGAAGTACTAGTCGAGTATTTGTCAACAAAGTTTACCTACCTTCCACTATTATATTTAAATAATTAGCCGAGTTAACTTAACTAATAGAAAAAAATACATATTCAACTTTGGAAGAGGTCGATGTTCATATGGTAATATTTGTCATGTAATACACCGGCCATTCCTCATGATTATATACATAGCAACATAAATATATCAACGCACTTGTCAAATTGGAAAGCACATACAAGCATCTTACTCCATTTGTCCAACAATAATAAATTATTATTTTACATTCATATGTATGATATTTGAAATTTAAATATAAATATGTGTAAAATAAAAGTGAAGTTTGAAATTTAAAATTCATTTTCTAAATAAATTTATCTTTCAAAAAATAGAAGTTTGCTTGGCTTTATTTTATTTTTTAAAATTGAAGCTTGAAATTGAAACGATTTTCACACATTCATTTTTTTTTTTTAAAAGAAATTATCTTTCAAAAATTAGAGGTTTTTTTTGGTTTTCCTTTTCCTTTTTGTTGCAAGGGTATTTTACGTTGTACGTGGAAAATTAAAGAATGACTCCCCGAAAGTTTTTCTGTTAGCATAAACCTAAATAAAAATTTATGGCACTATATATGTAGAAAATATTGGAGCAATTATTCATATGAAAAAGGTGTATCTGTAACTCAAAGTGATCAGCCATACCTTCCATGATAGGCACATCAATGTGATAGACATGTCACATGGTTGCATCTTTCCCTCATTGTGAATTTGTTGCTATGCAACTTGTTTGGAAATTGACTTGTGATCAAGTATTTATCACCCAAGCCTAGGGGTGGGCATCGGGTTCGGGTACCCCCATACCCGACCCATCCCGATCGGGAAATATCCGATCGGATCGGGTATTTTTAATCCCCCAACCCGATCGGGTATTTATGGGGGTACCCGAAATTTTGGGGGTCGGGTATTGGGGTGGGGTACCCGATACCCGATCGGGTACCCCCATTCTATTAATAATAATAAAAAAAATTATATTATTAGAATTATATATTTAATTAAAGTGCTAATATATGATGTATATCATATATTATACATTAATGTTTATATTTAAGTTTTAAAATTATATTGAGTACCCCCATTTTATTTTTAAAAAATTAATTATAGTATTAAGTATTATATATTTAATTGAAGTGTTAACATATGATGTATATCATATATTAGATATTAATGTTTATATTTAAGTTTTAAAATTATATATTAGGTGGGATTTAGAACTTGTGAATAATGAATTGTAGTGTTATCAATTGATTCACAACAAAAATAAATAATGAATTAACAAAATTTTAATTTTAATTTATTAAAAATACCCGACCCTAAGGGGGTACCCGATGGGGGTACCCCCATAAAATGGGGGTCGGGACTCAGGTATCAAAAAATGATACCCGAGCCCTCGTGCGGGTACCCCCCCTGCCCACCCCTACCCAAGCCTATCGATAACTATACTATTGCACTTACAAATTCAATCACATTTTTCTAGTTTTGAGAAATAATTTTTTTTATCAATATTCATGTCATTAATCTTTAATATTGTTTTTATCAATTATTTTTTAAACAATGCTTTAATTTGATAAAGAAGAGTATAAAAGTTAAATCATTAAGTAGGAATTATCTTGAAAAGAATCAAAATCATGTTTTAATAATTTCTCTTATAAGTTCATGTTGAAGGTTAGAGAGACATAGGTTATTCTGAGCTTACTCCTACTCGAAAAGGGTTATGTTTTGTTAGTTGCGTGTTTTTCTACTAAATTGAGGATTAATACTAAGTTTTGTCAATTATATTTAGTAATTGATGGTGTTATGTTGATAGAATTAGTACTTGTGTTGATTGTTCAAGTATCAAATATATTTACGATAAGTATAAGAGTTCGAACATAATAAATTGTGAGGAAACAAGATCATTGCTATTGTCTTTTTTAATAATTAGAAAATGTAAAAAAAAAGAACATAGTCATATATACATATAATAATCACAATCTTCCACAACTAATGGCAAATAATAAATAAAAAAAAAAAAGACGTCATAAAATTTGATTCATTCTAAACTTGAGAATCCCTTGATTTCATTGCAATGACATAGATTCCTCCATAATATTAAAGCATTCTCAAATCTTTAAGGGGTATATTAATTGTAGTAAAATATAACTGAATTAAAGAATAAAATATAACTTTTCATGCAGCCGGAACAAGAAGGTTAAATCACATATATACATACAAATTCATTTTTTTGTCACTTTAATCAAATTAGACAAACGAAAGAAAAACATAAAAATGAAATGACAGAATGCAAGTATCAAGTGTGGTTGGGAACAGAACAATGAGAATCATATGTCAGATAAGGGGCTAATTCATATTTATATTTTAAAGAAGCTTTATACATTTACATGTATGGTAATGAGGAAATTCACACTTACACTTTAAGGGCACATGTAAGAATTGCAAGGGATGAGAATTCATATTTGTAAGAATTGTGTGGAGGTGATAATCACATGGACGGTGACGAGGAAATCCGCATTTATACTTTAAAAGTCTTTGTGTAAATTGTATGTGATGGTGGTGAAATTCACTTGTAATTGGATCAGATGATAAATTGAAAAGGTTCGACCTCTCTGGTTGTTCTATGAATGTATTTGGGTTGAGTTCTGCAATCACGAGCAAACGTCAGGCTAGTCGAGGTATCCTTGGCTAAGGCACTCCGACGCTCAAGTTAATATGGGATCGACTAGATATGATGACCAACAAAGTGAGGGCTTTTCGTAGAGAATGACATACCTTCAGTAAAGCTGGAGATGAGGTATTTATAGCCTTCTCCTATTTGGAATTTGTTTGAAATGCCCTTAACATCCTTGTCCTTGCATGGGGGGCATTAGGTCATCTCCTATTCCTGTACTATTCCAGGTGGCTACATTTCCAGGTTTCAGGGGCAGAATAGTACAATGTAGGCGTGCCTTCTGCCCAGTGGGGTAGTGTGGGTGGTACTAGGGCTGCACGTGCCTTTAATGCGGAGGCATGTTGTCTGTCAGGGCATTTAATGCGGCAGAGAGTTGATTCTGCGCTGAGTTGACCTCCTTGGTCAGTGGCAGGGTCGACCTTATGATGGGTTGGCACGCGGCGTAAGAGTTGGCCGAGCGCCATGGTCGAAGAGTCGATCAACGATCCTAGCCTGTGGCCTGGTTGAATGGCTGCCCCATGAAGCCAGATGATAGGTTGATATGTTTGGTCGATCGAGGTTATTTGAAGTCGGTAGCACAATTGGGCCCTAAGGATGGGATGGACCCGATGCTACATCTTTGAGTTTGTGGTCTTTGGGCCGAGTCTATTAGGCTATCCGATATTATGAGTCCTCCCCCACTTCTAAATGCTGAATGAGATGATCAACGAGAAGGATTGGGGAGTAGTCTTGTGCAGTTATGTGGGTTCATTGGCGAGGGTTTTTGAAAATCAACTCAGGTTTGGCGCATTTAATGTGACGATTACATCATTCGGGCGTGGCGTCGAACGACGGTTATACTGTTATTACAACCTCTTGGGTTCCAGCGCTCGGGTGTCTATAAATAGGCGTAGTTAAAGTACTTATTTTTACTTTTACTGCTTTGCGTCTGGTTGAGCTTTGAACCAACTGCTTTTCCTGCTACTATATTCTGCCTTATTGTTCATCGACAAAAAGTAAGTCCCTTCCTTCATTTTTCTTGGCGTTTTTCCTTTGCTCTATAAATGTTGCGTTTGTCTGATTCTGAGGGTAGTCATGGTGGGGATAGTGAGGCTACTCATTCTGATAGGCCTAGGGGTTCATCAGAGGAGTCAAGTAGCTCGTTGAGCGATAGCTCGAGCAGTGGTCGCACTGGCGGGGGGAGGGAGGGGTAAGGGAGAAGTTGGGCCAAGTCAGGCTCCCTTATCACGCAGTCGATTATTTATCCCCAACCACTATAGCAAAATAGTGTCTACAATCATCCCTGCCGACCTGAGGTGCATTAGGTAGCTGTATCATGTCCTTGAAGAGTATGAACTTTTAATGCCTGGGCCCTCCGGTTTGATGCATCGACCCTTGGTTGGGTGTATAACTGTGTTCAAGGATGCCTTTAGATGTGGCATTAGGTTCCCCTTAGGTCGTCCTATAGTCGACCTGCTTAGAGGTTTAGAAGTGTGTATAACCCAACTACTACCGAATTATTTCTCTACTATATATAGCTTTATCGTTCTAATTCATATATTCAACCAGCCTGCTACCTTTGAAAACTTCTCAAACCTTTTCCACCTTTCGATGTCCCGAAGTTGGGTAGCACTGACAAGTCGGGTTTTTATTATCTCACTGCTCGACCCCGCTGTAAATTTCTTGTCACCCCGGCCTTTTCCTATGGGCAAGAGTGGAAAAAATATTATTTGTATGTTCGAGTCGCTAGAGGTTTCAATATTCCTAGGGAGTAGTGGATGGGTCATGTCGAGATGCCGGGTAACCTAACCTCAACCTAGCCCAATACCTTCATCCAGGACCTGGTCGAGTTTGGTCAGGTGGAGGCCTTGGTATTTATCGAGGAAAGAAGTTTGGTGTTAGTTGGGTTATCGCCAGCCCAGCTGGACTTGCTAGCGGATGGTCGACTAGGTAGATTGTGTTATCAATGATTCGTTATTTTATCTATTTTTTGCTCGATTTTAACCCTTTATTTTTATGTTGCTTGGCAGATTGAGACAAAATCATGAACTTCTCAAGAGCTCAAGCTTTGGCGAGGGCTAAGAGAAATGAGTAATGTTGTTTAGTTGCAGCGGCCCGTCGAGGGGCTGCTCTGGTCGTGGCACCGCAGCCTGAGGCGATGATGCCTTCACCGTCGCCCATTCAGCCCTTGGCGACCTTAGGAAGCAGCCCTGCAGGTCGGGGCAAAAGGTCCATGGTCGAGTAGGTTGGATCTGCTATTGAAAGAATGGCGGTCGAGAGGGGTAGAGGGAGAGCCATGGGGTAGGGCCAACCCTCTAGATAGGACTTGTTTGGCCAGCGCAAGGATGACATGCTACTCTAGCTGCCCAAACTGCTGTCGTCGAGGTTCAGAACGGAGCCGAGCATGGCTGTTCACAATTTATACTCAATGGAAACGGCGGGGTCGAGTGAGGTTGCTCCTTTAAAGGTGATGATTGCTGGATTGTTTGCGTCCAACCAGAAGAAGTTAATGGGGCTAAGCTAGGATGCCGCACTAAGAGCTCTGGCTTATCACTCAAATATGGTAAGATTCTGATCGATAAGCTGTATTGTCGAATTTTATTTGTAGGTCGAATATTGCTCTCTTATCGGGAATTCTATTTTTCAGGTGGGCTAGCTAGGCTACCATTTCTATCAGGGGTCGGAGCTGGCCTTTGCCAACCGTGAGCATCTGCAAGAGGGCGGTGACATGGAGACTTTGAAGGCTTAGCTCGAGTCTTCACAAACCAAGGTCGAGGAGCTGACCAAAGAGGTCGCGGAGCTTAATAATCAGCTACGATTGAAAGATAGTCAGCTGGTCGCCTCCATTGAAGAAAAGATCAGAATGGACGAGCTGTTTAAATAGGCCCAAATGGATGCGCAGCACGATTAAGAGTCTGGTCAGTTAGTTGGTTGGAATGTAGCGCTCCAAGAGGCTCAGGTTGAATTCCTCAGAAAGCTGTAGTTGATGCGGCAAGATGCCATGCAGCAGTTCATGCTATGCTCGGCATTCCAAGATGCGAGCGTTATGTTTTCCTTGGACGACGCCAGGAATGCGTTCGAGAAGGTGATCAATCAACTGCAATTCTTGGGCTATTTTTTTCGACTCGAGGATAAGGATCGCATCAGCCCGATCCTGGACGAGCAGTTGCAACTGTACCCTGAGGACGGGGAAGCCGATGCTGAAGAGGGAGCTACGAAGGCTCCTAGGGTCAGGGGGCTGCAGAGTCTCCACCTGTCGAGCCCATGACCGAGGTACAAACAAAGGCGGCTGAGGTAGCAAAGAAGTTGGATGAGATGGCAAAGGAGTTTGCCTTTGCAAGTGAGTTTGCGTTTGAGCTTCGGGATGGCATGGTCGATGTTGTAGAGTACCTTCATTTGCTCGGGGAAGGTTTCTTGGCTGACGAGGTGTGGCCTTCTCGACTGGTGACGGACGCTGTCCCTGTTGCTGTTGCAATGCCCGAGTCGAGAGCGGACACCCCTGCAGTAGTTCCCATTCCAATTCCCTCGAGCGGTGAGCTTGATCAAGTAATTGAAGAGAGTGCTCGAGGAGGGCACGATAAGGGCATTTGATCGAGCTGATGCTCTTCTTCTGATGTACTTTTCATTCCATTTTTTTAAAAGTTTGTAATTGAGAATGTTGAATGCTAAAGTTGAATGAAGTACTCTTGTCTGCTGTTTGAACATATCTGTTTTGTCGAATGACATATGCTGTTAAGTAAGCCGTTTGGTTTAATGAAGGTTGTCCTCGAATGTTTAAGTTGCTTTTGTGCTGTCGAATTTTGGTAAAATTAGTTTAAGATCATGGTCGATTAAACCATGATGACGTAGACCAACACATATTCTAATTCACATTATGTGTCTTCAATTTATCGGCTCGAGGTCCTTTTGATCAACTACGTTGTCGATTGCAATCGATCAAATCATTTGCTTAGTTTTGGCTGTGAAGCCTTGTCTTGGCTGTCGGAAGTCTGCTAGGTTGACTTCGTGGTCGACAGTAAGCGATCAATTCATTTATTTGGTCTTGGCTGTGAAGCCTTGACTTGGCGGCTAGAAGCTTGCTTGGTCGACTCCAAGTTCGACAGTAAACGATCAATTCGTTTATTTGGTCTTGGCTATGAAGCCTTGACTTGGCAGCTAGAAGCCTGCTTGGTTGACTTCGGGGTCGACAGTAAACGATCAATTCGTGCAAATAGGTATTTGCGAGATGTGTCATAAATTTTCATTGCTGTGAGGAAATACAACGGAGACTAGTGACCTTTTTATACATAGAATTTCTTTAGATTTACAGCGTTCCAAGGTCGTGGTAGTTCGTTGCCTCATGTGTCTACTAGTCGGTATGCATTGTGTTTTGACACTTTGACCGCGAAGTAGGGCCCCTCCCATTTTGGGTCGAGTTTTCCCACATTTCTTTACACTTCGGCTTTCTTAAGGACTAGGTCTCTGACTTTGAAGCTACGCGGTCGAACTGTTCTGTTGTAATGTTCCGTCATTTTCAATCGGTATCATTGTATTGTGTTGTAGGCTGTGTGCCGTATCTTGTTGATGGTGATGAGGTCAAGGGCCCTTTCCGTCGTGTTTTTAACCGTGTTATAATGGATCACTAGGGCCATGTGTTGCACCAGCTTGGATGGAATCACTGCTTCGGAGCCGTAGACTAAGCTGTAAGGGCTGTGGCTATTCGAGGTGTGGTTCTGTATGCCTACAACACCCCAAGGAGGTCGTCTGCCCAGCTCGTTCTTGTTCCCTCTATTCGAGCTTTGAGGTGGTTGAGGACTATTCTATTCATGACCTCCGTCTGACCAATAGCTTGGGGGTTTCCTACCAAAGTAAAGTATTGGCAGATTCCCAAGGACTCGCACCTTTTTCTCGTGTTCTTGCTTTGAAATTGAGTCCCATTATTTGAGATTAGGACTTTGGGCAAGCTGAAGCGATAAATTATGTTCTTCCAGATAAAGCTCTTGATGGCCGCGTTGATGATCTTTGGAGTTGCTTTCGCTTTGACCCATTTAATTAAGTACTCAACCTCAACAATGATAAATTTTCATTGGTCGGATGTTTTTGGGAGAGATTCGACTATGTCGATCCCCCACTGGTCGAATAGCCATGTGGTCTAGATGTTTACCATCGATACTGCGGGCTGGTACGGCATGTTCGAGTAAAGCTGCCAGGAAGGGCACTTTTTAACGAAGTCGATCGAATTCTTTAATAAAGTGGGCCAGAAATACTTGTATCGAATGACTTTGTGGACCAGGGATCGACCTCCGAAATGATTACCACAAATGCCAGCATAAATCTCGTGAAGGACTTGATTTGCTTCGTCGGGTGTTAGGCATTTAAGGGGTGGTCCTGATATCGACTTTCTGTAAAGCTATTTGTGCTCGTTAACGGCGAACTTGGCTGCTTGCCCTTTGAGTCGGGGATTATGCCTTGGCTTAAGTAGAGCTTGATTGGGTCTTGCCAGGAGGAAGCTGCCTCCTCTATGCTTCCGACGAGATTCTGGTCGCTAATATGGATAGACAGTTTGCTGACCACAAGGAACATTATGGTTCTTTCTCTGGTTCTTCTTGTTGAGCTGGCAAATTTTGAGAGTGCATCTGCTTGCTCATTTTCTGCTTGGGGTACTTGGCTTAGGGTGAAGCTCTTGAATGACCGCTGCAACCGTTTTACCTCGGTCAGGTACTAACTCATCTTGGCCTCTTTGGCTTTGAAGTTTCCTTTGACTTGTTCTGCCACCAGCTAGGAATTGGTGATTGCGACTAGTTGCTCGACACCTCGAACTGCTACTATGTTCATCCCAGCTATGAGAGCTTCGTACTCTGCTTCGTTGTTGGTGATCGGGAAGTTGAGTTTTATTGCAAAATCATATTCCTTAGCAAGTGGGGAACGCAGTGAAACACCGATTCCACCTCCCGAGGTGGTTGTTGAACCATCGATGTGTAATGTCCAAACGGAGGAGTTCTGGTTGAGTTGGTCTGGGCGGTCGAGCCTTTCGATGACAAAATCGGCCAGGATCTGTGCTTTTATGGCCGTCCATGGTTGGAACGTGATATCGAACTCCCCAAGCTCGATGACCCATTTGGTGAGTCTACCTGACGTGTTTGGCTTCAAAAACACCTGCTTCAACGGTTGATTCATCAGCACTATGATGGTATGAGATTGGAAGTAAGGTCATAACTTTCGTGCTGTTGTAATGAGGGCAAGGGCAAACTTCTCGATCTCTAGGTAATTGTGCTCAGGCCTTTGCCGGGCCTTACTGCAGTAATAAATAGGTTGGTAAGTTTCATCTTTTGTCGATGCCAACTTTGAATTGATCGAGGCTGTGGATACGACCAAATAGAGTTGCAAAATTTCCCCGCTCAGGCTTGGCGAGCATGGATGATGATGAAAGGTATTGCTTCAGTTTGATGAGAGCTTGGTCACACTGTTTGGTCCATTGGAATCCCGAGTTTTTGGCATTTCTAAGGATTTTGAAGAAAAGAAGACTCTTGTCTGCCAGCCGTGCAATAAATCTACCGAGGGCTATTATCCTGCCAACCAAGCACTGTACGTCTCGAATAGTTTGGGGCGGGGCAATGTCCAAAACTGCTTGGATCTTCAGCGGGTTCGCTTCGATCTCCCTCTGATTGACCATGCAGCCCAGGAACTTACCTCCTCGAACCCCGAATGTGCACTTATTGGGGTTAGTTTCATACCAAACGCCTTCAATATAGAAAAAACATGGTCGAGGTCGGTTAGGTGATCCTCAGCTTTCTCTGTTTTGACAATCATGTCATCGACGTAGACCTCAATTGATTTTTCGATCTCGCTCCTGAACATAAAGTTGACTAATATTTGATACATTGCCCCCGCGTTCTTGAGTCTGAAGGGCATGAATAAGAAATAGTATACCCTATTGGGAACGATGAAGGAGGTCTTGTCCCTGTCTTCGGGTGCCATGAATATTTAATAGTAGCCTTAGAAGGCATCCATCATGCTCAATAATTCGCAATCGGCCATGGAATCCACTAATAAATCTATGCGAGGTAGGGGGTAAGGATCTTTAGGGCAAACTTTATTCAAATCAGTGAAATCATTACACGTATGCCATTTTCCCTCATTCTTAGGGCGGGTAGAGCATTACAAAGCTAAGAGGGGTATTGGATTTCTACAATATATCCTGTCTTTAACAGTTTGTTGACCTCCTCTTTGATGATTTGGGATATCTCAGCATTGAAGGTTATTGTCTTTTGCCTCACCGGTTTGTAGAAAGAGTCCACGTTGAGACGATGGACAATAACACTTGGGTCGATTCCTTGGAGGTCGGAAGCTTTCCATGCGAACACATTGATATCTCTTCGAAGGAAATCGACCATGAGGCATTCCAGATGGTGGCCCATATCATTCCCGATTTGAGTGGTCTTGTCAGGGTTTCCAAGTTCTAATTCGATCGTTTTGAAATCCCCAATGGGCTCAACCCAAATGTCTTCTAGTTTCTTTTTCTTAGATGCAGTTCCTTCATCGAGTTTCGCTACAGGGGTGTCCCCCGAGGGCTTCAGCTGAGGTTGGGTTTTCTGTTCGGTGGACTTGACTGAAATGGTGTAGCAGCGCCATGCTTCTTTAACGTTGCACAAAAGCTCTTCTACTTTTGCTGGGGTTGGGAATTTGATCTTCATATGGTAGGTCGAGACAATAGCCCTGAAGTCGTTTAGGGCAGGTCGACCTATGATAACATTGTAGGCGAAGGGAGCATCGACTAAGAGGTAGTTTATCATCAAGGTTCTGCATCGAGGGGCTTGTCCAAATGACGTGGACAGGTTAATAGATCCCTCCGGGATGATCTCCGACCCCCCAAATCCGACCAGTGGCATACGGATTGGCTCTAACTTTAATTGCCCTAAATTTATTCTTTTCAAAGTAGACAAAAATATGATGTTCACAGAGTTGCCATTGTCGACCAGGATCTTCCTTACTTCGAAATTGGCTATTTTGAGTGTTACCACCATGGGGTAGTTTATCTTTCAATCGACTCCTCTATTCTCCAGATGATCGAGGTCTGACTCGGTGAAGGAAATTGGTTTTGTGCTGGTTGAGAGCTGGAAAACCGTTTCGATCGGGGCTAATTTGGTCGATTCTAGTTGCCTTTGGGTCTGCTTTCTGACGAACTTTGAGTCCCCCCAGTGGGACATCCTGCAATCATGTCAATGACTCTTCTAATGGATGGGTGGGGGCTCTTGGGCAGGTTTCTTTCCTTTATCTTCTCTTCTTGGGGCTAGCCGACCTTTCTCTATGGGGAGTCTGGTCGGTTTTGCCCTCTTCGCGCCTGGCATGCTTATCGACGTATTTTTTGAGATGCCCCTGCTTGATCAGTCTCTCGTTCTCGTTATGCAGATTAAAATAGTCTTCCGTGTTGTGCCCTTTTTGCTCATGAAAATGGCAGTATTTCTTTGACTTTTTCATGGCTTCGGTCTCACGCAGTTTCCTAGGCCTCTTGAGGAGATTGTCGTGTTGGATAGCAAACAACACCTCCTTCCTTGGGAGGTTAAGCGGGGTTTAATCATTGAAGTGTTTGATGGGGGATCGATGACCTTTCCTGTACTGGCGATCGTCTTCCTCCTTATTTTTCTTCTTATCGACCTCAGGATTGCCATATTTTAGTCTATTTATCTCCTCATGCGTCATATATCTTTCTGCCAGGTCGAGGAGCTCTTCCATCGACCTGGGTTGTTCGCGCACTAACGTATTGGCACATTCCTTGTGTCTGAGGCCTAAGAACAACATGTCGATCAGGAACTCGATCCTGGGGCTGTCAATCTTCAGCATTTCCTTGTTAAACCTAGTAAAGAAGTCTCGAAGGGATTCTCCTTCATTCTGTTTCACTGTGTGTAAGTGGGTATGTGGGAGCTTCGCCTTTTTTCTGCTCGCAAACTGGTGCAGAAATTTGTCACACAACTAGTCGTATGAGTATATCGACGCCGGCTCCAGCTTGACGAACCAGTCGAGCACTATCCCCTGAAATGTTGTCACCAATATCTTAGCGTGGATATAATCACTGTGTCCATGTAGTTACATCATGTGCTCGAATTGCATCAAATGCTCATTTGGGTCCGACGAACCATCATATATGGGCAGGCTTGTTAGGACTTTGGCGTCGATGATGATGCGCTTGTCGATAATTTCCTGAACAAATGGTGAATCCCTCTCTCTTCGAAACCTCAGCGGTCCCTCCTGATAGTGATTTCTCTCTGTGTTTCTCCTCAAGATCTTTTCTAATTGCCTATTAAGTTGTTGGACTTGGTGAGATACTTCATCCCATTCCTCCCTGTCAGCTTGGGATGTATTTCTATTCGGGTGGGGTCTCGAGGTCGAGACTATCGCATTGCGGGGCTCGAATGGGTCGAACGCCGTGATTAACTGAATTTGCAACCTCCTCATGGGGTATGGGTCGGGCCACTTCCCTTGGAAAATGGCCCGGGCTTACTTCACGCTGTGAGGGTGGCCTTTTGGACTCTGGTCGGTCCTGGTTTTCTTTGGGTGGTCCTTTCTCCAGAGGCGCGGGTTGCAAAGTTGCACTGGCTGCCAACTCTGGTTGCACAGTATATCGATTCAGAGCCGCAAAAAGTTGGGTTGAAATCTGGGCAGATATCTGCTCATTGATGAACTGCATTAATTGGGGCATGGTCATGTGACCACCTATTTTGGCTGGGCGCTCGACCCTGGCGGGCCAAGTTCTTACTGAGGTCGAAGCGGATGAGAGTCAGACCTCCAATTTTCTTCTCTTCTCGAGGGGGCTCGCCTGGTGTTAACCATCTTCGATTGCGGACTCAAAGTTTCCCATAGACGGCGCTAAATGATGGTCGTGAAATTCGCTTGTAACTGGATTATATGATAGATTGGAAAGGTTCGACCTCTCTGGTCGATCTATGAATGTAATTGGGCTAAGTCCTGCAATCACGAGCAACGTCAGGCTAGCCAAGGTGCCATTGGCTAAGGCACTCCAATGCTCAAGTTAGTATGGGATCAACTAGATATGATGAGCAGCAGAGTGAGGGCTTTTTGTAGAGAATGGCATACCTTCATTGAGGTTGGAGGGGAGGTATTTATAGCATTCTCCTGTTGGAAATTTGTCTAAAATGCCCTTAACATGCAGGGAAGATCCTTGTCCTTGCATGGGGGGTATTAGGTCATCTCCTATTCCTGTACTATTCCAGGTGGTTGTATCTCTAGGTTTCAGGGGCAGAATAGTACACTGTAGGCGCACCTCCTGCCCAGTGCGACAGTGTGGGTGGTACTGGGGCTGCACGCATCTTTAATGCGGAGGCATGCTGTCTGTCAGAGCATTTTATGCTGTAGAGAGTTGATTCTACGCTGAGTCGACCTCCTCAGTTGGTGGCAGGGCCGACCATATGATGGGTTGGCATGCGGCGTAAGAGTTGGCCGAACGCCATGGTCGAAGAGTCGATCAACGATCCCAGCCTGTGGCCTGGTCGAATGGCTGCCCCATGAAGCCAGTATAACATGTCAATCTGTTTGGTCGACCGAGGTCATCTGAAGTCAGTAGCGCAATTGGGCCCTAAGGATAAGATGGGCCTAATGCTACATCTTTAGATCTGTGGTTTTTGGGCCGAGCCTATTGAACTATCCCATATCAGTATGTTTTGAGAACAACAAAGAAGTTACACTTCTAAACTTATGGGTTTATGGCTTGAACTTGATATAGTATTATTATTTGCACCTCTTATTTATTATTATTTGGTTCATTTATTTGTAGCCTATAATAGTTTTTATGGATCAATCATCTATATAATATCACGGTCCATCTTGCATTATGAACCAAGCTATTGATTTTTCTAGCAAATTGTAATTAATTTAATTATATTTGAAAAGACTATATAATCTAACACGAATAAAAATGACCTAATTTATTTTCTAACAAATTGTAATTAATTTGATTAGATTTAAAGAGACTACATAATCTGACAAGAATAAAAATCAAATATAATGTAATATAAGCACAAGACTATTCTTAAAAATTAAATTGACATTCTTAATCTTAACATTCCCAAGCCAAACAAATCGAGAATGAATTTGATAGAATATCTTATTTTAGATTCACTAAGCTAAATAAATGAATAAACACCAATTAGATTAAAATATTGGTGTTTAATAAGTGGAATTTTGTTTTTATTTTTTTTTTCTTTTCTTTTTTTTCTTTCAACTTATTTGAATAAGTGGGCGGTCGCCTATCAATGACAGGGCACTCACGGTGTGGGCTCAAATTGCGACTAAACCTTGCCTTAGTTGAAAATACAACATAGAAGAAATCGAAAAAAAAAATAAAAAAGGAGAAATCAAAGGTATAGTACAAATTGACGCGAAGACTAAAGGCTGTGAATTGTGATTGGCTGGTGTGGTCCAAACAATTTCTGTCCACACCAGATTAGTCCCTCTCCACCGTTTGCAAATCCTACTATATAAAGACCCCCACCACAACGCCCTTAGATTCAGGGCCCATCTTTCCTCAGCGGAGCTGTGCAATTTTATCTTCAAAACTACTCTCTGCCCATTGCTCCAAAGGGGAGCCCTGAGGAGAGGGAGTATCATTGAAGAACAAAAGAAAAAGGGGTCTCTTGGATTGGAAAATTTTCTGGACTGCTATGGCGTGCAGACTAGCACACTCAAGCTTCCTTTTCTTGGTACCAATTACCAATGAGTTGATATATATATATATATATTTGAATTAATGTTTTTTATTGAATTTGTTTTGTTTATGTGCTGTTTCTTGGATTTTTCAGGGACCCCAGAAAAGGCCGAGTGGGGGCAACAGAATTTCCCCCCAGAGTTCTACTTCATCGGGTACTGAATTTTCTTTTTCCACTTGGTTTGTTTTGGTTATGAAATGTGGCTTAAGGTTCTAAATTACCTTGTGGGCTTGGTTTGTTTAGTGCCTGAGTTCGAATTCTCCATCACACTTTTGAATGCTAACATGTTAAGAACGGTTGTCTCTGTAGAAGCCACTGTTTCATTTCCATTACACACTTAGCTAAGCCATAGGTTCAATTACGGATTGCAGAAAGGGTTGTTGTAGTTTCAAATACAAGATTTTGTCAATATATCGAATGAGTAGTGACTAGCAATCAAATAAATGATCAAGCATCCATTTTGAACTGCTGCATGTGAAAGAGATGATAATTTGTATAAGTTTTTTTTTTTTTTTTTTCCTTTGAAATTGATTATGTTTACAAGCATTAGAATGACCCTTGGTATATTGGGATAGCTGAATTCACTTTTTTTTTTATGGATTCTAATTATGAATGATGAATAAACAGGTATACGTCTTCTGAAGTGGGAAAGTCTACCTCAGAGAAGCAGCAAACAGAAAGAATGTCGTATATCCTTCAGAAAGCACAAAGTTGTGAAAGCTGTGGCTGTCACGGTGGCACCCTCTCCAGCAGACAATGCTGAACAGAGACAACAATTATGTCAAGAATATGGTTTTCGGCAGATTGGAGAACCCCTTCCAGATAATGTGACATTGAGAGATATAATTGATAAACTCCCAAGAAAGGTACTTTCTGTCTTAGCACATATACGAACCCATACCTCTGCTTGTCTGATATTTGTTGTTGTGCTTTTAGGATCATACTTCGGCTTGCCTGTAACATCTTACAATTGATTGCCCTAAATTTTTCCTATCTATATTTATGTGACAGGTGTTTGAGATTGATGATGTAAAAGCTTGGAAGTCTGTGCTCATTTCTGTAATTTCCTATGCTTTGGGGATCTTCATGATTGCCAAAGCACCATGGTATCTACTTCCTCTAGCTTGGGCTTGGACTGGAACTGCAATTACGGGGGTATGCTCTGCACTTATATTTCCTATACATATCATAATTTTGAGCTTGTTAATCCTCAGAAATGCCAGGGAAATGGGTAGTAAGAAAGTGAAGAAATCTATTTGTAAAGGTGTGGGTCCTAGTAACAATATCCGCACCCGCAGCACACACACATAGAACATTTTGTGTGTGCTGAAATGTTTCAAATGGGAAACTCTATAAGCTTTTGCAATCTTTTACTTCCCCTCCTAGTCTCTTAGCATCATGCAAGAATTTTTCTTTCATCCAATTTCTTTTGGTTTGATGTAAAGTGTGCCAACTTGTTTTGGTTCCAACTTTTTTCTTTTTTGTGAAGTTCTTTGTTATAGGACATGATTGTGCACACAAGTCATTTTCGCGGAACAAATTGGTGGAAGACATTGTTGGAACTCTGGCTTTTCTGCCACTGATATACCCCTATGAACCATGGCGCTTTAAGCATGACAGGCATCATGCCAAAACAAATATGTTAGTATCGTCTTTCCTAACACCTTTTCTTTAACTTAAGTGCAGTCTTGATAACTTTTTACTTGTATATAGTACTTGCTGTTATATATCTATATAAGTGAGCTTACTGCATTTTACTAGCAGTTGCCGCAGAAAAGATTTGCATCTTGTCTTATGTACCAACTATCTATGTATGAAGTTTCTTAAATATTAATTTTTCTTGATGGACAGCTGACATTTTGTTGAATAATTACAATTTAATGTAGATCAAGCTGTCACTAAATCCTATGGTACACATGCATAGAGACTACTGAATTAGAAGCATCTGCCCTTGATGTTGTCTTTAAAATTGAGTTGTGTTTTTCTGAGTCAAAGAATTAAACAATACTAAGTCATACACCTATCTTGTATGCTTATGTCAATGTCAAGGAAATTTTGATTTAAATATTGGAGAAAGCAAGGGTCTTGATTTCAAATCTTAAGACAAGTCATCAGTTTGAGCAAACACACCTGGTCTATTCTTTTGATATATTGAAATGGGGGGAAAAAGAGTAATGATGTCAGGGGGACTTGTATATTTTCTACACATGTTGAGGCTAATGCATAACATCAATCTGTCTCTCTTCCCATCCCATATGGCCATTTGAAAATGACATACTGAACTGCACAGAAAAAAAAGGGGGAAAAATTCAGATGTACTCTCATACTTCTATATAGCTACATTGGTATCCTGTCAAACATCAAGCCAACAACCTGATACTCGGCTATATGAATTCACACTCTGCAAGACTTAACCTTGTCTCTCACTTTTATTGCAGGTTGGAAGAGGATACAGCCTGGCACCCTGTTAAGAGAGAGGAATTTGAGTCCTCTCCAGTTCTTCGAAAGGCAATTATATATGGATATGGGCCATTTAGACCATTGATGTCTATAGCACACTGGTAATACTCCATAGTCAAGTAATATATGCCATCGGTATGACTTTCACTGGAGTTCACCATAAAAGTTTGCACTGCATGTGTACTAACATTCTGAAATATCTTATAGGCTAATGTGGCACTTCGATTTAAAGAAGTTCAGACCTAATGAAGTCAAGAGAGTGAAGATAAGCTTGGCTTGCATATTTGCTTTCATGGCAATTGGATGGCCATTGATAATCTACAAAACTGGGATCATAGGATGGATCAAGTTCTGGTTGATGCCATGGTTGGGTTATCACTTCTGGGTATTGCTTCGTTCTCGACTCTTTTTCTGATAGTTTGCACATGCTCTGATCATTTCTTTTGCTAGGATAGGGCTTGATTATCATGAAAAATAATGAAAGAGTTTATCACAGCACTGCAAAAGCCGAAATTTCAGTATAAATTGATTAGGTCACAAGTTATTGGTTTAACCATTGGATCAATTGTTGTCAAATTGTATAGTTTTACGTCTCCTCAATCCTGAACCGGATTTGTTCTCCACATTTTAACATCAACAATGAATCTCAATCAACGCCATTAAACTTACCTATACTTTTTACATTAAATGGCATATTAGGCGCACCCTGCAGCTCTCCTTACAAAATTCCCAGTCCACTATTTCAGTTGACATCAATCACTCACAGTACAGACTTTCTTCCAACTCCGTTTTACCCAGCTCAGCTCTAGATTAGACTTGTTTATCCCTGAGCATTTGACTTTGCATTTGAATCTTCAATGAGATTTGCTCCTATTGCAAAGGCATCTCGAGATCAGCTGATTTCTTATATTATAACTGTCACCATTTAATTTCTCCCAGCCCTCTCAAGTATTGATCCATCAATTCTTAGTTAGCTTTATCACAATCAAACTCAAAACCAGAAAATTCAATCATGAACTTAACGTAGCTACAACTATAAGACCCACAACATTATATTATTATTACTCAGTAACGATTGATTTCTAGTGGTTTTTTGAAAATTTATTTAATATAATTTCATTCATGTGCATGGTTTTGATCATTTTCAAGTTACTGTAGTAGAATTTTGACTTTTCTGATATTGATCTCAAATCTGCAACTTCTTGATGGAGTTTAGGCTTGGGCTTTGTTGCATCCCTAGTTTGGGAAACGAATGACAAATCAAAGCTAGAGCAACGGACTACAAAATTGCAGTCTGTAACCTCAAACTACCATAAAGCATATTTCGAATCCAATTTCGATTATCCAATGAGGCATTTCATCTAGCATATATTTAAATCTTCATTAACTCTTCTTACATCATTATAGAAGATTTTGTAACCTTACTTTATGGCAAGCAGGTCCTTTTCTTTCAGTTTAGTTAAAAGAATAAGAGCACTATGCCACATTAATGGCCAGGTCTACTGATTTGGCTACGTTTAATATTTTTGTAGTCATTGGCTTCCAGGTTTCATTCTATTTTCATCTCGTCCAAAACATTTCCATTTCCCTTGTTTTCTTTCGATACACCTATGAATCTTTTGAGAATAATGTCTATTTTGAAAGTTTGTGTTACTTATCTAGCCGGCAAGCATTCTACCTATTCAATATTGTCCTGTTATTTGAATAGATTATTTGATGCCTCTTCTGAAAAATTCAAGATAATTTCTTGACCTGCAACTAACATGTTTCTTTTCAAACTTTACAGATGAGTACTTTTACAATGGTCCATCACACGGCACCTCATATTCCCTTTAAATCCTCGGATGAGTGGAATGCTGCTCGGGCCCAGCTCAATGGCACTGTTCACTGCGACTATCCGAGTTGGTAATATTTTTGCATTTCCTCAAACTTTGAATTTTGGAAAATATTATGCATTAATTGAGGAGTAAAAGCTTTACTAGACATTGTAATCTGTGAATATTTCAAAAATCTCTTTCCATTAGCTATTTCACCAAGGCCACTCATGTAACTTTTTCAGGGATTGGAGAACTTCTGTGATAAAATTTTATTCTATGCATAATTTTCTTTTCCAAAGATTTCGAGATTTCATTAATCAATCACCTGCTCTTCAATCTGTCAGTCATATTTTTCTCACAGGCAAGAAAAGTGATGCTGTCATTTGCATTCTTATTTTATATACGATGACACATGGGATGTCAAGGTATGAGAAAATTGCTAAATTAGGGTGCTGAGTGTGAGAAGCCTCCTTTGAGTTTATGATTAAGAGTTAAAAATCATCTATTATGGTAGAAAGAGTAAAATGAATAACTTTTTCTCTTGCAGATAATGAATCCTATTTTTCTGTTTGGCAGGATAGAAATTCTTTGTCATGATATCAACGTACACATTCCTCATCACATCTCCCCCAGAATACCAAGCTATAACTTACGGGCAGCTCATAAATCTCTCCAAGAAAACTGGGGAAAGGTATGGTTCTTTTTTTTTCTTTTTATTTTTTTTAAAATAAATTAAATACACCACACATCATCCTAGTAAAGAGCAGGTGCCTCGGATATCACCCTAATAAGTTTCATCTGCAGCCCTAAAAGGAGAAAGGAAAATATTTAACCTGCAATATTAGAAGAAAATAAATGAGATACAAATCAATATAATCATTGTCCAAATTTCTGTTTATATATTGCTAACTCCTTTTCTATCAACTTTTCTTTCCAAATCTTTGAATAGTACATGAATGAGGCTACATGGAACTGGCGATTGATGAAGACAATATTGACCGTCTGTCATGTTTACAACAAGGAGCAAAACTATATCGCTTTTGATGAACTTGCCCCTGAAGAATCTCAACCCATCACATTCCTTAAAAAAGTAATGCCCAATTATGCTTGACTTATTGGTGTGCCTTAAGGGGCTACAGCCATTTTTGCTTAAGTCTTTACTCTTTTAGGGCCTTCGCCAGTGAAGTTGGACATGGTTGTATAGCAATATCTGTCATATCTATTACATTCAAATAATTCTTTGACTTACATATCTTATATAGAGGCAAGTTCATTGAACATGGCTTGAATACCTTGACCTTCAATTTGCAAGTCAATTTTCTAAAGCAAAAACTCCATTTTGGTTGTGTGAATGTTAATATTTTGCATATTATCGGATCAGAATACATTGTTTAAGATAAAGCATCGTTATAAACTTAGGATAATATTTTTTAAACATATTTTTTGTTGGTTTCTCTTCTTAATATATTTTTAAATTTATACACATGCACATTGGTTGTTCGTTAAGTTCAAATCTTTGACCTTATATTTCGTGCTAGACTTGTCTCGCTAGGTTAAAGGCCATTCATCTGTTGGTGGTTTGACTATTAACGTATTATATCATAACAGCGTGTGAAGTTGGTGTTATAGCCAATAATGTGTGGCTTAACTCAATTGTTATTATATTGGTGATGCATTAATTAAACCTTGGTTTCAGCCATTAGTTATCTCATTTGTCGTGCAAATTGCCGGCCAGGGTCAACTTTGTACAACTTGACTCTATTTTTTGTGAGGCTACTTAAGTTGGGATTTGAATTTGATTTTAAATTCAGTGGAATACAGGCTATTATAGTATGTAAAAATTATGATAAAATAGAGGAAGTGTCTATCTCTTAGCATTATCGAATTGAAGAGAGAGAATTGGGACCTTTAACAAAAGGGTGCCGGCTTCGATTTTCCTAAAAGACTCAGCGGCTAAAAGCAAGACCCAGAATTTATTGATGCGTGTGTCATCATAATCATACACAGAAAAAAGATAATCCCTAGATGACCAGTTGTTTGGTGGGGGGAATGGAGAAAAAGCTGGAACTGACAAAATGGAATTAAGAGCTACTCTTCTTTTACATTGTTTGACCAGGAGTTCATTTTGATTTAAGCCTGTCAATGAATAGGTAATATTCTTTTCTAATTTAAAAAAAAAAAATTTGAACCTGGAGCCGGATTCATTAAGAATAATAGAATAGATTTGTATAGGGTTTACACCCTAAATTGCCCATGTGTCTTGTACTGAAATAGGGGCTGTAAATTTATTTGATTAGATGCAACCATATTATCACCTTATATTATGACATAATTCTGTATATATCCTATAGTTCATCAACCCAAATTAGATGGTACTGCATGGAATTTTTGAAAAAGCTGTTTGGATGGTTTGATTTTTAAAAGTTGGCTCCATGATTCCATCCACCATTTCCTTTTCCTTGTATTTCCACCATCCCAAACGCATCACAGAAAGCCCATAGACAACAGAATAAAGCACAACTCACCAAACCTTTTGCCCTAATGAACTGCTTCAAATCTACCAGCCCAAGAACTGCTCACATGCATTAGGGGTATCTTCCTGGCTCCCTTAGGAATCTGGTTTTAGAAAAAGGAGCTAAATTGCATACAATATCCAAGTACTACAAGGATAAGAATCATCTTTACAAAAGTAAAAGGTCTAAAGGAAGATTGTTGTGTTCAAAAGAGACTTGGCAATGACCCCTTTTGGTGGCCCCAAGAAAACCAATCAGAATAATAGATATTATTGGGCCACTGTAAGCTTAGATATCAAGTACAGCCATCTACCAGATACCTAAATTATTCTGCGTATGCATCATCTAGAAGCCAAAGACAACTTTCAAAATATTGGTGGTTAAGCAATCAGTTTCTATCATTATGACATCTATACAACACTCAAACACTGTAGATAACACTCATTTTCTTCTATAACCTACAACCATTGGAACCTTAAATTTCATTTCTACAATCTAAACAAAAATATGGTAAGCATTCAAGCTAAAATATGTCAATCAGACATCGGTTAACCTGTCAAGAATCACATAATTGGAGAGGGTTGAGTCTCCCATACATCAAACACATTTTCTTCACTGTGTAGTGCAAAAAGCCTATCTCCTCCTATCGAAAAATCACAAATGGAACCACCATAACTGTTTCGAAGCCTTGATGTCAGCACCCAATCAGGACCACAGAAGACTGATATACTGTCATTCATTGACGAAAATAGCTGCCCTTCGTGCAATGCTAGTTTTGGACAACATGGCTCATCGGGCATTTTGCCCTTCATCAGCCGGCTTCTGGAACTCCACCTAACGGTTCCAGCAGAGCGCCTCAAGTCCATAAACCCCAAATCCTCATATTCATTAACTACACATATAGAATTAGTTTCCTCCATAGCTATTGCATCCCTAACCCTTCGTTCATCCGTTATGGGCACCCCAATGTCCGACCAGGACCAAACCATACTTTTATCTCTAAAGTCCAACAAACTAATGTAACAGTTATCCTTTCTTGGGAACAAAGTTGCAACCAACAAACAGTTGGTACCATGTAGCCATTGCAGCTTGTCAGCCTCACCAAGTGACCATCCAGGCGGCTCGTAGAAAAAATCTATCTGTTTTCCAGTCACTTGGTCCCAAACACCAATTCCATACTCATTGCTCCTACCTTTACAACTAGAGAACAACTTATTGTCTGAATTAAAGCTCAAAGCGCCGCCAGTGTAGTTCTTCACTTGATTTTCATGTGTCACATGAAACTTATACCTTAATTCTCCAGTTGATACACTAAACAACCCCATGCCTCCATCATCTCTGCCTAATCTTTCACAAGCACTGATCACAATGCTTTCTGAATCAACCCAAATTGCATCATTCACTCTCTGGTAATCAAGATTAATTGGAGGGTGCTCCTCCAGCATCCAATCATACACATGTACCATACTACCATGAGCCACACAGCACCCCCCATCCGGGCCAGCCCGGATGGCGGTTCCATCCCCTGGAGCCCGACCAGGTATTGAGCGGGCTAAATGGAGCATATTTCCGTCGAATGGGCCCCACTTGGCAGTTCTGAGATTGTCCAAGAGGCCATAAAAGAGGGCCTCTCTGTATAGCAGTTTTTCAGGAATGTTTGGGGGATTGAAAAGCTCCCCTGTTCTGAGGAAGTCAAGGAGGACAGCAAAACAATCTGGGTTCCGATCAATGAAGTGCTCAATAGTGGTGGAGGCATTGGGTTGGAGATCCCAATTCTCATCAAACATAGCTCCAAACAGGGAATTCCGGCCAGCATTCGCAAGCGTTGTGGCTGTGGTTTCAAAGATTCTGCCACCAACATTGAACCTCACTCTATCCTTCTGAACTCCCATGACTTAAATTAAATGGAATGACCCCAAAATGATTTTTAATTAGAAACAGAGAATCTGATGCAGAGTCAAAATCTTTTGGTGAAACCCCCCACTATACGGAGATAAATCAAGAATTTTTTAGAAGAGATTGTTTAGTTATATATCAAAAGGAAAAATCTGGAACAACCAAGATGAGCTTCTGGCATCGAAGCTACGGAAAAGGAGGAGTAAAGAACAAAATTTGAAGGTTTTTATCCAAACCCGCCCACAGAATGTAAGAAATCAAAACACTTCGATTAATAATGACAGAGAAATTTGCAAAACAAGATTTGTTTGAAGGAAAAATTCAATTTAATACAGAAAATTTGAATTCGAATTCAGCTCTAGGTAAGGGAAAGATTGACAGAGGATCATACAGAAACAGTTGAAACCAAGCGAGTACACATAAACAAAGCGAAACACAAAGGCAATGAAGAGTTCAAAACACCAAGAAGAAACATGTAAAATACAGGATTCTTAAAGAAAGAACAATCCAAATATAATGAAAATTCCAGGAAATTCCATCACATAGCTGAGGAGAAAAAACAGGGCAACGGACCAGATACTGCAAGAACAGCGAACAGAAACTGAAAAATTCTTAAATATCTGCGACGTACACTTTGAATATTTGGAAGAAAAGAAAGGTTTCAGAGATGGGTTTGGGGAATTTGGTGAAATTGGAGAGAGAGGGAGGGAGAAATTCGAGCGGTTGGATTCCAAAAATTGACTCTGTTTTTGATCTTCAAAATAATATTATGGCCGTCTGAACATAACTAATCTTTAAACCCTTTTATAAAAACTATATATCAATTGGTCTGCTAATGGACCCCACGTTTTGCATTAATATTTTTCTTTAGTCTTCAGCCGTCCGATTGATCAAGAATTTAATCAACGACGTGGGACCTCACCAGAAGGATGTTATAGTAGTTTGAATTGAATTTTCGGCGATGGTGGTCGAGTCTATAAGTCTATTCCATCGTGAAGTTAGCTCAGCTTCCATCGCCATAAAGAGGAAATGGTTTTCAAATTCATTTATTCTTTTTCCTTTCAAAATGATATATTTCTTGAATTTATCTTGTTGGATTATCACTTTTATGTAATAATAATAATAATAATAATAATAATAATAGATGGCAATATGTTTAGTTTTGGATAAATTTATTAAAATTCAGGACTTGGTTTATAAGCTTTCTATGAGTTTGAGATTCGGCCAGTCCCGAGCTTATTTTTTTCATCCCCACCACACCACCCCACCCAACCCCACCAAAAAAAAAAATTAAATTGAGGTTTAAAGAGTTAGATCAGTTATATATATAAAAGATATTTTTTAAAAATACTATCGCGTAATTTTTTAAATATGTTTTAATTAAAAAATTATTTTCAAATTTATAAAAACATTTGTTGGATTTTTATAAAAATAAATTATCAAAGATAAAGTCCTTATTTATATCTTCTAATTCTCATGCCTTCATTATTATCACTCTATAGCCTTGTTGCTATTGTTTTATTGCATTTTTAATTTTTATTTATCTAAAAAATTTAAAAAGATAAATGTTTTTATTTATTCTAGTTTTAGCTCAGTCATAGAATATACAAAATTGCTAATATATATATATATATACACACACACAGTACGTGAAAATCTATAGTAAACAAAAAATATATTCTATGTTCTAATGGGTTGAATTTGAAATCAAAAATTAAAATTCAAGACCCAAGACACATTATGAGACTTGTTTATGGTTTCAAATAAATATATTTGAATAACACCCAAATTCATTATCATTCTTAATACTCATCTTCTTGTTATGCTAAAAATATATTGTTAGAAGTTTTTAAAATATATATCCTTTTATTTTATATATTCACCGATGCATATATATATATATATATTTAGGGTTCGTTAAAATTTAAATTTATACCATACAAGTATGAAGTGATATCATTCAATTACTTAACAGTGGCATCTTTAAAAATATATATAATTGATAATTTTGTTTTCAGAATAAGGAAATGTGATAAGTCTATATATCATTATTTTCATTTGGTTAATTCCTTTGGAGTCTGATGTATAAGTGTGGGAAATATTATTGAAATTAAGACCTGAAGAAAAAAGATGACAATTTTCAAGAAATATCATCATTAATTTTTGGTAAGAACTTAAGAGTGGAGCATTATTTAACAGATTTTTGTTAATTATTAATAAGTAAATTGATTGATTAGCAATTTCAACTCTTATCTGATGGCATATCACATCTCCAAAATATTGAACCTTTCAGCTGTCAAATATGGCTGCTCAATAGTCACTCTAATTACTGCAAAAATATATTTTACTAATGCAAATACTTATTGGATTTGTTGAGTAATGACATATGCTTGACCTAAACACGCGAATAATATAGACTAAAAATTTAAAAAAAAATTCGAGTTTGAGTATTGAGTTCGAGCTCACTTACTAATATAATATATATTTAAATTAATTTGATTTTTTTATTAATTTTAAATATTAGTATATTTTTTAATTATTTCAGCATCCATGCATTATTATTATTTACATTACCAAAACAAATCTTTCGAATTATTTTTATTTTTAATAATAATATATTCTAAAAATATTTTTTAAACTTTAATATTGAAATATAAAATTATCAACAAATCACTTCATTATTAATGAAAATGATAACATAATGATCTTATTAGTATTAATAATAAAATTATATATTTGACATATAAAAAGTGAAAAACCTCACAAGCTTTTTGATATATGTTCTTTGGGCTCAATTTTGATATCTTAAAAAAAATAAAACTTAAATTGAGCTTTATTGAAACTTGCTCGCTATGTTAACAAGTTGGCTCGAGCGCTCATCTTACATCTTTAACTTATCGAGTTGTGGACTTAAATTTTGAGCTCAAATAGTCAAGTAGTTAATTGGTCTAATGACATTGTATTCATACTTATATGTGTTTAAATTAAAATTTTAATAAATTTTTAGTGTGTATACAAATAAAAAAAATAAAATAAAAAAGATTTTGAGCTAAAATAACCAATTCAAAGTTGAAAAAGAAAATGCTAAGTCCTCTTGGACATGAATTGATGATATTAGAATATTTCCAACAATGTTTACTGACTACTGTTGAGCAGTGACAGCACAAAAGGCGAAATGATTTTACTTCCACTTCATGAAATCATCATACAACTAACCAAAAGACTTACTTCTAAAGCTATCAAAACAAGTCAACCTCAGATACATATAAAAGGGCAATGCCATTTGTCAATTAAGAAGGGCAGGGGCGGAATAGTTGGTTAAAGTGTGCATTTTAAGAATTGAGGGGTGGGTAGACTTATCACTCCTGTGGAGTATTAACTAATCTATATAATTAACTCCGAGGGGACAATTGAAATTTTGTTCAGTTAGTTTAAATCATGAGGATTCTATTCTACCAACACATTTTCGTCTTAAGTAGATGAATTGACCACAAAGAAAGTGTTAAAAGGAATGTATCTTGGGTCTAACTCAATTCAAAAAATTAGCTCAAAAGGTGATGATTGTCCAAAATTATATATAGAACCACAATTTATTTATTTCATCGATGTGGGAAGCTAACACACTCCGCACACGCCCAGAAATAAACATGGAATAACATGAAATTGGTAGTCCAACAATACTGGATAACCCAACATCAGGAACGGTGGATCCAATACTATATTAAGGAATGAACTTTGAGCCTAACTCAACCCCAAAAGCTAGCTCATGAGGTGAGATTGCTCAAAATCATATATAGAAACCACAATTTATTTATTTCACCGATGTGGGATACTAATAGAAAGATATAACTAACAAAGAATTTCCAGAGACTGTCCAAGGCCATTCAACTATTATTATTATTATTATTATCTCTTTCTTTTCTCTCGGGTAATAACGACCACGACGAAACCAACCTTGAGGATTAGTCTTAACTTCCAAGTCATGCTTTTTCAACTTTGTAGATTAACTTTTGTTTTGTTTTTTTTTTTTATCTTTTTTTAATCGTGCAAAATTAGAGTCGATCTCACTTTCATCTAAAAAGCTACTTTTTATTTAAATCATTTTTCATTGGTAAAAAAATAAATAATAAATATTTCTGTTTTTGACAATTCATTTTCACATTTTCAAGCTAAATCCTTTGCTCCGTCCTTACTTGAAATTATTTCGCGCCGGAACAATTTGATCTCAGAAGAACAGATATATTATAATCCTCATTATTTAAAGCATATGAAATTTGTTAATTTTAAATCTTTTATTTTAATTTATATTATTATTATTTATTTATTTATTTTTATTTTTTTTCGCGATACAGGCAATCTACAACTAAGTGAAGCATTTAAACTGTTTGTGCCCAGAAATGGCAAAAACGTAGACCCCAGGAAAGATACAGATTCAACTTCACCACCTCCAGATATCACTACTCTCCCAAATTCCAGTTGGTACACACCTGTTATCTGTAGAGTTCTGACAAGTGAAGATTTTCAGGTTTGAATTCCCAAATGGGGAACACCTAGAATTTGGAGTTTTGGTTAAAAAACATCCTCAATTGGTTTGGGAAATGCTCAGCATTGTTTGACATAAATGGAACAACAAGATGTCCTAATTGTTGGTTTCAACTTGCAAACAGAAACAGCATGGCTCAGCAAATTTCTTTATCAAATAAATGACACAAGAGAGGGGAAAAAGAATGTCCATTGTTACAACAACAGCACCAGGTAGATACAAGCACAGGTCTAATGGTTTTCTTTCCACAACAGAATGAAAAGACAACATTGTTATGCAAGTTTATATTTGTTAAAAAGATAGATTGCGGTTCATTCTATCATCATCTGTATTCCTGGAAGTTCGCATGCCCTGTTGCTTGTGCATGCTCCACTGCTTCCTGCAACGTCGACAGAGCCAAAATATAGAATTAATTTAGGATTTCAAGAAATTAATAGAGGAATAAGCAAAGAAAAAGGATGAGGGGTTTGAAACCTTCTGTCCCACAACGCCGATTTGGCAAACACCACATCGCAAAGTGAAGTTGGCAGTATCAGTGTAGCTCCTCTTCCTAAAATTTACCACCACAAAAATGTCTTACATATCACAGGAAATGAGCTATACAGACAATTTCAAACTGAATCATTTGACAGTTATAGTTGTTGTTGTGGGGGTAAATTATACAAATATGTTTATAGAGGGAAGATATACAATCATAGAAGAAAATTCAACCAAGCAAAGCGCTTTACAAATCTATCATTTTACCTTTGCTGGTCTTTAACCAGATTAAGGGCCTGTCGCTCAACAGGCCCCACAGTTCGATCCCTCTGCACAGCAAATATAGTCTGATCAAACTCCTCAGGAGCTCCTTCAAAGGGCGACATCTGTTGAAAGGGGTTGACGTTATATAGTGCACTAAAATATTCGTACTACATATAATTCCAACAAGTACAGATTCTTGAGGCGAGACTCATTTATGTTATGATTTGCCCAATGTACTCCCTTTTTAAATTAAGTGGTCGTAGGTTGCTATCTTCTCAGGCTACCAGAACTTTCTTTCCATTTATTCAGGAAATATATTAACTAAACTAAAGTAAAATTACACTGGATGATCTATTAAAGGCGGCCAAATTCTACCTAACATAAGGACTAGGAAAAATGAAGGTTAACGGCACCTAATAAACTAAAGAACCCTCTACTTAATCAAATATAAATAACTTATAACTTGCATGCCTGATGCAAACTAAGCAACTAACAATCAATCAAAAGGGCAAAAATCTTCTAAACGTAACAACTCTTTCATAGAAAGTTTTATCTGAAGGCATAAGCAGGTTTATTTTTTTCAACGAACAATTCTCTTCTCAATCATTTCCAAATGACTCAATCGTGCACACCTCACAAGCACAAGCACACATCTACAAAGAAAGAAGTTGAGAGACAAAGTTCATACAGCCAAAGCATCATAATGGAGCCCATCATAAATCAGCATCACTCTTTCATCAAAGTTCTTTTCCTGTAGATACAATCACAAAAATGAACAGTCAAATGATAGTAAGAAGCCAGCCACAATACAACCAAAAGAACTAGGAATAGACACTTCATACTAACCTGCCCATACAAATCGCATCTTGTGGTTTGTATATCATATGCTGCAATCTCACGTCCATAATAATCTGTCAATATTGCAAGCTCAATGGCACCTTAAGATAGAAAACCAAGAAAAAGATCAGTCTTTCAAATTAGTGAACAAGCTTCACTATTGGCCAGAATAGCTTCAAGCACTAAATAATGCAATTATGCATACATATATACATAGATGCATAAGAACACAAAAGTATATGTGTAAACAAATAAACACACACACACACACACACACACATATATATATATATAAGGGAAGAGGGATACACAAATAATGTTCTTTTTTCCTTCAATCCATTTCTTCTCTCTAATCAACATTGGCCAATCGTGCCTACACCCCCCTCCCCTCTCCCAAGAGAAGTGAGCAGGTCAGGACAGTTTAAACTTTAAAGCGTTCAGCCAGATGCCACATCACAGTAAAGAGGTTGTTCATGTTCCGCAATAAGCGTTCTCATTATTGTTTCAAGGGCACCACTAACCCAATATAACTGTTCACCTGTAAAAAGTCCTAAAGCCAAGCTTCTTTTCTGACAATATATAAGTGGCATGACTGTTAAACATAATTAAGCTGGACAGAGGCTACTCATACTGAATGTGACATAGTTAGCACCCAGCACAGAATAAGTTCCCAAAACATTGAGATTTTCAACATATAACATGCAATTGAAGGAAAATGTCAAGCAGATCTTCAGAAATTTCCACTATTGCTGATTTGTAAACAATCGAGAGGACAAGAGATTGAGTCACATGCTAGACACAGAATATTAACAAAAACACAGTACATGGAAAGAAATTTTAGCAAACAATATTGCTTACAACGGAATATATCAGTTGAATCCCTTAGATCTTCATGAGTATTGGGTCATAGAATTAATACGTGTATATACCAACTATTATAGTAGATAAGATCAAAAATAGTTAGATGTTATTCCAGCAAAGCAGAAAATATTATAGCTAAACTTTTAATCACACATAAATAAATATCATAAGTAGAAACTATATATTTAAAACATAATGACTGCATCAGCAATCAAAATTGGAATAACAGAGTTCAATTATGAAAAGACAATGATGAAAAGAACAGGATGAGAAGACCTTTAATATTTCTAGGCACTAGTCATCTTGGCACAGAGGTTAGAGTTTTCAAAACCATGTCGGATCCCCACCATGATTTGCTGAGGAGTTTTGACAGCCTCAACTAGAATCACTTTGGGTTGTATGGTGGGGCTTTGCAGAAGTTCAAAAATGGTTTTGTCCAACTGCAATTTCATTGAGTCAATTCTTCCAAGATCAACTTTACTAATCTATACTTCTTGAATCAATTTTCTAAAAGTTAGGCCAAACACATTAATGTCTTTAACAATCTTAAAACCATTGATTGTTCAACTTGCAGCGCTTTATGAAGGACATGGAAATTATGAATTAAATAAACATTTCTTTTAAAAAGGGAAAAATAATTCTTGTAATGAATAGAAAAAAGAGTAATACACAAGAGACGGAAATTCCTATGCAAGTATAGGGTCTCAGAGTCATGATAACATTGAGTCCAATAAAGTTAAGTTCATTTAAAGCCAAAATTTGGCTAACATCCTATACAGTGGCAGCCCTCAATAACTAACAGCGACATACAGTAGCCAGCCTAAGTGATTGAGTGTTATACCAGATAACGGTAGTAAATTGATTCTCTACGCTACAGGTTGACTTGTAATATGGACAATAAGACTCATTATGCAGTGAGCGATAAACCTTTAAAGTAGTTAGTTGCAAGAGCCAAGAAGATAGACAAAGTGTAAAAGGTGAGAGTTAATGCTGACCTCCCCACTTTTCTGGGTCAAGAATCCATGCACAGTACTCTTCGTTAGTCTTTCCAAGGAATGCTTCAGAATACTTCTCTGGATCACTTGCGACTGTTGCTGCTATAACCTTCATCAGTTCGAAGTCAACAAATGTCATGCGGAGAGAAATAAAAATAGCAAACAGGAATAAAGGCTTAAAATAGCAAGTATTTAATGTCTACACACTATGATGTAATGCTGTTTAAACACTTCAAATACATAAAGTGACTCACTCAAACTAGACACGAGCATTATGCCAACACAATAACATGAGTTACCACGCGCTTGTCACTCTCTAATGAAAGTTAAACATCTTAATACATTCTTTCATCGTAGAATAATGACTATAATTGTCCAGAAAAGTGAATATATTGCTTCGTCATTTTACTATTTTATACTTATAGTGCTCTCTCCCAAAATGATTATTTCCCTTTCGGGATGCCTACATACATATTGCATTTCATAAAATGAATTGTTCTTCCAAAAGTATTCACATGCTGAAAGTTATTGTATGATTCAAGTTTATTCCCAACTATGACTTTTGATGGCAACAGAGTAAAGATACCTAAATCTCTAAATATTTTACCTCTTATCTAAAACTATGTGTCAATTCAATAAGATGAACTCCAACTTGGCTGGGTGATAAGAATGCGAGAAAAAGAGAAATAAAAAATAATAACTCTTAAACACATTATATTTACAACATGCCTCCGAAACCAAGGCACTGATTTTCAGCATACATAGTATCAGAACTCTTGTCCACACAATGAACAACAAGTGGCATAGTATAGGAATTGCATTTGCCAAATCCATAAAATAATCCAATCGTAACCTGTCTCAGCTCAGAAGCCTTATTTTTGTCGTGATCCATAACATAACTGCAAATAAAATTCCATAATTTAGTAACTACATACACTGCCACGTTTTCACAATCCAACTGAAATAACTCATGCCCGTATAAGCAACAACCGAAAAAAAGAAAAGAAAAGAAAAGAAAAGAAAAGCCCATTCTTTTTGCACTTTTACACAATTTAGATACATTAAAATACAAAGCTTACCCAACCGCATTGAAGAGGCAACTGTTATCTGAAGGAATAACTCTTCTAACTACAATACCTTCCATTTTAAACCTGAAACCAACAAAATCATGTCTAATCATCATTAGAATTTCAGGAACATATAATTTCCGAAGATTCACCACTGAAAAATGAGCCCAAGAAGAAAAGCAATTGACAACCTAGAGTTACAAAGAACAAATTGCTGACTTCAAGAATGATAAAAGCTAAATTAAGTAGTACTTTTCCCGCAGCACCCCAAGAAAACGAATTTAAAATGATTTATCAAAGACGCACAACAAAATAGTAATCACAAGCAATCAATAAGCCATTTTCAATTCAATTCATGACCCGTTAATCCATTAAGTCATACTAAAGAATTCTATCTAAATTGAAAACAATATTTATTAATAATTAGCCTCTACTTCATCAAGAAAGATACAAAGCAACAATCATTATAACATTATACTAACCATTAATCCAAAAAGGAGACGCAAAAACGGGTACCTTTAATTATTTGCAGAAATGAAAGGAGAGGTGAGTTCCAGATCTGGGCTATGTTCCCACCAAATGTTCTTGCGTGAACACTGCAAAAGCAAATAAAGCGAAAGGGCATCTCTTGCCAAACGCTCAATTTATAAATGGAATTACAATAACCATCATCCAAATGAGGCTTTGACAGCTTTGAATTCACAATTTATGCAAGAGAAAAAGCTTCTAAAATTTGCTGCAAATTGTAATAATCAGTGATTTTGTAGCTGTAGATTTCTTGTATGAATATTCAATCAGTGCGCGGTGCTGAACTATTCTTATCCGGGTCGGGTTTTTATGCTTGCAAGCAAAGTTTGAGTCCGAACTCTGAATAAGGAAAGTGAAAAGGACGTGGCTTTTGTGTCCCTGTAAAAAATCTTTGTTGTGGACCTTGTGGTTTCTTATTGGCCCGACCCGAGTAAATAAATTACAAGTAATAATAAATTATTAAATTTGATCTAATTGGATGGTTAATAGTTCAATAGCATCGGGTAAAATTCATTTTAATTTTTAATGTTTCAATTCAATTGTAAAATCATTCATATCTTTTTAATTGATTTCAATGTCATCCATTTAGCCATCATCTAGCAATATATTCAACCAAATTAAATGGAATTTTAGTAATTGTACATTTAATAATTAAACTAATAAAAACCAAAACAAAATATGTGCCATTAATTTTTATGGGATAATCTAAATCATAAACCAAAAATCAAAGGCAACATGAATGATTTATATTCAGTTTTTCTTTTATTTTTTAATTTAGTTAAATTTATTTTATTATGATTTAGTTTCATTGTTAGCATAGGTTCTCTATATTGAAGGTCATATTTCTTCACTTTAAGGTAAATAAATTATATGTTTGTTCAACTGTAAGTCAATAAATAAGTTAAGTTATTCAATATATTTATACTAGCATTATCCTCATATTATGCACGGCTTTAAAATTACTATATATTAATTTAATTGTTGAATAAATATAATTAAAAATAAAAATATCATAAAAATGGTCAAGTAATTAGTAAAAATAAATATTACTTTAAAAAATGGTCAAGCAAAATTAAATTTAAAGTTTTAAAATTTAATATTTAAAAGCTCGGAACATATAAAGATATCTCATATACACGATGCCATGAAAAATAAATTTCAAGATTATTCATTGAGAAGTTAAAACAAACTCAAAACTTTTAAGGATAAAAAGTTTATGAATATTATTATATACTTTATTAAAAAGAAGAAAATATTATGAAACTAAAAACTAATAGAAAGTTGCATTAAAAAATAAATATAAATGAGAAGGATATAGAACATAAGATTGACGGCTTAAAGGTTGTTGGAAAAACCTTAAAATTATAATACTTTAGGATTACTTTAAACTTAAAAGACGATGAATATATTAACTTAAACTTAAAATATAAAGAATTAGATAATATATTAATTGCTAAGAACTTGAAAATTCTTATTTAACTTTAATTTTTTTATTAAAAATTGACTAAACTAAGACAAAATTATGATAGTAAAAATAAAAAAATTAAGAAAAATCAAGATAAATATATAAGATAATTATAAAGTTAAAATAAATATTAGTATATAAGTTAATAGAAACATTTTTTATTTGACTCATAGCATAGTTGTCGAATAATTAAATAAGGAAAAGGGTTTGCCATCAGTAGCACAAAGTTAAAATTACAGTAAATTGTTAAAGTACTTTTAAACTTAAAATTGATTTTAAAATATGAATTAGTGATAGGATATGTCAATGAAATTAGAATGCAAAATAAAATATGGTGTATTGTCAATTAAGAACAACATGTTGATGGAAGAATCTTTTGTTAAAAATACATCTTCCATTGAAAATGCATCTTCTCTATGCAAAACTTAGGGACAATTTTGGTTTTCTTTTTATCTTTTGGGATTGGTTTTGCTTATTATGTATTATGTAAAAGATAGTTAAAAGGGTCATTTGGTCATTTTTCATTTTTGGCCGGAAAGTGTTATTGAAATATGGTCAAAAGGATGAGATTAGAGCCAATTAAAAAGATGTGGATGATTTTGCAATTGAATTGAAATCTTAAGGATGAAAATGAATTTTATCCATAGTATCGTCATTATATTTATATAAAATTAAAATTTTAATAAATTTTTAATATGTATGTACATATAAATATATAAAGAAGAAAATTTTGTATTTTTTCAAAAATTTAGTTGTAGTTTCTTATTAGTTCAAGCCAAAGTAAATAAATTTGGGGCAATAATAAACTTGCCCTATTGGTTAAAGCTTCCAAAATCATTTTTGGACCCTAATTATGACTTGTAAGAGCATTTGACAATCTAAGATCAAATTATTTCGAGTGCATAGCATTTGACAATTTGAAGCAAAAGTCACATACTGCTCAAATTTGAGCTAAAAGTGAAGCAATTGATCAACACAATGTAATGAAATCATCTCCTTCAAAATCAACTCTAATAAACTCTATTTTGTAGAATTAATTTTTGGAAAGTTGGGCATGGATCTAAATTCTAGTCGGAATATTTTTTGGCAAATTTTTTTTTTTTCATAAGAAAATTATTTAAGACTTTCTAAAATAGTTTTATTTGAATTTTATGTCATAGATTGTACAAGGTAGTTCTTTGTTTTATTTAGCTTGGACATGGATAGGCTTTGGATTTAAAAATGCTAAGATTAATATTAGATCGAGCTTATAAATTAGCATATCACTTTTGGAGTTTTTTTCAATATAGATCGAGTTAATGAAAGTTGGGCCATCAGACCCTTTGAGATGGATATGAAATGATATATATGTGATAAGAACAAATATAATAGTACAAAGAGATATGGTTATTAATATTTATTGAGATTCTTAAAATGTAAACAAAATGTGATTTCTTTGGTGGTTAAATCCCAAATAGCACCAAACCACAACTTTGATGCTTCTAAAATGTGGAATGAAATCAAAAAGTAAATGCCGAGTGGCATTCGGAGATGGAATAACTGTAAAATACTGAGTGATATTTAAATGTTTATTGACATCAAAATTAAATGTTGAATAATAGAATAGTTATTTTATCCAACACAAGATGGGAATACTATTAGAAAGTTTGAACTTTCTTTGGAGATATTTGATAGAACTCAACTCGAAAGAGAGGAAAAATTTTCGAAATTCTTTCGATGACCCATGTTATGTTGAAAGGATATTTACCTCAATCGATTGCGTGAAGTTCATGATAGCAACAAAAGTTTATATTCTTAATTTTGAAGAATAGAAGACATTTGAGGAAGATGTATCCACACTCCATAGTAGTCTTTAATATTTAACCAACCAAATTACTAGAAGCTTAATTCGACACGCGTTGAATGATAGGCCGTCTGTTTAAGATAAAAATACATCAAACCCGACCATATGAAGTTTTACAATGAGCGCGGAAAGAAGAGATCAGTACAGCGTGCCAAAAACCTCACGCAATAGCCCAGGTTGGTGGGAGAAGGTATTAATTAAATATAGTTGTTATCAATTGGGATGGTAGGGACTGCAAAAAAGTCGTGTGCATGAGACAAACATATAACAACCAACCAAACAGTTGATTAGGTTCAGGAGCTCAATCAAAACGAGCTACCTCTTACACTTATTTCTTATTAAAACGCAAAAGTTGGAACTTAGAAGTTTCCAAAAATGATCAAATTGTTAGTGCACAGTGGTTCAAGCAAAATGTACAATTCATTATCAAGCAGTAGAAAGATGTCCTTAATTTTTAGTTAATTAATTAACTATTTGATCATGAGTATTCAGTCTCTTATATTTTATTTATATTACTCCATGATTTTATTTTAATTATTGTGCATCTTAAAGAATTTTATATTTCAAAAGTAACTCATAAGTTGGTACCCATTTGGGAATCTTTCTGGAGTAGGCCAATTAGTAAAAATTGGATTATAGAACCCAAATAAAAAATAATATGAGAGGACATATTTATATGCAAATAAACGTAACAGTATTATAAGATATGATTATTTATATAATCAGTACTAAAAACATACCACATTCAAGTGTAAACTTTTCAACAGTCATGCCTATTTAACACAAATTTTCAACGAGTATTAATGGATCTATATAGATATGTGATTTAATTAAGAAGGTTGTTAATTCATTACTTTTCAGTAAATTTTAATATTTTTCTTAACGAGCAAAACATGTGTTTTAACTTGTGCATCACACATAACATGTCTTTTTGCAAGATTTAGATTAAAAAAAGAAGAATTGAGAAGCTTCTATTAGTGCAGACAAGTATGCATCATGCTAGGATCTTGGTCAAATATTATTTATTTTTATGTTGGCACGCGTTAGTTTCTATTCTGTTATTTATATACTATATAAATATATTATGAGTAATAGTTTTTTTTTTCTTTTTTATGCAGCTTAATATATAAAATTATGAATGTGGGTAGAAGTTTCTTCTATTTTGTGCTACCTAATTTATCTCTAATTTTACATTGTACGAAGACAATGGTTTCTTTCAAAATTATTTTCTCCTGATTATTTATATTCAATAAGTATGATTAATAGAGTTAGTCAATTGGTTAGGAATTTAACTATGAAACAGGATGGTAAATATATAGCTGTAATATGTCTTGGGTACGTTTGATTGAGAATATAGATAGTAGTGGATATTTGAATAGAATGAGATAAAATAAGATTAAATAATTTATTAGTTTGTTCGATATTGAAGATTAATCATACAATAACAAGATTGTTCTTAAATAAAACCCTCATATCTTCCATTAACCTTTACAAGAAAAAGAAAAAAGGGCAATTAAGGAAGCAAAATTGTAATGAGGGGGATCCACTACTTGAATAGCATACAATTGTGTGAATAATGCCGGGTTTTGGATTAATTGCGGGCCGGCCTTTTTGCCGAAAACAACATATTATATGAGATTAGAAGACTATGTTGGGGTCAATAACCCATATCAAATGTACACCTTGGCCACCTTGGTAATAGTAGGTATTGTAGTAGTGGTATAATAATGAGATATTAACCACCACTCATAATTACAAGATTGCATGTAAATTAGCCTCCACCCATATCTCTCACAATCCATTCTCTGTTGTTTGATACTTTCTACTATAATTTATATATCCATTGCGCCCTTACTCAAGAAACCCGGTCCATGGATAAAGGAAAAAAAAGAAAAGAAAAGAAAAAAATGTGTTCTGCAATTGGAATTACAAAAGTATATATTCATATTTTGGAGTTAATGAATAATATTTATATTATTATGTAAAGCATTTAGTATGCTTATTATACATATTATGTATAATATTTAACAAATAATACTCTATTTGAGTAAAGATTTGTTATGTTTATATATTTCAAAGCTAAAAAATCAAACAAATTAAAAATAAAAAACTTGATAATTTACAGATATTAATTATTGTTAAATTGTTATCTTTGAGTTTGTGCCATAATCATTAGATTAAATATTAATTCAAGGACATGATCAGAAATAAGTACAAACACAAATTAAAGCAAGTAAAAAATAATATCGAAACAAGATTTATTTTTTCTCTGCACGATTCTTTTACATAATTCATATTTTACTTGTATATTTTTATCCATTTTTGTGTTACTAAAGTAATTTTTTTGACTTAATTCTTAACAACAAATCATAAATATATCTCCGTATATATTAAGTGTCGAATATTTTATACATGTCCATTGACTAACTGGAATTATTGAAAAAAAATATGAATATAGAAATCACAGTGTAGTATGTTATGTGTAATAATTTGATAGAATAAATGTATCCTAAGTTTTATTCGGTCTATCCAATCAAAAGAAAGAAGAAATCTCAACTAAAATTGAAAAATTCAAAAAGTAGTCATGTTTTTAAAATTGCCCATTCCACGCGTCAATGTGACCTGCAAATGCACTTTCACAAAATAGAGGGCGAATATGACATTTTGCTAGAAATCGAGTTTGCCCAGTGGGGTGAGATTGATCAATCGCACCTCGCCAGTCGCCACATGAATAACCAGTAATAGCAGCTACAGTTACGGGCCAACCATTAACCTGGGGCCGGGCCGCATTTCTAATTGTAGACATCAAACACGCGATTGATGGAGATTGCAGGTTGTTGTAGTGCCTAATATTTAGGTATCAAACATGCCCCTTGAAAATTTACACACATATAGGTAAAAGAGTTATATATAATGTATGGAAAAGAACATCATGTATAACGTAAGAAATTTGAAAATACTTGTATAATATTAATAACTTATATAATATTAAATTCTAAAACCCATGTATCAATTAAAATTTAAAATTTTCAGGCTTGTAGACTTCCAAGGTGCTTATTGTATATAGTGTGAAATCAACTTTAACTTTATTTTTATGATTCTAAGAACTTTCCTATTTACTAAAATATCAATATTCAAAAAGTAAAGTGACAAAATTAGTATGACTATTTTTAAATTTTCTTTATTGTTGCTAAAAGTAGCAAAATAATAAAAAATTACAAATTGCATTACAAATAAAAGAAACGGGAGATAGCGGGATCTCCCTCTCCCTCTCCCTCTCCCTCTATTTAGATTGTAAATACAAAAAACTTGAGAATATTTTTACAATATTAACAAATTATACAGGATACAATAAATTTTGAAAGTCATCATTTAGAATTCTAATTTCAAACGTGCAAATTTTTAATTAAGCCAGTTATTGTACTCACAATTATAAAAGAAACTCCATTTTACTTTTATGGAAATTGTTAGGGTTTTTAATTAATACTAGAATATCAGTGCTCAAAATGTATAACGACGTGGAGAAAGTCCTTGTACATAGTTCCCCGCAACAATTCTGGTTAGAAACCAACACAAGGGAGATTTTTGTAATTGACACTGAGGAAGTCCTTGGACACAAGCAAAATCTTTTTAAAAATGTAATAAATTGCTTTAAAGATCAATCTCATACAGTCCAGGTACTTGAACTTCTAAAAGGAAACAGATTATTTGAAGGGATAACTGAACCAGTTGTCAACATTTATACTACATACTTCAACAAGAAAGGTCATGTCATGCCTTCTACAGTTCACTTCACCCTATATAGCCTCTTCCAGCCTCTACTCAAAATGAGGCCAAAAGCAAGAAAGAATAAAAGTAAAATAAGAAAACACAATTATAAGGGGAAAAATTACAAAGCTCTCGTACAATGGAGCATTGTAACAACACCTCAACAAACAACTATGCGAAGAATAGACAAAAAGTTAAGGTTCTGTCCATGGAACGTCTCAACTTCCCCAATGCTCCATCATATCCTAAATGGATGGTTTCCAGAGCTCAATCTGTCCAGCTTTGCTCTCTTTCCCTTTGAATTTCTTGTTGCAATTTCTTGGAATAAATTTGGTCCACCGAAGTTAACCTTGGAGCCCCTTATCTTCTTCCTCTTCCCTCTGTCATACTCCTCATCCCTGTCAACAAGAAATGTTAGAACCGATACGCACATTGACGAAGATGTCAAGATGTGAAGTTAACTTCTGCAATGAAGATGTGACGATCAAGGGAACTTGTGCTCACAACCTTTTTAAACCCAAATAACTACATGTCATCTAACCAATACCTAATGGTCCTAAGTAACTAGCACTGAAAAACCTGCAAACTATTTTTCAGCAATTTATCTTGATGGGTACCTACTAAACAAACTCATCAATATGCATAGGCGTTTATAGCATCCTACATCAGCTCAATATAACATCTCCTTTCTTTTTTCTCTAGGCATTCAGCAGGTGGCTTTCCTGGTTTAAGGAATTAGATTCAACTTCAAATTTTCAAATCAATATAGCCTAATCATATACTGCAATCAAATGTGATATATGATCCAAGACACATAATCGTTATTTCACTAAGGATATCAGTAATTATGAAGTGGATGCTCACCATTCATCCCCAATGTAACCAATTTGGGCGGTCCCTGCTATTCTTGTTTCTAAATTTTCTGAAAGTGAAACACCAATGCCATCCCAGCGCGCAACTGCAGTCAAACAAACAAAGATCAAAGGAGGAAGAAAAATGACCTGCGGATGGAAAGTATTGTCGGGCTGGAAAATGGTAGCTTGAAATTTTCTTTACCTGTTGTCTCTTCTAAGCCTCTGGTAAGCATGCTCATCACATCAGCCTGCCTTGATTCCCTTTGGTAATCTTCAGAATTACGAGGTCCATCAGCAACAGGCTGCCTTATTTGTGGTTGCTTTTCGACTGAAATCGTGGTTCCAGCAAGTGCAACTCTCTCTCTAAATTCATTATGGATAGCATCACTTGATATAGTACCTCTGCCACTAATGTTTTGCCTGCTTAAAATCTGATTTTTACTATCTGAGCCACATTTTGCTTTCTTTTTCTGAGAGTGAGTACTAGTGTTCATAGATACCAGTGATGATTTGTCAGGAACACATTGCCCAAGATTTGATGGCAGGTCATTCCCACCCAGAAAATCTTTCAGATCAGGAGACTTCTTTTGCAGAGAATGGTGTTTTCTTCGCTTGTGCTTCTTCTTTCGCATGGAAAGGCCCGCACCAAATATAATGTTAGAGCTGAGCGACATGGTGGCTACCTGACATTTGAAAAGCTTCCTTTTCACTTTCAGTTCGGGCCTTTTCTTCTTTGCTGTCACACATGATAACTTCTCTGTGGCAGCTGGTAAGCCTGTTAACAACTTGGACCGGACACCTTTCATTCCCTGCCCATTATCATGAGTTTCGATAATGGTTGAATCACCAGTCTTCCTAGAGGAACCTCCAACCTTGAAAAGACCACAGTTAAGTGAACTGAAACAGAATGGTTCCCATATGCTTGTATACTTGCACGAAAGAAGAGACAAGTACCTGGCCCCCTCCAATGCTGTTTTCCTGTGAAGACTTGATATGGTTAACCTCAGTTGATGCCTCAGCAATCATTCCCATGGGCACGATCTTGCTATCACACTGAATGAATGAAAGCAAGGATGGATAAGTGATGCATTATGAGAGAAAAAGAAAGAAAGACAAAGGAAAACTTCATGAAGAAAGTTAGGAAAAGGCCATGTCATAACAGGCCTAAAAGAGCTACCATTTCTTCAGAATTGTTGGCATCCATTTTGCATGTGTCTCCAGAAGATATGCTGAGGGCACTGCTGTTTGGTGGCTGCTCAGATGATTCACTTGGATTTTCATTGGCACCGTCCTTATAGCAGGCAGATGGCATGGCAACAAAATCAATTGATTCTTTCTTATGAAGTGAATTCTGTGGCACATTGCAGTTAGGCAATATAAGAGTAGATGCATTCTGATCTTCTAGAACACTGAAACTGTTGTTGCAGGGAACATTTTTGGCAGCATGACCTAAACTAAGTGCATCGCGAGAGCCCTTAACAGTTGAATGTGACTCTCCTTTATGGGCCACAGAATTAGAGTGGTCCTTCAGTGGATCCTTCATTGATGGCACCACTGAGCAATCAACAGCCACTGTACCATTTGCATTCTGAGAAGGTATCTTTCTGAAAGGAGTCTCCTTTGGTGCAGTGGCAACTGCTGCATCTTTCTCAGCTAAAGCCGCAGAAAAAGAACCATCTAATTTCTTCTCAATTGAGCCATTTTGAACTTTTTCTTTTAACTCCAGGTTGAATTTTGAATATGCAGCATTTCCAATGGCATTCATAACCATGTTCTCTTTCTGGACAATGTCCACAGGTTTCTTTGTAGAAAAGTTTCTCCTATCACGAACATAAAACAACATATAGGCCTTCTGTTCCAGAACTTTTCTCTCACTAACTTGGACAACCTGTTAAATGGCATAGTGAGGATATTCATCAAAGAATTCAACCCTAAATAGAACTGAAAGGGCTTGCATCTATCTAAATCAGATTCACAAATGAAAACTAGTTAAAGCATTATAAGTTACAATTTAAACTGAAAAAGTGAATGCCTGTATTTAAGGACCTTAACATTGTAAACCATTATTTACTCATACCTGATTGTCATCAAGGGAATACCACATGCCACTTGATGTGCGAACAAAGCAGTAGTAGTGCCCAGAATGAGTGCTCCAACCAGCATGAACAAGAACGCCATAGAGAGTGTAATTTAGATCCCCGTCCTGCAATTTTATAGTACAGAAATGGGAAATATCAACAGAGAGAAAAACAGGGATTATTAAATTTAAAGATGAAGATAAGGAGGACAAGAAACGGATACATCAAACTGAAGCCTCTATAATGGAACATAACACAAAAAGGAGAATGAGCAGGAGCAGGAGCAATAGAAGAAAAATATAAAGAATATATCAATTGAAACATCTATAACTGTACATAACTCAAAGCAATCCCAGAAACAAAGTCACAAGTAAAACTTACATAGGGACCAGTTACATAAGGTTTCAAGTCCAAGGTGGGTCCGAAAGCTATTTTCCTATCAATTTTTTGCCCAGGTACATGTGAACCAAATCGCTTCAGGTGAACAGTAAGTACATGAGGTGCCTTGTGAATTGTTAGCTGCTTGAGAGCCTTGACTTTCTGCTTGCACTGCTGACACTGATACTGCTTAGCACCTCCATCCAACTGCTCTTTGGCCGTGAAATGAGCCAGTGCCTTAAGTAGCGAGTCTGCTTTCACTATTTCTAGACTTAAATCCAGGAATGGATCAAATTTGTTGGAGCAAAAGGAACATTGCATGCACTTCACCTAAAAAAATGACAAAATCTCATTAGCACAACAAATAGAAAAGCAAAAGCCAAAGCCCCTTAAATTTAGTCTCACCAGGAAAGAAAAACCCCCAAAAATCATTTTTTTATTACATCTTCATATTCTAAAAGCCACTAACCTGACTCCGTAAGCGACCGCCAAAGATCTTGTGGACTAAACTTTTCTCGTAAGCACTAGGTGATTCACTAGGCACTCCAGATGGTAAGCAGCATTTGTGCATCGATTCCAGCAAATTTACCATATACTCATGAGCATCTTCTTGCCTGGCATTTCGAAAGTTCCGAGATATACCTAATTGCTTGGTCAAGAATTCCAATTTTAAGAGTAAAATCAGAATCTATAAGCCACATATGCATTTAATATACATAATACTAAGGGAATCTGGATCAGTAATTAGATGTGAAATGCTCCTAGAACTGTGCAACAATAAAGAGACTAGCAACTAGATTTCCATATTAAAAATGCCGAGTTACATTTTAATGTAAGAGTAGAAGAGTATGATCATTTGAATGATCTTAATTTCTTAGAAAGGTTAACAAAAGGAGTAGCAAACGAAATGGTGCAAAGCATATCTGCTGAGCTTAATATCTATAGAATTTCTATACTGGGAGAAGAAGCCAAAACAACATCCTACCATCGGCCAAAAATTAAGTAAAACGTGGCACATCAAACTATCAAGAGAAATTCATTATTTTATTTCAAAAAGAAACAATAGACACAAGCAACTAATAAAGATATAGAGACCAAATGTAAGACAAAGAAGGATCGACTCAAAATAAGAATCAACAAAAGAAGCCATCATTTCCCATATTCCTTAAACACATGAACAGCATATCTCTGTACAGGATACAGCGCAAGTTTGACACGAGATCTTTAGGCTCTAGAATTCTCCCAGTTGACTGTAGAGCACGGCTTACATGTTTCTGGATGGCGCATAGAGCACAAAAACCAGCAGTACGACCTTCATAAACCATGAAAGGATGATTATAACTAAGACAAAATTCCACATCCTATCAGCTACAAAAGCACATATCTAGCAAATAAACATTTTAAGAAGATGTTTAATTTTTGTACCTTCAACAATATTAGCACTAAAGTTTAATATATCAGCATGTGATTGCATAGACAGAAGTTTTAAAGTAACAAAAATTATTAAAAATAACTTTTCCAACTGAGTAAGCACTTGTGCAAGTCTTTGAATGGAAAGAAAATAGAGATTCACAAAGGCATCATTGTATCAAGCTCATAAGTTCTGTAATAAGTTAAGGAGAACTTCCTCATCACTATCCACTACCAAAGAATTTTAACAATTTCATACCACCTCCTAGGGAAGTTTTGGTTCAACGAATTTTAAAAGAAGACCTTCGTTAGGTCAACTTAAGTTTTGCTGATCCCAGAAAAAGGTCACAACTGATTTGGTAGTCAATAATTTACTTTGGAAACATAGTTTTATTTAAGCAAAAAAAGGTAAACATCTCCATAAACAGTCATGGACTGTTCATCCGATGAATTTATTTTTGCAAAAGACCTTTGGTTTTATCCAATCTTTCTTGTCGCTACAACTTTTCCAGCCTTTCTAGCAATCACATGACGATCAATCGTCAAGCAAATATAGTCCATTGTAAAAACCCCATTCCAAACAACCCAAAACAACTTGCTCTCCAAAGCTGTTAAACACAGCATAAAGATTGATATTATTTCCCTTGATCTTTGGACCCTTAGTTTTTGTACCAACCACGTTGCTAAAGAAGAGAAGGCACCACCAATCCATTGATCCAAAAGCATCCAGCCAATAGTGTTTTACCTATCGTAATCTCCCTTCTTCGATCTCTCATAATTCCTGATTTATCCAACTCCCCACAATCCCTGTCCTTACGCAACATCCTTTGCTTTTTAGTAGTTTTCAATGCATTCCTTTCTTCTCACCCCTCCCTGTCCAACTAACATTATGTTTTTGTGACTTCTATTCATATTACTCTTCTGTATAGATATTGTTTCTCTATTGAGCTCATGACATCTTAATCAAACACAGGTGCACTGGATATATATGCTTGGTGCAAATTGAGAAGGTCTAGATGAACAATTTCATAGATAAAAGCAAAGAGTAGTTTTTAGTTATATTTTCTCCTTAAGAATTAACATATGCATCTCCAAAAAACTGATTCATAGAGGCTTATAATCAGCTGTGTTTCAACATAAAGTTGTTCAAAGTGATATACTAACATGCCAAAGCATGTACCATACATATGTAAATATAACTTAGGGTAGAAGTATAGAAAAAGCAAGCTATTAAACAATAATCACTCATGGAAATATCAGTTAGGATGCCAACAAATGGAGGGAGACATAAAGTTAAATTTATTCTGACAACAAGTGACACAAGATCATAAAAATGTGAACATACTTGATACAAGATCACATAAGCAAATTCAATACCCAGTTTTATTTGAATTAAAAAGAAAAAAGAAACTGAGAAGAGGTAGCCTAAAGTAGGGAGAGACTCACAAGAATTTTGATGCTTCCCACTTTGTAGATAAGCCGCCAACGGTTCCGTATAAGTTAGACATTGCAATACTGAATTAAGGAAACAAGTATTTCCGAGATTGCGTAAGCCGGCCCCCTGTAGTGGAAGTGTGAGCCTCATATTCATGCTATTTGATTCCTCAAAAATTAATAGAACATGGCGCGCATAGACTCACAAGTTACATAATATCAATTTAGTGATTAGTGAGAACCATGCGACTGAAAAAATTATAACTATAATATATCACCAACCCCTCCTAAAAAAGTTGGCTCATCAATAGCAGGTGATGTTAAAACGGAAAATCAAATTGAACTAGCCAAAAACTTGGTTATCAACTAAATACCAAGAACAGAAGTGAAACTGGGCACAACAAGCGGTAGTATCAGTTTTTCCTTAATTCCTATTTCTCTCAAGAACTAACTTCACCAAGTTAATTTGCCAGGAGATTTATTCACTTGTAACAGCTCCTGATGGACAATGAAGTTATGAAGGTATTCAAATTTGGTAAACTGGTAGGACGTTGAAGAGGAAAATTTTAGTATCTCAAAAAAAAGATAAATTGATAGATTAGAAGAGAGAACAAGATAAGGAAGGGCAACCCAATAGAAGACATAATACTATTTATAGTCCTTAAGAGAGCAGAAAAATTTTACCCCTGAGAACATAGGGACCTACATGTGGTGCATTTTCATGGAGTCGCCTGCTTTCCATTTCTCAGTTGGGTGCAACCACTAGATGCTCTACTTTCTAAATGATTAATAGGAGACTCTACCTTGCCTAGCTAGCCTTCAACATGTTACAGGTTCTATAAATTAATCGATCATGTCTTCTCAACTAACAAACTAAAACTAAAAAAGAAATAGTGTTAAGATGTATAATATGCTATCAGGCCTTCACTGAAACCATATCCAAGAAATAGAGATGGAAAGGAAAAATGGAGTGGATTTCACACAAAAGTTAAAAGCTAAAAGCCGAGAATCTTAGCTCAATATGATGACAAAGACAATCCTAAATGAAGTGAATAGAGTAACCATAGGTATATAGTTGGCTTTCTCCAATTGGCACCTAAAAAAGGTTCTCCACTCTTTTCTAAGCAAGTTCTACTGCAATCAAACTCACATCTTTAGCCTTCTAAAATGGTCTCACCAAACTAGGATACTAGGATACTAGCAGACTGCTCTCTTTATTTTATTAATTTATTAACTCATAAAAAGACCCAACTTCTTACTATAGGTAACCAAGACAACTCAACCAAAATAAATATAAATAAGAATGTAAAATAAAACATTAAATAAGAGGGAAAATAAATCCATCGTAGAGTTAGGTCAATAACACACACAAAAAAGAAAAAAATCTACCTTTCTCGAATACGAAATGAACCCAGATCAACATTCCAAAAAATCCATAATTTACTACTGAAAGTTTGCAAAAAGAAAACCCGCCAAAGAAGATGGGTAACGAGCTATTTCAGCTGTGAACTATAACAATGACTCCAGAAGTTAGAAAGCTAGCAACAAATGAAATTATACCTGACAAAAGCATATTAAAAAAAAAAATGAAGAACACATATTCAGAGAAAATAAAAATAGGAAAATTTTAAGCATATTCCGTGAAGAACTCACAATTCTGCGGAAAGTAATCTCGAAGCTAAGCTCCGGATCCAACCCAGTCTCGGAGAGCTCTAACTTTTCAGATTTCTTGCCCGAACTGGAACCCTTATGGGGCTCCGGATTAGGATTCAAAGTCACCAGCTTAAACCCATTACTACTATTATTTCCAAACCCAGTGAACGGCTTCCTCGCCACGTGAAACTCGATCCTCCGATGAAATAACGCCGAATCAGCGTCCGGTCCGGGTCCCCCCGCCGGCTCCAAATTAATTAGCGCCGCCTCCGCCATCGATAAATCAGATAGAAACCCTCACTTTATTTCACCTTACAGATGTATAAAATGATGTTTCCTGTTGGTTTTTTCTTAAGATTTCCTTTTTTCTTAAGATTTCCTCCCAGGATTTCACACACTTGGACGCGTTAGTGCGTGTAAATGGGAGAAGAAGGAAGACGAAGTGAAGTGTTTGTTGATGTCGCCTGTCGGCTATGGAGAGAGCATTTAAACCCTACAGAGGGTGTGTGCGGCGTAGATTGAGCGCGTCTCACTTCTCATTGTGTTTCTACAACGCGAATGATGTAGTTGAGAGTGGGAGGGCATTTGTGTCTATTTGTTCCTCCCATTATTTTAACTGCCGCATTTGATTATGTTTTGTGATGTTTTGGTTGTATGTTGTCGAGAAGTTAATTTTGGGAATAACATTTGTGAATATGACAGTGAGATGGGAAAATATGATGGATTTTGTTTATATTTTTAATAATAGATAGAAAGTATTTTGAGAAAATATGATGGATTTTGTTTATGTTTCATAGAATAAATAGAAGATATTTTAGGGAGTGATTGTATATTTGATTATGAGTTATGGAGATACTTTTGGGTGTATCATCTTTGCTCTATTAATTGATACTTCAAAGGGGCTTTACCTGAAATGAAAAAACAAAAATGGATTCATAAAGGTTTAATTATTGAATCTCTTACCAATGGCATGTTCCGGGTTAACCCGAGTCCCAATAGAAAAACGATAGCATCACTATAAAATAGTATATTTTCACACCTCAAATGTAGGTCTTGTTTTACTTCATGAAAACTGTTATGTAAAATTATTTCAATTAAAAAAGTGAAATAAAGGAAGAAAAGAGCAGTGTACTTTGTTATTTGGATCTAGCAAAAAATCACTCATACTGCGAGTACCCAATAAAATGCGGGTAATTTTATCCGCCGTCTAATTACTTGCTACTTTTTGACCCAACCCATGGGTACCTACAGATAACCCGTGAACAACCATATATATATATATATATATATTAATTTTTTTCTCTAATTCTTACAAATAATTTGGAAGATATAAGACATTTTTCTATGATAACAACAATGTTTAAGTAGCATTTAAATTTTTCAAAAAACTTTTGACATATAATGGAATTTAAATTTGAACTTTGAATATAATATAACTTAAAATCAATAGGTGTTTAAACATTCAAGTCGTACTTTTCAAACTAAAATACTTGACATACTTTAAGTACTTATTCAATGTAATGTTTAAAATTTATAACCTCTTTTATTAGTTTTATTTAAGTAACATTTGAATAATGTTATGTAAATTCAAAAATACATATTAATTTACCTTCAATATAAAAAAATAAAAATAAAAATAAAAATACGGGTACTTGTGGGTTATCCATCACCCATAGTTATGAGTAATGGGTCTACTATCTTATATCCAATAAAAAAACGGATAATTTTACTTATGGGTAAATTTACTCAATCCATCATTACCCATCCATGGACTTGCCAAGTCTATTGTTATTTCATATTAAGTTGGACAAGTTAAGGTGGAATATTTTCATGAGTAACAAAGTTGAAAGTAATAATTATATTATTAAAGGGTATATTTATCTTGCAAATCAATATAAATGCATTTGAAAAGTAAGTGGATATTTTAGTCAATAATCTAACGCAAAAATTTAGAATAGAGTGTGGAAAACAAATTTTAGAGTGCAAATAATAATACCCATAATTTTTATTGTTGATGTCAAATTAATTATTTTTTTTGGTAATTGTGTTGAAATTGGAATTAAATATTAATTTTTAATATATAAATAATAATTTAAAATGTATACGTATGTAAATATGATGATTTGATATAATTTTAAAATATTATTCTAATGATTGATTAAATAATAATATTAGCGCCCGTTTACTTTTATGGATGGAATGAGTGAGGGATTAATAAATTGTAACATTGAATGTTGGATAATGATTATTTTATAATAATAATATTGTGTTTACACACTATTTGAAGAATACAAGATTGAATTATTCAGTCATCTAAACTATGACTTATAGTCTCTATTGTTGTCTGGAAATAAAAGTGGTTATGTCTTTTTGGTTATTGAAGGTTTTCTTGGTAGTTTTCCTGGCATTGTCTTCTTGATCCAACTTTCCATGGATCTCAATATTGATAAACATACAACAAATTTAATCTTGACTGAATAGGAGAATGATATTCTCTTTGTGCCTGATAAAGACTAGCAAGGATTCTCTTAATCCAGATTTGGTATTGGTGGGTCATTTAGTTACATCCAACCCTTTTAATTTTCATGTATTTTGTTATGTTATCATATGAATCATGAATCCGAAAAGAGGTATGGAAGTCAAGCAAATTAATCATTTTAGATTTCTTCTCATTTTTAATCATCTTCGAGACAAGGCAATGATTTTAAAATGGTTGTCCATGGTCTTTTGGCAAGACTATCTTGATCCTTGGAAAAGATCAAGACCCATCCACTATGGGCCTAGATTTCTATGAATTCTGGGTGCATGTATGGGGACTACCTTTCTTAAAAATGACAAAGGAAGTGGCTAACTTAATTGGCAAAAAAATTTGAATATTCAGAGAGGTTGATTTAGATTATCAGAGGAATAAAGGATGCAATGTTTGTAGAATCAAAGTTGTACTAAACATTTCAAAGCCCCAACTCTGTGTTTTTTGCATTTCTGGAAGCAAGGGTGAAAGACTGGTGATTAAATTCCAGTATGAGCACTTACCGAATTTATTCTATCTATGTGGTGTAATTGGTCATGTTTTGAAATATTGAGAAGACCAGTATAGTAACAATTTCATAATTGAATATATCCAACAATATGGTCTATGATTATAAGCAATCCCATTAGGGTTTAGTACTTACACTTTTAGTTTAACATCACAATCCGCAAATGTAATGGTTGCAGATGCATGCATACCTGGAACTTCCATTGAGAGAGCATCCTCTTCCAACGTCCAAGGAGTTGATATTTTTGGTAAGTTTTCTACAAATCTCCATTACCATGGTAACAAAGTACTAAGGGGAAATGATTACGACAGTGGATCAATCAACCTCGATGAAGGCAATGTTTATCTTGGGGATCAAGCGATAGATTTACAGTCAATTGAACCTAGACACCATAATGTACTTCTTAGTAATAGTGAGCCACAATTAAATGAGACCTAGGTCCAAATGCATGGTTAAGTGAGTGGATCGAGTGATATAATGGGCTCTGATATCGAGCTGGCTAAAAGTAATTCTATTGAACCTTTTAGGGATGTTTCTACTTGTGCCTATTGATCATCAGTATAGGAATCCAGTTCTTAATCCACTGCACTCGGTAACTTACACTGATTTTCATTTCCACAATCACCTTGATGACTTCATCCTCCACATTGTTGACTGCACCCTCCACTTTGTTGATGTCCCACTGCAACTACATCCAGATTTCCCCAAAAAGAAGAAGAGCGGCAAGTGAACAGTGGGCTAATTGATCAAAGGAGAATATAAATTACCCAAAAGTAGAAGAGTTATTCTGTGGGTACTGATGATGAAGAAGGAAGCACTTGACCCAACAAGAAGGTATGGTATGTTGAGTCAAGTGGTGAAATCAATGACACTATTTCGATGGTAGGGACTGCTTTACAGTCCAGCCAATCACAATGATAGGCCTCAGTAAGAACTGCTAAAGGTTGGGAAACCCTTGGATTCAAGAATTAGCTAATTAATTTGCACTATTGTCGTCACTTGATTTTCTTATCCAAGACCAAGTTGAATTCACAAAGAATGGAAAGAATAAATTTGGTTCATTTAGAGCTTTTGTCGATGCCAAAGGTTTTCTGGCAGATTGGCTATTCTACGGCACAAGAAGCTTCATGTTTCTTTTACTTATTTATCTAACCATCATATTGATATTAATGTACTAGCTAATACATATGGTGTTACTTTCATATTCACCGGATTCTATGGCGAACTAGATGCCTGTTGATGTGAATTTTCATAGCTGCTTCTTCTTTAGCTCTAACAATAGTCCACTCTATCTTGGTTATGTACAGGGGGTTTCTACTTAGTTTTACCCCCTTCAGAAAAGTATGGACTATTCGAAATTTCCTTTGCTAGGGCTTCGGAGTTTCGAGAGGTGTTAGAAGGCGCAAATCTTCACGATCTTGGGTTTACTGGTTTTCCTTTTATTGGTGCAACCAAAAAGAACATCCCTTTATAGTACGAGAGCATTTTGATAGGGATTGCATAATACTAAACTGGATTCAAGAATTCCAACATCACTTGGTACATCATCTGCTTGGAAGGAATTTTGATCACTCCTGGATTCTCACTAAGTTTGACACTAACAAGTCGGCCACTGATAGATGATCTCGACATCACTTTAAGTTTGAAGCTATGTGGATAAAATATATTAATTGTGAGCAAGTCATTGAGCAATCTTGGTGTGCTACTAATTGCAAATCAGACTTTGATGTTTTGTGTACCTCTATTAAGAATGGTAGATTGGAATTAATTCAATGGAATAAAGATGTTGTAGGATCAGTGCAGAAAAGGATTACAGGGCTTTGTGATCAAATTGATAGACTATCAAAGGATGAGTTAACATATATACTCATAATCAGATCTCTGACCTCTATAAAGAGCTAGAAGATTTGCTAGAAAAAGAGAAGTCTATGTGGAGTTAACACTAAAAAATTCAATGGATGAAGGATGGTGATCAAGATACAAAGTTTTCCATGCTAAAGCATCAAATAGATTCCATAACAACCTAATTGTCAATCTAAGAACTGAGATAAAGAATAGTGTTAGTCTAGGGATGAATTAGAAGTTATGGTATTACACAACTATAGAAACCTCCTTCAATTTGGAAATCCCTCAAATGACGACATGAATTTTGTATTGGATAGTCATGCTCTAAGAGTTACCAATTTGGTGAACCCACAGCTAACAGAAGAGTTCTTGGCTAAGGAAGTCAAACTAATTATTTCTCAAATGGCTCCTCTCAAATCTCCGTACCCTGATGGTATGTCATCATTATTCTATCAAAAATTCTAGATAATAGTTGAGTGTGAAGTGGTCCTTTTCATACTTGGGTTTCTAAATGATGACAAGAACATGTCCTAGCATAATTACACATATATCACCCTCATTCCAGAAGTCCACAAGCCAAAGCATCTCACTCAATGTCATCCTATTAGTTTGTGTAATAATGTCTACAAAATCGCCTCTAAAATGCTCATTAATAGATTGAAGTCTTTCATGGATGAGATAATTTCTAATCCTCAGCCTGTCTTTGTCCTGAGAGACTTATTATTGATAATGTTTTGGTCTCCTTTGAGATCAACCATTACCTGAAGAAACTGAGATAAGGGAGGGTTAGTGTAAGGGCTATAAAACTTAACATGAGCAAGGCGTATGATAAAGTAGAATGGACTTTCCTACACAAGGTTTTAGTTAAATTGGGATTCGCAGAGAGATTTGTTGGCCTAATGATGTAGTATATTTCCATAGTCTCATATTCTATTGTTCTAAATGAGAAAAAGTTTAGTTTCTTTCATCCTTGGTGAGGCGTTTGACAAGGAGATCCCCTATCACCATATTTGTTTCTTTTTTGTGCCAAGGTCTTCAATTCCCATATTAAAAAATACAAGGTTGAACAGTTGATTAAGGGAGTTTCTATTTGTCAGCGTGTGCTGGGCATATTACATTTGTTCTTTGTTGATGACGCACTTCTGTTTTGCCAAGCTACCTTCGTTGATATGTTTTTTCTTGATGACACACTTTTGTTTTGCCAAGCAACCATACAGCTAATAAAATCAAAGATATCGTAGCCATGTATGAGCATGCTTCTGGCTAGCATATTAATGTTGAGAAATCATCCATTATTTTTAGCAAAAATACAAGTATGGACAACAAACTTAAGGTGAAGTAGATTCTTCGAATGCAAGTACGCTTAAGTTAGGGAAAAAATCCTTTTGAAAGGAGTTGCTTAAGTGGTCCTAACTTATCGATGAGTTGTTTCATGCTTCAAGACAAACTTATTGAGGACATTAAATCAACGATGACCTTCTTTTGGTGGGATAACAACCACTCTAGGAAAATTCACTGGAAGCTCCTAGGCCACTATAAGGGATCGTAAAATGGGCTTTTGGGATTTAAGAGCATTCAACACAACCTTACTTGCTAAACAAAGTTGGCGATTGCTTAACCATCCAAATTCTTTATTTGCCAAAAATTTTTAAAGTCAAATATTTCTCGGATTGCGAAGTAACCCCTACCCTTTTAGGATCGAATCCATCTTTCTCATGGAGAGGGATTTGGAATCTTTGAGGGTTCTCTGAGAAGGTCTTAGTTGGTGCATTGGGAATGGTACTCAAGTTTACATTTGGCATAATCGATGGATGTCCCTTGGATCATCTTTTCGGATCTTCTCACCACCTAATATTCTTCTAGCAAATTCCTTAGTTTCTAGTTTTATTGATCTATCTTTTGGCATGTGGAAACATGACTTGGTGAAGAACATCTTTTTGGCCTTAGATTGTGATGCTATACTAGCGATGATGTTGGGATGAAGTAACAATGCTGGAGAATTGGTATGGCACTACTCGAAATCATGTATATTCTTTGTTAGGACACCATCATAACTTACGGTTTCTCTTAAGCATAAACAACAAAAAGCTAATTGAGATTCATGTAGTTATGTTGGAGGCAACGACTTCAGATTTATTTGGAACTTTAAAGTACCTTCAAAGTGAGACAATTTTCCTGGCGCTTAGTTCGTAATACCCTTTCTACAACTGTGTCATTGAGCCACAAAAAAGTTCATGATAACCAATTTTATGTGTGATACTGTAGAAGAAGATGGCATACATTGTTGACTTTGCTGTCACTTTGCTACTCTAGTATGTCAGTGTTTTATTGGTTCCACCAAGTTCACAAAGCCTTTGATCAAGACTGTTTTACAATTTTCCTTGTTTGTTGCTAGAGCAACTGGTACCACATGAACAAAATAAAATTTGCTGAGGATGCTTGGTCTCCAATTGAGATAATAAAATTTGCGCGATCTTACTTGGACAGATTCAGGGTGGCATCAGAAATTCCTCCACAAGCAACATTGTTAGATCTTTGCCTCGACGGGAGACATTGACTCCTTACCAAATCAAAGTAAATTTTGATGTGGCTATCTTCATAGAAGTTTGATCCATTGGCCTTGATCTTGTTGCTCGAAATCACATGGGGCAGTGTATAGCATGGACTTCTTGCTTATTCGAAGCTGCGTTGACCCAACAACTACAGAAGCTCTAGCAGCTAGATCAGCTTGTAAAATGTACTTATCCTACTCATGGTCCAATGTCATTATAGAAGGGGATTGTCCATCAGTTATCTATGCCCTCCAGGATAATTCCATGAATCTATCAACTATAGGACCTACTAATTCAAATGTAAAAACGAACCTCCATAACTTGAGTTTTTATTCTTTTAATCATGTTTGTTGTAGTGCCAACCAATGTGCCAACATGACTCTTTCTTGCACTATTTGCAGCTTCTTACTTCTGATGTAATTGCCCAAGCGTCGGCCTTGTATTCTATTTAATAAAATTTCTATCATTTTTTTCAAAAAAAAAAAGTATACAAGTTTGATAATTTGATAGTAATGTTTACATTGATGGACAAAATTGAATGATAAATACAAATTATCAAACATGCCCTTTTTAAATATTAAACGTTTCAAAAAAGCAAATTGAGTACAAACTGTCAAATATGACCTTTTAAACATAAAGCCTTCAAGGAAAGCAAATTTTCAGTTTGTGCTCATTTTTTCATCATCAATCTTTCAGAATCTCATGGGTTGGAAACTAATTGAAACTCTACCTAAAATTCAAAAGCCCAGATGGTCTTAAATTTATATTGTGATCTTGAGGAAATGCTCTATTGGTAGTGTCATAAATTAAAGATGGGTTTGGGTGGCTAGTGCTTTGTTTATAGTTCGAAAGATTTCTTTGTTGAAGGTATATCTTATTGTAACATAAATTATTATTTTTATGGGATATTTGTTCATTTTGCCCATTGATGCGAAATCATATTGAACATGAGCAGCAAATTGTTGGAATATGCAACAAATTTTCAGACTATGAGCAATAGATATTTGGATTATGAGCAGTAGATTTTGCCCATTTGTCAAATTATAATTATGTGATTTTTAGAATTGTGAAGATGAATAGAAGATTTTTGGAGGGGACTATCGTGCACCAAAAGGTTAATCCTTTGTCTTCCACATGATTTTGAATATTTTGTCAAATATCCCTTTGCTTGATATGGGTAACAAGGGTCATTCATATATTCCAACCGTTGGAAGCTAGTAATGCAAATAAGATTTGTTATGTAATATCTAGTATATGAAAATCTTTTTGATATCCTTTGGTACAAGCTTATGAATCCAAAAGTGATTTATAGTCAAAAGTAGCATTATTTTGATTCCAAGTTGATATGATTTGCAAGCATGGTAACTACTATCAACAACTCCTCCCTATATAAATCAGGCTCTTTTCCATTAATTGTGTTCTAAATTCTCATAATAGCTTTATTACTAGTTGGCTTTGAAACGGTTTCAAATGATAACTCTATCCAATATAGACTTTTCTATTCTTCTGTATGGAGTAAGGAAATAGAAAGAAAATTTCTAAAGGTATTGGTTGAGCAAGTCATGAATGATGTTTTCCCAGTTGAGAAAATCCAACGCATATGCTATACTTTGTGCCATGTTTGAAGTTAATGTAACCTTTTAGACTAAATTTTGCTACAAGTCTTGCTTGGAGAGAGTTATAATTATAACTTCAAAATCGATATGAAGTTTTCAAGTGGATCACACAGTTATCCAAGGTTGTGTGGAATCTAATAACCAAACAACTTTCAGCTTAGCAATGCATTTGGGAGTTCATTTGCAAGGTAATATTATGTTTTAGTTTGCAACTTTTAATTAGTTGAATTTAATACAAAACCATTTTTTTGTGGTACAGGAGAAAATTTTTTGCAGAGCATATATGGAAGCTCCGGAGCTTAAATGGGAAGCTTTATGTGCTATATTTGAAAAAGAAGACAATAGAGATTTTGTACGAGATGATGGTTTTGTGATAGTCGGCGGCGATGAAATGAGAGTTCAAGATCGTGATAAACTTAAATCTAACCCACCTGTTATCAACATCTCTAATATGAGTGAACAAAATAACAACAACTCATTTTGGACCTATGTCGCTAGCTATACATATGTTACTAGCTCGAAAGCATCTTGTTTTCAGACCAATCAATTGGAAGCACATGCTACGAAACTACATAATAAGGGGAAAAATGTCTCATGCCATACCTCAAGCAATAGCTACCACAGCATTGAGTATCACAGTTCTACTGCATCAAAATCCTTACATAAGTTTCCACGAATCAGTTGTCTACTTGTTATTGTTAGTATAAAAAAATTTCTAAATTAGCTTGTGTAATATTATGTATTGTTGTTAAATATATAAGTGTTTGCAATATGCTTGTGTGTGATTTTTGCTAAAAATATTATATACCCGTATTATTTTGTCTTAAATTCGTAGTAGTCATGTGTTCCAAGTTCAAGGATTAAAAGTTTGGTCCAAATTTTCTTAAACAAATTAACGAGGTTTCGGCTATGTACTATGGTTTACAATTCGTTAACTTAATAAACATGGAATTGCGAGTACATATGTGTCGCACCCTTTTTATTTTCTAGAAATTAAGTCATTGTACATTAGTTTCCTATAAGAAAGACTTAGCATATAAATAGCAGCCTATAAAAATCTATACACCACTAAGTATTCATTGCACCAAGCTTGAAGGTAGAATTTTCAGAAGTTCTTGTATAGGTTGTATGTGTTAGGTTCAAAGTTGGAACTGGATTAAGTGCCTGATTTCTTGTATGAGGATTCTTAGTTTACTTTATAAGAGTAAGGCTTGTCTCACTCCTTTCATTGTGGTAACTCTAGTCTCAAACATACATTAGATGAATAAATTGTGCACAAAAGGTGTTGTATGGCAAGTAAGGAAACAACCATGAAGTCTACAACTGTAACTTGCTTCATCTATTTTACGAGATTTTGGTAATATGATCGTATTTTGAACAGACAAATTGATGGGAAATTGTAACATATTTGTCTTAGAAATTCCTCTATTTTGCAGCTTGTCGCACACGCAGATTTACAAAAATCGCCTCTCTTTGTTCCTTTGCATCCATACGAAAATTAGGCACTATTTTTCATTCATTTCTCTGAATTATATTTTGTTCACATATCATTGATTATGTGCAATCTTACCTAATTGACTATGCCACGAATTGAGGAAAAAGAAGTAAAATGTCTAGAGCCTGATATGTCACTACAGAAAAAAGTTAAAAAGGCTGTGGATTGTCTTCAATCACCGGCAGATGTACCCAAGAGTCCGCAACTTAGTTTCCAGCACTGGACAATATTGGATTACACTAGGGCTTATACCTCTGGGGAAACAACTCCAAGAGTGGTACATAAATAGACAAACATCAATTTGAGCTTTTGTAAGGAAGGAAAATAATCAAGTGTATGTATCTCTTGTTTCATGTTGGAATTTACCAAATATTAATTAAAACTACATCAAATTTTGTTGTTATGAAAATATAATAATTATTATCATACCTCAAAGATAGCAATATTATTTTATTGCATTTATTGTTGTTTTCCTTACATAAAGCTATCAATCCTCGTAAGATGGTCGTTATGATGATTCAAATAAATAAATAAAACTTGGGGTAGAGGTGTGTGATGAAGTAAACCTACGTGAAATTAATTCCAATATAAACATATATGGTCCTTGATAATCTCAATTCAATGCCTACAAGAAAAAATGGTTTCAGCGATCATTCGCTAAAAGTAAAAAAATGGTTGCTAAAACTTATAGTGACCAAAATAACGATGGTCGTAGGTGGTCACAATTGAGTAGCTACTAAAAGTGCTCAGTGACGAGTTATCAACTTAGACGTTGATAATACACGTTTAGCGACTATCTAATAATGGTTAGTCAAGATGGAAAAATCAACAACATACTTTTTACTCACTAATATAAAAGTTCGTGGTCACTATAACATTGATATGGTTTAGGCCTGTAAATGGGTAGGGTATCACCCTACCCATACTCATACCCTAAAATACCCAAAAGAATGAGACCCTAATCCTACCCTACCCTAAAATATCCAAAAAGATGAGATCATAATCCTACCCTATCCTATCTAACCCAAGACCCATTGGATCTAGTTTATTAGACTTATGTTTTCAATGTATATATTTATTTTCTCAATATACACTAAAAATATTATTTAGCATACGATAACAAAAAATAAATTTTTTATATTTAATTTAATTTAATCATTAAATTTAAATTATTTAATTTGAAACTTTTTACTAATTAAATTAAATGTTTTTATTGATATAATAGTTAAACTTTATTAATGTAATTAATAATTAAATTTTTTGCTAATTAAATTAATATAATTAAAAAAAGTTAATAAAAATAGTTTAAAAGCAAAAACTTTTTTCTATATTTAATTTTATAAAAATAGTTAATTTCTATATTAATAAACTTTATTCATTAACAAAATTAATTTTATTAACTGTTTTTATAAAAATTATTTATTCCACTATTTATTTTAATATTATTAATTTTATTAATTAAAAATATTCAACTATTGGTATTGCTATTCCAATTTTAAAAAAAAAATTGCTACTTTATATTTATTAACTTATTAATTTAGTTTAATTTTTAACAAAAAAATTATTTAACCGTTACTGTTCATTCACTATTTGGAATTTTTATATATAATAAATTTATCATTAATATAAATTTGATTTGGGTATAAACTATTTTTAGGTTCATAGATTAAATTTAAGTATAAAGTACTGGGTAATTTTTGAGTATGGGTATATGGGTAAGTATAGGTATGGGTAGGATATGGGTATTGACATTTTGGATTTGAATAGGATAACACCCTACCCATTTACAGGCCTAATAGGGTTGTTGTAAGTACGTATACAATGACTACATCTTTTGGTTGGTAAAAATTGATTCTTTAGCGACCAAATCATTGGTTGCAATGACTTTTAAATAGTTGTGATAGTTGTGTTATTTAACATGTTTTAGTGACCACATTGCGATGATATAAATAATTGCTAAATAGTATTTTTTAGCGACAACATAATTGGTTGTAATAACTTTAATATCATCGCAAGACTTATTGAATTTTTTATGATTTAGTAACCAAAAATGTAGCTAGTAGTCGCTAATATATTACTTTATAGAAACCAAATGCCGATTGGAGAAATAATTTCAATTGGTTGCCAATGTGTGTATTTTAGCAACCAAATAGTGCTTGAAATGATTGCAAATTGTACTTTTAAGCCAATAAATAATTGCCAAACAATTTGAGTTGGAATAGACTCAGGATATATATATATATATTTACTTAGAATAGGTTCAGGATATATTATAAACCAAAAGGAGAATTACAAGCCGAAATTGTTTGAGCACAATTAAATGAGAAAGTACTTACTTCCTTTACAATTATCAAAGTACAAAATAAAATAAAATAAAATAAAGAACAAGTGATAAAATCATCTGCCAAGCAATTAAAATCGTCTTCCAAACTATTTGAAATTGAGCCCAAGATTGTTGGGGCACAATCCATCACGGTATGAGGAGGCAAAAAGCTAAATTGTATGTTGCCTGGTTGAAGACCAAATTGACTGTCCCAAGATAAGTTTTGTGGCCCATCAATTGAATTCAGGCGCCTAAAGATAGCAGGGCCGAGTCACAGATTCCACAAAATTGCTCCAATTTTAGGCGCCTAAAAGTATCATTAAATCATACCAAGGTTCGATTCAGCTTTTCCCCAAATTTCATCATTTAACTTAGGTGCTCAACTAGGTGCAAGGATCAATTCCCAGCTCTAGCAAATAGCAAAAATCACAGAGAAAACAGGAGCAAGGATCGAGTTCACTTTGGAGCAAATTATCTACAAATAAAATACACATGAACGGCATCTCGATAGAATAAATCTAGCCTAAATCTAGGAGTCAAATTCTCAATTAAATAAATACAACATTCATTTGATGCCAACAAAAACCAATTGTAACCTACGAAATCCACAGCTTGCATCAAAAAAATAAGAATGATCCAACCCACAATACATCAAGATTCAATCCAGAAAAAGGACACTCTACCGCTGCAATTGTGATATAACATCAAACTAATCCAATATTCTGTCTAGAATTCCACCAAAATGGACTCCCAACACTAAGATTAAGAGCCTCCCAACTGGATATGAACCAAAGACTAGCAACCAAATGAAACTATCTTGGTACAGTACAACAGACTGTGCATCCACATAAACTCAAGAATAGAGTTTTAGCATTGCAACAATTGTCCTCAAAAAATCAGCAGCAACATCACATGCACAAAAGGCTCAATGGAGTTCTAAAATCACCCAAAATTCACTCAGTAGTAGATTAAAATTAATATGCAAGTTGGAAACTAAAGCAACCTAAAGCTGACTTAATCGATGAGACAAACTGTTCAAATAAAATTGACCATCTGCCCAACGAAATTTCAGCTAATATGAAGGAGCAATTCAGAAATACTCCAGTAAACAACACAAGCTGAGCAAAAGATTAGCTGAAGAACAGAACCAGCAATAAAGTAATACGAGTGTTGCAGCAAAATTATCCATGCAAAACCATCCCCTTATGTTGAATCCAATTCCATCCGTATCTAGGCTATTTTCAAATTAGCAATAGAAAGCAAATGCCAAGTATTGTGATCAACTTCTAAAAATTAGATCCAACAAAACATCCAAAATCTGAACCAAAATTCCAGTTGCATTTCCCAAACAACTTTCATCAGTCAAATTCAATCACAAAGATTGATGATAGCAGGACACAAGCATCAGAGCCTCATATTCAAAACAAAACATCCAACATAGGAACAACATAAGCAGGCCAAATTAGACTGTGTAGAAAAAAGAAACTGACAGCAAAACCAATGCAGCCAACTCAAACAACACAGCTAGCGTCGTTCAATGGAAACAGAAATGAACCAAGAGGCAAAACAAAGAAGCAGAAACTTGGTCAAGAGAATTAACCCAAAATAAGACTGAAATTCCATTAGCAACTCCAACAGAAAAAATAATAAACTGCAATTTCATAACATACAATCTGACACCAAAATCAGCAGTAGGAGGAACGCTGCCACTTACCTTTAAGTCTTTTAGATTTTCTCCTATTATGAGTTTCAATCTCTCTATGAGCCCATTCGTCCTTAGATTTAGCTCGAGGGATGTTGATAGCATCTTGGGCATCCAGAAACCAAAATGGGATTACAAGTGAAGAGTACTTGTGCTAAATAGAAATAAGGAAATACTTGTCTCCATTACAATATTTTGGGAATAAAGAAAAATTGCTAACTAATCTCCTATAGAGGAAAATAAGAAAAAAGACAAAAAAAGAAAACAGATTAAATTACATCATATTGCAACTCTCCTCAAGCACTTGCAAGAGACCCCCCAGAGACCAAGAACAAATCTCCATTCTTACAAACAAGCACTGTAAAGCAAGCATTATGTAGAAGCAAACAAAATCAAAGTCCTGAGCCACACAGTAAGCAAAGCAAGCAAATTGCATCACAGCAAGGCAACCAAATCCTGAAATTTCCAAGCCCATGGCACAATCAGGTTCCAAAATTACCAGATAGTAGAGTTTTAGTCTTATTAAAATTTACTGCCACCATTATATTTTGAATAATGAAAACGTAAGCCCACATTTCAAATCCCAATAATTCGACCAACTATTTGCACAAGAAATCATGTATTGTCCCTTGTATTATTCATATAAATACTATTGTGATTCTTAAAGACTTTATGAAAACACGTCATGCAACAAATGATAAAGAAAGTGATACCTTAGAGCAAGATTCAGTTCCCTATGCCATAGCTGAAATTGCTTGAACATATATTTTCAAATTTAGTACCATCAGAAAAAATGTCGCAATATATAGAATATTTATTGAGAATATAGAATATTCTTACCTGAGCACCTCCAACTTTAAGAACATGAGTAACGCTTGCTTTTTTAGCACAATAAAGAACCTCCTACAACAATCAATGGCAGGTGAGCCATGAAAATCAAAATTGTATTACGTCAAGATGAGAACATCTACCTTACAAATGCTATCATCTTGAGCTGGAGGAGTTGCAAGTACAATAGTTTAACATCCAGCAATATAGGCAAGCTAATGTGGAAAACAAATATCAATAAAGTAGATTGAAATCATAAACATGATATAATAAATCTAGAAAAAAAAATGGTAGAATTAATTCATTAAAGTAACCATACAACTGAAATGAACTACAAGGAGTCAAAATGGCAGTAGTAACTAGAGGACAACAACTGTTGCGAAGTTTACAATGAGATAGGGTTATTTTAGTTAATCAATTTACAATGAGAGCCCATAGAAACCTAACATGGTTAATGGGGAAAGTAACTATTCATACCTGATAACTCACTATTCCAAGTCACTATCCACATAAGCTTGAGATATCGATTCATCATTGGTACTCCAATATTCAGATAAGGTGTCATCTTCTTTGTCATTTTTATCATTATTAGCATATAGGTTGATTATATTTTTAGCAATTTCAATTTCGAGCAGAGCTTCATCACTGCGGACTACTGGTCTGACCTCATGTGCATTATCTTGAACTTGAACATGAGTACAATTTTCTTGTTGATATGAATCATTTATATCAGGTTCATTTTCATTAGTAAATTGAAGAAAAGATGGGTCAAACAGATGTCGATGGTGTGCACTTTGAACCACTTTCCAGTGCCCACCTAGTTTTGTGTCGTTAACATAGAAAACCTGAGTTACTTGATTTGCTAACATATAAGGTTCACTTTCGTACCACAATTTGCCCACATTTATGCTAGTGAAGTCACCATCTATCCTCACTGGTTTATGTCGATCTAAATCAAATCATTTACACTGAAATAATACACACCGGAAGCTAAAGGAATAACTCAACTCAATCACATCTTCTAGGACTCCATAAAACTTGATCATTTTTCCCTTATGTAAGGATTCTACACACACTCCGCTATTTTGTGTCACTCGTCGACTATTTCTTTTTCTAGTTAGATACTTCACTCCTTCTACTATGCACCCACTACATTTACTAATACAATAATCAGGACCCATTGCAAGTGCAAGAAGTTCATCAGAAGCTTCGAGGGAGTTCAGATGTCGAAGTTCTTTGATATAATATTTACAGAATAATGTAAGTTCGGACTCATATACAATAAAGAAATAATCTCCAATGAACCCAAACTAAATGTAAATGCAAGATCTTACTCGACTATCAAACCATGAAGCTAATTGTATCTTTTGCCTTGCCTCCCAACCAATAGGATTTTCTCACTTAAGTTTTTCTTCTTGCTCCCTCAACAACAACAATAATATAAATTAGTAATATAATATTAAATATGCTTTTATTTAAGGAAAAAAAACTATAGTTAACTAAAATATAGTTCTATCTCCATACAATTGCTCAGAACAAACCAATGTAATGCATTATGTTAGTAATACAAAATCTGTTTCTCCAAAGGTTCGCATTTTACTTTTGAAAATAAAGAATGTGGACTTTGGATGTTCCTCATCATCTTGATTTCTTTCATCTATATTATATTTCGTCTCAATTCCATGAAGATATAATGAACAAGAACTCAAACATTTTTTTACAATATAGGCCCATGCGATTGAACCTTTGAGACGAGCTCTATTTCGAACCATTCCTTTTAGACTATTGAGATACCTATACTTACGTTAGAAAAAGAAATGTATATAAAACAAACATGTTACTTATAGTACACAAATAGGCTACCAAATAAGAATCTTAAGTTTAGAATAAAAAATTTAAAAAATTAAAATAAACATAAAGTTTTACCTCTCAATAGGGTACATCCATCTATATTGAGCAGGTCCACCAAGCTTGGCTTCTTGTGCTAAATGAATTGCTAGATGAACCATGACATCAAAGAAAACAGGTGGAAAGATCATCTCTAAATTGCACAATATTATGGGAATCTTTTTTTCCAAACCATCAAGGACATCCAAATTAAGTGTCCTAGAACATGTCTAAAGAAACTTGCCAACTCAGTGATGACATCAAGAACATCTTTATGTAGGTAGCCGGGCATTCCTACAGGAAGCAAATGTTGCAATAAAACATGGCAATCATAACTTTTTAACCCTGTTATCTTACCATTATTGATATGCACACATCTAGATATATTAGCAGCATATCCATTAAGAAATTTTATTGATCTCAGGAATTCACAGAAACCTTTTCTCTCCTTTTGCAATAAGGTATAAAGTGCGCGCGGCTTCAAACACTTGACTTTACCTTTTTTGCTTACTTTCACACCTTTTGCCACTTTGAAGTGTAACTCACGCCTTATACCCATATCCTTTAAATCCAAACTAGCCTTTTCAGTGTCCTTCGATTTGCCATCAATGTCTATTATAGTTCCAATCACATTATCGCATATATTCTTTTCAACATGCATCACATCAAGATTATGCCATAATTTGAGTTTTGACCAGTATAGCAACTCAAAGAATATGCTCTTTTTGGTCCAACATGATTGATGAGAAGGATGCTTACACTTTTTGTCTTTAGAAAGCTTGCCTAGCACAACGTGTTCTACTTCTTTTAGTTGGATTAGAATCTAATCATTAAAAAGTTCCATCGGCTTAGACTGAAGTTCCGTTTCACCATTAAATCTAAGACTTTTTCGATAAGAATGATAACATGGCAAATATTGTCCGTGATCAACATAACCAATTTTGCTTCTCAGTCTCTGTGAAGGAGTATTGAAGCTCTATCTCGGACAAGCACAATATCCCTTTGTTTGATGACCAGAAATATCACCATATATAGGGAGATCATTTATTGTCCATATAAGTACTGCATGTAGACGAAAAAAAATTTCTCCAATTTTTGCATCTCGTGTCCTCACACCAAATTCCCATAATTCCTTTAGCTCATCTATTAAAGGTCTAAGATAAACATCAATGTCTTTTCTAGGAGATTGAGGGCTAGGAATTAAAAAGGACATCATCAAAAAAGGTTCTTTCATGCATTGCTAACGCGGTAAGTTATATGTAAACACTGACGGTTCTTTCAAGCTTAACACCGATGGATCTTCTCAAAATAACCCTGGGACCACAGGTGTAGTAGGTATTCTTAGAGATAGTAATTGCAAAGTTATCTTTGGGCTTGTTTGTTTGAGATTTGCCAAAATATTTTCCAACTCTCAAAATACAAACAAACATCCCATCACATTCTCCAGTCCCACTATCCAAAATATACCCAAAAAGGCCCAAAATACCTTCCCAATTCATTTTTTACTCATTTCCCAATATTTAACTCTATCATTTTTTGTCTCCCCTACCTAATCTATATATACACGTACACAAATAATTTTAAAATATCAATTTCACCCTATCTACCCAACATAAAAGTAATTAATGTGACATCTTGTCTCCTCCCAAAACACAAACAAACAACCATCACATTCCCCAATCAAACTTCCCACAAACTATTTTGGCAAAAAGCCCCAAATTATAAACAAACAAAGCATTTCCCTTTACTCAACCTCTTGGACAAGTTTTAAACGTTTATGTGGAACTAGCTGCTATTTTCAGAGGGTTGGAGATTTGTCATGAAAAGGATATCCACAATGTCATTGTGGAATCAGATGCTCAGGTTGCCATCCATTTTATTGCCAACAATCCCCCTCATCATCAGAGTCTAGCCTATACCCTCGGAAGAATCAGAAATTTAATCCAAGTCATGAATGTTTCTTTTAATCACATATACAGAGAGGGGAACAATGCAACAGATTTATTGGCTAAACAGGCTTTTGAGTCCCTCCAAAGTCCTATCATTGATGAAAATCAACTCCCAAAAAAGGTACTTGCTTTCCTTAAGATGGATGAACTGCAATTCCCCAATTTTAGATTCAAATAACCTCATTGACCACTCCCGTTTCAATGGAAGTACCTCTTGAATTGTTTCACCTATTGTGGTTTGTGCTTCTATTACATACTGGACATCTTGATTATATTTATAGCAACATAAGGGCATCAGTTTTTACATATTAGGACAGAAAATTATTGAAAGTCTTGGATAGAATTTTGGCCTCGATTTTTTTAGAACTATTTCGCTGTTGATTATGAATTTGCTGCCATGTTGATTCTCCGATGGGATGGGTTTCCTTTTGTCTGTTGCTTGGGAATTTTGATTCACAATGGTTGCCTAAAATACATGGTATACAGCCTTTTGAAGTTATTGGACCCGATAGTCGTTGCATTGAAGTTGTTTCGACAGCTTTTTAAGATTATTTTGATGATTCTTCACATTTCCCTAGATGCTTTCATTGACTTTAATTGCCCTAATCAGCTTGGTTGTTCTTTTGGGAATCTACTTTGGGGGCCACTTTCCATTTTGTCAATTTCAGTGGAAACTTTGGATGGTCATTTTATTAGTGGCAGTTTTCACCGCACGGTCTTAGCCCCTCAAGGGATTAATATTTTTGTCAATATGCACATTTGTTGTATAGATTTCTACATTTGGTTGGCATTGTTGTGGGCCCAACCTCCAATTTGGCTAGTGTGCTTTTTTATTGTAATTAGTTGCCTACTTTAGTTTTTTTTTGTCTTGCTATTTTTTGAGATGTAAGGGAATGTGTTCTTCCCTTTTAATTATTTCACAAACTTTTAAACTCTGTAATTATTTCGCTCTTCTAATATATCTCGAAACCATTCCAAGTTATATGTCACTAAAATCACAGGCCATATACTATAAGAATTATTCATGTTACCAAAAGGATTAAATCTATTAGTAGCTAATCCAAGACGAATGCTTTGAGGGTCTTGGGTAAACGAAGGTATTGCTTATCAAGATCTTTCCAAGCTTAAGAATCCGCAGGATGGATCATTGTTTCAGTATCCTCAACTTTTCCATCCTTATGCCATCTCATATTAGAGGTTGTCTTTCTTGACATATACAACTGTTGTAACCTTAGCTTTAGCGAAAAATATTGCAAAATTTTGTGAGGAATTTGTTTTCCTTTACCATCATTTACCTTCCATCTAGATTCTTTGCATATCGGGCAACTTGTGAAGCTCTTATATTCTTTCCAAAAGAGAATGCAATCATTCTTACATGGATGGATAAGGTCATATCCCAAACCAATACCTTTTAATACCTTCCTTGCCTCATAAAATGAGGGAGGAATAATATCTTCACATAAGCACGACATATAACAAGTGGGTTTTCACACTTCAACCATTTCTGATTCTGGTTCTCTTCTCTTCTAGAAGATGTTCCCTCTAGTAAGCGTTTCTCTCTACAAGAAGAAGGTAAGCAACTAATTTTGGACTTTGTTTTTACAAGTGTGTATGTTTGGGGTGGTGCCCAGAAGCAAAATTGAATTGAAGCTTGTTTTTCCTATTAGAATAGACAAGAGTTAACCAGGAAGCAAGATTGAATTGGAAACTTGTTTTCTTGATCAAGAAATAGACAAGAATTAACTAAGAAGGAATATTGAAAGTAAGACATTTTTTCTTGTTTAGAAAAAAAAACACAAAAAAGAATTAACCAAGAAGCACGATAAAATGAAAGAGGTAATAAAGATCTGTACTAATATCTTGAAAATCTCTTGTTTAGTTTTTTACAGTAATGAAAGAGACTTACAGGAATTCATGATAAGTAATTTTTTTGGGCTTCAGATCGAGAACTAATTGGGTATTATTGAGTTGAGTTATTGGCTTATTGATGAATATACATGCATCAGCTTGCCTACGCGGTGAACTGAGAATGATAGCATCAACAATTACATCGTTTTAGTTCACTAGCCTAACATGGCATTCGTCATCTTGCTTAGTTTACTTGTATTTATGTTTTGTCTGAATGGGAAATGAAGAAAGTAAAACAATGTCTTTATTCATACTAGTTTGATGAGTTTATGCTTGAAACTTAACATAACTAGAGCGTTTCTCTTCTCTTTTCTTCCAGACAACGTTTCCTCTAGTAAGCATTTCTCTCCACTGTCTTCATAGTAGAAATTGTGAAACAAAGCCTATCTTTTTCATTTTCTATTTTATTTTGCTTGTTACTCTTTGTATTTTTGGTAAAACTGATCTTAAATGGGAAGAATTCTATTATGGAATTACAGGAATTTGGTGTGAGGACCCTCTTGTTTACTTTCTATTTCTTTTCTTTTTTTTTTTTTGTGACTTTTGATTGGTTTATTGATGCTCTTTTATAGTGGCTTGTTTATTTACTCAAATGTTATCAAAATATACTAGTTTCATTTCATCTTAAATTTTAGACTACTAAATAATCGAATTATATCAGCTTGGATATCTATTTTATTGATTTTGAATATATGTTTCTATTTGAACTACTATGGCAGATAATGAGTACCACTTTTAAGCATGGACTGGAGTTGTCAAGAGCAATGGCAATTGCTAATAAGATGAACATTTTAAAGCACAAATTGGAGTTGTCTAACGCCCGAGTAGCAACAAATGACATGGTTAATGATTCAATTGAGGATCAATTTCCTCAAAGCTTGGGTAATAATACGTGCATTTTACATTTTATTTTAATTGCATTTGGATGTATATTAGTGTTTGCATTTCTTTAGGTTTTGGGTATTGTTTATTTTTTAAATATGTAGATGCTCTTATGTCCTGCAAGTTTTTAAACTTCTACCATTTCTCATTCTTAATGACAATACAGACACTCTCTTGTTTAACATCTATATTCATGTTCATTTGCGTTGCTTCTTTTACTTATCAATCAAAGAGTGTTATTACATGAGACAATATTCTTATAGATTAATAGTTTTATGATAGTTTTATATATCCAGTCTTTTATGCAAATTCTTAAAGTTTTTAAATTCCAGTTTTCTATGCGAGCTTGTTCTAACAGGGCTTTTATGGTGGCATACATCCCAATTTAAGTGTATTTGACTTTCTTATAGTTTCAAGTAGAAAGAAAAAGAGTGGCTATTCCTGCAACAAAATTTTTTAGCAATTCAAACACTCCAAGTTCCATAAGTAGACGATCACCAATTCGTGATAATATTATAGGGGCATGCAGTCTATCTTCTACATCATTAATGTTTTCAAGTTTATAATTATATTACATGCTAGTAAAAATAATTATTTCTTTATTTTGCAGCTAGAGTGCCTAAGGAAGAGTCTCAAGTGCAACATATGCCCAATATACCAAATGAAAATATCAGAACTGATATTAGAGGTAATATTAAGTAAAACCATCTTAATTTGATTTACTATTGTATACTTATTGAATGATATGCTTTGTAGAATCAATAGAGGAGATGATTGGTAAAACAAATGATGGTACTAAGGGTAATATCTTAGTACTTATTTCTTTAAATTTTATTTTTTTCATGTCGTTAGAAACAATAGATGATTTAACTTTACTTTTTGATTAACTAAGGATTTGTGGAAGAAAAACAAGGTCGGGGTCTTACTAGAAGGTTAAACACACAAAAGTACACACGAAAATATGGGGAGAAACCAAAAATTATTGTTCCAAAGGGGATTAACAAGCTTGTTGGGGAGCATAGTTCAAAACATACAACTCAAATGGGTGTTTTGATTAGGCTTGAAGCTCCAATGCAAGTTGAGGGCTGGGCTAGGATTCCAGATGAAAAAAGGGAAGTTCTCTTTAGAAAATTGGTTGTAAGTATTATTGTTATTTTTTATTTGCTTTGACTTTTCCTATTTTCCAATAGTTTAATGATATAAGCAATATTTGACAAGAGGATTTTAATACTTTTAATTTCAAAGAATAAGCTCAATTATGAAGTGGAGAAGCCTTATGTTGTTCATTGCATTTGGAAGTCATTCGCCAAATAGTACTCCAATTTTCGTTCAAATGCCCACAAGTATTACTTAAGAATGAAAGTTGAAGGTAGTGTGGCATTAGCTAGACAAAGTATCTATGAAAAGCTTGCAAACCATCGTGATGATTGGCTTTGGTTTTGTGAATTTTGGGAGACAAAAAGACTTTTGGTAAATACTATCGAATTATGTGATTTTGATAGTCCTACTAAAATATTGGAGGAGCTAGTCATCCTATTAATAATTTTTATTTGTTAATATTTATAGAAAATCTCAGAGACCCAATCCAAGAATATGGCAAAATTGAAGCACAAGCATAAATTGGGAACTAATCTTGTGCGGCACATCAATATGATAATGTTAGTTATTTTTGTTCATTAATTGAAAATATATATTTTATTTAAGTACAATCATACATTGACATTTTGCTTGGTGTCAATATAATATCGATGATATTGATATGTATGAAGTTGAATTTCACAATGGTAAAAATGGATGGCCTGATGAAGTGGTCGAAGCTAAATATGTAAATTGATTTAGAGTCTTACTTTATTGTTTAGTCTATATTTCCTCCTTTTACTTTATATGGTGAGAGTATGTGAAATTTGAAATGATTATAAAGCCTCATATTTACATAATAGGTTCAAATGAAAGAATTGCGAAAACAACAACAAAATCTGCCAGGTGGTGCTGTATATATAAGTGCAGAAGAAATTTGCATTAATGTCCTTGGAGAAAATTCTTCATATGCCAAATTAAAGGTCTTAATCCCAAAAAGCAAAGTCATAATGTTGCATCCACTCTTGAAGCATCTATCAGTCGAGCACGATTAGAGGAAGAGTTGGCAACTACACAAGCAACATTGAAAAGTAAAAAAGTCGAGTTAGCCCTTCAAAAGACCACAGTAGAAGCCGTGGTGAAATGCATTGAGAAGATAACTGGCAAAAGCTTTTCTAAAATCATTATTCCATCAAATTGGTAAGTGGAGTTTATATATAAATTTAGCTTCATAGTTAACTCATCAAACTATGATTATTTTCCATTAATATTAGGTCAAACCTCCTCTCAGCATTTTTTATGAAAAAATTTTAGCTCATTGTGCATATTATTTTATAGAAGATGGTTCTTAAAATTACTCCAACTATAATTTTATTAATATAATAATATATAATTAATTTCTTACATTTATTTAAACAATTTCTTCTCTCCTTTGTGATGCAAATGCAACAATGATATATCTGTTGTTTGAAGTTTAAATTTCACCTCTTTTTGCCAGGCAGTGAATACCCCTCTGGCAGTACTAGATGGAGAGTGAATAAGAGATTATGTAGCATCAGTTTAATTTTTAAATTGCCTTTTAGATGATATAAGTTGGGCAGAGTTGTGGTGTTGCATCAGTTTAATTTTTATTGTGTTCCAGGGCTTACTTGCATTCTGTGATAATTTGGGAATTTTGCCACTATGCAGATGATTTTCTTGTTATGTCAAAGCATCATATATTTTGGTTGGCTTTTTATTCTCTAAATAATAATAGTTAAGCTTCTTGAAGTTGGTGGATTTTGTTGCTACAATTCGTGGGATTGAATGGTGAATTGTTGTTTTAATTTGCTTTGGAAGTTGTTCTGCTCGTTTGAATTTTGTGTTGTTGGAGTGGTCTTTTTGTTGGAAATATGCAAGTAACTATTGGCTTGCTGTTATTGTTGGTTTTAGTCAATTTTGAGGATGCTTTAGAACTTTCCTGATGTGGCAATATGTTCCGTAATTTAACTAGTGACCTCCTATGTTTTGGAATTCAGTTGGTTCAGAATTGGTGAACATGTTGTACAACTCTAAAACATGTTCTAAATGGTGATTTTATTTTGTCAAGATTTCTGGTCTGATCTTTTGGGATTTCAGCAGGCCTTGATTCAGATCTTTTAGTTCTAGTATGTTCTATCATGATTGCTTCATCCTTTTATGCCATTCTTCACAGAAGAATTGTGGCAGCGTCTTCCTTCTAAAAAAGATTCTATGAGGAAAGAATCGATTATTGTATCTGAATATGCATCAACTGTAGAGGTAACATCTATACCATATCTTTTTGCAGGATTAATTCAAAGTTAATAACTATAATTTACAGCCATATTTTTGTATGTAACCTAACATCAGTGCCAATTTTCTATCTTCCTAGATTCTATAGTTGCCCTGATATTGTAGCATATAGTTTAGATAATGAAGTCAGAAAAATTTAGTTGGGATGGTAGCTAGTAAAGTCACTTCTTCATTATAGATGTTGGGTACCATTTGCTAGTAAGTTTGTAGTTTCTAATACTAATTATTAGTACTGACCTCTGGCTATGACTATTACCACCACCATGAAGACACCATTACTAGGGGGGATTAGTCAATGTTAATTGAAACATGGGTGTCAATTCGTCCTATTCCTGGATTGCATTATTTGTTGTGGAGTGCTTAGCATTGTTAACCTAATGAGATAAGGCCATGAATTTAGCTACCAGCTAGAAGCAAGCTGCTATGCATTTTGGAAGTAGGTTGGCCTTTAAAGATCCAAATAAGAATTCATGTTTACTTGAGATCTTGTGCAGCTTTGAATAGTATGATTTCAAATGGCTTAAAATAGGAATTTTAAAATTGTGCATGTCTTTATTGGTGGTATTACTCTAGGGAATTAAGGTCTGCTTCAGTAACTATTAGCTTAGCTTATATTCTTCCCCCACATAGCTACATTCTTATCCGATATTCTCCTCCTAATCTGGATGAAGATTTGGGCTTTAATCCTTTCTCATACTTATCAATTGAGGACATCTTTCAGGATGCCCAAGATGCAATTAACTTCCCTAGAGCTGACTCTGATGATGAATGGGCTCTTAGGGAAATTGAATCTCCTAGTAGGAGAAAATCTAAAAGAACCAGAGGCAGGGGAATGTGTTTCTCTTGTCGTTGACTCTTTATGGAAGACTTTGTGATAGTTCAGAATGTGTCAATTGAATTTTAGATACTCACTAAAGTTTGAGCTTTAGAAATTTGGATCTGAATCTCTCTTGCTATTGTTTCAATTCAATTGCTTACTGATGTTGCCCTTGTTCAGATTCTGGTTCTAGCTATGCTAGAGTTTTTTTGTAGACTTAATTGTTGAATTTTGCTGAATTCAATCATGGTTTTGTTGCTAATGTTTGTCTTATTTAATTTTGTATAATGGTTGGGAGGAAAGCTTGCTATTTGTTCTAGATTTGGCTTGTTCAGTACAATGCTAGTTAGCTTGCTCCAATTTTGAATTCTCGATGGTAGTTTTAAGGAGTGATACCTTAGAATCATCTGGTTTGGTTTTGGAATTTAGAACTGCCATGTGGTTGATAAGATATTATTTGCTCAGTCTGTGAGCAACATTGAATTTCAGATTTTTTACTAAGGTTCTTGGCATGCTATTGCTTCAAAAGTTTTATGTGTTTCTGTCATCGAGTCAAGTGATTTATGAATTTGCTATTGAATGGGTTTCAGTGGCTCAGAATCCGGTTGATGATGGATGAATGGTTTTTGCAACTGAATTGGTTGGAGTTGCTTTTGATTTTGCTGCTGAATTGAACTGCTGTTAGTTGAACTTCAAAACATAATTTTTTGTTCCAGTACAAATTCTGTCTTACTGTATGAATTGTGTTGGCTGCTACAGACATTTAGGTGTTGATTACTTATTGCCTAGCATTTGCTTGTTGTGGCCTTTATGGGGAGCAGGGCTTTTTGCTTTAACCAATGATAATTTTGGTTTAATGTTGAATCGATCCTGGGCAACTGGAAATCGCTACTTCCTTTTAGTTGTTCATATTACTAGATTGCCAGTTCGAACTTGGGTCTTCTGAGAAGTGACTCTTTCTGCTGTTTAGGAATCTTTCAATTTTTTATCCTAAGGGAATTTGAACCCTGTTAAATTGAGGAATCGAAATCAGCCCTTTCTTGGACTTGGTAGTGCTCTTCAATTTTATGTTGGTAGCGTTGACTTTGGTCTTTCCACTTTGACTTTGCTCAGTTGTTTTTATTTCATTTTAATTTACCTAAACTATGGAAATATTATAAGGGAAATTAGTGCCTTCATTTTAATTTTACTCAAATTCGACTTGTAATTTGTCATTTTTTATAAGAATTTATTTTCTGAAAATGTATACTTTTGTTTCAATCTCTTGATTTTTGTTTAGGAGTTTTACTTTAACACACAATTTGAAGTAAAGTATTATTTAATCATTTAATAAATCATTTTTTTGTATACTTAAATTAATTTTTTAAGCAAAATTTACCTCAAAATCAGTTTGCTCTTTAAACTCAATTTAAAGGTTTTTTTTCTTTTTTGGGGGGGGTGGGGGGTGGGGTGCAGGGATATTTTTCAAGAACTAATTAGAAATAAAGCCCATTGAATTGATATGGGTACCTTTTTAGCGACCAAATAAAATTGCTTGTTGTAAATATTTTTCTTAGTGACCATAAAATGTTGGTTGCTATAAGTTTAGCTTTAGCAACCAAAATAACTAGTTGTTAATCATTGGATTAAAAAACTTACAGTAACCATTCAATATTTTATTGTTAAATTGGTCGCATTTAATGTTCATATTCAACAACCACAAAAATTCTTACTAAAAATCACAATTTTAATCGCTATACCACTAGCTAAGGTTAGTCAAATTATAGCAATCATTTATTACTAAAAAATATTGGTTGTTCGCAAAAGTATTTATATAATTTGATTTCAGCAACCAAATTACTTTTGGCTGCTAAAACTATATATTTAGCAACTATTTTATCATGGTCACTAAAACCATTTTTTCTTGTAGTGATGGGACCGTCAAATTGATTTGTAATTAAATTATCCGCCAATTTATCAAATAAATAAAGTAGCCACCAGCTACATATGTAAATTTATAGTTTCAGAAAAAAAATAAGTAAAAAGATAAATAATAAAATAAATACACACGTATAATTGGTTGAAATCAGTTAAATCAGGTTCGGATTAATTCCAAAATAGTATACTCAAATTATAAGAAACTCTATAGCCGTCACAATAGCTGAATTTGTACCCTTCAATTTTATATTTGTTTGAGTAAGTAATTAAATTGTGAATTTGATCCAAGTAATAAAGGCTCAAGTTTCTTTTGGGTCCCAACTTCAATAAGATCCCCATACTTAGTTAGCCCACAATGCTTCAAAAAGAATTCTTATGGTTAGAAAGATAATTCTAAACTAATAATTAAAATAAGTATTTAATGTATAAAAGGAAAAAGAAACCATGGTTTTTAATACTATATAATGTTAATTTGAGATCAATCTTATCCTACAATTACTAAAAAAGGTATGATATTAGTAACAAATTAAAAAAATGATTGATAATATATAAATTGTCATCAATATATATATATATGTATATATTAAGTAATAGCAATAATTTTTATTTTATTACTATCAATATTTTTTAAGTGATAATATTATTGTTTTATCACATTATGGCTTAATATTAATATAAACATATGTTTTAAATTGTTATCATTGATAATTGGTAGCATACTTATAATGATAACTTAGTATATCTAATTAGTGGCATACGTATAATGATAAAAAATTGATAATTTTTGTACATCTAATATTGACTTCATATACATTTAATGTTAAAATACTCCAAAACTAATATTTTCTAACACGTGGATTAATCTAAATATTGAAGTATATCTCATTATGGATAAACTTGAAATCAAGTATTGCGCCTTTATTTTGCTTAGTGATTTGCTTTCCAATCAATATGCTGCTAGCAAAATTGTTAACATGATATTCATTGTTTGAGGTGGAAGGCATTGGGTTAAAATATGATGGTGATGATCTCCATAATATATAACCAAATAGTATATAGTTGATAGTGCACACGATTAAGTTTCACAAGACAAACAAAAATATGTAATTTGAACAAGAGAATATTCTTTTAAGAATTTTTAGAGTTGTCTTGATTGATTTAAAGTTAATTTAGTTTGATTTGAGTTTGACACTTGAAAAGCACAATAAATGGCTAAAATCATTTGATGAATTGATTCCAACAACGTCTTCTGATTATTTATATCAATTCTAATGAGTGATTCGGTGGTAAACTTTTCATATTTGCAAACAGATCGACTGTGAGTTTGAGTGCCATAATAGGTAATTGGAGAATAACAATTATTCCCTATACAAGAAAAAATAAAACAAAAAAAAAAAAGTATTAGATAATAAGTGGAGCTAGTTACTTTGGGAAAGTCAAATTTTTATTTAGAAGCAATAGTATTTCTAAATTTAAATTTGGATTATGTAATCAAAATTACATATTGCAGAAGTGTTTAGAGGTTGAGTCATCCATGTTATCTCAACTAAGGTTTATATTGATTTATGGGTCAGAATTGAATCAAAACTCAAGGTAGACGTTATATTAATATTTTATTTTGAAGGTAATATGCTATTTTTTTATTATTATTTCAACGACTCATGTATGTCATTAAATGCGATATGCATAAATCTCAATATACAATTAAAGAACTAATTTTTATATTGTCACTACGAATAATCAACGATGACATGTGTATAATGACAATAAAATTATCATTTATAACAAAATCTTTGTTGTTGTTACATTTCAATAATGAAAATTAAGTATGATTTTTATCATTATTAAACTTATAAAAATCATTATGTTAGCAAAAAATTATTTTCATTCAACTTATATATAAATATATATGTATATACTAGAAAGGGGTGCACCGCGCTATGCTCGTGTGTAACACTCTGGATTTTGAGAACCTAAAATAAAATAAAATATGAAATCGATAAGTTTGGCCAGATTAAGTTTGGGTTAGATTTAATTAGAATCTAGAAATAAATATTTACAATCAAGGGATTAAATCATAAATGAAGAAATGACTTGATTACTTAAAATTATAAAATTTAGGAGGTTAATGTGAGTGAATTAAAAGTTTGAGGATTTCAAAATAATTAAATTTGGATCCAATTACCCAGAAATAGAAATGTTAGGGGTCGATGTGTAAGAATCAAAAGTTGAAGAGTCTAATTGAAACTTAGTGGCCAAAGTGAAAGGTGGTCAGAAGTTCAAGGGTGTAATTGAAGTCAGTCAGAAGTTTTGGGGGTCAAATTGAATAAGTCGAAAATATTTTGTATATATAGAAAGAAGGACAAAATTTAATTAAATTTCCAAAATTGACCCCACACAATGGTTAGCTCTCTCTCGTCAAGGTGAACAAAATCATACCAAGATTGACCCAAAACCACCAAACAAATTGCCGAAAATTGAAGACCGACACAAACAGGCAGTAGGTTTGGCAGTTCTTCGGTATACATCGGTGGATTTCAGGTGGGCTTGGGTGGGTTTTGGTCACGAGCTCATGGGTAAGGAAATGGTGGTGTCAATTTAAGATTTCAATCGGTAGCGATGGAGGAATTGAGGTGGTGGCACAATGGTGGGGAGTTAGGGTTCCTGTGGTGGTTGGCGGCCAAATTGGCTGGTGAGATAGTGCTAAATCGCTTAATTGATTGAGGGTTCTTACGGGCTCGATAGGGCACATCTTTTGGTCAGGTTGGCTCGCACATAGGCGACAGCAGCCAATGGCGATGCTCCGACAACTGATGAACAGTGGATAGGGAATCGCGATGCGAACTTGTCTGGACTATTCCCCACTTGAGATTGGATCTCGATTCGATCCAATTGGGTAGATTTTATATTGAATATAAATTCGATTGATTTTTACAATTCTAATTCAATGTTTATCAAATTAGGATTATAGAAATTTAATGTCGCCCGAGACGATGATTGACTTGTAAATATTGAACAAAATTTATTATAATTCTAAGTTTAGTAAATTAAGAAAGATTGATTTAAAATTATATTCATAGACTCGACAATATAGTATGCTATGAACAAAATATAGTTAAGCTTAATTTAAAGATTAAGTTATATAAATGTTAGAACAAAAATGAATTATCCAACCTGGATCAGATAGACTAATAAAATCCAACTAATTTAGGAACCCGAACTCCCATCACGTACTGTAAAATAAGTGAAGTGATAGATAGAGCTTGTTGGAGATAGCCCCTCAAGAATTACTACATTTAAACGTCTTAAGTATTCAAATATAAAATCAAGATTACTGGGGTTGTGTCAGAATAACTTTATGTTTGATAAAGATGTTAACTATATTTATACTTAAGATTAAGAGGATTGATAGGATGATAACTCGGGTTATCTTATAATAGTTATCGATTTGATTAGGAAACCAGGATCTGAGCGACCATACAACTAGGAATTCTTCTGCATTTGCCAGGTGAGTTTATACTCGATAGTATGAGATTTCTTTGCTAGGAAAAGAACATATATACTTGTTAATATGTCCTTGTCGCTTAATCCTTTTCAATAGACATGTTGTGAAATTCACCACACATCGCCCCTTACACTAATAACTATTTCTATTTTATTATAATTTATGTTATTTTACTTGAAATTTGGCGGTTGTGTGTGAAAATTACAAAGTGAATTTTGAAAGATATTTTTTTCTATCATCGCCATATCTATCTTAGAATGAGCCTGGTGTTTAATTATTAATTACTTGTTTATCATGGCGAATTAACGTGTTAATTAAAATGTTGTTGGACAAGTTACATGATATACATGAATATAATTAATATATTTGGGGGTGGGCCTTGGGATTGATTTCGAAAGACGACCAGGCGGAATGGACCAATGGTGACTGTTCTTTCAGCTGATACCCGTACAAGCTGTACATATAATCCTACTCATAGCAAGCTGGAGGTAGCGGTCTATAAGCGGGTTCAGGCATGTGGCTAGCCATGCTTAGTGATTTTGGTGGCTAAGCCAATCGCTTGGAAGTTGGAGGAATAATAATTTTCGTATTTTCGAAAGTGGAGTGACAAGGTAGGGAACCACCAACAGCAAAATTGTGGAGGTAATTGATATGTCTAATGCTTATGTTTTGAAACTTGAATATTTGACAAAAATCCTGTGGTTATTCCAATGACATGTCAACCCCTTTGGGGTCATAATTAAGATTTAAACCTCTATGAGAGACAGTGAATTTTGTGAAGTCTCATCACTAGCATGGGATAATAGTGAAATGGATCACCTAAAATTTTGACTAAAATCTTCTTTCACAACTTTTGGAAAATTTAATGCTTATACTTGTTTCTTATATAGTATCTGGGAAATTATCACTCTGTTATCATTGCTAAACTATCTCACTAAGTCATTTAGACTTACGTTGTTTTATTATTATCTTCTGCTCTTTACCCCAGACAAGAACGAGTGACGAAGATAGACTAACCCACGAGACTCATGAGTAATGAAGGTGGTAAAATTACTAGGTGTGATTCATGTTATTTTGGTTCTAAGTTGGGCATCTGATGAATATAGTTTGTGGAAATTAAATGCTTTGAATTTTGATAAATGTATTTTTTGTTATCCAGATGACTTGTGGTATAGAATGAGTAGCACCTTCGTGGATTAATATATTTATATAATTTTTTCTATTTATATATTTTTTATTAAATTAGATTTATTTTGCTATACACCAATTTATTAAAAGATTTAAGTTGTAAGCAACTGTTAAAATGGGGTGAGAGGTAAAAATTCAAGAAGGAAAAAAGGTTATGATAATATTTGAAAACAAAAAGAATTAATCTTAAGTTGATTTTAAGTTTCATCCACATATATACAAAGGAAAAAAAAAATTAGAATGCAAGTTACAAAAATTGCCCCCCAAACTAAACTCAAATCTAAACTGTTAGGAAGATATTATTCTTCTAAATAAGTATCACTCACTATGGGGAAAGAAGCAAAACCGCTTCATAATCTGAAAAGATTTTATTTCTCATTACAAAAATACAAATTGAAGTATTTCATTCAAGTCCAAAAAGATATACATAATACACAATCATGCACATATATAAATAAAAGAGTTAATGTTTTTCTGCATCAAACCTTAATAAACTAAACTAAATAAATGAAAGTAGCAAAGCATCTCTCCAAAATAATCATAAGAAAAGAGCCAATGAAGTATTTCCTTCGCAGTTGCAATGTATGAACATCAAACAAATTAATACATTTTTGCATTCAAGTCTAAAAAGATATACATAGTATACATTCACCAAATCAAAAAGATATAAACATCAAGTTAATTTGCATTTCAAAAAAGCCGCATTTTCTTTTTAAGAAAATACATCAAGTTAAATTGACAACAAGCAAATCTCCCTATTGTAGAAGCTAAAATGTCTGGGCTCAACTTCTCATTCCAGCAACAATTTTCAACGAAAAAGGAAAAGAAAAAGAAGCCAAAATGTCTACATTCGATTCCTCATTCTAGCAAATTTTTTTAGTGATTTTCAAGCTAAAATAACAGTCTTTAAAATGCCCAAGGTTTGATTCAACTTTCCAGCAAAAAATTTCAATATTATCAAGTGAACAACAACCTCCAAAATAACCAGATTCAATCCACCATTCTAGAACACAGTAATGGAGAATACTAATTTAGATTATTTTTTTAGATGAAAAGTGAGGAATTTTAGATTTCAACAATCAAAAGACCTGTTTGTTTACGAATTGGAGCATTTTGCCAAAATATTTTGGCAAAATTGTTTTTAGGAAATGGGGTTGGAGAATGTGATATTTGTTTGCGTTTTGGGTTGTAGGCAGAAAATGAATTAGGAAAAAAATGTTTGTTTATTTGTGTTTGGGAGGAGACTAAAAGTCACATCAATAACTTTTTTGTTGGGTTGGTGGGGTGAAATTGATGTTTTAAAATTATTTATGTACATGTATATATAGACTAGGTGGGTAAGACAAAAATTGAGAGGGCTAAATATGGAGGAATTGGTAGTAAATGAATTGGGAGGGTATTTTGGGTGTATTTTGGATAGTGAGATTGGAGAATGCGATGGGTAGTATTCGAAAAATCGGACCATTGATTGAACCAAAAAACTTATCGGCTCATGGTTCACTGGTTCAACTATTGGTCGGATCGTAATTGAATCGCAATTGAACCGTGATGTCATCATTACAAAAAAATATATATTTATATTATATATATTACTTAAAAATTAATAAAATACCAAAATATAAAACATAAAAAGCTTAAATGATATTGTCTAACATCACAATCCAAATTTCACAATTCATATTATAAATGATCACAATAATTTAAATATCTCAAGTCTGAAGTTTAAAGTTGAGAGTGTGTGAGTTAATTCTAAATTCTAAACTCTAAACCAAGGATTTTTTTTTTATATATATATATATACTTTTAGATAGCTTGTGAGGTGTACCTTAGCCTTCAAACTTTGTATTTAGACACAAAAAAAATTAATTTCATTAAAAATTAAATGGAAAAAACCGATCCGATTCAATTGAACCATGAGAGAGTCACCGGTTCACCAGTTCGACCGGTCCGGTCTGAATGGTTTTAACAAAATATGGCTTTTTTATTTTTCAATTTTTTGAGAAAATCGAACCGATTTGCCGATCAGTCGGACCCAACCGTTTGTTCGATCTGGTTTTTTAAATAGTGGCAATGGGTTTTTTATTTGTGTTTTGGGAGTTGGAAAATATTTTGGCAATTTACAAACAAATAAGCCTAAAAGGTTTGAAAATGTGCGAAAGTACTTTACCTGATCTTGTAAAGCTTTGGGGTCATCACCACTAGATTGCCACCATAGCAATCCCAAAATAGTTACAATTGCAAGAACTTATGTGATTCTCAACCAATTAAAGCAGTCCTCTCCAAAATAATATGGAATACTGTTCCACATTCCCTTTTGGTAGAACATACTTTAGACTTTATTCTTCATCAATGGGTACAATAGTCTTAATCTTTTTCGTCCCACTTTCTACGATTTATGTCTCATAGGCCTCCACAAGATATTACTTTAAAATGATAACACATCATCTAGCAAGTAACATATATTGTTCTTAATAAATGAGAAAAATTGCTTTCCATATGAAGAGCATGCAATTTTTCTCCAGAGGTCCATATATCAACAAAAATGTAATGATAGCTTTTAAGTAAAACCTTTATTTATCATGAAGAAGCTTATATTGACCAATATTCTGATGGCATGTTTATGGAAATAATTAGAATAATTAAGCTAACTTTCAAAAACCGTAAGAGAACATGGTTCTGTTGTAACATGTGTTTCTATGCCAAAATTATTTTACCTCATGTGCAATTGTTGGAGCCAGTTTTCTAGTCTTCATTTCTTCTTCAAGGTTTCCCCTTTGCACTCTGTCCTTCTGTTCTAATGGGAAAGAAATGCCTGTTACATTTCCATTTGCAAGATCAAACATGAAGTCAGTAGGGTTCATTGCTAATAGAGGTGAACATCCTATGGATGAAAAATAAGCCATTGCTTCTCATGTCTTTCCAAAATAAAGGAAGCTCCCGTTGCCAAGAAGAATCAACTTGTCAAATTTAAGAAAGAGTCTGCTGGATGTTTGGTGGATTGTAGTGATTACAGTTTCACTAGCCTACCATAATTTGAACTAATTAAATAGAATATATTTAACAAATTACTTATTCTATTTACACAATTTTGTATGTAATGTTCATTAAGATGAACTTTAACAAGCACATCTAGTAAAATGGGTATCCACCTTAGGAAATCTTAGGATTGTAATGGCAAGTAAATACTTATTATGGCTTGTGAGGAAGATTTGAAAACAATAGAAAAAAATGAATAAGTGATACACGATCCTTTGGAGGTGTGGTGAGCTGACGGAGAGAAAAATAACCCTTTCATCTCTATGTCCATTAGCAATTTAAAGAGCCTAAGACATGAAGAACACCATTGATTCTCAATTATCCAACTATTGAGAATAGAAATAGCAGTGTAATCAAAGACTATTATATATACACATTACCATCACATTTCTTTTAATAGATATGTTTAATTGTGGTGCTGATATATATGACAAAATTGATGAAGAAGTTAGGAGTTTGGATGTCTATACCTCAGCTATACCATGTAATGTTTCAACTATTCCTCAAAGCAGTGGTAGAATTCAGGCCAAAGATTGGTTCGAGCCAAAACAACCAAGGTTCAATTCAACATTCCAGTAGAAATTTTAAGCATTAAGAAATGAACAACAACTTCCAAAATGCCCATATTTGACAAATCACACCACATACTAATCAGTAAATATGAGGTGTCCATAGGAATTCATGCAATATGTTCATGCATCAAGCGAAAATAAGCATGACAAAATGAATATACATTAACCATGTTATCAATGGAATTACCCCATACTCTCTGGATCATCAAGACAAAAGTTAGCTCCAAATTTCAGTGTCCATCAAATTGACACAATTAAAAGCTTACTAAAAAAACAAATGTGCAGCCATCCGGCACACTTCCATGTACATTTTATGCACATACAATTTCCAATAGAATATTATCCAAATCCCTGCCAATTGTTGTAACAAAATCAAAGCAAAATCAAGTTGATTGCAGGAATTCATGCTATCTGTTCCATTATATATATTGTAGCAAAAAGCACTCTCTAGTAAAAAATAATAGCTTTGTAAAACATGATGGCATGATCTTCTAAAAATCAGTGCATATCCATCTTTCCACTCTCCTAAAAGTTCTAACTTTATGCACTGCACCACAAATGCAACTGTAAAATTTACCTATTTAGCCTTGCCAAATATAATAACACTGCAGTAATCCATTCAGTTCAAAATCCCCGCACCCTAACACAACCATTGAGAAAAGCCACATTAATTTTAGGCGTTCCGACAGTTGTTCCGAACATATTTTGAACGTAATACTTTGAGGTCAAGCCTATCTATATCATAACTCTAAAATAAATGGTCAAGCTCAAACTCAAGCACACCAAATTAACTTTCACCATCATTCTTGATCCAAACAAAATACTCACCGCCACAACTTCCTTACCTTAGTATTTATCTAAAACTAAAATTAGATTATCATTGATATGAAAATTAATTAATTAATTAATAATTTTTTTATTATACACTTCCTATCTTTTTCTATAAAACAACAAAAATGCAAGTTATTCCTCCAACTATTTTTATATATCCAAAACATGGAATTTACTAGCAAACCTATTTATACCACAAAAATAAGATATAGCATTCCCTTCAAATGCACTATAGCACACAACTGTCAGGAAACAAAAGAGCTACAAACAATGCTTAAAAAAATTTCACACAATTAGTATAAAAACTAAACACTCAATCATTCTCTATAATATTATTTTTTTAAAAAAAATAGAATTAATAGACAAACAACAAGCAATAATGGAATTCATCAGCATAACTTAATACATGACAACAGTTTAAAAAACAATACAATATAATAGATCAAAATAGCAAACAAACAAATGAGCAAAGATTAATATTACCTCTCGATAATAAACCAGCATAAACAAATTAGCTCCACAACATCAACCCAGATGAACACAAGCACTGCAATCAAAACATAAAGAAAGATCAAAAGATTTAAAATTGAAAACACACAACTAATTTCCACAAATTCAATATAATGATTCTAGGAAGTTACCTTTTCATCTTACCTCAAATAGGTCATTCACATTGACACACACACACACACACACACACACATAAATATAGGCCCAGAAAGGCATATCATACTATATCAAATGAAAAAACTCATAAAAGTCACAAATCAATAATCTATACCTTTGAAGCTCCCCCAAGTTACATTTAGAAATGCCTTTGGAAAGCTCAACATAAATGGTACGATATTTTATACCAAACCAAGTAGAATAAAATTGAAACTATACAAACATAATGACATACAATACCATGGCTCTTAATACATGAAAAAACAATAAAATTTATTTTGATATAAAATGTTGCATGAACACTATACTCAAATGTTACAAACCAAACTTCCACAAAATGAAAGGAAGCTAGAACTAAAAGAAAATACAACAATTGCAAATAATTAAAAAAAAAATCGCTAGAGACCGAAGAACTCAAATTTACAGAAAGTAAAAAGACATAAAATACAAAAGAAGTAAGCAAACTCACTTGTTAGAAGAACAAAATACTTAGGTCACAAAAAAAAAATTACAAACTAGAAGCCATATACACAAAAAATAGAGAAAAACATGCATATTGAGAAGATGGAGAGCAGGATCCACACTTACCCTTTTCAACAAGGAAACATAAAGTTACAAAAGACAATAGGAAAACGAACACAAACATCACTAAGATAACAATCAAACTAATCTGAGTTTAGGGCTCACACACTCTACCAACCCAACTCAACTCAACATCAAAGCAAGAAAACCAAACTATAGATCAAAATAGGCACAGACCATGCACAAAGAATCATAAAATAGGGAGAAAAAAAAGTATAGTTGTCGACTGCCCTGCATCATACGGGAGGGAAATCCTCCATCTCCTACACACCACTATAGCAAAATAAACAATGAGCTATCAATTTTCTTTTCCCACTTTTCATTTTTAAATACATCAAATACAAACACCGGACACTAAAATATAACATTTTATAATTTTTAAAAATATTTTATAACATGCATAAACTTATAATATCTTTAAATAAGTTTTATTACATCTTCCTAAAAAGTATTGTGGGAGCTTTTCAAGTAAAATAAAATAAAATAAAATATATTTGAATTGTAAGTGAATTGTGGTTAGGTGCAAGGTAGGTGGGGGATTGGAATTGAATTAATTGATTGATTTTTATTTTTTGGCTACTTTGGGGGGCTTACCAGTTTTTTGCCAAATTTGGGTGAAATTTCAACTCCATTTTGGGAAAGCTTTTATTAGTATCAAATTCTTTCAACCGTTATGAAGTGAGATTTTTTTGGTACTTGTGCCAATTTTGAATTTGCCAGTATTGTTTTTGCTATAACAACACTTGTTTTTATTAATTTTTCACACTATAATAACCCCCCTCCCCCTTTTTTTTTCTCTCTTGAAGTTTATCATGAATTCAGGATGGTGCCATTGTTTTTTCCAAATAATTATTTTTGTTTTTAAATATATATTTATATATATATGACAGTATTTTTATCCTTTTTATCGTGTCCGACTTCTAATTAATAGTATGTGATAATAATCAGTTTTAGTTTAATTTAATTTATTGTATAATACTTCATGTATCAAAAAAATTAGTTCTAATACAAAGCTTAGAGTGAATTTATCCTTTTTATTGTGTCTGACTTCTAATTTAATTTATAAACCCTAGCGTGAATAAAAGCTTTTAATTTTAGTTTTTACAAACTACATATTGTTATTATTGGACGAATAAAGAGTAATTATAGTTTACATTGTCAAATTTGTATGAAAATAACGACTGATTGTAATTAATTTTAGGTTTATATTGTCAATCGTCTTTATGACCATAATAATAATTAACATCTTTATGATTATGAATAGTAGTTTTAAAGTGATCTTAAAAGTTTTAAAGTGATCTCATTAACATCTTTATGAGCCACATACATCCATATATCGCTATTAATTTTTTTTCTTCTTTTTTTTTGAAAATATCACTATTGATTTTACTTATTTATTTGTTAATAATATAATGATATAGCTAGGGGGAAAAGGGACAATATTATTATATGTAAATTTATACTTTACACTTCTTTCTATTATCCATAAAATTTATGCTTCGTTGCTCATTATTTACTAGCGGCTAGAAACTACATTTGATGGATATATTTGACTTGGACTATGTCCAAACAAGATTGTTGTTTTTGATTTTAAAAATAAAAATAAATTAGGAAGTAACAAATCACTACATACGCTTTCACATTCTCTAAAATTGTTATGTTTGAATTCTCAATATATTTTAGATAAGTAATATGATGTTTGAGCAGCAAATTTGTTTTTGCATATAAAGTAGTATCGTAATTTGTATTCTATTTGCACTTTTTGTGCAACAAATTTTATTCCCCTAACAAACATCATGTGGTTTTACCTATTTTGTTATTTATTACAGTTTAACTAAGTCAGCATCCACCCATATGTCTCTGAAGAATAATTTAAAAAGTATCCATGAAAAAGTGTATAAATAATTTTGCTATTGACAAATAAGATATTTCTCTCATTTTTATGTTTAACCTTATCAAATTGATGGTAGAGATATTCCAAGTATCTAAAGATGCGACAGATTTTCTAAAACCGTTAAAAAATATTGAAAGCATATCTTCCAAAATATATTCTTAAGGTAGCTTCATAGGGTTTGCTATGCACTTCTATATTTTTTATATGTATTTACAGTTACATATTCATAATATTCTATAATTTGTTCTATAGTCCTACAAAAACGTAAGAGATGGTTTTCTAATAGTTATATGAAGTTCTTTGAAATTATTAAGAAATACCGTAAGCATGTATCCAGAGATATATTCTTAAGGTATTTTCCTAAAGATTTCTATGCACTTTTGTGTTTCCTATATTTATTTACAATTACATATTTATAATATTCTGTTACTTTGTCGTGTTGTACAGAAATATGATGTATTCTAGAATATCTTAGAAATATATAGAGCACTTGTTCAAATCATTTCAGAACTTTTTACAACATTTAGGATTTTTTTTGGAGAGTCTCTAAAAACATCTTGGTATTATCTTCATATGTCTCCAAAACTTAACATCTTATTTGATTATATTTTTTATTTTTATTTTCTTTTTTCCTCATTTTTAAAATAAAAAAGTAATTACATAAAATATTTAGAAAATGAGTTGTATTTAGATATGTTAACTGAAAATAATGATTATATAAGCCTAAAAATGAAAATGTATTTGGATGGGAAAAAAAAAATCACTTAAAAAGCATTCTATCTTCATATAGAGTAGAAGTTATATGTATGAAGAGAATGGGGTTCTAGGTGCAAAGTGGACATTGAAAATAGAGAGATAATAGAAATAGATTATATGTATTTTGAGATAAAAATGAGTGGTATTTGAAATTTGGGAGAAGTTGATGGGTTTTTATATGATATGAATAATTAAGTCCACAAGGATAAAATGATACAAGACCAAAAAAAGCTCAACAAATCAAAAAGACTAATTAGATAAAGAAGGTTGAAGTGTCGAAACTAATTTAGCCCATCAATAATAGCATCAAAACCTAATTGGATTGAGTCTATTAAGAGATGAAGTATAAATTTTAAGCCCCGATGAAGTATAAATTTTAAGCCCCAAGGAAAAACTAGTCACAAGAAACCATTCGCAAGAAAACACGAAAATTTGAGAATTGTAAAACTTTTTGTACCTCGTTATGGGAAACTTGAACTACAAACCTTACTAGTTACTTCATTTCCATAATTTCATGCAACATCAAAATAGCATAAAAGGAAAAAGTGATTTTAATAACAAATTCAAACAGCCCATGAGAAGATGCCTCGTTTGAATATCTAAACTCCAAATAGTAACAAAAATTATATTGAAGTAAATACAATTTTGAGGGTGGAAGCTGTGGACTTGTAAACATATGACTATACGAAAGAGCCCATTCTTTTACTAATTATGTCAAGGTCAAACTACATATTCCTAAGATATAACACTATTTTTCATTGATTTGTCCAAAATTTACATTGTCTCAAAAGTTTGCACCATAAACTTAAACTATTTACTTGTCAAAAAGTTTTTGGTTCGATATTATTAGTCCCACATATAAAATATGAAGTTATGAATTTGAACTTAATAAATTTTTAATGTACATGTATATATAAAAATAAAAAATAAAAAGAAAAAAGAAGAAGAAAACTTAAACTCTTCCATCGAAAATAAAGAGGGAAAAATAACATGAATATCCTATTATTTTGCCTTGTCACAAATCCTAATTGCCCAAACAGCAATCCTGTCTATATCTTAGAGAGCATAGACCTTGTAAAAATTGATCAAACTCTTGGTGCTTATCGTGATGTCATTTGATTTCTCTCTGAGGGCCATGACATGAACAACTGCATTGGGCCTCAATACTCCTAGCACAAAGGAGAAGGACTAGTTGTTTTGGTCCCTATAGGAGCCCAAATCAAGGTTACTGACCTCATGCCCTTATTAGAACGTGAGCCCAAAAATGAAATTAAAATGGGAAAAAGAGCCCGAAACAAAATTATAATCTGAAAAAAGAATGGAGCAAAAAAGAGAAGTTCGTAGTTATGATTAGGATCTCACGTGCCCGTGTGAAACCAATAAAAGTACAACACTCACCTAGGCTCACAAGGGAATTATTTAACTTTATTAGATTATGATCATTATTTGAATCTATTATAACATAAGAGTCATATACTAAAATGTACGCTCCATTAGATAAGAATATTATTTACATACTTAATTTTTATAAATATTTTATTATTTATTTATTTAATAAGGAGAAAATAGATTGAACACGTGGAGAAACAAATGTTTGCTCCAGGCCCCAACATCTCTTAGCTTTAATTAACTAATCTTTTCGCATTCATGACGAGATTTTATCTTCAAGTGTGATTCAATTGTCCATATAAATAAATGACCACGTAATAACTTATCTTATTTTTAGATAATATTTTAATTAAAAATATAAAAAATATAACATGTTTCGATTATTGAACAGTCAATTTTATTTCCATATATATATATATATATATTATATCTAGGAGCTAAAATTATGACGATGTTATATATATTTCTATAGATACGTTGATTTTTGAACTATAATTACATGCTAAAATTTGTTCGTATCCAATCTCCAAAATTCTTACTTCTTTTTTCCTTTTCAAAATTCTTTGTGGCCATCCATTAAAGATAAAATATGAGATCATCCTCTAGAGGGTGTGAATAATAAATACACGTACTAAAGTTTGAAAGCAAAATTTGAGAAAACAAACAAAAAATAACCCACTGAACATCATCAGCCACACATAAAAAAACAAAATTCCATCTCCAGCAATGCGATGGACCACTAGCCTAAATTTCCAGTCCAAAGTCCTAACTTCCGAAGCTTGGCCACTGATATTTTTTAAGATGCATTTTCATATTTGGGAGATGAAAATATATTTGGTAATTATATTCTAAGAGAATGATATTTTTGTCCTCTCAATATTTTTTCTAAAATAAATATTTATTCTAGAAAATTCTTTTTCATTTTTTATATAAGTTTCAAATGTCAAAATAATCCCATACCAGTTTGATTGAGATGATAATGTGAGATATATTATTTTTATCCCACCTTATTATTCATTTGATTGAAATAACAATAAACATTCAGGCCCGCATGAATACCAAAAACTCATGTTTATAACCAAACTATATCATAATGATAAAAAATTACATAAATTATCACATGATAAATAATCATGAGATAATCCAATCAAATTAGCCTATATGAATATGATATGTATCTCAATCATTATAAAATAAATAAGGGCTAGTTTGGTTAGAATGATAAGGTAGGATATAATATTTTTATCACGCCTTATCATTCGTTTGATTGGAATGAGAATAAACAATCAAACCTTGCATGAATACTAAAAGCCCGTATGTATATGTGCAACTCCCATGATAAATTAACCTGCCACACTTCATAGGTTTATTTATCATACCAATCAAATTATATTTCAGTGATAAAAAATCACACAAATTATCACATGATAAATAATCATGAGATAATTTAAAAATTCAACAAACTAGCCCTAAATATATATACTAATATATTTCTAATTGCTACCTTAATATTAATGTATATTCAATTATTATAATAAAATAAAAAGTTGACACGATATTTCTAATTGAATAAAACCTGGCTAAAAGAATTTATAGTAACAAATGTTTGTTTGCAAATAGTTGATCTGAATATATTTTTCACATCACATCGATTTTATAATAATAATTCAAATATATTTTAATTCTCCACACATTCATAACGCAATATTTATAAATACATTTCCTTAAGTACTACTCTCAAAATTCTAAAAATGACGCAAAATATATTTCAATTGGAAAACACTTTTAATTTACGTATTTATGAATGAATTTAAAAAAAATATATTAAAAAGTATTAAATATAGTTAGTTTGACATAATTTGATAATTTATAAAATCTAGTGTTCAGCAATCAATGAAATTATCCCAAATAAAATTTAAAATTTCGGCAAAATTCAATAATTGTGGTCGAAAAGACATTATGTTAAATATAATGGTACAAATTTATGTGTGTGTAGATTTCATTAAAACTGGTTAGTTACCATACTCTTAATAATTTGAAAAATTAAGAAACTCACAAGCAATGTTAAGCAATCATGAAGTTATTAACAATTCAAAATTGAAATTTTATAAATTTAGAATTCAATCAAAATTATATAATTATAGTCAAAACACCAATTTCTACATATAATAGTATAGAATTATTAAATTTAAAAAATAATTAAAAATCACTAAATTTGATTAAATGGCTTATTTTAATAATATGAATAATTCATAATAATATATTTATTAGGATTATTCTAAATAATTAAAAAAAATAAATCTTTAGCATTAAAATTTGGTCAAATTATTATAAAACAATATATGTTCTATAAACCACATTTTGAAATCCAATTTAATTGTTAATTGCCTGTAGACTCCAATTCCAATTGCACACTCAAGTTTGCATCCACCCGCCGCCTCGCACCTACTTAGCCAATGACGTTTCGGCTCGTATTAAGATTTCCTCCAATTAGAAGGGTAGCTGCCCTCTCACCATTAAGGACCCTAATTATTCTTATCAATAAAACAAAGAAAATTAAGGGAAGGAAAAAAAAAAAAAAAAAATCAAAGGGGAAAACCTCAAAAATCGCAGCGGCTGCAAAAACTTCAGAGACCTTATCACAATTCACATCCCACACTTCGCCACTCTCCTCTTCTTCCACTTTTATCTCCTTAGCATAAACCCTCAAAACCCTTTTCTTCAGATTGTTTATTCTATTTATTGTTTAGTTCAGCAGTTCCATGGACTCGAAGGAAGCGGCGTCTCCTCCTGTATCGGAAGTTTCACCAGGTTCTCCCATATCTTCTTCATCTCTGTATCCTGATAGTTCTGAAAATGCAACTCGATCGAATTTGAATGATAATAGTAGGAATGACAGTAAGAGTACTGTTCCCGAGGATGAGAATTATGAGAGCGGTTCGGAGGAGTTTGAAATGGCGTCGGATAAGCCGGTTTTGGATGAGTCCGTGGGAGAGGTCAATGGGGAGGGGAATTCTGATGCCGCCTTTGTTGATGCCTCGGCAAAGCTTGAATCTATGCCGATTTCTGGAGTCATTGGGAATGATGATGATGATGTCGAAAAAGGAAATAAGGATGTTGAGGGAGATGAAAGTGCGATGGGGAAGGATTCTGAGGGTGGTTTTGCTGCAGATGATAGTAAGGAGGATAGTGTAAAGAAACCAGAGCCTGCTCTTACATCTGAGGCTTGTGATACGGCCATTGATAATAAGGACGATGATGTCGAAAAAGGAAATAAGGATGTTGAGGGAGATGAAAGTGCGATGGGGAAGGATTCTGAGGGTGGTTTTGCTGCAGATGATAGTAAGGAGGATAGTGTAAAGAAACCAGAGCCTGCTCTTACATCTGAGGCTTGTGATACGGCCATTGATAATAAGGATGATGATGATGATGTCGAAAAAGGAAATAAGGATGCTGAGGGAGATGAAAGTGCGATGGGGAAGGCGATGGGGAAGGATTCTGAGGGTGGTCTTGCTGCAGATGATAGTAAGGAGGATAGTGTAAAGAAACCCGAGCCTGCTCTTATATCTGAGGCTCATGATACGGCCATGGATAATAAGGATGATGATGATGATGATGTCGAAAAAGGAAATAATGAAAGTGCGATGGGGAAGGATTCTGAGGGTGGCTTTGCTGCAGATGATAGTAAGGAGGATAGTGTAAAGAGACCAGAGCCTGCTCTTATATCTGAGGCCATTGATAATGGCATTTGTGATACGGCCATTGATAGTAGTAGGAATGTCTTCATCTCTGTTAATCAGGTGGGGCTTGTTGATGCCTCGGCAAAGCTTGAATCTATGCCGATTTCTGGGGTCATTGGGAATGATGATGATGATGATGTCGAAAAAGGAAATAAGGATTTTGGGGGAGATGAACGTGCGATGGGGAAGGATTCTGAGGGTGGTTTTGCTGCAGATGATAGTAAGGAGGATAGTGTAAAGAAACCAGAGCCTGCTCTTATATCTGAGGCCATTGATAATGGCATTTGTGATACGGCCATTGATAGTAGTAGGAATGTCATCGTCTCTGTTAATCAGGTGGGGCTTGTTGATGCCTCGGCAAAGTTTGAATCTGTGCCGATTTCTGGGGTCATTGGGAATGATGATGATGATGTCGAAAAAGGAAATAAGGATGTCGAGGGAGATGAAAGTGCGATGAGGAAGGATTCTGAGGGTGGTTTTGCTGCAGATGATAGTAAGGAGGATAGTGCAAAGAAACCAGAGCCTGCTCTTACATCTGAGGCAATTGATAATGGCATTGCAGCAAAAATTCACACTGATAGAGAGGTGGGGCTTGTGGATGAAGTAGCAGCATCAGACAGAGGTGTTAATCAGGTCCATATCACAAATGCTGGAGCTATGCAGACTAGTGGTCAGCATGCTGCACAAAATGATGGATTTGTTGATGGGGTACCTAAGGAATCAAAACAGATTGCATCTGCTGAATCAAAAGCTGTACTTGATCCCCAAGAAATTAGAGAATTGGAAGATGAGATGGATGAAGAAGTTCGTGCCGACGACTCCTTTTCAGATGGAGACACTGATGGTGTGATCTTTGGGAGCTCAGAAGCTGCCAAAAAGTTCATTGAGGATTTGGAACAAGAATCTGGTGGGGATTCTCGCACAGGTGGTGAAAGTTCACTTGAGCAGACTCAAAGGATTGATGGTCAAATTGTCACTGATTCAGAGGAAGGTGATACTGATGATGAGGGAGAAGGGAAGGAGTTGTTTGATTCTGCTGCCCTGGCTGCTCTTTTGAAGGCTGCTACTGGTGCTGATTCAGATGGTGGCAATATAACTATCACCTCTCAAGACGGATCCAGGCTTTTCTCAGTGGAGCGTCCTGCTGGTCTGGGATCTTCACTTCGGTCTTTGAGACCTGCTTCCCGACCAAGTCGCCCCAACATTTTCAGTCCTTCAGCTCCTGCTATGGATGGAGAATCTGAGGAGAACTTGACTGAAGAAGATAAGAAGAAACTGGAGAAGTTGCAACAGATCCGAGTGAAGTTTCTGAGACTTGTTCATAGATTAGGTCTTTCTCCAGAAGAATCTGTGGCAGCACAGGTTTTATACCGGCTGGCACTTCTTGGTGGAAGGCTAGGCACCCAAACTTATAGCTTGGATGCTGCCAAGAGGATGGCTTTGCAGCTTGAAGCGGCGGAAAGAGATGATTTAGACTTCTCTGTAAACATACTGGTTCTTGGAAAATCTGGAGTGGGGAAAAGTGCCACCATAAATTCTGTATTTGGAGAAGAGAAGGCTCCAATTGATGCATTTGAAACCGGTACAGCTTCTGCAAAAGAAATTTCTGGATTTGTTGATGGAGTTAAGGTTCGAGTTGTTGATACACCTGGTCTTAAGTCTTCTGTGATGGAACAGGCTTTCAACCGCAGTGTCCTATCTTCTGTAAAGAAGTTAACAAAGAAAAACCCCCCTGATGTTATTCTTTATGTCGATCGGTTGGACGCACAGTCTAGAGATCTTAACGATCTCCCCCTCCTCAAGACGGTTACTAGTGCTCTTGGCCCTTCTATATGGCGAAGTGCCATAGTCACCCTTACTCATGCTGCTTCTGCACCTCCAGATGGACCTTCTGGCACCCCTCTGAGCTATGAAGTGTTTCTCTCTCAAAGGTCTCATGTCGTCCAGCAGTCCATTGGCCATGCTGTGGGTGATCTACGGATGATGAGTTCAAGTCTGATGAGTCCTGTTTCTCTTGTGGAAAACCACCCCTCTTGTCGGAAGAATAGGGAGGGCCAGAAAATACTTCCTAATGGTCAGAGTTGGAGACCTCAGTTACTGCTATTATGTTACGCAATGAAGATTTTATCCGAAGCAAGTTTGATTTCAAAACCCGTAGACCCATTTGACCATCGTAAACTCTTTGGTTTTCGAGCTCGTTCACCACCTCTTCCATACATGTTGTCTTCAATGTTGCAGTCTCGCCCACACCCAAAGCTTCCATCTGATCAGGGTGGTGACAATGCTGATTCTGATATTGACTTGGACGATCTGTCAGATTCTGACGAAGGAGAGGAAGATGAGTATGACCAACTTCCGCCTTTTAAGCCTTTAAAGAAAGCTCAGATAGCTAAACTCAGCCGAGAACAGAGGAAGGCATATTTTGAAGAGTATGAGTACCGAGTGAAGCTTCTCCAGAAAAAGCAGTGGAAAGAGGAGTTGAGAAGAATGAGAGAAATTAAAAAGAAAGGCAAGGACGCCACAATTGATTATGGTTTCACCGAGGATGAGGCTGACTCTGGAGCTGCAGCTCCAGTGGCAGTTCCTCTCCCTGATATGGCTCTCCCACCTTCCTTTGACAGCGATAATCCTGCATATAGATACCGGTTCTTGGAGCCCACTTCGCAGTTTCTTGCACGGCCAGTTCTTGATAGCCATGGTTGGGACCATGACTGTGGCTACGATGGTGTCAACCTCGAACACAGCCTAGCAATCGCTAATCATTTTCCAGTAGCATATACTATTCAAATCACAAAAGACAAGAAGGACTTCAGTATCAGTTTGGATTCCTCAATTTCAGCTAAGCATGGAGAGCACACATCGACCATGGCAGGCTTTGATATTCAGAGTATGGGAAAGCAACTTGCTTATATCGTCCGGGCGGAAACCAAATTCAAAAACTTGAAGAAGAATAAAGCAGCTGGTGGATTATCTTTCACATTCCTGGGTGAAAGTGTGGTCCCTGGTGTGAAGATTGAAGATCGAATCGAACTAGGAAAGCAGTATGTCTTGGTGGGCAGTGCTGGTGCTGTGAGATCCCCGCAGGACACTGCTTATGGAGCCAACTTTGAACTGCAGAGAAAGGATCTTGATTATCCAATTGGCCAGGTTCAATCCACACTGAGCATGTCGATAATCAAATGGAGAGGAGACTTAGCACTTGGGTTCAACAGTCTGGCTCAGTTCTCCATAGGACGCAATTCTAAGGTAGCTGTTCGAGCTGGAATCAATAACAAGCTCAGCGGTCAGGTGACCATTAGGACAAGCAGTTCCGAGCATCTTTCTCTAGCACTTGCTGCCGTTATTCCAACGGTCCTTTCCATCTACAAAAAACTCTATCCTGCTGCAGCTGAAAAGTACTCAATCTACTAGGTTTATGTTTCCTTAATAATTGCATTATTTTCAATTTATGAAAGAGTATCATGCAAGACAATAGCATTTTATTTTTGCTGCTTTTTGAATAATAGTCGTATTGTTTGATGTTCTGAACTCTTTTTTGCACGACTGTAGTAGTGTACTGTTGATGAGATGCAGAGGAACAAAAGAATTTTTTTGCCTTTCCCCTCTTTGATTGAATTCATGTATTGCTCTAATACTTTTTATCCCAATTTATTATGCTGTAGGCTTTTTTACAGCATACAAATACCTCTAGCTGTAGCGAACTATGCATAGTTCTTCAGCTGTAGTGAATTTTGGATAGTCCTCCAACTGGAGTCGTCCACTCCTCCTTTTGGTATAATTTCATTTCCTTACTTCAAGCTGACTAATAATTTCATTGCTTGCCTAAATATACAAGCTGAACTTGGCTCTGTTTATGCAAACATATTCAACTACAAAAGAAATGAGCTGAAGAAATCATCTTGGAACATATCATGATTGTTTTGATGTTAAACAAGTAGCTGGAAAATTACCTTGTGATGGGGAATTCCTGTATATACCTGTAGGCTTATATGGCCACATATTATTCTTGTTTCCTTACATCCATCAGTTACTGCAACTATTGGCATTTAGGCAAGATTTCTATATTTAATTTTCTAATCTATATGTGCTTGATCATTTCCTAACCTATACTTGCATAGTTGTTTTTATCACATTGTAGTGACTGAAATTCATGGACATACATTTGGAGTTTGGACACTGTTGACTTGCACTCATTGCTATCTTTATGCATTCAACCTTGATAACAAGTCTCTGGATCTGGCCACATTCCTATCCTTCATCTATGCATTTGGTCATTTACTGACCAAGTTTCTGATTTTCAATACCATGGCTATTACAAATCTGACAACCGTTGGGATTTTTGATGGTAATGCCGCAGCAGATAAATACTGTGTTCCGTAAATTCAGTTTTATCATCAAGTCTTATTTGGACACTATATGCTACTGTTTTTCATCTCTTGTGCATCAATAGGAAGATGCCTTTCTTCGGATAAAAAAATGGCACAACAGTTCATCTCCCTTGAAGATACGAGGATCTTGGCCATTGCATGTGCATGTATCTGTCTTCTTAGTTGGAACTTGGACTACATTATGTCGCAGTCCACTGCCAGAAATCCTAAAATTTCTTAAACAAAATGATCTTCTGATTTCCATTCTCATTTTACTGAGTTGGTACCACCCTCAAATGCACATTTGTGCATGCACCTGCACACAAACACGTCCTACAAACACCTAAGATGGTTGGTTTTGCAATCTGTAGTGCGGATAAACCATCCATGCAATGTTGTACGGAAACGGCTTGTTCTGTTATTTTTTTATTTTATTATTGTTTTTTTTTCTTGGCCAAATTGGTGACACATAGGTTGTTCCAAGTTAATCTGCTTTCTGGATGCTTATGTTAGGTATATAGTTTGGCTGTTGCAATGGAATAGTCTCTTGCCTAGTGCATCAGAATCTATGTTTTTTGGTATCTGTTTAGCATCTATCTATATTAATGCATTATCAGTTTGGAAGATGAATAAGCAAGTCATTGATTTTGTGTTTGCCGGCACATCCATAATATGGATGTTGTAGCAGTGGAATTCGCATCAACATCAATCGGTCAGAGAGTAAACATTTGTAGAAGTGAAATCAAGCATCGACTGTTTTTACCTTTAAAGCTTCCCTTGAGGCAAAGTTAAATGAGGACATTTGTTTGGCTAAATTCAAGCATTGCTATATGATTCAAGGCAATTTTCTATATTATAAATGCCTTAATGGATTAGGCGATCAATATATATTATTTTATATGAGGGATAATTAATTTTGTAGAGAATTCAACAATTGATAATTAGAAAGTATGTTGTTAAGCTTAGAAGGTTTTATAATCTTTTTTAAATTTTATAAAATGTTTTTGTACTTTATATGATGTTTATTGATCTTAAAGCATTTGGATGTTAATAAGAACACGTTATAAAATATTAATAATAATAATTTTATAAATATTATGATTAAAATAAAAAAAAATTGTCAAGATTTTTAAAATAAATTAATTTCTTCCATTATCTAAATATTGTATAAAATCCTAAAAATTTTATTTTGAAATTATATGAACCCTCCTAGAATTTTGCTTCTGACGTCATTCTATAAATTGTTAAACTTTGTTCATGTGTTGTGAACTTCATCCTCCATCCAACTATTATGGTAAGTCGTATAGCCGGATAGTTGTATTTTAGAATGTTCATTGTTTTTTATTTTATAATATTTTAAAAATAAAAAAATATGTTTGTTTGTTCATTTTCAATAAAAATACTATCTTTATTGTTATTCTCATCAGTATAGCTATTATTTTTATTCTTGAAATACCTATAAATTTAAAAATAATTAAAATTTACTAACTAATCAAATAATAACTTTTTTTTATCCTCACAAAATAATGGAATCGTGTTAACTTTAATAATATTTTTTTAGTACAACATGATCCACTAAATTAAGTACTAATCTTTTTCTTTTTTAGGGTGTATCTTCCCAATATAACAAAACCTATACCAAACACATGCAGATTCAATGATAGTCCTATAATAAAAACAAAAGATCTTTCCTGATCAATCCCCTTACCCCTCATTTTTCGATTATCAAAAATGTCTTTTTCAAGTTTGAATTTATATAAGGTAACAGATTATTTAAGGAATAACTGAATCATTTGTCATCATTTATACTACATTCTTCAACAAGAAAGGTCATGTCATGCCTTCTACAGTTCACTTCATCTTTCCTATATAGGCGTCCATCCTCTACTCAAAATGAGGCCAAAAGCAAGAAAGGATAAGAAAAAAAAATAAGAAAACACAATCATAAGGGGAAAAAGTACAAAGCTCTTGCACCTTGGAGCGTTGTAACAATACCTCAACAATTAACTCACGACAACTATGCGAGGAATAGAAATAAAGTTAAGGTTCTGTCCATGGAACGTCTCAATTCCCCAATGCTCCATCATATCCTAAATGGATGGTTTCCAGAGCTCAATCTGTCCAGTTTGCTCTCTCTATTTGAATTTCTTGTTACAATTTCTTGAAATAAATTTGGTCCACCAAAGTTAATCTTGGAGCCCCTTATCTTCTTCCTCTTTCCTCTATCAGACTCCTCATCCCTGTCAACAAGAAATGTTAGAACCAATACACATATTGATGAAGATGTCAAGATGTGAAGTTATCTTCTGTAATGAAGATGTGAAGATCAAGGGAACTCGTGCTCACAACCTTTTTAAATCCAAATAACTACATGTGATCTAACCAATACTAAATGGTCCTAAGTAACTGGCGTTGAAAACCTGCAAACACATATCAACTATTTTTCTGCAATTTATCTCGACGGACACCTACTTAACAAACTCATCAATATGCATAGGCGTTTATAGCATCCCACATCAACTCAATATGACCTCTCCTTTCTTCTTTTTCTAGGCATTCTGCAGGTGGCTTTCCTGGTTTAAGGAATTAGATTCAACTTCGAATTTTCAAATCAATATAGCCTAATTATAAACTGCAATCAAATGGGATATATGATCCGAGACCCGTAATCATTATTTCACTAAGGATATCAGTAATTTTGAAGTGGATACTCACCATTCATCCCCAATGTAACCAATTTGGGCAGTCCTTGCTATTCTTGTTTCTAAATTTTCTGAAAGTTGTTGTAATTGGCACAAGTATGCCTATTTACATGTTTAATTATTTATTGGATGGATGCCAATTATGGTTGGAATCCAAAAGATAATTGTAGTGTTGAATTTGGTGGAATAGAGGAAGGGAAATGGTTAAGTATTACATGTTGAGTTGTCCCACATTGTAAGCTTGAGAGAGTGGAGATTTTCTTGTGGCTTATAAAACCAAGTGGAGGAGTTGAAGGGTCTTTAACCCTTCACTTGTCCCACATTGGTTTAGTAAACTAGTGTGGATTAGTTTATATTGGACTCAAGTAAAAAAGCTTGATAAATTGTTCTTTAAGGGGTTCATATGAGTGGACCACACGCGCGCCGCCGCCGCCTGGCCCGGCTCCGGGTCGCAGGCGTTAGGGCGAATGTCTTAGTCTTAATTTTTTGGACGAAATTCAATTCGAATTTTGAATTTAAACAATTAAAATTCAAATTTGAACTTAACCGTTGGCTTGATCGGATAAAGGCCTGACCAAGTCATGCCCGTTGGAGATCACAGCCGGATTTTTTGGGATGATGGCGGACATGGCCAAATTTTTAGGGATGTTGGCGGACATGGATTAGGGTTTTACTTAGTCAAACCCTAATCAACCCTTAACAGCCGTCATCCCCTAGTAGAAATTAGGTCTGGCCGTCAAACCCAAGCTAAAAATTAGGCCTTGGCCGTCGGCCCAATGCCCTCTGCCAACCCTAATCCTCTACTATAAATAGACTGCCTCTGGCAGTCTTGAAGATACACCAAATACACGCCAAAGGCAGCATCTTCTGCTTGTATTCTTCCTCTCCCCCTAATTTTCCAGTTACTTCCTCTCGTCATAATTCTCTCGTTCTAATAATCGGCCAAATATATTTATATTCTATATTCTGGTAACTTGGCTATCTGATTCGGATTCTGGCTACTGAGTACTGTTCGAGGTGAACGAGACGAAGTGCACCTGATCGTTCTGGACCATCTCATCCTGGGAGGAGCTGCGCTGTACCCGCTGCACTGGTGAGTTGAGGTGCTCGTTTCTTCAAGGCAAACAGAATTTCTTTGTGATTTGGTCGCCCTATTAATTTTGTTACGATACAGAATTCTTAAGATAAGTTTACTTTAAAATTCAGTATCTATATTAGATAAATCTGACAGCATGTTTTATTGTTTTATTGCCTCGGTTAATATATGAACTTTGGCTTTTCCTGGACTCGTATCTAATTAATTATTTGAAATTCTGATTTGCCTTGTATTTGACGTTTATTTTGATCACGCATGCTGTATGTTTAAAATCTGATATCCCATGTTGTATGTTTAAATTCTGATAACACATGTTGTATGTTTAATTCTTATACCGCATGCTGTATTTGGATTTTTAATATTGATAAAAATGCACGTATTGCCTTAACTGTGATTATCTGATCCATTCCTGATAATCTGACATGCAATATTTGTTTATTGCTTTGGATTACTACATATTGGCATAAATCTTGGAAACAACAATCTTGAAGAAATGATTTTATTTCGTGCATTTTTATCTGTTGAAATTCTGATTAGAGATCCTGTCTAGGAATCTTGCCCGATATTTCTGAGTAGATATCCTGTCTAGGAATCTTGTCTGCATATCTTGCCTAGATATTCTGTTATAGGACTGTGATGGCTTCATCTTCGCATGCTATTGGTGATATTGTGTCAGCGAAAGTTGACCTTTCCGGACTGCCGAAAAAATTCACGGGCCAGTATTTTAGGCGTTGGCAACAACGCATGAAAATTTGGCTAACGATGAAAGGTCTTCTTTCATTAATTCAGTTGACTATGCCAGAACTAACTGAAACTGATCCCAAAACTAAAGAAATAACTGATTGGAAAACTAGGGATCATATTGTTCAAGAAGTGATTCTGTCAGCTCTGTCTGATACACTTTTTGATGTATACTGCTCTGATTCCTATACTGCGAAATCTTTATGGGATGAACTGGATAGGAAATACAATACTGAAGAACAAGGGCTCGAAAAGTACTTGGTTTCCAAATTCTTGAAGTATCAGATGGTTGAGGGCAGGTCTGTATCTGAACAGACACATGAATTGATCAATCTAGAGCATTCCCTAGCTGATGCTGAAATGAAACTTCCAGAAAAATTTATGGTCATGTCGATTGTCGATAAGTTCCCCAAATCTTGGGAAAGTTTCGGCATGACTCTGAAGCATCAAAAAGGAAAATTGACTCTAGATGATCTGATGATTGCCATTAGTATTGAAGAGGAACACAGAAATCAAACACATTCTGTTTCTATTGAATATCATCCTAAGGTGAATGTAAAAATAGGAACGAAGAAAGTCGACATGAACTCAAACTCTAAATCCATCGATAAGGGAAAAGCCAAAATGAATAAGAAACCAAAGGCAAACAGGCCTTGCTGGAATTGTGGACAAAAAGGGCATTGGGCTAAGGAGTGTCCCTCCAAGAAAGCCAAGGCTAAAGCCCAGTCTGTTGGACCAGTGGTCAACATGGTTGTTGGAGATACCAGCGAAGCTGGAGTTCCTGATGCATCCATTGACGAGTATGTTTCTTGCAAACCCGAATTATTCTCTATCTATGAACCATATGATTGGCTGATAGACACTGGTGCTAATGTGCACGTTTGTGCTAATAAATCACTGTTTGTGTCTTACTAGCCTGTTAGCAGAAGGACTGTGACGATGGGGAACTCAAGTGCTGCCAATGTGTATGGGATAGGATGCGTGGACCTAAAGTTTCCTTCGGGGCGCACATTGTCTCTGCAAAGGGTGCATCATGTCCCAGCAGTTCGAAGAAACATAATAAGTAGTTCTGTAATAGTTAGGGAGGGTTATGAAATTTCTTTCAAATCAAATAAAGTTGTAATTTTACATTACGACACCTTTATTTGTAAAGGCTATCTTTCCGATGGTTTGTTTAAGTTGAGAGTTGAGAACATTATTGGTTCTAATAAAGTTGATTTTTCTAATTCGCCTGTTATTAACATTATTGAGAATTCATCTATTTGGCATAACCGTTTAGGACATTTGAATTATAGTTCGGTCAAAAGAATGATGAACTTAAATTTAATTCCTAAACATGAAATTGAACGTGGTCATAAATTTCAAATATGTGTTGAAGCCAAGCAAGTTAGAAAGCCTTACCACTCGGTTGAAAGACAAACTGAAATTCTTGACTTAGTGCACATAGATATTTGTGAGTTCAATGGGGTCTTAACAAAAGACAATAAAAGATACTTTCTCACCTTCATAGATGATAGCAGTAGGTATTGTTATGTTTATCTACTAAAACATAAAGATGAAGCACTAGATAAGTTCATTATGTTAAAAAATGAAGCCGAAACACAAACTGGTAGAAAACTTAAACGGTTAAGGTCAGATAGGGGTGGAGAGTATGGGTCTAACCCATTTCATGAATACTGCCATAATTTTGGCATAATTCATGAAGAAATATCTCCTTATTCTCCCGCTTCGAATGGGATAGCTGAGCGAAAGAATAGAACCTTTATAGACATGATTAACAGTTTGCTTTTGAATTCTGGATTGCCCATATACATGTGGGGGGAAGCTCTGAATACGGCTTGCCATATTCTAAATAGAGTTCCCTTGAAACATAAAGAAAGCACTCCATTTGAATTCTGGAAAGGCAGGAAACCTAGTCTAAAATACTTATGAGTGTGGGGCTGTCTTGCAAAAGTTCTAGTCCCTGAACACAAGAGGAAGAAACTAGGTCCTAAAACTGTTGATGCGGTCTTTCTAGGCTATGTAGAAACATCTTATGCTATGCGATTTTTGGTTATTAAATCAGAAATTCTGGGCATAGATGCGAACACTATAGTCGAATTTCGCGATGCTACGTCCTTTGAGAACGTGTTTCCCATGAAGACTGGGATACCTCAAAATATTTCTTTAGATTCAACCCTTGAGTCTACATCGATTCCGGAACATGTGGAAAAGATGTCAAATGTGGGGGCTGGTCCTAGTAGTACTGACACAGTTCCTGAAGAACTGGATGAACCCAGACGAAGTAAAAGGGCTAGAATCACTAAGGACCTTGGAAGTGACTTCGTTACTTACAATGTCGAGGGTGATCCTATTACCTTCAAGAATGCTATGGCTTCCCCTGAAGCTAAGCATTGGAAGGAAGCCATTAAGAGTGAGATGGATTCTATTGTCTTGAATGGGACATGGGGATTAGTCGATCTCCCTCCGGGGTGACTACTATAGAAAGCAAATGGATCTTTAAAAAGAAACTTAAGTCTGACGGAACTATTGATAAGTTTAAGGCCAGGCTAGTTGCTAAAGGGTTTAGGCAAAATGAGGGAATAGATTACTTCGACACCTATTCCCCAGTAGCTCGTTTGACTACTATCCGAGTGCTAATAGCACTGGCTTCCATATATGATTTCCCCATTCACCAGATGGATGTAAAAACAACCTTTCTGTATGGTGATCTTGAGGAAGAAATTTATATGGATCAGCTTGAGGGATTTGTAGCTTCTAGAAATGAGCGGAAAGTTTGCAAGCTTGTTAAATCACTTTATGGTTTGAAACAAGCTCCTAAACAATGGCATGAAAAGTTTGACAAAACAATATTGTCATTTGGTTTCATAGTTAACGATAATGACAAGTGCGTCTACTGCAAAGTTAAAGGTGATAACTGTATTGTGTTATGCCTATATGTAGATGACATTCTGCTATTTGGATCCAACATTGAGATTATCAATGAGACTAAATGTTTCTTAAAGAACAAGTTTGAAATGAAAGATATGGGTGTTGCGGAACTGATTCTTGGACTTAAGTTGACTCGTTCAACTGAAGGTATAGCAGTCTCTCAGTTTCACTATGTTGAGAAGATAATTGAGAAATTTGGCTATAAACAAAGTAGAATCGCAAAAACACCATATGATCCTTCAGTGGCTCTCTTTAAGAATGAAACTAGTGTACTGGTGTCTCAGTTGAGGTATTCTCAAATAATTGGTAGCTTGTAATATCTTGCGAACGGCTCAAGACCAGATATCTCATTTGCGGTCTCTAAGCTTGCTAGATATACAAGTTGTCCTAATCGAACTCATTGGGAGGCTTTGGATAGGGTACTTAGATATCTAAAGGGCTCAGCATCACTAGCCTTGCACTACAAGAGATTTCCTGCAGTGCTGGAAGGGTTTAGTAACGCTAGCTGGATTGCCAAAAACTCCGAAAGTAATGGGTGTACAGGGTATGTATTTACCTTGGGTGGAGGCGCTGTCTCCTGGAAGTCTTCTAAACAGACTTTGATAACTCGGTCCACCTTTGAGGCTGAGTTGTGTGCTTTGGACACAACTGAGACAGAGGCAGAATAGTTATATGGGCTGATAGTACAATTGCCGATGGTAACCAAACCTCTTCTGGGAATTGCTGTACATTGTGACAATCAAACCACAATTGCAAAGATCAGTAGTTCAAAGTTCAATCAAAAGACTAAGAGACACATCCAAGTTAGATTAAAATCTATAAGGGAGTTAGTATCTAATAGGGTTATTGCAATTGATTTTGTCGGATCCAAGGACAACATTGCAGACCCTTTAACTAAAGGACTTGATTTGTCCTCAGTTCATAAATTCAAGTTGGGGATGGGATTGGAAACCCATCAGTGATATACCTGCAGTGGCAACCCAACCTACTATGGAGATCCCACAAGGTAGGTTCAATGTGGTATAAACAAACTACTGAGCATATCAAGTTGCACCTAAATTTAGATTGATACTTTGTATTTGGTGTCTCTCCCTTGATTGCCTGATAGGTGCTAACTACTGCTGGTACAGTAAGAGTTTAACTCTGAATGGGGTCAAGTCATTTTTGGACGAGATGCGAGCAGTGCATCCCTGGAGACGCCTAACTAAGTGAATGTAGTCCTTTGGACGGGACTAAAAGAATTGGGTTGTTCCTTGACAAACATTCATGAAACAGGATCGGGACACATGGCCTTAGTGTGTCAACCCTAAAGATCAGTACATAACCTTTAGTTCGTTGTTACTGATGGACGCAATCACAATCACAGGTACAAATTCAAGGCTTAGATTCATTTGTCCCGGTGATAGCAAAAGTCGGATAACTTAGGGAATGGTTCAAACCGGAAGGTACCATTTCTGAAAGCGAGCTATGTTGAATATGATAGCCATTATCTATGGATTTGTGGGGGATTGTTGTAATTGGCACAAGTATGCCTATTTACATGTTTAATTATTTATTGGATGGATGCCAATTATGGTTGGAATCCAAAAGATAATTATAGTGTTGAATTTGGTGGAATAGAGGAAGGGAAATGATTAAGTATTACATGTTGAGTTGTCCTACATTGTAAGCTTGAGAGAGTGGAGACTTTCTTGTGACTTATAAAACCAAGTGGAGGAGTTGAAGGGTCTTTAACCCTTCACTTGTCCCACATTGGTTTAGTAAACTAGTGTGGACTAGTTTATATTGGACTTAAGTAAGAATGCTTGATAAAGTGTTCTTTAAGGGGTTCATATGAGTGGACCACACCTGCGCCGCCGCCGCCCTGCCCAGCTCCGAGTCCGGGTCGCGGGCGTGGGCATTAGGGCGAATGTCTCAGTCTCAGTCTTAATTTTTTGGACGAAATTCAATTGGAATTTTGAATTTAAACAATTAAAATTCAAATTTGAACTTAACCGTTGGCTTGATCGGATAAAGGCCTGACCGAGTCATGCCCATTGGAGATCACAGCCGGATTTTTTGGGATGATGGCGGACATGGCCGGATTTTTAGGGATGTTGGCGGACATGGATTAGGGTTTTACTTAGTCAAACCCTAATCAACCCTTAACAGCCGTCAACCCCTAGTAGAAATTAGGTTTGGCCGTCAAACCCTAGCCAAAAATTAGGCCTTGGCCGTCGGCCCAATGCCCTCTGCCAGCCCTAATCCTCCACTATAAATAGATTGCCTCTGGCAGTCTTGAAGATACACCAAATACACGCTAAAGGCAGCATCTTCTGCTTGTATTCTTCCTCTCCCCCTGATTTTCCAATTACTTCCTCTCGTCATAATTCTCTCGTTCTAATATTCGGCCAAATATATTTATATTCTATATTCTGGTCACTTGGCTATCTGATTCGGATTCTGGCTACTGAGTACTGTTCGAGGTGAACGAGACGAAGTGCACCTGATCGTTCTGGACCATCTCATCCTGGGAGGAGCTGCGCTATACCCGCTGCACTGGTGAGTCGGGGTGCTCGTTTCTTCAAGGCAAACAGAATTTCTCTGTGATTTGGTCGCCCTATTAATTCTGTTACGATACAAAATTCTTAAGATAAGTTTACTTTAAAATTCAGTATCTATATTAGATAAATCTGACAGCATGTTTTATTGTTTTATTGCCTCGGTTAATATATGAACTTTGGCTTTTCCTGGACTCGTATCTAATTAATTATTTGAAATTCTGATTTGCCTTGTATTTGACGTTTATTTTGATCATGCATGCTGTATGTTTTAAATCTGATATCCCATGTTGTATGTTTAAATTCTGATAACACATGTTGTATGTTTAATTCTTATACCGCATGCTGTATCTGAATTTTTATTATTGATAAAAACGCACGTATTGCCTTAACTGTGATTATCTGATCCATTCCTGATAATCTGACTTGCAATATTTGTTTATTGCTTTGGATTACTGCATGTTGGCATAAATCCTGGAAACAACAAGTGAAACATCAATGCCATCCCAGGGCGCAACTGCAGTCGAACAAACAAAAATCGAAGGAGGAAGAAAAATGACCTTCTGTGGATGGAAAGTATTATCAGGCTGGAAAATGGTAGCTTGAAATTTTCTTTACCTGTTGTCTCTTCTAAGCCTCTGGGAAGCATGCTCATCACATCAGCCTGCCTTGATTCTCGCTGGTAATCTTCAGAATTACCAGATCCATCAGCAACAGGCTGCCTTATTTGCGGTTGCTTTACGACTGAAATTGTGGTTCCAGCAAGTGCGACTCTCTCTCTAAATTCATTATGGATAGCGTCACTTGATATACTACCTTTGCCACTAATTTTTTGCCTGCTTAGATTCTGAGTTTTACTATCTGAGCAACATTTTGCCCTTTTTTTTTCTTCTGAGAGTGAATACAATTGGTCATAGATACAGGTAATGATTTGTCAGAAACACATTGCCCAAGATTTGATGGCAGGTCAGTCCCACCCAGCAAATGCTTCAGATCAGGAGACTTCTTTTGCAGAGAATGGTGTTTTCTTCGCTTGTGCTTCTTCTTTCGCATGGAAAGGCCTGCACCAAATATAATGTTAGAGCTGAGCGACATGGTGGCAACCTGACATTTGAAAAGCTTCCTTTTCACTTTCAGCTCGAGCCTTTTCTTCTTAGTTATCACACGTGATAACTTCTCTGTGGTAGCTGGTAAGCCTGATAACAACTTGAACTGGACACCTTCCGTTCCCTGCCCATTTTCATGAGTTTCCTCAATGGTTGAATCACCAGTCTTCCTAGAGGAACCTCCAACCTTGAAAGGACCACAGTTCAGTGAACTGAAATGCAACAGTTTCTATATGCTTGTATACTTGCATGAAAGAAGAGACAAGTACCTGAGCCTCTCCAATGCTGTTTTCCAGTGAAGGCTTGACATGTTTAACCTTAGTTGACGCCTCAGCAATCATTCCCATGGGCACGATCTTGCTATCACACTTAATGAATGAAAGCAAGCATGGATAAGTGATACCTTATGTGAGAAAAAGAAAGAAAGACAAAGGAAAACTTCATCAAGAAATTCAGGAAAAAGCCATGTCATATCAGGCCTAAAAGAGCTACCATTTCAGGATTGATGCCATCCATTTTGCACGTGTCTCCAGACTATATGCAGAGGGCACTGCTGTTTGGTGGCTGCTCAGCTGATTCGCTTGGATTTTCCTTGGCACCTTCCTGATAGCATGCTGATGGCATGGCAAAAAAATCAATCGATTCTTTCTTACGATGTGAATCCTGTGGCACATTGCAGTTAGGCAATGTAAGAGTAGATGCATTCTGATCTTCTAAAATACTTAAACTGTTGTTGAAGGGAACAATTTTGGCAGCACGACCTAAACTAAGTGCATTGCGAGAGCCCTTAACAGTTGAATGTGACTCTCCTTTATGGGCCACACAGAATTAGAGTGGTCCTTCAGTGGATCCTTCATTGGTGGCACAACTGAGCAATCAACAGCTACTGTACCATTTACATTCTGAGGAGGAAATCTTTCTGAAAGGAGTCTCCTTTGGTGCAGTAGCGACTGGTGCATCTTTCTCAGCTAAAGCCACGGAAAAAGAACCATCAAATTTCTTCTCAATTGAGCCATTTTGAACTTTTTCTTTTTAACCCCAGGTTGAATTTTGAATATGCAGCATTTCCAATGGCATTCATAACCATGTTTTCTCTGGACAAAGTCAACAGGTTTTCTTTCTAGAAAAGTTTCTCCTATCATGAACATAAAACAACATATAGGCCTTCTGTTCCAGAACTTTTCTCTCACTAACTTGGACAAACTGTTAAATGGCATAGTGAGGATATTCATCAAAGAATCCTAAATAGAACTGAAAGGGCTTGCATCCAAACCAGATTCACAAATGAAAAATTCATTTCAGCACTATATAATTTTAATAAGTTTTTATATTCTTAATATGTACACATACATTCATATTATATTATGATGAATTTGCTTACCATGATTTATAATGCTTATGGTGAATTAATAAACACTATAATGTATAAATTCAAGTTATTAAACTTTTTGTGACTTATTACAACCAAAAGTTTTAAATTGCAAAAGGTCAACCATTTAAAAATTCAAGATTAGTTGAAGCGAGGTAAAGTCAGGCGAATTTGAGTTTCTATCGACTAAAACTTGAGTTCATAATATGAGAATTGTCATACTCAAATTTGAAATTTTCTTTCCAAACTCAGCTCTGCTGATTCAATTAGTCCCCTGCTCTAACCTGGCCAATCCAAAGTGCTTGCATAATTCTCCAAGGAACTTGAGGATTTGAATAGTTTTGATTTTGCACCAATAATTGAAATCCCTTACATGCTTTGAAATGATAAGAAAACCAAAAATGGAGAATGCTGCAAGAAAGTAAATATTGGAACAAACAGGTTCCAAAGTTCATGCATCATTAACCATGTCCCACAACCAGACAACACAAAATACATAATCCTTAATCTTAATCCTACACTTGCTACGTTACTATCCTGCTACCTTATCCCCTAACATCCTTAAGATCAGCAAAGTTGAAACAGAGAGCCAAAAACAATTCTCAACTGACAGGTAGCAACAGTGGAAATTAACTGAGATGTTATATGGCATAAGATAAAACCAAGGCAATGCCGCTCTCACCACCAGGGGGTTTGCTGCCACCAAAGTAATCTCTGGATTCATCCTTGCCGTCTGCAAATATAACATTGCCGCTGATTTCTTTAAATTTGGCCATACTCAATGGTTTTTCAGCTGATCCTGGAGGAACATCCCCTTTGAAAATATCATTGCCTGTCAGCTCTGCAAACTTCTGGTTGTGAATTTTCTTTGCCATCTTGACCACCGGCTTGTCGCCAAACAATATATTACTTTGACCTCCAGCAGGCTGCAATGTATTAGAGAATGAAGTTTAGGACAAATAAGAAATTTCCACACCAGATAACAGTTTGGATTCTCTATACCATTCCATTTTTCACTTCCTCGTCCATTTCATTAATATATGTCAAGTATATTAAAGATTTCCTTATAAAGACAATTGATTATAAATCAAATACATTTGGCATAAATTCATCAAATTGAAATAAAATATGAAACACAGAATGAAATAGGGGATTCAAAGTGATTAGACAGAATTGAAATAGATAACTCACATTAGAAACTTTGACAGAAGTGCGTAGACTTCGTGGGGGCTGGTTCACCCATATCTTTGTTTTCTTTTATTCCCATAGTTCGTGATGACTGTGGAGGAATTTCAGGAGGGGTGCCAAAGAGGTCGTTGCCACTTAGTTCCTTACATTTAGCATCCGAAAGCTGCTCCCTGATTCTGCTTTCGGACTCACTTTGTGATGTTCCACTTAACTCACGCTGTTTTGCCACCTCAGGTATAGTTGTCGGCTTCTTAGGAGAAATTTTTTCTTCAGTACTGAATGAAATCTGGTTTATCCCATTTGCATCTTGCTAGTAGTAAAACAAGACAAAAAGTCAAGGAAGATCAAGCAAATTTAGACTACTGATGTTTTAACAAATGCTTATGTTTACTGCTATTAAGGTAAGAACATAGACAAATACCTGCATAATACGAACCGATGTTCGGTTAGTAAAACTGCCATCGGAAGTTCAGGATACTGTTGAGTCATCTTCACCATCGGCCGCAAATATTTTTCTCCCATTAATCTCCTATAATTTGTAGCCTGAACAAGGCTTCCTGAAAGCAGTAAATACAAAATTTATATTGAACCTTAGATAGAGAGCCATTAATTTCATACGCCAAGGTACACCTAAGAATATTCCACTTGAATTTATTACAGCTATTCAATGTAGTTAATGATTCAGCCTCCACCATTACCGCCCCTTTCTGGTCCAGACGCAATATGGGGGCCTTTTCCCAATTAACACCATAACTCCTCAATATAAAAATGGTGCATTAGTACAAAAATGTGGATAAAGCAATAATAAGAGAGTAAGGTGAACACATTATTCAATTAATTCATCCAAGAAGAGGATTTCCTCTTTTTATGATTTTTTTCTAAAATAATATTCCTTGAATACCATTCAAAAAATTTCGGAATGACCAGTATTCGACCAATTAGCAGCTCAAAATTCCATGCTTTTGCTGGGCCCTTACTGTCTTTTTAGGTTCATTTGAATTCTTAATCGTTATCCCTCCCTTGTTTCATATTTTTGGATAAGCATATCTTATAGAAATACTTTTGAGATGGAAATAAAAGTAATTAACAAAGCAACATCTGCCCATTTTGCAATATTACAGGCATCCAATAAAACTCAATCAACCAAGACTCAAAAATGTGTTTCCCCACTCTTTTTCATATCTTTCTGTTAATAACTCTTTCACAATATCTTTTTCTTGGGCAAAGATTAATGCATAATTAAGCCACAGGGCTCAAAAGAATAAGAGGAAAGTTTCAAACTTATTGGTAATAGCACAAAAACCAAGGCACCCCATTGACTCTCAAGCTGGAACCAAATCTTCCGCAAAAAGAGCAGACTAAATTCCTAAAACAAAGAACCGACAAACGCTGAGAAACTTGGAGGAAAGCTCAGGTTTGAAAAAAAAAAAAAAAAAAGGTGAATAGAAATGAGGCTTTCCAACTCCATCCGATGGCTACTCAAAAAACAGAAAAGAAAAAGAAACGAAATATCGCTCCAAAATGAGAAAGAATGAGGCGTTCCTAATAAATGTGTGATGAGGGTGACCAGAGACGACATATTGTTGAATGTACCTGGTTACGACGAGCGGCGGGGCGGGGCTTTGGCCGAGGATGAACCTTCGGACGGCCGAGCCTCCGACCAAGTCAGCAGATCTGAGGTGGAAGTGTGAGGCTTCCGAACAGGCGTTGCTCTCTCCATTCTTCTCTAATCTCTAGTGCTGGTGGAGACTTGAGGGATTCTTTCTTTTTTGAACTTCAATTACCAATTTTTTTTGTTTCCTTCTTCTGACAATTAACTTCAAGTACTTAGTTCGGCTAGCCCTATCCCATGCTTGGCATTTGAATTTTTGGGTTGAAGAAAGTACCTTCTTTTTTTTGGAAGAAAGTATATTTACTATTATACGCATTGAAGTTTAAGGACAAAATGCAAAATTCGTCTCAGAACTTGACTTTACTAGCAAAATTGAATTTTAACTTTTCAAACTGCAAAATTGATACACTACATCTTGAAATTTGGTAATTTAAAAACAAATTGGGATCGAATTTCATTTGTCACGGGCCTAATCCTGCGTGGCTCCTAACTTGGCGCCACCATCACCGGCCTAATCCTGCATGGCTCCTAACTTGGCGCCACATGATGCCCTGTCACTCCACACCTCATCTTCTCTCTTATGTGGCTTGTAATGTGGCAATTTAACTTGCCACTCCAATAAAAAAATAAAACTAAAAAAGCCAAAAAAAAATATTAAAAGATATATAATATATTATATTATATTATATATATAATATAATACATATATGTATAATGTATAATATATATATATGTAAGGGTACCCCCAACTTGAACAATCCACCATACCTCCCCCCACCCCCCCAATCACTAGTAGCCAGCCGAAGGCAAAAAAAAGGGCAAAAAAAAAAAAGGAAATGGAAGAAAAATGACGACCGACAACCGTTGGTCGTCATGGCTAGTGGCCAGGTCTAGCCAAATCCAGATCTAGTCACTATGTGCTGTTGCCATGGTAGCCTGCTTGGGTATAGGGAAGAGGGGTGAGGGATGGGGGCAGGGTGGTGGGGGGAGGAGGGTTTTATATTATATATGTTATATATAATTGTATATATATATGCATATAATATGATTTATATATATGTACATGTATATAAGTATAAATAAAAAATATATTATACATTTTTACAAATAATAAATATTATTTAATTTGAAAATGAAGAAAATTTATCTATACTATATATATATTATATGTATAAATAAAATATATGTTTATATGTATAGATGAAGAAAATGTATATATATATATTATATTATTTATTTTTTTGGTGAAAAAATATATGTTTATATTTATAGATGTACATATATTTTATATGTAACTAAAAATAAAAAATATATTATATTTTTATAAATCTTAAAAATATTGTTTGAAAATGAAAAAAAATTATATATATATTATATGTATAAATAAAATATATGTATAAATGAACAAAATTTATATATATATATATTATATGTATTATTTGCTTTTTGGTTGAAAGAAATATATGTTTATATTTATAGATGTACATATATTTTATATGTAACTATAAATAAAAAATATATTATATTTTTATAAATCTTAAAAATATTGTTTGAAAATGAAAAAAAATTATATATATATTATATGTATAAATAAAATATATGTATAAATGAACAAAATTTATATATATATATATTATATGTATTATTTGCTTTTTGGTTGAAAGAAATATATGTTTATATTTATAGATGTACATATATTTTATATGTAACTATAAATAAAAAATATATTATATTTTTATAAATCTTAAAAACGTTGTTTGAAAATGAAAAAAATTTATATATATACATATATATTATATGTATAAATAAAATATATGTTTAAATGAAGAAAATTTATATATATATATATATATTATATGTATTATTTATTTTTTTGGTGAAAGAAATATATGTTTATATTTATAGATGTACATATATTTTATATGTAACTATAAATGAAAAATATATTATATTTTTATAAAATATAAAAATATTGTTTAATTTTAAAAGAATAAAGGAAAATATATATGTATATGATATGTATAAATAAATAATATATAATATACTTATAGATAACTTTATATATGTACATATATTATATAAGTGTAAATAAAAACTATATTATATATACTTTTTTAAATATTATACATTATTTAATTTGGAATAAATAAATTTTTTTATATATTATATGTAAATAAAATATATATCTATATATAAATATAATTATGCATAAACTTATAAATATATACATATTTTATATATAAGTATATATTTTGGGATTTTTTATTTTTAAATTAATAAAGAATTCAACAAAATTTAATTAAAATTTTAGATATATTTACTATTTTAACATTATTAAATGTGTAACTTAATATTATTAAAATTATATGGCTTAAAGTGGTAAATTAGATTTTTAAAAAATTTTAAATGATACATTCGTTTGAAATAAAACCTTATAAATTTGAAAGATATTTGACATTTTAAATTATGATGTGTAAGTTTTAAATTTTTTTAAAACTTAATTCATTTAATTCGATGATTTAACAAGTGGAATATATGTGTATGTATGCTTGTATATGTGACTATATATAAGTATATTTCAAGATTTATCTTATTTTTATTTTTTTCGCTCTTTTCAATTTTTATGTACTTTTTGTTTTTTTGTGCAATTTTTCCTTCTTTTTTTGTCTAGTGTAGTACATGTGCTGACATGGCAAGAAGAGTTTGCCACATCACAAGTCACATAGGAGAGAGGATGGGGTGTGGAGTGATAGGGCACCACGTGGAGCCAAGTCAGTTACCACACAGGATCGGGTTGGTGACAAATGGAATTCGGGCCCAATTTGTCCTTAAATTGCCAAATTTCAAGAGCTACTATACTAATTTTGCAACCTGAAAAGTTAAAGTTTAATTTTTCCAGTAGGGCCAAGTTATAGGACCAATTTTGCATTTTTCCCAAAGTTTAATATCCAAATGTAAAATTAAAATTCATATTTGGATTGGATAACTTTTAGTGAAAATTGAAATATGTATCCTTAATATAATTTTGAATACCAGATTGGTATCAGCAGTAACTTAGCAAGGTATGACTCCGCCAAACAAGCCTCACAACGGGCAACAACAGGTGCGTGTCCTCTTATGCTAAGAAACTATAATACCTTTCAATATTAAAGCTAATTTAAAAAATTTTTGGTGCAGAGGATCCTTATAAAAGGAAACTACAGATCATATTCAATCTTAAATGTTGAGGATAATTAGGTATGTTCGGAGGAAAATTATAAGGAAGCGAAGAAAAAAATATATGAAGAAATGAAGTAGAATGAAGATAAAGATAGAAATCATCACACAAGTTTATTTATGAAAGAGGCATTTTCTAAATGTCATCTCCCCTCGAATACAAAACACTTCTCCTTATATAGAGGAGAATTTTTACTGTTTACAAGGACAATAATACAAAGCTATTATCTTTTAGTATAATAATACAAACAGTGGGTCTATCAAAGGACAATAATAGAGGATACAACTATTATAAACAGGACTCTAAAAGGACAATAATTTAAATAAAGCAAACATTAGTACAATTATTTAAGATAAAAAGCCTGAACGAAAGGGACCCATTACACAATTAGTTTTGAGTTGTTTTGGAGCCTGGGCAAGAAAGTTGATAGGTTCAGTTGATATTCCTATTTTTTCCCACCATTGAGTGTCGAATTCATATGGGTCTTGGGAATCTTCCATCATGTCATCAGCTTTATCTTTTCCTTTACTTTTTTTGGAAATTCCTTTTGATAGGAAATCTGTGTATTCTGAAATTATTGAAAGAGTATGTGTGAGTATAGATGTACTTTGTGAAGATCGATTACTGGTAAGCTGTCCCCAATTCTTCTGAAAATAACTTTTTGAATTTTCCCACATGGTATTTGGAGAAGCTCTCAAATTTTCATAATAGAATTGTTCAAAATTAGCCCTGGCATCTTCTTGGAGTTTCATCACATATTCAATAGGTATTTGTTCCTATGGAGCATCTTCATGAAACTTTGGCCAAATCTGAGGGAGAATAAATTGGTTTTGTTTTGCCATAGTCCTCTAAAAGTCTCTTAATCAGTCCCATGCTTAAAAAATTCTTTGTTGAGAAGATATGGAAAAACTCCATATTCTTGGACTAAATAAAGAAATGGATGATTATGAAGATGACGAGAACTTTGTCTTGACAAAATATAGATAACATAAATTCCTTTGTTAGCTTTGCCAATTTGTTGACCCTAAAGAATCTTGAACATTCTAATCCATGTGGATAAAGGATAAAACCATTCTAAAAATGTTCTGGCACATAGATTATCATCAAATTCATCAAACCATCCATTGTGCAGCTCAACGATCCATTTGACAGATTGCTTAATTGGAAATTCCACTCTAATTTTCCATTGCTTAAGAAGGTACCAAATCAAACATAATAGTTCTTTTAAGAACATTCGATGAAATGGTGTTAGATATGCTAAATAGTGTCAAGAATGGATAACCAGGATTAAATCCTAAACCTCCAAAAGTGTGAAGACTAGTTTTTCTGACAGTAATGCTTTGGTATTTGAGCATGAGTTGCTTAGCTCTGCACTTGAAAGTTTTGATCTTGATGAGATCATGTAATTTAGGAGAAAGGTTTTCAAATGGAAATTCATGATTTGCTGAGACTTTAGAAGAAGATAATGAAGAAATCATGCAGATGATTGAAATATGTTTTCTGGGTATCTGATAAAGTTTTGGTCTGGAAAGAAAATATGCAAGAACATTATTCTTTCCTCTGATGTGGTTGACAATAAAAGAGAATTGTGAAAACCACTCTGACCATCGTAACAATTGTTTTGAGGGAAAGCTTCCTGGTTGTAAGCTTATCATCTTAGGAAATGTAACAATGTCCATTTCAACAATGAAATGGTATCCAACAAGATGAAATAAAAACTTTTCAGTACCTGTTTTCACAGCCAGGATTTCTTTGTAAGTGGAGTGGTAATTTTGTTCTGCATTTTTGAATGATCCACATATTTTCCTTTTTCCCTCTTTCTGTTCAAGAAGAATAGCTACCCAAAAAGTTTCACTAGCATTACTTTTCAATATCCTTTGTCCTTCAGATGGTATCTGCAAAGGAGGTAAATCCTAGATGATTTTCTTCATAGTGGTGATTGCCTTTTTCTAAGCATAAGACCATATTGGAGGATTCTTTTTTAACATATCTTGCAGTGACCTTATAGTTGATGCTAGTCTTAGAATAAAGTCAGTAGCATAATTAATAACTCCAAGAAATTGTTGGATCTGCTGCTTTGATTCAAGATCATCAGGGAATTTTAATAATTCCTATGCAACATATGGTTGGAGAGTATATCTTTCTTCTCTATATGCATCCCTAGAAAGTCAATTTCTCTTTCTGAAATCAACATTTTCTTTTGATACAACATAATTCCAAACCTTTGAACCAATTCTTCAAATTTACATAGAAGATGTAAATAAGTTGTATGATCTTCTGAGAATAGAAGAATATCATCAATTTAAATTAAGACATTTGGAAATAATGGCTCAAAAATTCTAACCATTGCCTTTTGAAATGAAGATGGAGCAGTTTTGAGTCCAAAGGGCATACAGTCCACTGAAAATGAGCATTTGGGATGCAAAATGCTATCTTGAATCTGTCATTAAGGTGAATTCTAATTTGCCAAAAACCAGCTTTTAAATCAAACTTTGAAAAAATCTTGGCATTTGTGAGATTTGAGAAGAGACAATCCCTATTTTGGAGAGGGAACTTCTGATCAGCAAGAAAATAATTTAGAGGCTTATAATTGATAACCAACCTCATTTTCCCTCTGGCTTGTTCAGCTTTTTTATTGACATAAAAAGAATTAGTTGCTTCTATTAATCCTTCATCTCTGAGTTGGGCTAATTCTCTAACCACCAATTCTAACTGGTCTGGTGGCATCCTTGGATGACTGGCTTTTGTAGGATTGATATTGATGTCCTTCTTAAATGGAAGATATATGAAAAATTCTGGGTTTTTCCAGAGAGGGTTTGAGCATTTATGAAGAAATTTAGTGTGGGTTTCTGCACAACAATTTTTAATTAATCTTCCTTGGACATCTGGAATAGTGCTAATGGCAAGTTATGATTGAGGTTTGACAAATGGGAGGAAATAAGATTTGTATTTGAGTCCTTCTGACCTTGGAATGACTCTTTTTTCCTATAGATGTTTTATGATATCAAACCCAATGATAATGTTTTTGCCTGGAAGAGACGAACCAAGAAAGTTACGGTGTATTTTGACAGGCTTACTTATTAGCTCGGTAGAGAAGGTTTCACTGTTTACTGCTCGGAAAACCTCTTTATTTTCTTTCCATAGATAAGATGGAAGCACCTTTGGATTAAGAATGAAACAAGTTGTTCTTGTATCAAGAAGTTCAACAACTGTGATTGGAAAATCAAACTTTTGTAGAATAATTTGTACCTTAACAAGTGGTACTGAGAAAACAAGTCCAATTATTTGTATTCCAAACACTGGAAATTGGTCTGGTATCTCATCTTCATCATCAAATGTCTAATATTCATCATCTGTTTCTGAAGTTTCTTCAAGAGCAAACAGTGTTTGTTCAGTTGGTTTTGCTTCTTCAGAAAACAATGATTCAAGGTCGTCATTTTCAACATCATATTGAGTGAGCTGAGTAATTTGCTTTAGGATTTTATCTCTTTTCTTGTTTGGACATTGCTTTTCCTAATGGCCTTTTGTATGGCATATATGACACCTATCTCCTTTAGATTTTGAATATTTTCTTTGAAAAAATATTCTTCTTCTTCTGGGCATCCATTGTTGATGATGATTTCTGAATCTCCTGGAATGTTTTTTGGATTTGTCAGGGCAATGGCACTTTTCTTTTGATTTGCATTTTATCTGCATATCTTTTCTCTTGCATTCCTTTCCAATAATTTTCTTCCTTGTCTTTAGGAATTCCTTTAGGAACTTACAATTGTTGCACAACTTTTTAAGAGCTCTTAAGACATATTGATAGATCTCACCAAGAGTAGTATTTGAGAGTGTTTTTCCTCTTTCTTCTATCAGTCTTAAAGCTTCTTGTCCCAATAATTCTGGAATGGAGTTGAGATAAGCTTGCTTCAGATTTAGGTTGTCCATTCCTCCATGAACATATAATCTTTGAGATATTCTTTGGAAATGCTTTTCAAGATATTTTCTTTGAAAAGAGCAGCACTTCATTTTAAAGAACTATTCCCTTTTCATATCAAGATGGCTTTGATACTCTCCTAGAAACTCCATATAGATATAATTCATGAAAGTGTCAATATCTGGTGAGTTTTTGGCTTGGATCTGTCTGTATTCACCTAGAGCATACCACCATTCTTTGAGTGATCCAGTCATTCTGGCTGTAAAAGCCCTAAAACTACAACAATTAAAAATTGTGGCGTTTGCATTCTATAATTCTATCACACACCATGGCATCATTTCATGGATCTTATTTTTCCATTGAGAAGGAGGTAAGTCATCGAATGTGAACCATATTTTTGAATTTGATGATGGTTCATGAACTTCTGTTTGTTGATATCGATGACTAGGTTCTGGATCATCATCTACAATAGGTTCTTCTGCTCTTTTTGGTGTTTGGTTCATATATTGAAGTGGTAAGTCTTCAGCCAAATATGTTGAATCATTTATGTCTTCAGTGGGAACTATAGGCCATGATGGTCTGCGAGGTCCTTCTTCCTCGAGCTCATATGCCTTTTTTAGAAATTCTGACAATGGGTTGGATTGTACTCCTTTATGAGAAGAGACTCCTTGCATCATGAATTGCTATGATTATTGGGATATTGTTGAAGCAAAATTTTTGGAAGATTCAGGAATTTTTCTTTTTTTCCTTCAATTCTTTTGGGGAAAAGAATGAAGATGAATCTCCAAATATTCATTTGAGATTTTCTAACCCATGCAATGGTTGAGAGACTAAAGGATAGACAGATGTAGGAGGAGATGGTTTGCTCCAAATGGTATCTATGTGATACTGTTCTTCAAGAGATCGCAATTGGGTTTTCAGTAAATTGATCTCCTACTCCTTGTACTGAAATGGTTGTGAAGTATAGATAAGCTTCATGATTTCTTGGTGAATAACATCAATTCTCTCTTTTAATGATAGAATTAATGGACTTTTTTATAAAAAAATTGCAAAAAAAAAAAAAATTACAAAAATACGGCACTATTCACGAGGTTTACATTTTTGTAGTAAGTTGCAGTCACAGACTGCAACTTTCAACAGTAATGAATAGTTACTGTTGAAAGTTGCAGTCTGTAACTGCAACTTTCAACAGTGATCGCTGTTCATTGCTACAGTATGAACAGTGATCACTGTTCACTTTTTTTTTTTTTAAATTTTTTTATTTTTTTTGTGCATAAATTATTTTAGGGTTTGTTCTTCTATATTTTGAAAAAATATTTTTTAGCCCCCCAAAATATTTTAAAACGCACTTACGTTCTCCAATATTTTTCCCAAAATACTCTAATTTTTTATCAAAAAAATTCTATTATAATGCATCCAAAAACCCTACACCCTAAAAAGCACACCTATCATCTCATTTTCTGATTCCATCTTTCATATCAACCATTCATTTCTTCACTTATATATACATATATATACACACACACATATATTTTATATATATAAAAATATTAAAATTTTGCCTTTTAAAAAATTCTAAGACTTATATTTACCAAAAAAATATTTAATGTAATAATTAATTAAAAATATTAAATGCCTTATTAATTTTTTTAAAAAGTTATTCTAAATTTTTTTTTCAAAAGAAATATTAGTTTAATAGTAATAAAAACCTTTGGTTCATTTTCATTTCATTTGATACGACTCAGGTAACTCTTTCTTTCTCTTCCTCCCTCTCCTCCTCCTCTCTTCTTCATTTTTTTTTCCCTTTTTTTATGCTTCTTTGGTGCGGCCGGCCGGCGGGGCACTTGCCGGTCGGCCGGCTGGCCGCACCTGGCTGGTGCTGGTGCTGGTGCTGGTGCTGGTGCTGCTGGCCAGCGGCCGGCCAGATCTGGGTCTCCTTATTTTTTTTATTTTTTATTTTATTTTAAGTAAAATAAATAAATAAATAAAATGATAGTTTGGGTTATTGTTTCAGGTTTGAAGGGTATATACTTGTGTATTATTTCGCTTGATTGATGTAAATTTTTTAATTATGCTAAAATTTAATTATGTTTTAGTTATGTTCATTATGTTTTGGTTAATTATCTCCATTAATTAAAGTTTGATTTATGTTTTAGTTATATTAAATATGTATTATATAATTTGTCTCAATTAGTTAAAATTTATTTATTTTTTAGTTAAAATTTGATTTATGTTTTAGTTTTATAAATTATATTTCAATTAGTTAAAACTTAATCATTTTTGAGTTGAAATTTGATTAACGTGTTGGTTAAACTCAAATAATAATTTTTTTTTTATATAATAATTTGATTTAACAGAAATAATAATTTATGTTTTAGTTAGTGAGATAATCCAAATATAAAAACATATAAAACTAACATAAAATGTAATCCAAATATAAAACCAAGCACGCTGCTGCTCGATGCTGCTGCTGGCCAGCACCAGCACCAGCCAGATGCGGCCGGCCGGCCGACCGGCAAGTGCCCCGCCGGCCGGCCGCACCAAAGAAGCATAAAAAAAGGGGAAAAAAAAATAAAGAAGAGAGGAGGAGGAGAGGGAGAAAGAGAAAGAAAGAGTTACCTGCATCGTATCAAATGAAATGAAAATGAACCAAAGGTTTTTATTACTATTAAACTAATATTTCTTTTGAAAAAAAATTTAGAATAACTTTTTTAAAAAATTAATAAGGCATTTAATATTTTTAATTAATTATTATATTAAATATTTTTTCGGTAAATATAAGTCTTAGAATTTTTTAAAAGGCAAAATTTTAATATTTTTATATATGTAAAATATATGTGTGTGTGTGTGTATATATATGTATATATAAGTGAAGAAATGAATGGTTGATATGAAAGATGAAATCAGAAAATGAGATGATAGGTGTGCTTTTTAGGGTGTAGGGTTTTTGGATGCATTATAATAGAATTTTTTTTATAAAAAATTAGAGTATTTTGGGAAAAATATTGGAGAATGTAAGTGCATTTTAAAATATTTTGGGGGGCTAAAAAATATTTTTTTAAAATATAGAAGAACAAACCCTAAAATAATTTATGCACAAAAAAAATAAAATTTTTTAAAAAAAAAAAAAAAAAAGTGAACAGTGATCACTGTTTATTACTGTAGCAATGAACAGTGATCACTGTTGAAAGTTGCAGTTACAGACTGCAACTTTCAACAGTAACTATTCATTACTGTTCAAAGTTGCAGTCTGTGACTGCAACTTACTACAAAAATGTAAAACCCGTGAATAGTGCCGTAGTTTTGTAATTTTTTTTTTTTTTTGCAATTTTTTTATAAAAAAGTCGAATTAATGTTGCAAGTTGGCCATACATCTTCTGTTAAATCTGTTCTTGACTCTTAGCAATCTTTTGCAGAAGTCTATTTTGGGCACAAGCATTTTTTGATTGCCAGTTTAATGTTGCTTCAGCTGATGAACCATCCAGTTTTTCTAGTTGTTGGATGATTTTCCAAGTGTGTTTATAATCAGTATTAGATGCATCATTTTCAAACTTTGAAAAAATATATAAGTTACTCATATTTATCCAAATGAATCCAGATACTATTATACAAATTAAACTAGTAACTAAATTTAAATGGAAATCTTTAGAATAAGGGTATCTTATTTAAAACTACCCAAACCCACTTTCAATTTAGTGTTTAGTCCCCACCCATCACTTTCTTATTTTCAACTCCCCATCTCAAGTTTAAATTTTGAGTTAACTTCCCAACCACTTAAATTGACAAAAATGTCCTTATTTTACTTTTTTTTTGTTTATTCCTAAATATGAATCAATTCCCAACTTATCTCTCTCTATCTTCATCTTTTGTTTTTCATTTCACTTCTGCTAGAGTGCAGACCTTCATCTTCTTTTTTTTCCCCCCTATAATAGCCTGCAATATCCTAATAGGAAGAAGAAATTTTTTTCTCCTTCATCTTCTATTTTCTGTTTCACTCTCGCTAGAATGGGGCCTCCATCTTTTTTTTTTTTTTTAATTTTTATGCAATACCCTAGAAGAAGAAAGTTTTCTCTCCATTTCCACATGATGAAGCATCATTTTACTCTTTTATAGCAACAATATTTTTTTTTCCTGAGCTTGAAAAAATATTGGATCAAATTCAATTGTTAGGGAGTTGTTTGTACAATGAGGAACTCTATATCTCGTTTAACTCGCAGTAGAAGAAGGTCTAGAAGATTGAAAGGTAAGGGCTATAGGTCCTGATGCTTATAATCTTATGGATTTCTTTTGTTGGTTTGTAAGATTTACATAGAATATTTGGATTTCTTTTGATGTAGTTTGTTGACTGTGGTGAAATTTAGTAGGCATGTTGCTTCAAAATTGGCTGTTGTTGTCTTTGAACTGTATTTTTGGCTTAATGATGTCAGTTTAAATATGTAGATTATTGTAAGGAATTGATTGACCTATTATTGAATGTATTTGGTTGCTATCAACTCTTTTTAAAAGTCTAATGTTCTGTTTTGAGATTGGTTGGGAATTGCATTCTGTTTGGGTTGGTGATCTTTGCCAACTACTGGATTTTGTATCAGTTTGTTGCCACTGCTGTGCTAGTGGCAGCATCTCTTTTGTATAACACATTTTCAATAATCAGAAATATACTGCTCAGGTTTCTTGGCTTCAGATTGTTTTCAAATATCAGGAATGGTATAGCCTTTATTGTTCGCTTTCTTGTTTCCATACATATTTCAAGTGTTTGGGTTTCATTGATTCCGATTTTTATGGAAGCTTTTGGCATGACCTATTGTACAACTTCTCTATTATTTGGATTTTGCATTGACCTTGTTTTTGGTGGTTGAGCGCCTAACTTAATGCTGAATTGTTGGGATAGTTTTGCTCCGTTTGAAATCTACTTTGTTCAGATACAAAAAGTTGTTGTTGCTGCTGTTGATAAAAAGAGTTTATTTTGGTTGAGGCTTGAATTCTGCAGCTTGGTTTGGTATATATGGATTTTGGTTTATTCTTTTGTAGTCTATCCTCATGAGGCGTTCAAATTTTTGTTTGCCAATGGATTTGCTATTGACTTGGTGTGATGCTAATTTGTGGGAAATTACTTTTAGTAGGAATCAAATCTTGTATTCCTTAGAATCTGTCCTCTGTTTCTACAGAAAGGAGATTCAAAGCACAGTAGTTTGTGAAACAACTCATGTCGATTTTTGCGACAATGTGAATTCGATCTTTGGACATCTGATGCTTGATTTTTCCTTGTTTTGCTTATTATGCTAGAATGGACAATCGAACCATTGAACATTTGCTTGTTAAGCATTATTTATACTTGGATTATAGAGGATTCGAACCTTGGACCTGATGGCGGAATTAAGCAGCATGTGTAGCAAGCTTAGCACCTAATTTCGTTTGTTTTGAATTTCAATTTCATGTAATTTATAATATTTTTCTCTATTTTTTTCTTTTAGGGTGCTTTGTATTTTGATATTTTGTAAAGGAAGTAAGTACTTTCTCGTTTAAATTTATCCTCAATCTCTAGTGATTTGTAATTCTTTATTTGATCTTTAATACATATCTGGAACCTTATTTAAAAAAAAAAGGTACTGATTAGGTCGAATTTGAACTCGATGCCTTATGCACTAAGAATGATACTAACACTACAAAAAAAAGCACTCAGTATTAGTATTTATGTACTCTAAAACTACGTTTATGTACTTAATTTGCAAATGTTGTGTACCTATTATGCATGTTTCTGTACTTGCTTTTTCAAGGCCAAGATGAAGCTCAATTCGATACGTAGAACAACATATAAGATACTTTAATGTTTCCTCAAGCACTGAGACTGATACCCAAAATCTAGAAAAAACTACCTAGTTCCAACACTTATGTACTTGGAGATATTGTTTATGTACTCAGTTTCTATATGTTGTGTACTTGTAGTAAGGAATTCTATACTTACTTTTTCAAAGGTTGATTTTAACTTTAATTGATGAGCAAAACAATACATTGGTGACCCCATAACTTTAAATTAATAATTTGTGAAATATGTGGTCGTGATAGTACGTGTTGGAATAGTTGGGAACACAAAGACCCACATGCAACCACTTGCATTCTCATTCATAATAGTATAAATCATTAATGCATGAGCTAAATGAATCTTCCTGACACCACCATCGAAAACCATTGAACCTATCATGGCTATATGAGTCTTAAGACTAATATGTTATGGTCTTATGATCGTGCAATGGCCAGACTAAGCAGAATGGAGAATGTTCCCTCATGCATTGACAATGATACCGAAAATCTAGAAAATAAGTACCCAGTTTCGGCACTTATGTACTTGGGACAGGATTTATGTACTCAATTTATATATGTTTTATACTTGTGATAAGAAATTCTATACTTGCTTTTTCAAAGGCCGATTTTAACCTCTAATTGACACGTGGAACAACACATTAATGACTCTATAATTTCAAATACATGATTTGTTGAATATGCAGTCATGATAGTACGTGTTGAAATGGTTGGGAACATAAAAATCCACATCCCACCACTTTTGGTGTCATTCTTTCTAGCATAAAGCCCTTACGCATAGGGCTATAAATGAGCTGAGCTTGGAAAAATTTTGCTAGCTCGAGCTCGACGAACCTTATTTTATGAGCTCAAGCTTGACTCGATTAAAACTCGAGCTTGACTTGATTAAGCTCAAATTTGTAAATAAATTGTGAAATATTATAAGCTCGAGCTAGATTTTTTTTAATAAAATGATAAATATTTAATGATTAACATTTATAAATTAAAATATTTAAGTTTTATTTTGAATTTAGGTTAGTAATATATTATTTTTCTTTTTGATATATATATATATTATATTATATACATAATATTCATATATAAGATATATTATTAGTAATATATTATATACTAATAATATTAAAAAAATATTAAAATATAAATCAGCTCGCGAGCTTCGAACTTATATAAAAACTACTCAAGATCGACTTGAGGTAAAGCTCAAGCTCGATTGAGCTCGACTCGAGCTTGAATCATCTCAAGCTCGAGTCAAGCTAGCTTGAGCTTGGCTCGTGAGTCGGCTCGACTCATTTGCAGCCTTACTCATGCATGAGGCAAATGAATCATTTCGACGCCCTCTCTTATACCACCGAACCTATCATCACCAAATGAGTTTTTATGATCATACGTCGTGGTCTGATGATCATGAAATGGGAAGATTAGGCAAAATAGAGAACGTTCCCTCATACACGGAAAATGATACTAAAAATCTAGAAAAAAAATACCCAATTCCGGCACTTATATATTTGGAGACAAGGTTTATGCATTTAGTTTGCCAATTTTGTGTACTTATTTTTCATCTTTATGTACTTAATTTTCCAAAGGCCAAGATAAGGCTCAATTCGATGTGTGCAAAAACGCATATGATACCTCGACATGAGAAAATAGTAGTTTATTGAAGAAATAGTCATGATAGTACGTGTTGATATGGTTGGGAACTTGGACACCCACATTCAACTACTTGCGCTCCCATTCAGAGTAGTATAACACCACCATGGAAAACTAGTAAATGTTATCATGACTATATGAGTCCTAGGACTAATATGCTCTGATCTTATAATCATGCAATGATCAGATTAGGCTGAATGAAGAACATTTCCTCATGCACTAAGAATGACATCGAAAATCTAGAAAAAAGTACCTAGTTTCGTCACTTATGCAGTTGGGGACATTGTTTATGTACTTAGTTTGTATATATTGTGTACTTGTAATAAGGGATTCTGTACTTGCTTTTTCAAAGGCTGATTTTAACTTTTAATTGATGCATGAAACAACACATTAATGACTTCATAACTTCAAATACATGAATTTTTTAATATGCAGTTGTGATAGTACATGTTGAAATGGTTGGAAACACAAAAACACACATCCCACCACTTTTGGTGTCATTCTTCCTAGTATAAAACCCTTACGTATGAGGCAAGTAAATCACTTCGACACTCCCTCCTACACCACCAAACCTATCATCACCAAATAAGTCTTTATAATTATATTTCATGGTCTGATGATCATGAAATGGGCAGATTAGGCAAAATAGAGAACATTCCCTTATGCGCTGAGAATGATACTGAAAATCTAAAAAAAAAGTACCCAGCTCCGGCACTTATGTAATTGGAGATAAGATTTATATACTCAATTTGCCAATTTTGTATATTTATTTTTCATGTTTATGTACTTGCTTTTCCAAAAGCCGAGATGAGGCTCAATTCAATGCATGTAACAACGCATAAGATACCCCGACGTGGGAAAATAGTAGTTTATTGAAGAAATGGTTATGGTAGTACGTTTTGATATGGTTGGGAACTCAGATATCCATATTCAACTACTTGCGCTCTCATTCAAAGTGGCATAAACCATTTATGTATGAGCCAAATGAATTCTCTGAACACCATTATGGAAAACTAGTGAACCTATCATGACTATATGAGTCCCAGGACTAATATGCTATGATCTTATGATCATGCAATGGCTAGATTAGGCCGAATGGAGAACGTTTTCTCATGCGCTGAGAATGATACTGAAAATCTAGAAAAAAGTACCTAGTTTTGACACTTATGTAATTGGGGACATTGTTTATGTACTTAGTCTGTATATGTTGTGTACTTATGGTAAGGAATTATATACTTGCTTTTCCAAATGTCAATTTTAACCTTAATCGATGCATGGAACAACACATTGGTGATCCCATAACTTTAAATTCATGATTTGTAGAATATGTGGTCATGATAGTATGTGTTGGAATGGTTGGAAACACAAAGACCCACATCCCACCACTTGTGGTATCATTTTTCCTAGTATAAAGCCCTTAAGCATGAGGCAAATGAATCATTCCAACACTTCTCTCCTACACCACCGAACCTATCATCATCAAATGAGTCTTCATGATCATACTTGGTGGTCTGATGATCATGAAGTAGGTAGATTAGGCCGCTTGAAAAATGTTCCCTCATGCGATGAGAATGATATCGAAAATTTAGAAAAAAGTAACCAAGTTGGCATTTATGTACTAGGGGACATAGTTTATATACTTACTTTGTATATATTATGTACTTGTGGTAAGAGATTCTATACTTGCTTTTTCAAAGGCTGATTGTAACCTCAATCGATGCATGAAACAACACATTGGTGACCCCATAACTTCAAATGCATGATTTGTTGAATATGTGGTCGTGATAGTACCAGTTGGAATGATTGGGAGCACAAAGACCTACATCCCACACATTCAACCACTTGCACTCTTATTTAGAGCCGTATAAACCATTGATACATAAGTTAAACAAATCCTCTTGACACCACCATTGAAAACTAGTGAACCTATCATGACCATATGAGTCCTAGGACTAATACGCCATGATCTTATGATCATGCAATGGCCAGATTAGGCTGAATTAAACTTGAAAAGTACCTAATTTTGGCAGTTATGTATTCCAGAATTACATTTATGTACTTAATTTGTTAATATTGTGTACTTATGTTTCATATTTATGTACTTTACTTTTCCATAGGTTGGGATGAGGCTCATTTCAATACACGCAACAACACATAAGACACTCAGATGCGACAAAATCATGGTTTATTGAAGAAATGATAGTGATAGTATATGTTTAAATGGTTGGGAACTCAAACATCTACATTCAACCACTTGCATTCTTATTCATATTAGTATAAACTATTATGCATGAGCCAAATAAATTCTCCCGACACCACCATTGGGAACCATTAAACTTATCATGACTATATGAGTCCTAAGACTACTATGCCATGATCTTATGATCACGTAATGACCAGATTAGGTAGAATTCAACTTGATCCCTTATGTGCTAAGAATGATACCGAAAATCGGTGAAAAAGTACCCAATTTTGGTAGTTACGTACTCCAGAACTACATTTATGTACTTAATCTGTTATGTTGTGCACTTATTATTCATGTTTATGTAATTGCTTTTCCAAAGAATAGGACAAGGCTCAATTCGATACGTCAATGACACATAAGATACCTCGATGCGACAAAATTATAGTTTGTTGAAGAAATGATCGTGATAGTACGTGTTTAAATGGTTGGAAACTCAAACACCCACATCCAACCATTTGCATCTCATTCATAGTATTATAAACTATTGATGCATAAGCCAAATGAATTCTCCCGACACCATCATTGGGAACCACTGAACCTGTCATGACTACCTATGACTAATATGTCATGGTTTTATGATAATGCAATAGCCAGATTAGGCTAGATTGAACTCGATCCCTTATGTGCTGAGAATGATACCCAGTTTTGGTAGTTATGTACTCCAAAACTGCATTTATGTACTTAATTTGTTAATGTTGTGTACTTATTTTTTGTGTTTATGTACTTGCTTTTCCACAAGCCGGGATGAGGCTCAATTCAATGCGTGCAACAATAGATGAGATACCCCGATACCGAAAGTCCACAAAAAAGTATCCCATTTTGACATTTATGTACTTCAGAACTGCATTTATGTACTGAATTCACTTTATTTGTGTACATATTTTGCGGGTTTCTGTACTTGTTTTTTCAAAGGCTCAAGTTTAGGCTCAATTCGATGGTTGGAAAAGCATATTAGACAGCTTAACACAACAAAAATGTGGTTTGTTGAAGAAATGGTCGTGATAGTACGTATTGAAATGGTTGGGAACTCAAACACCCACATCCAACTAGTTGCGTTCTCATTCATAATAGTATAAACTATTGATGCATAGGTCAAATGAATTCTCCTGACACCACCATTGAAAACTACTGAACCTATCATGACTATATAAGTCTTAGCACTAATATGTCATGGTTTTATAATCATGCAATGGCCAAATTAGGCCGAATTGAACTCGATTCCTCATGTGCTAAGAATGATATAGAAAATCTACAAAAAAGTACCTAGTTTTGACATTTATGTACTTCAAAATTGCATTTATGTACTAATTCACCTTGTTTGTGTGCTTATTTTCCGTGTTTCTGCACTTACTTTGCAAAGGCTGAGTTTAAGCTCAATTTGATGATTGGAACAACACATAAGACACTCTAATATAATAAAATCTTTTCTTCAAATAATGCTCGTAATAGTACGTGTTGAAATCATTGGAAACATAAACACCAATATCCAACCACTTGTGCTCTTATTCATACTAGTATAAAATCATTGATGCATGAGCCAAATGAATCCAATGGCTTATCTAATTAAATTCAATTTAATCTCTTATATTTTGAGAAAGATACTGAAAATAGACAACAAAATACTGAATTTTGATATTTTTGTATTGGATCTTTGTATTTTTATACTAAAATCACCTTGTTCTGTATTTATGTGACGTGTTTTTGTACTTACTTTTCATTTGGCCGAATTTACATTAATTCAATATGTGAAATACCATAGAAGGCCCTCTAATATAATAAAATCATGTTTTATTTAAGTAATGATCGTGATAGTATATGTGCAAATGGTTGGGAACACAAATACCCACATCCAACCATTTGTGTTCTTATTTATACTAGTGTAAAGCATTGATTTATGTGGTAAATGTTTCATTTTGATATTACCGTCAGAAAGCTAACAATATATCATGAGTATATTTGTTGGAAAGCTAAAAAATAATGGTTCAATCATAACAAAATAACTTAAATAATTAAATTCAACTTAAGTTCTAATGTATTAATTAAGAATGATACGATATACTCAGAAAATAATACCATTTTTTTAAATTTTAGTACTTGATTCTAGATTATTATACGTGATTTTCATAATCTAGTATGTCTTTAGAGTGTTTTTGTCGTTGCTTTTTCCTATGGTTGAATTTAGCTTGTTGGTGTTGCAGTAGAAATTATATTAGTATTGGTATGCATATATAATACTATATATGCCTTGAAAATTACTAATGTATCAACAATTTATAGCACATACCTTAGTAACAATATTCATATTCATATAAATTTTCATATGAATTTTTTTCTTAATTTTAGTATATATGATGAGCATCCATATAATCCAAATAACGAACATCCATATTATTCAAATTACTTTACAAATTAGAAACATCCCATATCATCATCCAAATACTCAATATGAATATTAAATTATCCTAATAATAATCATCCAAACATCAACATTCTGAATACAATGGAGCAAACTATGCTCATGAGTCAAAACTATTGCCCTCTACAAATCCTATCTCGATTGGGACAACAGTTTCCTCATTTTTATCCTACAAAATATAGAATATATAATATGCAACCGCATAATTAAAAATAAATATATATAAAAAGATGTGAACATTTCAACATATACAATTAAGGTTCATGTACTGCAAAAACAATTAGAAAGTATTGAAAGTTTGCATTTTGTTACTGTAACTACTTACACATAATATTGAACTAGTTACTGAAATCATAATTTGGAATATGTGAAATTAAATAGATGGTGATCAAATTAGGGTTCCCGAAAAATAGAGCCAATATGCATTAACTAAAATGATAGGAAAAACAAACAAATTTAAGAATTCTTTTTTAATCTCACGATCAAGAAATCTATGTGAAAATAAAATATAAATAGCAATCAAATTAAGGTTTCTAAAAAGCACAACCAACATGCATTAAATAAAATGACAAGCAAAACAAACAAATTTAAGAAATTGCTTCTCGACCTCACAACCATAAAATCTCTATGAAAATAAAATATCTTCTTGCTAAAGTGAAATACCTTATCCAATCTCTGAAAACATGGGCAAAATTAAAAGTCTTCTCTTGGGAAACAACAAAGGTGGATGAAATGTTGAGAAATGAGAGAAAGAAGAGAAAACATGAAATAAAGAACAGAAATGGAGGAACAATAGAAAAAAGAATAATAGTAATGAGAACAATAGTCTTCTTCTTTTCTTGGGGAGTAACAGTAATTAGAATAGAAATGAAGGGGGAAAAAAAGAAGAGAAAACGTGAAATGAAGAAGAAAACGTGAAAGGAAAATTAGAAAATGTAGAAGATGAAAAAAAATGTTGGGCTTTTAGTGATTTTAAATTAAAGACATGGCATTTTAATATTTTTGACACAAGTGGGGAGTTGGCTCAAAGTTTAATTTTGAAATAGGGAGTGCAAACTTAAAAAAAGGTGGGTGGGGATTGAACACAAAAGTAAAATGGGGTTTGGGGATTTAGGCCGATTAACTATTAGAATAATATATAAAACACTTTTGTCTTTTATTTTATTTTCCAGTATTTGAATTACTTTACCATCAGTTATATGTATGTGTGTGTGTATATATATATTATAAAGTACTAAGTTATTGTTTGTTTATATTTTCATTTTCATTTTATTTGGATAGGATATCTAAAAAGTAAAAATTGCATATGGTTTAGTAGGTTTTCGGTATGGCGAGATAATAATGATAAAAATAAATAAAGAAGATATATAGGCCTATGTTTGTTTAGTTTTGTGAAAAAAAATTTTCAACTCCACAAAACAATAATAAACGAACTATATATTCTAGTTTGATTGATCAATCTTATGACATGTGGAAACATGACTTGGTGAAGAACATCATTTTGGCCTCAGATTGTGATGCTATACTAGTGATGCTGTTGGGAGGAAGTAACAATGTTGGCGAATTGGAATGGCACTACTCGAGATCATGTCTATTCCCTGTTAGGATAACATACCGCCTTGCGGTTTCTCTTAGACATAAACAGCAAAAGGCTAATCAAGATTTATGTAGTTATGCTGGAGGCGATAACTTCTTATTCATTTGGAATTTCAAAGTACCTCCAAAGGTGAGATGATTTAGCCAACGCATAGTTCGCAATATTCTTTCTACAAATGTCTAGTTGAGCTACAAAAAAGTTCATGGTAACCAATTCTATGACATCTATGACATTGAAGAAAACTTCATACAGTGTTTTGCTTTGATGTCACTTTACCAGGCAGGTCAAGGTCCTTTCGACTTTATTTTTTGCTTCAATAAATTACTTTGGTATGTCAGTATTTTATTAGTTCTACCAAGTTCACAAAGCCTTTGAGTAAGACTATTTTACAATTTTTCCTTGTTTGTTGCTAGAGCACCTTGTACCACAGGAACAGAATTAAATTTGCTAAGGATGCTTGGTCTCCAATTGAGACAGTAAATTTTGTGCGATCTCACTTGGACAGATTCAAGTTAGCATCAGAAATTCCTCCACAAGCAACATTTTTTGACCTTTGCTTCGATGGGAGACATCGACTCCTCACCAAATCAAAGTAAATTTCGATGCAGCCATTTTGATAGAAATTCAGTCCATTAGCCTTGGTCTTGTCACTCGGAATCACATGGGCAATGTATAGCATAGACTTCTCACTTATCTGAAGCTGCATTAACCCAATAGCTGCAAAAGCTCTAGCAAGATCAACTTGTGAAATGTGTTTATCCTACTTATGGTCCCATGTCATCATAGAAGGGCATTGTCTATAAGTAATCCATGCCCTTTACAACAATTCCATGAATCTATTAGATATAGGACCTACTATCTCATATGCAAAAGCAAAGCTCCATAACTTGACTTTTTATTCTTTTAATCATGTTCGTCATAGTACTAACTAATGTGCCCACCATTTAGCTAAGATGGCTCTTCCTTTGCACCATTTGCAGCTTCCTGCTTCTAATGTAATTGCCCAAGTGTTGGCCCTGGATTCTATTTAATAAAATTTCTATAGTTTTTTTTTCAAAACAAAAAAAAAGAGAATATAAGTTTGATAATTTGATAGTAACATTTACATTGATGGATAAAATTGAATGATAAGTACAAACTGTTAAATATGCCCTTTTTAAACATAAAATCTTCAAGAAAAGCAAATTGTCAGTTTGCACTCATTTTTTCATCATCAATCTTTCAGAATCTCATAGGTTGGAAACTAATTGAAACCCTACCTAAAATCTAAAAACCCATATGGTCTTAAATTATATTGTGATATTGAGGAAATACTCTATCGGTATTGCTATAAGTTAACATGGGTTTGGGTGGCTAGGGCCCTGTTTCTACTTTGAAAGATTTCTTTGTTGAAGGAATATTTTATTGTAACATAAATTATTATTTTAATGAGATATTTGTTCATTTTGCCCATTTGATGCAAAATCATACTGAATATGAGCAGAAAACTATTAGAATATGATCAACAAATTTTTCGATTATGAGCAGCAATTTTTCAGAGTATATGAGTAGTAGTTTTTGGCCATTTGTCAATTTATAATTATGTGTTTTTTAGAATCATGAACATGAATAGAAGATTTTTGTAGGGGATTATCGTGCACCAAAAGGTTAATCCTTTGTCTTCTACTTGATTTTCAATATTTTGTCAAATATCTCTTTGCTTGATATGTGCAACAAGGGTCATTCATATATTTCAAGCATATGAAGCTAGTAATGCAAATAAGATTGTTATGTAATATCTAGCATACGAAAATCTTTTTTATATCCTTTGCAACAACATTTGAATCCATACTTGATTTATAGTCAAAAGTAGAATTATTTTGATTCTAAGTTGATATGATTTGCAAGCATGGTAACTACTAATGACAACTCCTCCCTATTAGGCTCTTTTCTCATTAATCATGTTCTAAATTCTCATAATAGCTTTATTATTAGTTAACCTTAAACTGGTTTCAAATGATAACTCTATCCAATAAAGAGTTTTCTATTCTTTTGTATGGAGTAAGAAAATGGAAAGAAAATTTCTAGAGGTATTGGTTGATCAAGTCATGGAGAATGTTGTTCCAGTCGAGAAAATCTAATACATACACTATAATTTGCTGTGTTTAAAGTCAATGCAATCTTTTAGATGAAATTCTGGTGCAGGTCTTGCTTGGAGAGAGTCATAATTATAACTCCAAAATCGGTATGAAGTTTCCCAGTGAATCATATAGTTATCCCAGGTTGTGTGAAATCTAATAACCAAACTACTTTTAGCTTACCAATGCATTTGGGATTTCATTTGCAAGGCAATATTATGTTTCAGTTTGCAATTTTTAATTAGTTGCATTTAATACAAAACTATTTTTTTGTGGTATAGGAGAAAAAAACTTGGCAAAGCATATATGGAAGCTCCGGAGCTTAAGTGGGAAGCTTTATGTGCTATATTTGGAAAAGTAAACTGTAACATCCCATCTTTTCTCGTAAGTATTTTTTTTATATAATAATATGCAATAATAGTTAAGTTATTAAGCTTATCTAATAACTGTAGGGAATCAGAAGTTTAAAATTTTATACAGTAAATAAACTATCTTATAAGTGTATCCCCTTTAATTAAGTTAATAGCATTTTAGATTAAACAAGCTAAAAAAGAAATGATTTTAATTCTCTAAATATACCTATACTATGAGTTTTGTCATACACTCTAAGTTATCAGGTAAAACATACATGATTTAAGATACAAATACATCACTATACATATATGTGTATATATATTGGGTATATAATAAAAGTTTTATAGGCTAATTAAATAAAACAAGAAATCGAGGACTAAATTACAATGAAAATCCAGGGGTTCAAATTAAAATAAAGTAGAAACCAAGGGCTTCCCTAAGCCAATAGCAAAAGTTTCACTTCTATAAATAGGGGCAAATACATTGCCATTTCCACACAAAGACTACACTTTCGCTGCAGGTTGTCTCAAACCCAATAATTATCTCTCCAAAATCCTCAGCCATTAATCATCAAATGTTAGCCTAAACCTTCCTAGTTCATCAAGAATCACAATCCTCAGAAAAATCTCCCCAGAATTCTAGTCCCAACTCTAGAATTTGTCTTCAAACCAAGCAGGAACACTCTAGTCAGTAAGACTGCTGCCCAAACTTAAACTTTAAAAAAAAATCAAAAACTAACTTTCTTGTTACCTGATCAACCATGCAAATATACTGTTAGAAAGCTCTGATTATCTTGGTGGAATGAGATTTTAGAAATTATGTCGAGAGCACACCTGAATTGTTGCCGGAATTGATACTACCACAACTAGGCAGAGGCTGACAGAACAAGAGGTGATGTTATTTTACTTATAACTAAAGATTCCATCGGTCAAATGATAAAAAAAAAAACCCATGGACAGAAAGCCCTTCAAATGTAGATAAGATTAGAAGTAAGATTTATTGAAATTAATGTGGTATTTTGGCTTAAATTGTGTAGGAAATGCAACTTGCCATCAGGACACGACTGGGGGTCAGAACTCAATTTTGACCAGGAATTAGGAAAAATCAGCCCATTTGACCATCCAATTAAAGTCACAGTTAGAAAATTCATCACGTTCTAATCCATTGTGAGGTAAAAATCATTGCTAAACTCTTTTGGATTTGGTTAAAACTTAGCTTTGATGGAAATTGTCTTGGCTGACTATATAAGATATAGGTTCTGGAAATGGTTAGCTTTTGTTGGAGAATTGTGGGAATATTATGATGTTGATAACTCAATTATTTTCTTATTATTGAAGGTGGTTGGGTGTGAATGAATGTTGGATCTTGAGGTTATGTTGGATAATTGAATTTTGATTTAGATACAAGTGTGTTATAATTTGTTGTTTTGATACCATGATTTTTTTAATTCCTAGAACAATGTGATAAGAAGTGTTAAGATATATTCAATTCATTTGAAAATTAATAAGTAGGAAATATCACCCTTACATATATATATATATATATGTATATATATGTCCTCAAAGACAGTCACTTGAATTATTAAATAATAACTATTAAAATAATATATAGGACCTTAAGTAAACTAATTGTTATTTTATTCTCTCATAATATTATTACCAAAAGAACAATCCATAGTAATTAAATCTTGAATTTAGGTATTTAGGCATAGAAGTTTTGGAAAATCTCGATCAAAGGAATCGGTAAGGATTTCCATCCCTTTTCAATTTTTATTCTATTACCTATAATTCCTTTTTCGAAATACCTTGAATATTGATATGTGAGTTTTTTTTTCCTTCGCAATCTCAATCGTTTACCCATTATTATTTTTCTAGAATTATATATCTATTTCTTATTTCCAGGAACCCCTAGATCACTGATATATGAAGTCTTTCATTCATTTCAAATTTCTGTCTGTTGCTGGTTAATAATTACTTCCTAAAACCATATTACCTTTTCGCACTTTTTGAAAAACCTCGCTTATGGTGATGGTAATTGTTTGATCTATTTGGTTAATTAGAGCTAATTGAAATTCTAAATTATTCCTAATCAAATACTCTTGACACTAATATTTACTTCGATAGTTTCTTTGTAATCAAAACTATGCTACTCAAATAAATAAAGCACTTTCAAAACATCTCAAAAAGATTAATAAAAATACGAAAGTATATTTATGAAAAGTCTTTTACTCCAAATAAATTATAAATGAAAAATATTCGTGTTTTCTAATAATTATAAATCTTCTCAGCCTAATCATCGAATCCGAAACTAAGTGCCACACTTGTTGATAGGGGGTCTGTAGTAGGGGCCACCTCTAGAATCCTGAGGTTGACACCTTGTGCTATATTTTATTATATTCTTGACTCTTTTGAATGTCTTATTTGGTCAGTACTATAAAGTACATGCCGGAAGAGCAAAGTGCCAGACTAGTTGATAGGAGATGTGCAAGTGGGGGCCACCTCTTGAATCTGTTATCATTGGCACCTCCGGATTTCAGTACTAAACATCTTTCAACTGTATTTTGTACCTTAAATGATAAAATTATATTTTATTCTTTATGAAATGAAGTATAAAGAACTAAGTGCCATGTACGGCTGTGTGGTGGGGGCCACCTCTAGAATCCCGTACACTTAAAGTCTGAAAATGAAATATGAATCCCCCTTGTTGGTATTGGACAATGACGAAGTTACATAAAAGGTTTGATATGAACGTGATGCCTCTAATATGATAAGATCTGTTATAAGTAATTCCGTTAAAGCATCGCCTAATGTATACAAAACTTAAGATATCACATATATGTTCATGTGACTTGTAAAGTATTTACTACAAGAGCTTGTTACAAAAATCAAGCTATCCTAGCATGTTTGCTTCCTACTTAATACGTAATTCTCACTCTATCATCTTCCACTATGGTATGGGCTCTATACAGGCAACTCTCTCCATCTTCCTTCACTGAGTCATTTGAACTCACCCGTTATACTTCTCTTTATACAGATGAGGCTAGACTAGTTGTACCTAAAGAAGGATCTTGGGAATAGAGGAAGGAGAAATTATCTTTTGTTTAATTCCAAATGTACCCCGATCAATAAGTTTATGCATGTACATAATGAGACTTATAGCCATGGTGCTCACTTATAACTAGAGGAAATGTTTAGGCTAGTGTACAAAGATATATGTATATATATAAGTTCTTTCTTTTAATATAAATTGTCATTTTAATTTATTAGTTTGCGCTTAACACTGGCTCTTGAAAGGAAAATCTCCTAGAGAGAGTCAGTGTCACAGTGTGGTGACTTCAAGGACCTTCGAGGTGCTAGATAAACAATAGAGATTTTGTAAGTGAAGATGACTTCATGATAGTGGACGGCGATGAGGTGAGAGTTCAGGGTCGTGATAAGCCTAAATCTAACCCACCTATTATCAACATCTCTAATATGAGCGAACAAAATACTCATTTTGGACCTACCTCGTTGGTTATGCATATGATACTAGCTCAAAAGTATCTTGTTTTTAGACCAATCAATTGGAAGCATATGTTACAAAACTACATAATAAGGGAATAATGTCTCATGTCATACCTCACCTTTCAAACCCGCCTCAAGCAGTAGCTACCACAAATTTACCATCCCAGTTCTACTGCATCAAAATCCCGACCTAAGTTTCCATGAATCAGTTGTCTACTTGTTACTGTTAGGATAAAAAAAAAATTCTAAATTAGCTTGTGCAATATTATATATCATTGTTAAATGTATAAGTGTAAGTTTGCAATATGTCTATGTATATTTGCTGAAAATGTTATATATTGGTATTGTTTGTCTTAAATTCGTAGCAATCATCAAGTTCAAGGATCAATATATAGTTTGGTCCAAATTTTCTTGTATGAATTAACGAATTTTCAACTATGTACTAGTGTTTACAACTCATTAAGTTAATAACACGGAATTGCAAGTACATGTGTGTCACACCCTTTCTATTTTCTAGAAATTAAGTCGGTGTGTATTAGTAGCCTATAAGAAAGATTTAGCATGCAAATAGCAGCCTACAAAAATCAATATACCACTAAGTACTCATTGCACCAAGTTTGAAGGTGGAATTTTTTGCAGTTCTTGTATAGGCTGCATGTGTTAGCTTCAAAGTCAGAAGTGGATTAGGTGTCTGATTTCTTGTATGCGGATTCTTAGTCTCCTTTATAAGAGTAAAGATCTTAAAGTAGCCATAATTTGGGTCCTCTTTGAAGCTTCCTCACTTATCTAAATAGAGATTTCTTTTCTTTTCAAAGTTAGAGCTTGCATTTGGTTTCCAGGATAGCTATCTAAATGAAAAGCTGAAGGACCTTATTATATTATCCATGTTGTAAAGTACATTATCGGCCATTGTAGAAGATGTTGCACATTTGAACTTGCCACTGCAGAAGAGGATCTTAGGAGTCTTGTTTAGTTGAAGTATTAAACAAATAACCATTTAGTGGTCGGTTATGATGTTGGCATAACTTACAATTTTAGATCCTGTATAAAAGATAAAAACTTTGAAAAACAAAAAAAAATAAAACTGGTGCTGAAGTTGAAAAAAAAAAAAAAAAAAAAAAAAAAAGATCCCACTGCTTTTGCCAAATGCAAATGTTACTGCCTTTGCCCAAACTTCTGGCTCAAAGACCATTGCCTTTGCACTAGAGTTTTGGGAAAAGGCAGTAGCCTTTTGCATTGGAGCTCAAAAAAGGTGACGTCTTAGCATAAAGGCAGTAGCATAATTTTGGGCAAAGGCCTAGTGCTCAACATGTTTTTGCCTCAACACAAAGGCCACTGCCTTTGCACCATTCTCTTCAACAACATTGGAATTCGAAAATTAAAAATAGTTTTGATTATTCATAATCTTGATATAATTCATGACCACATCATCAATGAGCATAAAGATAATTTGGCACGAATTAGAAGCAAGGGTGAAGAGTACTCCAAAAATGAAGATATAACAAGGAGGGGCAATGGAGAATTTGACAACAAATACGCCTTATTTCATCTATTACCAAGCATCAAGCATGGTCGTAGTAAATGAACTAAAAGATCACCAACACTAATTGGTCATTTTATCCTTTTCATTTGCATTAAATAACAAAAAGGTTTCTACTTTGCAAATCACACATGTACTACTATTCATCTAGAAAGCACAATAAGAAAATCATTTTATATTCATAAAATCTAGTTTCATTTAGTATGGGGTATGGGATATACATTAATGAAGCTAACAAACTTTACAAGTAATACCAGACATAGTTTTTGTGATACATAATCAAAACAATTATTAGAAAAATAACAAAATAAGTAACTTTTGAGCTTAAAATAAACTAAGACTTTTTATATCAGTTCCTTTTTTTTAACCATGTCGCCTATCTCTCAATTCCTTTTTTTCATATTACCAATCTTTTCCAACACTTTGCTCATAGCTTCCCAAAATACTTCTACAGAGCATTATAGTCCAGTGTCAAATATTAGGATGAAGAGATAAATTTTAGTCAACATATCATATCAATTAACGAGAGAAAACATAGAGTAAGTTAATAACTAGGGCACATAAAACATGTAGCATCGGATATAATTTGACAATAATCAACAGTGATCTCCAAGTTATCTTACTAAAAACAATAACTAAGTAAAACACCATTACTATGGCTACAAATATAATTAACAATGATCAATAGTAACCTCAAAGTTATCTCAGTGTTGCAACACACCAATTCTTAATTAAATAATACATAGATAAAAGTTTGTATGATTTATGCAACTAAAAATGTGACGCCCCAAAATTAAACCATAAAGTCTAGTCTCGAGGCATGAAAATCGATCCCAAATAAATGATATTATCAATCAAAAATCTTAAAATTAGACAAGAACTCAAACAAATCCAATACTAGACTTATAACACAAAAACTCAAAGTACCATTATCTAACCTCAACTAAAACAAATAGAATCCATAATAAATAAAATAGAAATAATAAACTTAGGAAAGTATAGAAGTCTACTGCAAAAATCTAAACTAAGACTTCAATCTTGATTCTTATCATACGCAAGATCCACCTCCTCACTAAGGTTAGGATCTAGGTCTGCCAACAGAAAGCTAAAAATAAAAATAAAAAATAGTATGAGTAAAAGACTTAGTGAATGCCAAGTGTGTGCAATGTGAGTTCATGAATTTAACATGATTTGTACAATGAAAATATTCGAGAATAAGTGGAAGATCATTAAATAGGCAAGCAATAACAAATCAAGAATTTAATAAATAGTTTCCTAGACTAACAACTTAAATGCAATGATCAGATAATATTTGTTGTAGCCAGTCAATCTTATGACTCTCATCGTAACAGTCCCTTATCACTCTGGGCAAGGTGTGACCTTACCAAAATAGTGCCTGAGCCTAGGTCCTCTAGAAATCCGATGACCCATCTCAGCCACAAACGGCTTTTATTGTGCACTAGGGGGGGATTAGGCTATGGGAGCTTAGGGTTCGACCGACAAGCCAACTGTTGCTCGGTGAAGTCCCTCACACTCCCCGAATCAAGTTGGATCCAACTAACAGTAACAATAGCAATAACAGTAAATTCAGGAATCAGTTGATTATCGAATTTAATTACTAGTCTAGAAGCATTAAAAATCATAAAGCACATGTTTTCTTATATCATCAAACAAAATAAATCATTTTTGTACACAGTGGAATACAGTTATAGTGCAATGTAACCTTAAAACAAGTTACGATCAAATTACTATAGCATATATTCTTTTGGGTTTTGAAACATAATATCATATAATATATATATGTTTAGGCACTCACCTTCAAGATCAATCCTAGAAATCAATTACCTATCTCAGAATCAATCGAATCAATAGTTGAGTCGCCTGATTCATTTAATAAGCATATCAATCATCAATTTAAATGACTAACAAGACAAAATTTACCTAGAACTAACCTTATGGGTGCCACAAGCCTGTAATACCTTGAACTCAACAATCCTAATTGGTGCTGAAATAATATTACTATATATATATATATATGTATATTTGCTCATTAAAGTCTATTCAAAATCCTAAAATTATAAGTAAGAAAATTAATCTCAATAAATTCTAGAACTCAATACTAAATAAATCTTAAAAATTCCTATCAAGATATGCATATTAAATGGGTATAACAAAATCCTTAAAGGTCTATATATGCACATACATACACTCAACAACTTGTCATGTTACCCTACTATTATTTATCCATCATTTCGTTTTGAGGTAAGGAAAATTCTCTGTTTATATATATAGAACATGGCAATTAATAGCACTAAAACGATATAGCGAAGGCCAACAAGGTCATAATGTCTTCATCCTATGCGTAATATGCATTATGCAAATGCCAAATCTTTTCTATGTCATCAACAACATGGGAAAACTCCCAACAGAATCGGACAATTGGTCAGCAACTATATTGACAAGAAAATTACTGCATGAAAAGAATTTTATTATATTTATTAAACATATATATTAAGTAACAATAGATTCATATTATGTGAACCAAAAGTAAGTAGCCAAACTAAAAACATAAATACATATATATATATATATATATATTCGGCCATGCATATATACTTATATATTCTACCTTACCACTTTGTAGTAATTGCACTAATTTTTAACCTTCTTCTAGAGATTCGCTGTGGCACTAAAAGGTAAAAATCCAAATAATAGAGAGGCATGTGTCTTCACTATCAGTATACGCAGAGAATATGGAAGACAATTGCCATCATCATATATGTGCATGGCATGCATATAGAGAAAAATTCATCTTATCCCAAAATTAATTCCATTCAATATAACCTTCCTAATTGCAATTGGGGTCAGCATTTGCAACTAATTGAGAAACAAATTAAACTCCATTTCAAAATAGACTTTCCAATCAACAATTGCGGCTACATGAAAAAATCAAATCAAATTACCAATTACACAAGCACATCCGCCACTACCAATTGCTATGGGGTAATCAAACTCTTGTGTTTAAAAAAAAAAAAATAATAAAATAAAATCAAATAAATCATGGCACTGTTCACATCAATGGTTTCAACCATTAAAATCAAAATCAAACAAATTAGGTTTAACACTAATAAGTGTGCCTAGAAGATCGATTCCTCCTGCAAGACTTGTGCAGCCGTCGCCGACTTCTCCCCTATTTTTTTTTTCTTTTCTTCCATTCTGCTCCCCCCCCCCCCCCCCTGTACCTTGTCTAATAGGATTAGAATTTGTTCCTAGGAAATATATGTATATATATGAGGGAAGTGGTTTAATTCTAATGGGATTCATATTATTTGATTTCTTGGACCAGATTATTGATCCTGTTTTAACTCTAGCATCATCATTATTATTAATTAGGGTTTAATAATTTCACTCCTTGTGCGTTATAACATCAATCCAAGTAGAATTAAAAGTTTTATATTTCCCAAAATATATGGAATATATAATAAGACAATAATAATAGAAATTTTCATTATATTTTCCCAAGATAATTTAGTTAATTCCTAAGGTCTCAATTATTAATTCGTAGTAACGATATAATATTAGTTTATGAAAAATTATAACTTATTTTCTCAGGAATTTCGATATCTAATATATATATATATATATCATTTTTCTAACTGGCATAGCAAATAAATAAAATCAAAAGAAGTTAAGAGCAAACATAGGATAAAATAATTGACTAAATATGAAAGAAATTCTAAGGCATTATATATTTTTTTAATTTAAATAATAAATAAAATAAAATAAGGTAAAGTAATAGATTAAATACAAAATAAAATTGTGGGGCATTACATCCCACTCCACTTAAAAGAATTTGATCCCCAAATTCTAATCTTAGTTAGCGAAGAGTCCTGGTGATATTTTTGCATTTCCTCCTTATTTTCCCAAGTCACATTCTCTATCTTATGGCATCTCCACAACAGTAGAATACTCTTTTGTGCATAATATTTGTATTCTTAATGTAGGATTTAGACTAGTTGCTCTTTGTACGTCAGCTCTTCTTGAAGTAATAAATTCTTATATTCTATGATATGCTAAGGATCCCCTTGATACTTACATAGTTGTGACACATAGAGATATTATGTATTTTCATAAAGTTTGATATTGAAGTAAGTCGATAAGCTACTACTCCAATCATCTCATATCCTCTTTTGAGTGACAATTTAGAAACTCTATATCTCCAATACTAAATTCCAAATATCCTCTTCTATCATCTGCTTAGCTCTAAGTCATGAGTTGGATAGTTTTGCTCATATAGTTTTGATTTTCTTGAGGTATTGGAAAACTAAGAGAAAGACCCAAAACTTTTATGTTGATATTGCAGTCCAAGTAAGCCGACATCGAGGTGCGAAATTGAGCCTTAGGTTCATAAATGTGAAGAAAATTCAAATGGAGATATATTGAAGTCTATGAGGCCACTAGTTTGACATATCTTAGTATTCTTGCTAGAACTTTTTCCATGTATATCGGAGTAGGGTGATTCAAGTGCTTATAGAAAGCTAATAGATAGATCTACAAATTCTATGTTGATCACTTTTCTTAATTCCATTGGGATCAAGCCATAAAAATCATCACAAATATCTGCTATTGAAAAATTGAAGTCTATATTTTCTACCTTGATACATTTTAGTGTTTTAGTCATAACTTTCTCCATATATATCGGATCAAGGTGATTCAAACCGATATAGAAACCTAAGAGACATATCTACAATTCATATATTGACCATATTGCTAGTTAAATCGTAACCAGGTAGTAAAAGTCATCACAATATTCTTTTCAAGGAAAATCAAAGTCATATATATTTTATGTTGCCGTACCATAGTGTTTTGGTCATAACTTTCTCCCTATGTATTAGATTGAGGTGAAATGGCTGTAAAAACCTAAGAGATAGATCTTCAGTTCATATGTTGACCACATTTCCAAATTAAATTGGAATCTAGTAATAAAAGTCATCACAATATTCTGTTTTGGGAAAATCGAAGCCCTGTATTTTCTATCTTGTCAAACCTTTATATTTTAGTTCCTAAGAGATAGATTTACAAATATTGTTCTGATCACTTTACTTAGTTCTATCAAGACCAGGTAATAAACAAAAGTCAAAATTATCTATTTCTGAAAATTAAAATCCTGTATTTCTAGACTTGACACCTTATATTTTTATCATAATTTTCTCCATATATATCAGATTGAGGTGGTTCAAGCGGCAATAAAAACTTAAGAAATAGATTAAAATTCATATATTGATACTTTTGATTAATTCTGTTGGGAAGAATTAGTAAAGGACTCACAATTATCCATTTTTGAGAAACCAAAATCCTATATCTTTTCACTGGACACATCTTAGTATTTTGGTGATAACTTACTCTATATATATATATATATATCTCATATTGAGATGATTCAAGCATCTATAAACACCTAACAAATAGACCCACAATTCTTATGTTTGGTACCTTTCCATATTCAATTAGTAAATGTGAGAAAACATTCATTAGAAAATCTGGTTGCTCCTAGGATCTGGTTGCTCCTAGGAGACCATTCATTCATTTAGCATTCCATTCTCAAAGTCAAATAGTTGTCTTTGATACCAAAATATATCCCAAAGCTTCTAATTCTCAACTTAAGATATTGTTCTCTAAGTTCACCAAAAATTTCAAATATATGTCTTAGTATAAAATCATAACCTAAGCTCTTGAAAACTAACCTTGATTGTCAGGGTGAAACATCTAAATCATGAATGGACTTATGCGGGTTTTGACTCTCCATCTTATCAAAATAAGCCTAAATCAATAAAAGAAAATATTGAAGTACGCTAGGAAGTCATTCAAAAAGAAGATAGCAAGCATTCACAATTCTCAAAGGGGAGAAAGTTTTCAAATCCTAAAGTACTTCTGAGCTGAGTCTCATAATATGCCATGTACCTATCGTTAAGTGCCAAAAGTTTTCAATTGTATCAATTGGCATACCTGATAACAATTGTTCACAACCTGAGTATCAAATGAAATTTTATTATTCAATTCAGTGATCAAACCTAAATACTCAGATCAATCCCCAAGAGTTTTACCCCATATTCCACAATCCGAGGATCTTATCCCGACATAGCCTAAGTTCAAAACCTAAGCTCTGAAACCATTTGTCAAGTCCCAAAATCAAACCATAAAGTCTAGTCTCGAGGTGTGAAAATTGATCCTAAATAAATGGTATTAACAATCCAAAATCTTAAACTTAGGCAAGAACTCAAACAAATCCAATATTAGTCTTATAACACAAAACTCAAAGTACCATTACCTAACCTGAACACCCTTAAAATTTGGTATTTTGGAAAATAAGGATTTAGAAGTCAAGATATTAGTTGATTGCATATTAGGGCCCAAAAAATAAATGAAAAAGGCTTAATTGTATGAAAATTTAAAAGTTTTGGGGTTAATTCAAATATAGACAAGACTTGATTTGAACACCATTTTAGAGGTTTTGGGGTCTTAGTGCTACTAATCTAAGTCCAATGGGTCAATGTGAGGCACTCAAATTGTTAAGGAGCTGAATTGAGGAGATTGCAAGATGTGGAGGGTGTAAATGTAAGCTGGAAAAAAAGTTTGGGGGCAAAAATCCAAATATAGAAAGTAACCATATAAATAGCAACTCAATCGCTTTTCTTCTTCATTTCTTCACCATGCACCACATTGTTCGCTCTCTCTAGCAATGCGAAGCCTACTATATTTGGTACCATTTTGTTTCTCTCTTCACAAGGAACATTTCTATACCATTTTCTTACACAACGCATCGGTGTAGCGCTCGAAAAGTAACCTAAAAATTGAGTCATGGTGGAGTGTGATGGGGACGGTGGAGCAGCGGCGGATATGGGTTTTTGGGCAGCATTTTTGGAAGAACCTAACTCAAAGGTTTGCATGGTAGCTTAGGATTGCAATTTGGCGCCACGAAAAAGGAGGAATTGAGCTAAATTGAGGCAATGGCGAGCGGTAGCGCTGGACTTTCAAAGCTACAATTAGAGGCTTTCCCGACGCCAATTGACAAAATTAGTTTGGCATTTGGTCTAGGGAGCTCGAATGCAGCTATTAGTGGTGGTATTGGTCATTTCCGATAACTGTGCATGGCAACACGTGGCGACAACACTGAGACAGTATCTTTAACTCATAGCAGTAGTTTCAGTGGTGTCATTGGTTTGTGATTTCAAGGTTCCGATTAAGATATCTCGGGTAATGACCGAATTTGGGTTTAAGCTTTATATCATTTAATATCTTCCAAATCTTGTATATTGCTAAAAGAAAATGAAGAATTGATGTAGAATTTAGATATATATATACACACACACATATGTGTGTGTGTGTGTACGTGCCATGCATGTATGATTATCTAGCTTAATTAGCCCGAATTTATATTATTATAAGATAATTATGGATTAAAAGAGTTAATTGAAGGATTAAATCCAAATTTTTTGGATTTGAGACTAAGTGGAAAATATTAAAGATGATTGGACCATTATTATTGATTTGGTGTAATAATGTGAGGTGAATTATGTAATTAAGGACCTAATATTATCTAATTCTTGAGACTGGTGTGATTAGCACGGTTCCATAATGATAATGCTGAAATGAACCCTAAACTATCCTAATGATTGAATGATTATCGATTCTAGGCTATTATTTGTATAATTGTGATTTTAAGGTAGAAAGAGAATTTTGACACTGAACTCATTCTTTTGGTTAGGTGACGAGGAGCAGAAAGCTACAGACTAATAGGTTGTAATCGTGTTTCTGAGGCTATTGAGGTGAGGGTCTACTATTCCGGTCCTTACTTTATAAACCATTGTGAGGATTTAACATGCCTTTCTTTTAGGAAAATATGAACTTCGATTGTTGAAATCCTCAATTGTTTGGAATACCTTATGTTATCTGTACTTGTTTTGTATACCCCTGTGAGGGTCTGCCAACTTGGCTTTGATTACGTTGTTGTTACGAGAATTAACGTTCCTAAATCGTCTGAACTCCTTGATTGTTGGAATTCCTTATACTTATTTGTGTTTGTTTCGTAAACCCCTGTGAGGATTTGTTTCTTTGAATCTTGCTTCTGTTGCAGAATTTCTTGTTTCTATTATGATGTCCAGAACTCTTATTATGTTATTCATTTTATGTCCCTTGTACCTTACAGCCTTGTCGGCTGACCCCGTACTTATCGTTAGCTTCTTATAAACATGTTTGTAGTTAAAGAGATCCTATTGATTAATATTCTAGCCTATTTTCTTTGTTGACTTACTTGTAACCCTTAAACGGCCTTGCCGGCCGATGTACTGTGTATATTGATTTTTCTAGATTTATACCTTGTTATATTCATGATTGTGGCTTTACAAGTTAAATTCTTATCTATTGGCATTACATCTTATCAAATCATGGGAAGACATGGGCAATTATCAACTCATGGAAAGCCATGGACTATTATCACCCAGAGGGACGTCATGGGGGTTTGGGCCTTGGGCTAGGCCTGAAAAATGGCCGGACGGAACGGGTCGATGGAGATGTATCCTCCAGCTAGTACCTATATACGATTCCGACTTACAGGTAGTTAGAGGTAGCAAACTGTAAGTGACAAGATCCGGCATGTGACTGGCTATGCCATATAACAAGTTGTTACACGCCGAGCTGAGTGCTTGAGCAGATGGAGTGATATGGAAATCTTGATTATGCTATCTTAATACCCGGTACCAACAATTATAACTTAATCTGGAAGTAATAAGGTTGGAATAACCAACAGCCTATTAAACTTGATTTCATGTATGCTCTGTATATTATTGGTCCATATTAAAAATTCTAGCTTGTTACTGAATTTGTTTACTGATTGTTGTATCTTAATAGCTTTCCTTTAAATCCTGTCATTTTCTTTTCTCTCACTAAGTCCTTAGGACTTGCCTCTTGTATCATTTTGATTTTCTCAGACAGGAATAGAGGATGAATATGGACCTTAGGCTTGGACCATGATCATAGTTTGTAATAGATCAGGCTTTTGTATGTATACATGGAATCATTTAAATGTTAAACTTGGACTTTGAGATGTTGTGATATGTTAAGATTGATAATGAAGACCTGAGGGCTGTATATGTTTTGTTGTGTGTTAAAGAATGAAACATGGCATGTATTTAGATTTTTGTCAGGGTCTATTTAAGACGAAGTCTGCTGTTGTCTCTGATAAGTTTTGAAAAATTTTCTTACGGGCCTAATACTTGTTTATGGTTTAAGATTAAGATTGAATTGGTGGCATCTCATCTTAGGAGTTATCTTGAGAAGAGGTGCTGCATAACCTCAACTAAAACAAGTAGAATCCATAATAAATAAAATAAAAATAATAAACTTAGGAAAATGTAGTAGTCTACTGCAAAAATCTAAATAAAACTTCAATCTTGATTCTCATCATACGTAGGATCCACCTCCTCACTAGGGCTAGGATCTAGGTCTACTAGAAGGAAGTCAAAGAAAAGAAAAGAGAGTGAGTAAAAGACTCAGTGAATGCCAAGTATGTGCAATGTGAGTTCATAAATTTAATATGATTTGTACAGTGAAAATATTTGAGAAAAATATAAGTAGAAAATCATTAAACAGGCAAGTAGCAACAAATCAAAAATTTGATAAACAGTTTTCTAGACTAACAATTTAAATGCAATAATCAGATAGTATTTGTTGTAACCAGTCAACTTTATGACTCCCACCATGACAGTCCTTTATCACTCTGGGCAAGGTGCAACCTTACCAAAACAGTGCCTGTGCCTAGGTCCTTGGGAAATCCTATGACCTACCTTAACACAAATGACTTTTGTTGTGCACTGGAGGTGATTAGGCCATGGGGGCTTGGGGTTCAACCGGCAAGCCCACTACTGCCCGGTTAAGTCCCTTGCATACCCTAGATCAAGTTGGATCCAATTAACAGTAATAGTAATAGTAATAATAACAGTAAATCCAAGAATCAGTTGATCATCGAATTTAATTACTAGTCTAGAAGTATTAAAAATCATAAAGCACATGTTTTCTTATATCATGAAACAAAATAAATCATTTTTGTGTGACTAACAAGACAAAATTTACTTAGGACTAGCCTTATGGGTGCCACAAGCCTATAATACCTTGAACCCAACAACCCTAATTGGTACTAAAATAATTTTACTATATATATATATATATATTTCTATTAGAGTCTAATCGAAATCCTAAAATTATAAGTAAGAAAATTAATCTCAATAAATTCTAGAACTCAATACTAGATAAATCTTAAAAATTCCTATCAAGATATGCATATTAAATGGGTATAACAAATTCCTTAAGGTCTATATATGCACATACATACACTAAACAACTTGTCATGTTATGGTACTATTATATATCCAGCATTTTGTTTTAAAGAAAGGAAAATTCTCCGTTTATTGGCAATTAATTGCACTAAAACGATATAACAAAGGCCAACAAGGTCATAATTTCTTCATCCTATGCGTAATATGCATTATGCAAATGCCAAATCTTTTCTATGTCATCAACAACATGGGAAAACTCCCAATAGAATCGGACAATTGGTCAGCAACTATATGGACAAGAAAATTAATGCATGAAAAGAATTTTATTATATTTATTAAACATATATATTAAGTAACAATAGATTCATATTATCTGAACCAAAAGTAAGCAGCCAAACTAACAACATAAATACATATATATATATATACATACATATATTCGGCCATGCATATATACTTATATATTCTACCTTACCAATTTGCAGTAATTGCACTAATTTTTAACCTTCTTCTAGAGATTCACTGTGGCACTAAAAGGTAAAAATCCAAATAATAGAGAGGCATGTGTCTTCACTATCAGTATACATAGAGAATATGGAAGATTCCCCTCCCCTCCCCTCCCTTTTTTGTCTTATAGGATTAAGGTTTGTTCCTAGGATATATATATATATATATATATGAGGGAAGTGGTTTAATCCTAATGGGATTCTTATTATTTGACTTCTTGGACTAGAATATTAATCATATTTTAACTCTAGCATCATAGCATCATTATTATAATAATTAAGTACAGATTAATAATTTCACTCCTTTTACATTATAACATTAATCCAAGTAGAGTTAGAATTTTTATATTTCCCAAAATATATGGAATATATAATAAGACAATAATAATAGAAATTTTCATTATATTTTCCCGAGATAACTTAAGGTCTCATTTACTAATTCCTAGTAATGATATAATATTAGTTTATGAAAAATTATAACTTATTTTGTCAAAAATTGCAATATCTAATATATATAATTTTTCCAACTGTCATAGCAAATAAATAAAATTAAAAGAAGCTAAAAGAACAAATATAGGATATAATAATTGAGTAAATATGAAAGAAATTCTAAGCATTACATTTTTTTAATTTAAATAATAAATAAAGTAAAATAAGATAAATTAATCGATTAAATACGAAATAAAAGTGTGGGGCATTACAGAAAAAGTACAAATCACGCAGTAAATAGCAATACAATTAAGAGAAAATTATAACACAAGTGTAACTCACCTATGACACCCTATCCACTCATTATATATTGAACTTGCCAAAGTATCTCTCCGAATTGACCATTGTTGTGTTGTCTCTATAGTTTCTACAAACCCAACATGGTGGCTACCATTTATTTCAACATTTTTAGGAAGAAAGGCTTCTAAAAGGTCAACTGGCATCTCAGTACGAATAAAATTATGCAGCAATTAGCAAGCCATTATGATCCTATTTTGAACCTTAATTGGATAATAATATGGATTCTCAAAATGGACCAACACATTTTTAGAAGGCCAAATGACCTTTCTATAACATTACAAACTGAAGAGTACTTCCAATTGTAGAACTCTTCACAATTTTAAGGCCCGAATGATTAGCTATCGCATTTATTAATATGGTATCTGACTTTTCCATATAGCATAAGGAAGCCTTCTTCGTTTGTGTAGCTATTATCACATAAATAGTAATTACCTAGAAAAAATTATACGAAAAAAGTTATTTTTGTTACTAACTCATATTAGTAGCATATATTGTCCTCTATAATACCTATTTTGAAAAAGTAACATACTTAATGGTACTCTTAAACCATTTGGTTTGGAAACAGCATCGTGCAAAGCTCTACTATCAGCAGCACCTCCTTTCCGACCACTTATCACATATTTAAATTTCATATCTCAATCACATATACCTACTAAATTAATAGCAACATCTCCTTTATGTGTTCGATAATGTGCTTCTTTTATGCTCGAACCCTTATTTCGATGTATGCCCCATTTAATGCACCTAAACAACCATAATACAAATTTACATATACTAATAAGTAACAAAATATAATAAGTTCCAAAATGAAAGTTAAAAATTAATTGTTAATGACTAGCAAATAAGTACCTTAAATCATTTCTACCACGGGCATTGATTATCGTCAGGAATTGGGACTGGTTCAGCAAGAAATATATGGTGAAGTTAATTTATGATACTAAGGATGGCAGTGAAATGCCTGCTGATCGTTGTGTGGCCCGATTGTACGACGTCATATTTTACTACACATTTTTCTTATGATAGCAAGTACAATAAGGAATATGATGACTTGTTCACTAATTGAAACATTTGTTGTGTCACTAAGTCCTCCTAAATTTTCTAAAATGTAAAATAATTTTTGAAATATGCTCTTGCTCATCCTTAGGTTGTCTAAAATCTGCATCACTTGTTTATGTTAATCTCTTCATATGCTTTACTTAGTTAGGAGTCCTACTTCGAAGGTCTATTGCAATGCTCGTAATCTATTAGTTACATGCTTTCTATTTTTAATTTTACAATAGGCATGGTTCAAGACATTTAGAATCTTTATAATTTCCATAAGAACCTTTTGGATTGTAACAAGCATCTTTCTCTTTTGGAATACTCATCCCCACACAATACTATCATACCACTTGTCAAAATTTGGCAAAATTAAGACATTTTTCATAAGTTACCAAATATAAGGAGCAAAGTAGTGGAATATCTACGAAAATAAATGCTAGCACAATGAAAAAGATAATATAAGAATTTTTAATATTGCTACTTATATAGAAAATAAAATAACTATGATGTATTATCAAAATAACGCTTATTTTCAATTATTAGTCAATTTTGTGCCATCTTTATTAATTATCTTTCTAAAGAAGAGAGGCATATGGATGTAAATCATACTATGAAGCAAGAGTAACAATATGATCCTAGGAAGATGAAGATATGCTCACCATAAGACTATGATAAAATAATCCACAACTTGAAAATAGAGGTTTAGGTCTCTAAAGCTTTATGGTCAGTTTTGACAGCATTCAAATAGCACTAGTATCCCACTTATTGCAAGATATGGAAAACATGTGATTAAATGGCATAAAAATTGCAACTGAGTTGTTGAGAAATGTGAAATAAATTGTGATTATGCAACTTGGAATGAAAGGGAAAAAACACAAGAAAATAATTAATGCATGACAAAAATTGGTAGCTCATGGGTAAAAAAAGCTCAATCTATGAGTTTTACGCACTATATAAAGAAAAAACTTGCATACCAATATCACTAAATAGATATTAATTAGCTAAAGTTTTAATATCTAAATCTTACTTACTTAAAACTCACTTCAATCCTTCACTTTGTGGCAGCAATCATACTAACAAAATCATAGCTTTCAATTATTTATTTATTCGTAAACTCAGAAGCATTATTATTGGTCTATAAACTTAGTTGGATAAAGCATCTATAGGGGGAAAAAAATTATACGAACTTACTAGATTCAAGGATTGGAAGAAATTATTCAGAACCAAAAAAACCCTTACTTGTCTTCGTCTGAGAAAGAGATGCCATCTTGGTTGAAATTGGGGACAAATAAGAAAAAATATTAAAGGACATGAGTGTGATTTAATTTTATAGTTTAGAGACCAATTAAGATATTTGATTTTGCTGAGTTGGATTGTCGAATCAAGCCTTTTTATTCTTGGGGCTCGTTTGATATCATGTATTGGGAGGTTAATATAGGGGCTAATCTCATACAAGTTGTTTGGTATGTAACATTGACTTAGCTGGCCGACTCAAAAATAATAGCTGGCCTACAACTGTATATGCTACTGGATGCTAGTCTAGTAGAAGGTGGCTGGGTGCGACTACGAAAGATTTAGACAGCGATGAAAAGAAGCATATTGTGTAATTCCATTTCTGTCCAAAATTAATGAAATGAAAAGGTGAATTTGTCCCTGGGTGAAATATGATTTTGAAGAATAGAATTATCCCCTTTCTTGAATCGCATTTCTGTCCTCCTCCATTTCCACAGCAGACAAACCCACGAGCCGTAGTTGAGGTATTGTACGAGTCCCTAGCAAATCATTAGAGTTGTACACCCACATTACAGTGGTGGATAGCTCTCATTCGTAGTCAGCCGAGACATCATGGAGTTGTTTTACTCATTTATTCAGTAGTTTTCCTCTTCGTGTTTCATTTTTCATTTTGAAGTGTAATGCCTGCGAATCATCAAGTTGAATAACAACTTATTTCCCTCTGACTGCCAGGTTGTGGTATCTTCCCTTTATGGTTAATGGAGATAGTAGTGAAGTTTTCGATTTTCATCCTGCATTGAAGGTACAATAACCTCATTCTGATGCACTTATGTACTGTTAGCGACATCTATATTGAGGTATATTTTCTATTTTGAGAAAATAATTATATGTCATTACATCTAGTTTCTTTATGCTGAACATCAATAAACTGTTGTAAGACTGGAATTTCGTTTTGCAGGAATATGTTATTTCCCTAAGTTTTCTTTTTAACTATTTTCAATTGTACTAACAATAGATCTTGGTCACTCCATTAGACATTTTTTCTTTATGCCTTTCTTCCTAAACTTTGATTACCATGTCATATTGAATTCGACTTCAACTTTTCTTGAGATAAGTACCATTTTCATAGCTTATTCTATTTTGCTGTTTTGAGGTAAAGATTATGCATTAGATTTACAACATTTATGTCAGTCATACAACATTAGACTGTCTACTATGTTAGTCAGGCACGATAGATTAGTACACAATTCATCACTCAATACTCACTTATATTATTCGATTGATTTGCTGCCAAATAATTGCTAGAAAGAGTATACCCTCTAAGCTAAATTTATCATAAGCGCCTGTGAAATTGAAACAATTCCGCAAGTTGTGGCTTAATGATACTATACATGTATAGCTGAAGGTTGAAATGGCAATGTTAACTGACTATTTTAACATTCAATTGATACAAATTATTCAATATGATAGAAATACAATTAACTTCTATATTATATATAGTAGTAGCAGATACAGGATCCTAGGTGGTAAAGTGTTTAGGAATCTTTTCATGTAGAATTTATTTCTTTCAAATCGTGGGTGGATCACTGATACAATGTGAACTGCTTGAGACACCATATATGTTGTGTATTTATGACTTCTAATGAAGAGTTGTTTACCTCTCTTAATGGCTTGAACAGCTTATTAATCTCAATCTTCATGTTCTTGGGTTATGCCTGCTTCTCATTGATTTTTTTTTCCCTTTCCTATAGATTTGTTGTCGACTGTTGGCATGGATTTAAATACGAAAATCTATATTTTTATATGGATTTACATATTTATGCTTTGAAGGGTTGTTTGCATTTATTTGCTATATCGTGCTTACATTATATGTTATGGGAGATGAGGGGTACGCATACTCGGAGTCATAAGAGGTAGAGCGTTATATGCAAGATACCAGATCAGGTAAAACACTTGAGGGAGATTGCGGAATTAGATGATCAAACGTGTTTGAATAACTTATGAATGGATAGAAATGCATTTTGGAGGCTTTGTTAATTGCTTGAACATGTTGGGGGCTTAGAGATGAAAAATTTATAGGAATTCCAGAAAAAGTGGCAACTTTTTTATCCATTCTATTGCATCATAAGAAAAATAGGATCATTAAACATAATTTCAAGAGATCATGTCATACAGTTAGCAAGTATTTCAAAGAATGTTTACAAGCAATTATAAAGATTAGTCTTATGCTCCTCGTTAAATTTATCTTTACATAGTACTTGACAATGCATTTATGTAATTTGAGGATTATGTCGTGCAGGGCTATCTTGGTGCACTTGATGGCACATATATACTGGTCCGTGTACCATCTAGTGAGAAAAAAAGGTACAGGTCTAGGAAAGGTGATATAGCTGTTAACATACTTGGTGTATGTAATCGCGACATGAACTTCATTTATGTACTTGTGGGATATGAGGGATTTGCTGCGGATAGCCGAGTTTTAAGGGTGTCTGTTAACAAACCTAATGGTCTACATGTCCTAGTTGGTAATTTTTAATTATGTGCCTTGTGATTGAAAGTGCTATCTACATCACATAATAAATTTAATTATGAGTTGTATTGTTGTATCTAATTTAAGTTATGCATTTTCAGGGAATTACTATCTATGCGATGCCGGATACACCAACAGTAAAGGTTTTTTGACCCAATATTGTGGGGTGAGATACCACTTGGACAATTAGACTGATGGAGCATTAGCACCACAAAATCCTCGCGAGTACTTCAATATGAAACATGCTAGGGCACGAAATCTCATTGGGGGGGCTTTCGGACTCCTTAAGTCCCGATGAGTTGTGCTACGGAGCACCACATACTATCTAATAAAGACCCAAAATATGATAATCATGATGTGTGCATTGCTACATAATTACATCCGCACACAGATGCGTGTTGACTCGTTGGAGGATATTGCATTGGGGGGATGAATGGGGGTGATGAACTAATGGATGTTGGCCATATTGAGATGATTAAGAGCTCTTCACAATGGAGTAATTGGCATGATGAGTTAGCAGCCAATCTATGTCAATCGTGGAGGAGGGCTCACTAGATGTTTCTCTTAGGCGTATCGATTCTAATTAGAGGTCAGTACTTTAACATTCCTAAGCAAATCTATTATTACTTATTGCGAAAGCTATGTGTAGGATGCTTTACTTAGGAGGCTGGAATAGGAATATTGATCTTTATTCTATGGTGTATCATTGAACTTTGGTGTGCATGTTACTACATTGATATGTAATATATGTCAGTTTGCATCAATTTTGGCTGCTATTTGTTTGTTTTATCTGTATTTTTGAACTATGCACTTTGTTCCTCATTAAGTGATGGTTAAAGTGTTGTGATTTTAGTTGAATGATGTGGTTATTTCTTTTTGTGACAAGTTATTAATATGTGGAAATGTCTTGATATGTATCTTTTCTTGCACGTGACAGGTCATGGCAGCATCAGGGTGCTCATCTCATAGCACCGATCGGTCAAACAAAGCACCAATTGCTGCACGATATTTATGGACCCATCAGGAAGAGGATGCATTGATACATTGGCTAAAGAACCTATGAGCTGGGGGCTAGCACTGTGACGGCTTATTTAAGAGTGGTTACATAGTGAGGCTAGAGAAGATGATGTCCTAGAAATTCCCGGACTGTGGCATTCTTATCAAACATATCAAGTCAAAGCTCCAAGTGTGGAAGAAAACATACTCAACTCTACGAGATATACTTGGTTGTAATGGAGGTGGGGGTATTAGCATGCATTGCAGTTCACATATGATTATCGTGGACTCTGAGATAATATGGGTTGATTATGTTAAGGTATGAAACATCATTTTTTTATGTACTTAGATTACTGAATGTGACTGTGTTAGTATTTTCCAAACCAGCCCATTCACTTAATATGAGGTGTACATTATATTGTAGGCAAACCCTGATGTAGCTAAGCACCGAGAGAAGGCACACCCTTGGTACGACAGTTGGGTGGAAATATTTGGGAATGATAGGGCCACAAGAGATGGGGCATTTGATGTAGCCGATATTGTACAAGAGTTACTACATGGGTCCTAGAACGAGGGTGAGAAGGCAACTGACAGTGGGGATCAACATAATGTACTTAGTCTCGAGTTCGATGCCCAATCAGTGACGCCACCATTTGGTTCTAGTTCGAAAAAAAAGTCTTCCTCGTTGGGCAAGCGAAAGCATATCAACCCATGTGAACCTGATTTAGAAAAGATGATGGGGTCTCAAAACCACACTAGGGAGTATTGTCGATAAGCTAATACAGCCGCAGGCACTGCGACCCGACGTGGAGTCCTCATTCAAATCTTCTTTATTTGAGGCTGTACAAGCAATTTCGGACCTCACTCTTGATGATCAAATCAAAGTCACGTATCACCTAGCTCATTGTAAGGTGGATATGGATGCATTTTGGAGTATGAACAACGAGGCCCAAGCTCATTTCCTGTCATTGTTGCCTGCTAGTACCCTACACTCTCTTACGTGATCTCATTAAGATGCTTTTGTGATGAAGTTAAACTGTTTGGTTATTAGCATACAATAGAAAGCAACTTGCCTTTAAGCTATTTAAGGATGAAATTAGCATTTGTGATGTATATCGACTACTGCCCTATTATTTTGCTTACTATATGTGGCCGCTTTTGGGGATTTCTGGAACACACTTGAATCTTGTTACATGAATGTTGCCTGTTTCTGTGATGTTGTTGTGTAGCATACTCACGAGGGGGCATATAAGTATGACTTGTGCTATTTTTTATTGATTGGCGTAGACATGTGGAAACTAAACCAGCAAGCTAAAATGCATGTAAATGAACTACATCCCATGTTAGGAAAAAGAATTAAAAAAAGAAGAGTTAGTGTTAGTTGACGTTTAATCGTTTCCCCTAACACAAATCTATATATGTATGACACACAAACATGGCTTCTTCGCATTATTATGCTATTTCCTCGCGAGTAGCACTGCTTCCCTAAAACAATCTCTTCCAAGTTGACCTTTAACTCAAGCTCTTCAATATACATGAGAAGCTATTACTCATATGATGGCATCTATTCTAATATTTATGCATGATTTTTTTTGCCTCATAGATTAAGAAAGAGGGACAGCACATGTCCAAATTCTACTAGTTTTGTTTTTCGAGAAATACCCCATATCATGAAGTTGTGGGTTGGTGATTATTGTCAGCTCTGCAATAAAAAACACACCACAAAATGCAATGAATCGAAAAGGCCATTTTGAATGGACTCATATGTATTTTCATATATTTTAAAAATAACACATTTTGTAAACACTTAAATTTGTGCATGGTACCAAAATATGAATTACCATCCATGAAAGATGATTATAATCATGTACACTCAATATTGTAATTCATTTTTTCAGTAATGATATATATTAGTTGACATTTATTCTTATTTTTGAAATAAGATATTTTATTTAAAGAATAATAATTTTTGTCGCCCAATCTTAGGCTTTTTGCACTTGTTCAGCAACTATTTTACAAAATTTACATATAAGATTTTAGAATTTTTTATGCAAAAAAAAGATGGTTTTGAAATGTATAAAATAGTAAATCTTATTTTTAAAATAAGTTATTAAAGTATTTGGACAAAATAAAATTTTGAAATTAATAAGGTATTTGTAATAGTAATTTCTATGACACAAATAGTCAAAATTAATAGAGCTTGTTAAGGTCTTGAAAATAAATCATGCCTTCCTTACAGTGGGATTTTTCATCACTTATAGGGATGGGAATAGGCTAGGCCGCCCGAAAAGGGCCGACGGACCAGCCTATCTGAGCCCCAACTCGGCCAAGCCAATAGAATAAATAGACCAGATTTAGGACTTGGAAGAAGCATATTTAGTTAAACTAGTTAGGTCTAGGCTTTTGAAAAAGTCTATGACGCCCCTCAGCCCGGCCTATATAATTAAATGATATTATAATATAAATATAAGGCTGTATTTATTTATAATAATTATATAACTGCAAAGAATAAAAAGGTTTAATTCTATTAAACCTTATGGTATGATTGGTATGCAGGAATGAGGTGAGAATGGAATGAGCATTCCCAAGTCCATTTCCAAACCTATTATTGGTATAATTTAGAGATGAAAATGCTCATTCCCATTGGAATTCCCATTCCCAAAAGGATAGGTTTAGCCCTTCCCTCCCTCTCCCATGGGTTTAGCTATTCTCAATCCATCGGGAATAAACCTATATCACTCAAAAAATTAACAAAATAATTTTATATTTAAGAAGAAAAAAAACTTCACTTTGTAAACATTTGATATTATATTCTAACTTATTTGATTGCTACGTTTTTATTTAATTATATATTTTATTCATACAATTTTTAGTAACATTATAAAAATTATTAAATTATTATAAAAATATAAATAATAAATAACAAATAATAAAAATAAGAATAATGATGCGTATCTCAATTTTTATAATGGAAAAAAAATGTAGAAGTATCATCGACTTGGTCCATGATAATGAAAAATATATAGTTTAAAATATTGTTTATTATGCATATCTTCAAATGATTATATATATATATATATATATATTAATAAATGAAGAGTTTTCCATTCTATCAACAACTTTCAAATTAAACTTATGAAAAAGTACAATAAATTGTTTTATTATTACAAAAAAGTTAAGCATTCTAGTTATAAAGTATTTTATAATTTTTTTAATTGTATTTTATCAAAAAATTCAAAAGAGCTTGCTAAATTATAAATTTAAAAACAATAATTTTAAAGGAATTGTGTTTCTACTTTTTTGCGTAAGCATATATAACCTATCGATAACAATAAAATGCATATATTTACTGATGTAATTCGAATAATATTAAAAGTAATATTTAAACTACATAATTATAGACTCACTAAAAATATATATATATCTACGGTAATATATCAAAAATATTTTATTAATAAATACTTTTATTTTAATAATTTTTTACAAAAGGGTAATTTGATCATTTAAAAAATTCATTCCATTCTTAGCGATCGTTCCTATTTACCAATTATTAAAATGGAATAAAGAAGGGAATGACGATACCATTCCTTTCTCATTCCTTGTACGTACCAATCATAGTATAAACTATACCAACATTATTCCTTTCCCAACTTCATTCCATTTCTAAAGTCATTCTGTTCCCACCTAGTTCCATTTCTGCATATCAATCACTACCTTATGGTAATATATATTATGTTAAATTGAAATGTTTGCAAAAACAACGCTGATCCAAATAAGCATATTGTATTCCATGGTGAAAGTTGCTACTCAAATTAAATAATCGACATTTGGTAATTAATATAGCTATGATATAGTAGACATAGGCAGCCATGTGATCGGATTACCAACATTGCACTTAAACGGTAAATTAAATCCATTTCAATTTACTTATTTGAAAAGGTTAAAAATATCTTAAATTTAATAGATATTTGGTAAGATTTTGCATTTCACATATGGAAACATGCTTGGGTTTGGGTAACATTTTGTAAAATTATATGATTCGTGGGTTCAATATGCTCAAGTAAGGTAACCATCTAAACATCAAATACAAACCATAAAACGTCACTTAATAATATTGTTACTGCAAAGGTAAGTAGTACGAGATAAGGCACGACAATGGGACACCCTAAACATAAGCGAAATAAAAGTACATTATACGGCTCAAAAGGACAATGGCACTTACTACACAAGAACTACACCACGTATAGAAGAAATTAAGAGAATTTTTTTTTTAGTCATCATTTTTTTCATGCCCCTTGGGAGTGTTACTTGAACTCGTGTGGGAGCTCATTGGCTGGCCACTTGGTGGTGTATGGTACAATCTAAACCATTCTCAATCATCGTGCTCCATCCATAGATTATTGTACACATATGAGTATGGAGCGATGGATGGAGTTGAAATCTGATTATGGTTCGTTAACTTCATAGAGTCCTAGCTTGCCTCATCATTATCAGGAGCAGGTTCTAGAACATTCCAAAATGATGAAGCGAGAGGTTCATTTACCAATAGTGGGTATGTAGCAATAGTGACACTGGGAATGGTCAACACTGGTTGGACTGAGGCGCTATCGTAAAAAATTTAAATGATGTCCAACTCTGGAAATAGGTTTATATTTTGGGGAGGACCAAAAATATCACACAGATTTGACCACTACGATTCTTCTTTTACCATGTATGCCTCAGACACTGGAAATTTCTAATATAAAAAAAAAAAACTATCATTAATTAGATAGTCACTAAGTTGAATAAAGCAATAAATACACAAAGTAGACACAAGACCAGACAAAACTTGATATGGTGACATAGTCCCATATATATGCTTCTGCAGTGACTATGTTGTTTGACACATCATATGTGATAGGGTCTAACGATATCAGAAAACCAAATATAGTATGTCTTTGCTGCAGATATTTGAAACCGATGCTTGCATCTTTGTAAGTCAAGTTGGTTCTGAACTTAATAGATTGGCTGAGGGGTCATCCATCCATATGAGTGAACTCCGCAAGTCAGGATATGAACTCCCTATTAAGGTCCTCCACCCATGGAGGAGTATTGAAGATGGAAGCTTGGCTTTGGGGATGCCATGGAGCCATGTATTTTGGTTGGTTTAGTTTCAAGTAGAAAGTGGCAATGTGTATGTAGTGAACAAAATACTCGTTATAGTGTGTTTCACACATATGTGTAGTAGCGCTATATATTTTAAAATATGTTATCAAATTTGAACGGCCATTCTCATGACTGGATGCAACATGTGCGGGAGGACATGATTCAACCATGCTTTAGCAAGCTTGAGGCCTTTGTACTGAGAAAGAAAAACAAATCTGAGGGGAAAAAAGCCTGGAAAGGCATGTACAAGTACACATGTGAGACCTAATCCAATTTCTAAGGGTGAAGAGAATGATGAGAATCTTGGCATATTGCATGGGAATGGAAAGAATCTGCATGGCCAAGAAAGCTTATCTATTTTCCCAAAACTTGGTAATAAAAGACAAAACTACATCGCATGTGGCGGCAGTGTTAAGGCACAATGGTCATTTCCATTTTAATATACTAATCAACAACTGATTTTTGTATAAGATCCTCACTTCATGCACAATCATGTTTTTTACATAACAAATTGGAAAATCGAACAAGATAAAAACATGGTGAACTAATCATTGATACAATGTATTCCGGAATTAATGACACATATAAAAACTAAAAATTTATAAAATCATGTATACTAAACGCATAAACAGATAATAAGTTAAAAAAATCCGAGGTATGTACTTACAAACTACATACCAATAAGTATAAATTATTACATAATATTTGGCAGAAGCAACGTCACGTAATTAGAACACGAGTTTCCCAATAGCCAAACTCAATACAATCCCAATGAAAGCAACAATAACAACAAGGGCACAATCGAGACAACCCCCTACTATCAACCCAGGTTTCATACTGGGACTAGGGGGGCTAAAAGTACCAATTCTTATACGACGAGAGGTATGCCCTGCATGAGCAGTATTTGAATTTGCACTTATTTCTGCATCCTCCAAATCCCCACGATATGGGGAGTTTGTGCCCATATAAGATGATGGATAATGAACGGATCCACTCGAACGAAAAGTATCAGTCGTGAGTTTGTATGAACTATGCATGTTAGATGAAGAGGATGATTTAATCCCTTGGTACACATCACACCATATGAAGTGTCCAGGGTGGTTGGCTCCCTTTGGACACTTGTAGAACCATCGCCCGGGATTTTGAAAAGTGTGTAATTGACGGAGCACCATTATACCCCCACAACATGGTCACTGAGGTGAAGACTTTAGTTCCATTGTGCCCTGAAAAGATACACAGTAGTAGGCAAACTAAATCAATCTATTACCATTACCTCAGCGGACACCACTAAAAGAACAATGTATAAGGTTGTATACAAATAACATATTTCAAGTATATTTTTTATAAAGAATTATGTGGGTGTTCCATTGTAATTTTTTCGTGTTTATTCGTAAATGAGTCAAATTTTAGGGACCTCTATGTAATTAATTCAAATCAGAATATTAAAAGTATTATGTTTTAATGGAATTTGTAGATTTTTCGTCAATTTTAACGGCGAAGGACAAATTGTTAAAAACATAAGAAATTTGGACTAAATGTGCTGCATGAAATTTTTTTGGTACCAACAGTGTATACACAGTTAAACCATGGGACTAAAAGTGTAATTTTTCCAAACTAATTTATACAAATTCTATATTAGTAATTAAGGTTTTATAGCTCATATTAGTTATATATATTTTACAATCAATAATATTATATTTTAATTAATGTAAAAAATAAAAGTAATAATATTATGAGAAAACATTTGATGATGAAGATAATATTTATGTGTTGCGGGTGAAAAAAATGAGTAAAATTAATTCAGATAATATTATATAAATTTATAAGTTGTATAATTGATTAATTAGTAAAATTAGCATTATATCAAATGTTATTTTACAATAATAATCTGTTGTGATATTTATTAGTAATTACATTAATTTGGAATCAATAATTTAACATAATACATACATTGGTAAATTTAATGTTATTCATTCCATTAAAAATTTCTAAGTAGATAAATTCATTACATTAACTCTATACTTTTCCCTTTAGTAATAGATAAAGTCCATTATTTAACTTTTATTTATTTTTAAATTTTTTTTCTTTCATTCAATGTTTATTTTTTACTCATATATAAGGAATTTTATAGGTATTATGTTGTAGATATTTTATTACTATTAATATATTTATGTAAATAATATGCTTTTTATTATAAATAGAATTATCATATAAAAAATTTATAATAAACTAATAAATTTAATTTCAATATACATTTATGTATTCTAATTAACTGGAAGGTTTATTATCTCATTACCTTTAGTAACTGCATTAATTATTATAAAATGATTATATGCAAATTAATGTAAAAAATAAAATTAATAATAATATTAGAAAACATTTGATCATGAAAATGTTATTTATGTGTTGTGTGCGAAAGAATGAGAAAAATTAATTAAAATAATAATATATAAATTTATAAGTTGTATTATTGATAATTAGTTAGTAAAATTAGCATCATGCCAAATGTTATTTTACACTCATATTTATGATATTTATTATACAATAGTTTAACATAATATATACAATGGTAAATTTAATGTTATTGATTCCATAAAAAAAATTATAAATGGATAAACTCATTATATTAATTCTATACTTTTCTCTTTAGTAATAGTTAAAGCCCATCTTTTAGCTTTGTATTTGTTATTATATTTTGAATTTTTTATTTCTTTATCTATCATTTAATGTTTACTTTTTATTCATACATATGGAATTATATATATAAATATGTATATTTATATGGCAGTGATATTTAAATTCTAAAAATTAAATAACTAATTTTCAAAATTCTTTATAAAATAAAATTATTCTTAAAAATATAATATAATACTAAAAAGTTATCAACAATAAAAATATAAATTTAAAAACTATACATAATAAATAAGCTTTAAGATTAAATTTTGAGATTGAAGATTCAAAGTTTAAAATGTAATTAAAAATAAATTATATATAAAATAAAAAAATTTAAATTTTAAATCTAATATTAGAAACATATCTTACACAAACCCTAAATTTGCATCCCCCCATAACTCCTCACATTAGGTAAGTTCCCCTCCTTCCTCCCCCTTCCTCCTCCACTCCTTTTCTTGCTTATTGGCCGCCCGAGGCTAGCAATAGTTGTTGGCTTCACCCTACTGTGACTGCTGTTGGTGCCACTTGAGGCCAGGCTAGCCTATCGGCTATGCTAGGCCTCATGCGGCCACTGGCCCATGTGGCCATGGGCCCGTGTAACTAATATGCTCGCACAAGCTGTTGGCCTCATGGTGCAGCCAGATCTGGCTACTGCATGAAGCCAAAAGTCAGCCATAAGATCAGCTGGCCTCTGTCTTGGAGGCGGCAGTGGCCAACAAACATTTTTTTTTTTTAATTTTACATTAATTTTGTTATTGCAAGTTTGAAATTTTTTTGTGCATTTGGATGTATTGGTTACTTTGAAAGGGTAATTTTTTTGCTTATTATTATATATATTATGTATTAGATTATGGTTTAATAAATGTTGCATTTATATTGAATTATGTGTTGAATTTTGTTAGATTTACATTTTGTGAATTATATGTTCGATTAGGATTTAAGTTATGCATTGGATTTATACTAAATTATATGTTGGTTTATAATAAGATGTATGTTTGACTATATTAAATTTATATTTTGTAAATTATGTGTTTGATTAAGTTGAGTTATCTAGTGGATTTATATTGAATTATATATTAGTTTATTATTAGTCTATATTGGTTTAGTTTGTACTTTCCTTGCTTATTATCCTTTTTTTTTTTTATTGTAATATTGTAGATTTGGAGAATAATGGCCAACTTTGTAGTGTTCATTTTTTATCTTTAATTACTTTGATTTTGTTTTTATTATGTTATATTGCATATTTGGATGTCAAGATGTTAGAATTTTATATAAACCTTTATATAGAGTAAAGTACTTTGTTAGATGTTTATTTTATTATATAGCTTGTATTATATATTAGATGTTTATTGTAATATAAATTATTTTTTTAGGTTTATAATATTAATTTGATCCTTGTTAAAGGGAATGAATTTTTCAAGAGTTTATTGTATTTGTTGTTTTTGTTAAGTTTAATGTACTTCTTTAATTTGAGTTATTATTATTTGGGCATTGCAATTTAGGTTCATATAGTATTGTGGATGCATAGTTTTTTGGTTAATTATAGGCTCCAATTTGGTATAGGATGCGATAATTTTTCAAAAACAAATTAAAAATTTGTGACAAAAATTTTCATCACAAAAAGAATAATAATTAAAAAATAAATTTTGCGATGAAATTGTCACAAATTTTTTTACATAAATTGCAATTTTGTGATGGACAATAAATCCATTGCAAAATTGAATTTTTACGATGGATTTTCCCGTTGTAAAATTGTGATAGATAGTTTTGTTGCAAAGGCGTCGCAAAAGTGACGCTTCAAATCCATCGCAAATCTATTGCAAAATCCATCGCAAAATGGGACATAATGAAATCTGTTGCAAGATTTTGCAACCAAGGTTTTTGCGATGGATTTTCACAGTCACAAAATCCATTGCAAAATTCTCTCAAATAGTAGGTTTTTTTTGGTAGTGGCGCACATGACCGAGTTAAACTCCATAGGATGGCGTCTAGATAGGTGTTACGTGTTACCATGATTTCTAGCCATTGAGGATGCCAACAGAAACAACCAGTTAGTAGAGGATGTCCATTACACTCAGTTTTGGTAGCGTTATAAATAGCCAAGGACCTCACAACTCTAGGAAGATCGAAGAGATCTTGAGTGTTGTTTGCAGGCATAAGCAAATTCAATGTACTATATTTATTAAGGTGAATAAAATACTAGTGCAAGGATGAGAATTGCCCGTGAACTTATTGTGCCTTTAGTTTTGTGCAAGAGTATGCACAAGCTGTGTATTTATGCTACATACTTTCACTTAAACCATTCTATTGCCCTAATCAAACGAACAAAGGAGTAGCTCAAAGTTAGATAACTAGTTGTTGGGGCACAACTAGGCCACAAAGTAGGTGAAAAATTTACCAAAGTCACCATATTCCTTCAACCACTATGAAAAGTGGCATCTAAGCCTGATTGGATTCAAAAAATAGTGAAATTTGACAATAATGGGTCAAATGCAGAAAACAATCTCAAAGTTGGGAACAAGAATGCAGAAAGTTGAAGCTTCTCTTGGACAACCACTGGAGGACCAAATGGTGCACTTTTTCTGTAGTTCCAAGAGACATAAGAAATGATTAAGTGCCTATAGAAAACAGTTGATGGATTGTGAGATTCAGTGGAGGCCCGACTAGTTTTGTTTGCGGAGAAAACAAACATGGGGAGTAATACCTTTAAAAAAAATTAGATGCAATGAATATTGAACTGAGCCACGTTAAAAACGCTTTAGATGGTTCCAAAAGAAAGCTCTCATCATCTAAGGTAAAGGTGCCCAATCCCATACCCTTTGGCGGTGAGCGGAGTGCCAAAGAACTCGAGAACTTCTTGTGGGATATGGAAGCATGTTTTAAGGCTACGAAGATATCGGATTCTGAGTGAAAGAGTCTCCATAACAAGCACATTGCTCACTGGATACATCAAATTATGGTGGCATACTTGCATTATGAATAACATCAAAACTGGTCGTGGTGGAATTGACTTGTAGGAAATACTGAAAATGGAATTGAAGGCTCAATTCCTGCCTTGCAACATGTCCTGGCTTGCAAGGGAGTCCTTGCAGAACTTGAAGCATATGGGTACATTGCGAGAATACATCAAGGAATTCAAATCTATGGTACTTGATGTGCAAGGTACATCTGAAGAAAACAAATTGTTTATGGTAGGTTTGCAACCTTAAGCCTAAGCTGCGCTGTGGAGATAGGGTGTCAACGATGTGCTGACTGCTACTGCTCTATGGACTATTTGCTCGATTGTAGTGTTGTTGGTGTCCAGGACTTACCTAATCTCAAAAATGTGGGGTCTAGGGAGGATTAGGGGACGAGCAAAGAATTGTTTAGCTAGAGGAAAACGAAGAAGGTGATCATGACCTCCAGCCCAAACTTAGATTGGCAAAACTAAGAAGGAATGTTACATTTGTAGGGCCAGAGACTCGAGGTAGGATCATCTAAAATTAGAAAAGTTGAACACCTTGGTGACAAAAAATGAAGGTTGAAGAGGAATGACTAAGTCAAAATTCAGCCAAGGGTCAGACGGAACATGATGGAGGCAAGGAGCAGTTATGGCCTTTTGGCTCAGCTTGTCCATTAAGGTAAAATCCCACAAAACACTTTTTGGATTTTAAAACTGTAGCATTACGGATACATGCAATAAAGTTGAAGTCCATGACTAGGAAATTTTTTTTTTGTTACTTTGCTCGCCGCCAGTGAATCACTAAGTTGGAAGACAAGATTCCAAGTTTGATGTTGGCTTGGTGCAGCATCTTAGATTTGTGGCAATAAAGAGGCAAGCGAGGCTTCTATTTTCCTTGTTGAATTCAAACTTTGCAAGTTGAGGACTTGTGATTTACTTGATGAAACAAAGTTGGTTTCAAAGTGGACTTAGATACGATCAACAAAGGCAAGGTTAGTGATACTAAGTGTTGGGGTGTACTAATGTTGTCCTTTGATAACTTGCAGGCTTGAGCAGGTTCAGGTTGCATGGAGTGGCCTTACTTTGACAAAGACGTCGGATTCTTTTGGTGGGGGAGTCTATTACACCCAAAATGTTAGCATCACGCTAGCCTGACCATAACTTAACGGTGGACCAAGGTAGTGTACATGGTGGGAGAAGATTGGCTATGTAGCACCCCCTCTCGGGACAATTCCTAAGTTGATATGCCACCAATTCAAGCTTGAAATATAACTCACATGATAAGTAAAGAAAGCTTATAAAATTTCAAAACTTTTATAAGAACAACACAGACTTCAACTTATCTAAATTACCAGGAAGGCACTAGGTACAACCCAACACGTTCAACATAATATATACATGCCACAAATCCTAAATTCAAACTTAGCATAATACCCGAGTAACCCATAGTCACATATAAACAACTATTCTATTACAAAACATATACATATATTCTCGAATCCAATCCTAAAGTCCATGCATATCACTTAATCTTGTCTGAGAAAATCAAGGATAAAACGGGAGGATAAGTCCAAAGGACTTAGTATGGATAATAATCAATAATAATTCATAAGGACTCTGTTGAAGAGGAAACAATTCAACAGCTCATAAACCAACAAACAATGCAGTTGGAACATAAACATATCAGAACACATGCATTAATAAATTCAAGGTTATTAGTGGATACTAGCTCAATAGTTGTGACTATCGACTCGAATTGCCCAGGATCATCTCAACCGATCCTGTTCGGGAGGTTTAGAGCATCGCAATCGATCATAATTTAGGAGGAAATGTAGTCGGCTCGTCCAGCTTGGACAACAGCCTGATCTAGACCAAGAAACTACAATGTCCTTATTGCGCCATGAGCAAAATTCAAACAATCAAAATACAATCGAAACAAAACATCCCGAGTAACATATGCAATCCAAATAGTCAAGGCATAGCATGCATATCAAATTTTCCTTATTCCTTAGTGGAGCTTACAGCTTAGCCCAACACACAGTAGGGATTAACGTCCCGTTATTTAACCAAGAGTTTTGGGCTTGACTAATCTCAATAGATAGTAGGGATTAATGTCCCACTTATTTCAAGAGTTCTGGGCTTACGGCTTATTCATGCACTCAGCAAGGATTAACGTTCCGTTATTTATTCCCATATATGCTAAACAAAAGATAAGCATATGCTAACAAGATCAAGCATGCAATTTACAAAACGGATTCCAGTACGCCAACAAGGGCCAAATAACTGATATGCAAATCACATTCAATTATACCGGTAAGGCGAATTAACGATATACGAAACAAAGTTATACAAGTCAACAAGGTCAAGCCTACGATAAGCAAAATGAATTCAACTGATCGATATGAGATAAGACAACGAAGGTTATTGGCGCTAGAATGGAAATACTCAAATTTACCAGAAACAAAGTCAAGGAATCAAACCCTCACAGAGGTATACTAATTAGTAACAGATAACAAGCAAGACTCTGGACAATTCGCAGATTTCAATAAATAAGATATAGTATCATACAGAAGCCAATCTAACCCACACAGGGGTTTAACACATGATAGATAGGTGTAAGAAAGTACCAGATTGGCAAAACCTCACGAAGGTATTCAAAATAAATAACAGATGGCAATCGAAGAATTCAAACGATTGAGGAATTCAAACAATCAAGAAACAATTGCTTCCTAGAAAAAGATAAGCTTAACTCTCACCGAGGTATACGAAACAAATAACAAATAACATAAGGAATTCAAACCATTAATCCAATTCAACTGATCAAAAATATCCAAACAAATTAGAGAACATTCGCTTCCTAGAAATAAAAAGAGTAATGGATCATCATAGGGTTTAACAATTAACAGATAGCGATAATCAAGTCAAGTACCAAATCGGTAGAATCTCACCTCCATAGTCTCAGAAAACTACAATCACCGCTTACTAGTCCGCGAGACCCACTTCTTCATCACCAAACCAAAATAGTATATTTACTGTCAAAATCCACATTCAACCCTAATAATTATAATTATACTATCAATAATCTAAAATTGACAGCTATTCGTCTAATATGGCAGTTTTAGGGTTCGATCAGTACTATCATTACGATACAGCTAATTATGTTGTTAATACGGGAATATTTATGGGGTTTATATCGGTACTAGAAAAAGGGCATAATCAGGTCCTTATTTATATAATTAACCTCATATCATTATCCCAAATCAAAATAACAGCCCAATTATCTTAATTAACTCAATTATTGTTATTTAGGTCTCAAATCCATAAAATTAGGTTTTTTAACACTAGTCCACTTATTTAACCAAGATTATCAAATAATATACTAAATCTGAGTCCACTAAACGGTTAAAATCATACATGCATAGTTTATAAGTCCAATTCTTATATCAATTCTTCATCCTCTTTGACATAATATAAGATTTAGGGTTTTCTCTTCTAATTAACTCAATTAATCCCATGATTATCATACAACAAATATAAATTCGGGCTCACTAAGATATCTAAATACACGTGCATGATTGAATCTTAGTTCCATATCATATTTCATATTCCCATTTGCGCTACGACACATGATTTAACAAGACTAAAACAACACAAGAAATTTAATCCCCAAACTCTGACTTTTACCCAAATCTTCTTATCAAGACGTTGAAACCACAAACCAATTCCACCACTGGAACCACTGAGACGAAACGATGAAACTATCTCGGTGCCGTGGCCACTGGCCGCCGCTGTCACCGCTGCTGGAGAAGCTCACCACCACCACCATTGGGTGTATCTTAGTGAGAACAGCAAAATGCCTAATATAATTTCCAAATCCACTGCCGAGTTGCTGCTCAATTTGCCAAAAAATCCAACTAGGTCTCTAACTCGCCACCGCGTCAAATTCTCCTCCGCCGTTGACCCAAATCTAAAATTGAAGGCACCAACACATTCCTCCATCTAAGCTTGTCAAATTATATCCCCTGGTCTCGCCCAGCCTCGCCGGGGCTAAGCTTTCCGCCATCACCGCCTGTTGCTCCTTTTCTACCATTCGCCACCCTTGTTTTGTTGGAAACTACTTGAGGAAATGGGTACCATCATGTTCACCTTCTCAAGAGGAAGAGAATGGTAGGTAAATTTTGAAATTTCGCCGTCTGCCGGGAGGAGTTCGCTGAAGAGAAAACGATGGTTGCATGTGGGGTGGAAAATGAAAGAAATTGGGGGGGGGGGGGTGTTCCATATATATTTTGAACTTTCTGGAATTGTGAATTCCATCCTAAAACTCCTCTAAGCATGACAAATGGGTCCACTAAAGTTCTTCCATCTTCCAATTCGGTCCCCAAACTTCCTTAGTGCCAACATTAGCCTATTTGACCTAAAATATTCTTGTTTTAGCCCACATAACTTTTAAAATGTTGTACAATCAAGTTTCTTCAAATTACAAATTGACCCCAAAACTTCTAAATCTTCATGCAATTAAGTCTTTTATTAATTTTCCGAGCCCTAAAATCCATCCCACCAATATCTTGATTTCTAACTCCTTATTTTCTCAAAATACCGAATTTTTGAGGTGTTACAGGCTAAGTGTTGGGCAAGATGGACCAAGCCATGGCCAAAGGTTGGTTGCATGCCGGGCACAAAAGTGTCGACCTAGTATGGTGCCAAAATTAAATTGCAGGCACTAGACAGACGCGAACAGGCAAGTTGGGCTTTTATGAGAATTTTTTTTCCCAAAAATTTTAAAAAATAATATTTATAATTAATAATTTCACATCTCAAAAAGTTAGAAAAATAATATTTAGATAGTAATGCTTTATGAGAATTTTGTTTTTCTTTTCGGCCTATACAGTACGAAATGCTTATTAGAAAAATATATATACACACTAGAAATTTAATTTTCTTAATATTTAAATTTTTATTCAATTTATTAAGATCTTATTTTTATTTTCTCTTTAAACCTCTAATTTTATTAAAACGGTCCTACCAATTATACATATAATATAAGATGATTTGAGTGAACTAATATTAACATGTTAGTATAATTTCCGTTGTCTCATAAAATATATTAGAGCAACTTATCAACACGTCAAACAATTCCTTGCTTTACAAAAGCATTTTAAACAAGATTAAATATTCTGTGACAGTAAAGTAAGTATGTATCAACAGCTTGTCTTATATTCTCCATTCTGGCCTAATAAATACCCAACAGCTCGTGTTACATGTGATGTACTAAAAGATCTTTTTATTCTTAAACCAATTAATTGTTTTTTCAATAAATTTCGACCTCAAATTTTTAAGTGTATGTCAATTTGACACTTTCAATCTGTAAAACATGCATGACATGATCTCTTGCGCGCTAAACTCACTCACTTGTGTCCTCCCCTCCTACAGCTATTGGATAAAAAAAAATTAATAAAATTTTATTAGTAGAAAGACAAATGGGAATGTTTGATTATATTTTCTTAAAATAATTTTATTTTTGGGAAACATAACTAAACATACACTCATTTTTCCTCCAAAACATTAGAATGGGTTTTTTCTTCTTCAGAATATCATCTCATATCCTTCATTATCATCAAAACTTCCCAATTTTTCAATATATATACGTATATATCATATATATTTTAGTATTATTTTTACAATAAAAAAAATACTCAATTTTATTTTTACATAAAAAAACTCAATAAAAAATTACTAATTTAACTGTTATCGTAAAAAATATCTCTCCTCAAAAAATAAATAAACATACATGCACTCTCCAAAAAAAAAAATATTAACTATTTCCCAAAATTTATCCAAAAATCCATTATATTCCCCTAACACAATGTTCACATTCCCCAATCCGGCCCACTTCTAACATTCATTGCCCCAAAACACATATTATAATCAAACATAAAATATAACCAAACATTATCAATAATTTTAGTCATTCTGCATACTGCATGCATGATTCTCTAAAATTAACTTTATGGAAGACAAGATTACAAGGTAAGGATGTAAGTACAGTACGGCCCATCATGTAGCTCTCCTTCCAGCCCGGTGAGTAATTCCTTCCTCTTATTCTAAGCAAGTAATTCACATGTAACTTTTCCTCCGTAATCAGTGGGTTTGATACATCTTTGTCCTTTTTTGATTGGTCTCTCTCTCTCTCTCTCTCTCTCTCTCTTAGTTGTTAGGACGACATTTTACGTACTCATGTTCATCTTACTAATATACATCTCTCCTACTTTACTTGATTTTTACTTTATTCTCAATATAATTAGCCACATGTATTAGTGTCTCACATCAGTAAAATAAATAAGTTGTAATATTTATATATAATTTTAGACAATTTTCATACTTTGAACTTGCTTTTGAAATGAATTAGATCCAAAGTTCATTATTTGACAATATGCGAGGATGGATGGCATAGCCCATCGGGCCCCGATTTATTATAATATGTATAATAATTACGGTTAATTAGAAAAAAATTCCTAATCCTACTTTCATTTTAGTGATCAGTCCCCATTTGAATTTTTACACACTAAACTTCCTACTTTTTCACAAAACTTAGACATCACTCCCCATATCTTTTAGAAAGACACATATATCCTTGTAGTTAGAGAAAACAACAAAAATACCTGAGAAATGCGTTTTTCTCTTTAAGAAGAATGCTTTCATTTATTTTTTTTCTAAAATCGACGACTTCTCCAAGCGGCCAAACAAAAGGGCGCGAAATCGTTCTTCTGCCATTGATGGGAGAAAGAAAAAAAAAAAAGACACCAAAATTTTTGCCATTTTTTTTGTGACAATGGAAGGAGAAACAATGGCAACAAGAAGCGAAATACAAAAAGAAGTGATAAAAAGAAACAAATGTATGTTTTCTGCATTTACAGTTTTAAATGTCTGTGATTTTTCAGTGTTATATTTATTTATTGTCTATTTTCTAATGTTTAGGGTTTTTATTTCCTATTTAGTTGTTAAACACTTGAACCCAATTGATATATATAATTTTATTTGTGAAATGGGAAGTTTTTGATTTGTACTTGAAAGGCATGAAAGTTGTACTTCACTTTTTTGAGGTTTATACTTCCTTTTACCTGAAATTATACGGTGAAATTATCTGAAAGTGGTAGTATATTATTTGTGGTACAAAACATCCAAGCTTGCAGTTCACATTAAGCAAAAGTGTAGTATATAATCTTTATAACTGTAGTATATTTTAGAAGCAAATGTAGTATAAATATTCAAACTTGCAGTACACATTAAGCAAAAGTGTAGTATGTAATCTGTATAACTGCAGTACATTTTAAAGGCATTGTAGTACAAAATATTCAAAGCTGCAGATTAAATAAAATTATAGTATATAATTTGTGTGCATACAGTACATTTTAGAAGCACCTATAGTACAAAAGTATTCAAGCATGCAGTATACATTAACTGAAAATGTAGTATATAATTTGTGTATCTGTAGTACATTTTAGAAGCAACTGTAGTACAAAATATTTAAGCTTGTAGTATACATTAAATGAAAGTATAGTATATAATCTATGTAAAGATGAGCTAAATTCATACGGTGCAAAAAGAGATCAGAGTTGAGTTGGGGCACCGCATACACTTCAAGTCCTTATGTATATGTTGATAAGGACGTCAATGGATCGAGTGGAGGAGAATGTCATGTGTCGCTCATTGGAGAAGAATGGCAACCTTGACTTCAAGGGGCATTAAGAGCGACAAGGCGTTGTCGGCTCACTCGGCAAGGCGAAAAAAGCCCATGAGTAGAGACTCTTACGAGGTTCGGTTTGAAAAACTGTTTCAATGGCATATTCCTTAAGTTATGAAGATGCTTCCCACCAAGTTTGAAGTCATTCCGTGTCCGTTTGGGCACCGAACATTGAGGGCGACCTGGAGTGGTCTTACTGCACGCAGGTAGTGCAAAGATGCATTGAGCAGAGTGGCTTGGAAAAGGAATTTTGTGAAACTGTTTCAGTGGGGTGTTCCTTGAGGTGTTGGCAACGTTCTCACCAAGTTTCACCAGTAGACGATTCCGTTTGGATAGGAAACGGCGAAGATGTTTAGAATGCAGCAGTGCAGTGGCAATGCTGGAATTCCAGCTTATTGCGAGTGTAATTACTGTTTCATGGAGAATCGGACGGGGCTGGAACTTTGTGGAGTTAATGTATAAGCCGAGAGCTATCCAACGGTTCAAGCGGCAAGTGATTTGGACGCCGGGAGAGGAAGTTGCGAAAATATAGTACAAAACATTCAAGCTTATAAATTAAATGAAATTATAGTATATAATCTGTGTATATGCTGTATATTTTATAACCATCTATAGTACAAAAATATTCAAGTGTGCAGTATACATTACTGAAAATATAGTATATAATATGTGTATCTGTAGTACAGTTTAAAAGCAACTGTAGTACAAAATATTTAAGCCTGCAGTATACATTAAATGAAAGTGTAGTATATAATCTGTGTAACTGAGTACATTTTAGAAGCAAATATAGTATAAACATTTATGCTTGCAATACACATCAGGCAAAAGTGTAGCATATAATCTATGTAACTGCAGTACATTTTAGAAGCATCTGTAGTACAAAACATTCAAGCATGTAGATTAAATTAAATTATAATTTAATATTTGTATATATGCAGTACATTTTAGAAGCATATGTAGTACAAAAACATTCAGGCATGTAGTATACATTAACTGAAAATGTAGTATATAACTTGTGTATCTATAGTATATTTTAGAAGCAATTGTAGTACAAAATATTTAAGCCTGTAGGGTTTGAATCATACTTTGTATGTACATACATATGTAAATTGAAGCATACTTTGTTTATAATATTATTTTGCATGTAAGTATAATTTTCCATCAAGTATTTATAATATTTTGATTTCAATACAATATGAGGGAAATGAAATACAAATGTAGAATGAACAAAGTATAAATGGTGTTATGTTGAAGTACATTTCAATTCAATTGAAATTGAACAGTGAATTTGAGTACAATATGATAGAAATGAATTACAAATATAGAAAAAATAAAGTATAAATGGTGTTATGTTGAAGTACACTTCAATTAAATTGAAATTATGTAGTGAATTTAAATACAATATGATGAAAATGAGTATAAATATAGAACAAATAAAGTATAAATGATGTTATATTGAAATACAGTTCAATTAAATTGAAATCGAGCAGTGAATTTGAGTGCAATATGAGAAAAATGAAGTACAAACGTAGAACAAATAAAGTATAAATATTGTTATGTTGAAGTACAGTTCAATTAAATTGAAATCGGACAGTGAATTTGAGTATAATATGATGGAAATAAGTACAAACGTAGAACAAACAAAGTATAAATGGTGTTATGTTGAAGTACACTTCAATTAAATTGAAGTTGGACAGTGAATTTGAGTACAATATGATGTAAATGAAGTACAAATGTAGAACAAATAAAATATAAATGGTGTTACGTTGAAGTACACTTCAACTAAATTGAAATCGAATAGTGAATTTGAGTACAATATGATATAAATGAAGTACAAATATGGAACAAACAAAGTATAAATGATGTTATGTTAAAGTACACTTCAATTAAATTAAAATCGGGCAGTGAATTTGAGTACAATATGATAAAAAATAAAGTACAAATATAGAACAAATAAAGTATAAATGGTGTTATGTTAAAGTACACTTCAATTCAATTGAAATCGGATAGTGAATTTGAGTACAATATGATGAAAATATAGTACAAATGTAGAACAAATAAAGTATAAATGGTGTTATGTTTAAGTACACTTATTGCAATTGAATAATTAGTCTCCAATAATTGTAGTGATAGTCAAGTACAATATTTTGAGATTATCAGATCAGATGAAGTACGTATTTGTACGGGTTATAGGGTAGATATTATTATCAAATGCTCATTTATTTACATCTTTGAAAACATAAGTATTCTTTACATTACTGCGATTGATAGCATTCATTCGTTGAACATTAGTGGTTAACACTTTAAAACTTTAATATTATTTTATTCATATAATAAATATTACACACATTTTTAGAGTTTGATTATTAATTACTGAGGCTTAAAAAGCAAATCATGGAACAAATTTCAATTCAATAATATTAGTAAAAATATTAAGAAATGGAGTACATAATGGCCGAAATGAAATACAAACGTCGTGAAATCAAGTATAAATATTTCAGATTGAGGTACGAAACGCTGATACAATATCCATTTGCTAACTTCCACGCTAAACAATTACATTATTGCCAAAAAGAAGTACAAATGTCATGAAATCAAATACAATTCTACCAAATTGGGGTACAAAAAAACTGATATCCCGGACAACATGGAAAAATGTCAATTTCACGCTAAATCAAATACATAATTGCCGAAATGAAGTACAATTGTCATGAAATCAAGTATAATTCTCCCAGATTATGGTGCAAAATAACTGATATCTCCGACAACATACAAAAATGCCAATTTCACGCTAAATCAAATACATAATTGCCGAAATAAAGTATAATTGTCATGACACCAAGTATAGTTCTCCCAGATTGGGGTACAAAATAACTGATATCTCGGACAATATACAAAAATATCAATTTCACGCTAAATCAAGTACATGATTACCGAAATAAAGTACAAATGTCATGAAATCAAGTATAAATCTCCTATATTAAGGTACAAAATTTAGCTAGATTACTTATTCTTTGCAGGTTCGACGATTATGCCATGTTCTACCACACCTTTTACACTTAATTACACGTTTCTCAATTTGTGATGGAATCCTCTATGTCCTTCTATGCCCAGGTTGAGATCGGCAATCAGGTGCATTAATGACGCCATCATCATCTAGAGGGAACATATGCATATCATACGTAGGAATAGTATTTATCACTGCTTGGTATGCTTGTTGATACATCTCAACTCGGTAATATTGATCGGTAAAGTCATACGATGAAAGTGACTTTGACTCGAGAGTACAAGTTTTGATAAAATAAAGTAAAATTTTGGAACACTTGAAGTATAGAACTTCAATGAATATAGTATAAGTTTAGATAAAATGATGTATAAAATGAAGTATAATTTTAAAAAATAGAAATAAAATTTTTTATAAAGTGAAGTACAATTTCAGAACACCTGAAGTATAAAACCTTAGCAATTGCAACACAATTTTTGAATAATCCATTAGTAAAATACTTGAAACTTAAATAATAGATTCAGATAACTGAAGTACAAGTTCAGAACACTTGAAGTATAGAACTTCAATGAATAGAGTACATGTTTAGGTAAAATGATGTATAAAATGAAGTATAATTTTAAAAAATAAAAGTACAATTTTAGATAAAGTGAAATACAATTTCAGAACACCTGAAGTATAAAACCTTAGTAATTACAGTATAATTTTTGGATAATTGATTAGTAGAACACTTGAAACTTAAATAATAGATTCAAATAACTGAAGTATAAGTTTATATAAAATAAAGTACAATTTCGAAACACTTAAAGTATAGAACTTCAATAAATAGAGTACATGTTTATGTAAAATGAAGTATAATTTCAAAAAATAGAAGTACAATTTTATATAAAAAGAAGTACAATTTTAGAACACTTGAAGTATAAATCCTTAGCAATTGCAATACGATTTTGGATAATCCATTAGTAGAACACTTGAAGTATAAAACTTAAATAATAGATTCAGATAATTGAAGTACAAGTTTACATAAAATGAAGTACAATTTCAGAACACTTGAAGTATAGAACTTCAATGAATAGAGTACATGTTTAGGTAAAATAATGTATGAAATGAAGTATAATTTCAAAAAATAGAAGTACAATTTTAGATAAAGTGAAGTACAATTTCAAAACACTTGAAGTATAAAACTTTAGCAATTGCAGTACAATTTTTGGATAATCCATTAGTAAAACAATTTAAACTTAAATAATATATTCAAAACTAAAGTATAAGTTTAGATAAAATGAAGTACAATTTCGAAACACTTGAAGTATAGAACTTTAATGAATAAAGTACATGTTTAGATAAAATGAAGTACAAAAGAAAGTATAATTTCAGAAAATAAAAGTACAATTTTAGATAAAGTGAAGTACAATTTCAAAACGCTTGAAGTATAAAGTCCTAGCAACTACAGTATATTTTGGTTAATTGATAAATATAACACTTAAAGTATATAACTTCAATAAATATAGTACAATATTTGATAAAATGAAGTATAATTTCAGAAAATCAAAAGAATAATTTTATATAGAAGACGTATAGTTTAGGAACACTTCAAGTATAAACTGCTAGAAGTTGCAGTACAATTTTGGATAATCCATTAATAGAACACTATCCATTAATAGAACACTTGAAGTATAAAACTTACATAATAGAGTACAATTTCAAAACCCTTCAAGTACAAAACTTTACAAACTGCAGTACAGTTTAGATTCTATAGAAGTATTACCTTAAACCATCACTGCTCTTCTTTGCACTGCTGCTTAATTCATCCTTTCGGTTTACCAAGATGTCAACAACGTTCATCTTCAATGTCAAATGTAGTAAGACTATATTCATGACACCGTCATCATCAGTCAAATTCATGTACAATTTTTGATGTGGAGCTATGCATTGCAAACTGAAGTGTTCGGCGTTGATTTCACTCCATTTTCTTGCGAGATTAATGTATATGTCCATTAACTTGATTGAACACTCCTACTTCACTACTGGTTGACATTGTCAGAAAAATATAAGAAACTCAGAAGCAACTGAGAAGAAGAAGAAACCCGAAAATGATGAAAATAAAAAGAGAAGAAGACAATGCAACTATCGGGTTGGTGGTTTTTGGTTCTAACGTTATTCTCATTCCTGCTGTGGAGCTTGTTGCATTTTTTCTGTTCTTTCTGTATCTAGTATGATAGGGTTTACTATTTGCTTGTCCGGATGAAGAAGAAGTGAGAAAAAATTAATGAAAAATATTATTTTTAAGGGTATTTTTGTCAAATTAAGTGAGTGGGGAGTGATCTCTAAACTTTTAACAGAACTAGGGAGTTTTTTCTAACAAAAATCAAGTGGGGACTGATCACAAAAGTGAAAAGTGTGTTTGGTACTTTTAAATAAGTGTCCCTAATAATTAAATTTTAGTAATAAATTAATTTAAATAATTTTCAAAAATAAGATATTATTTAGTATCAATTAAAATTAATTAATTTTTAATTTTCACTTCTTAACTTTTTAAAAAATTAACTTTTATTATGGACCTAAATCAAAAATTAATTATCTAGATTTATTGAATTATATTTAATTTATTTTTAATTAAAAATAAAAATTAGAATCAATTAATGAAATTTTTATCTATTTTATTTTTTAAAAATCAAAAACAAATTCTTAGGTCCATATTTACAATTGAGTAATCCAGTGAAGACTAGCTTTTATTTGTTTACAATTCTTAGGCCGATCATGATATTTTTATTTTATTTGTTTGAGAAAACGTTACAAGTGCTTAGCCGACTAACTATTAAGGGACTTGCAAAACAACTAGCATCTCTTTTTTTGACTTGATTAAGATTGAGATAATGAGATAAATGTAAGTAAATATATAAATTTTTTTAATATTTTTCATAGCTACAAATAGAGAACTTTTTCTGCTATGAATATTGACAAGAACTAGCTTTGAAATAGGATGGAAGATGATTTTTTTTATCTAATTGTTTAATTATTTATATTGAGAAAAATATTATTAAATTTTTTTATATTGATTAGATTATTTATAAATTTTATGATGTAATAGAGCATCGTGTTCAACTTCAATGAAAATTTCTATTTTGAATTGATATATTATAAAAATTATATTTAAAGTTTTAAAGTTTATAATTGTTGCTTCCCACACACTCTTATTTCTATACCCATCCCTAAATGCATTTGTGTGTGTGTGTGTGTGTGTGTGTGTGTGTGTGTGTGTGCGCGCGCCTATATATATATTCAGGCACATCAATGTATTCCATTATAAGTCCCGACTCCTAATTAATCAATTAATTTCCTCAAGTATCTAATACTTTACTAGCTAGCTAGTGCGGCATTATATTGATGGAATTGCCAAAGGAAGACAAGCAATATCTGTTGACCCTATCAACAGTTAATGTGGCAAACTTCGTACCGACAAAGCTCTGGTTTTCCACCACAGAGTCTAACTATAAAACCTGGAAAGAACAAATGCTTTGTTTGTTTGAGAGTCAAGGATTGGTGGATTTCGTTAGCAGGGATCCTCCGACCAAAAAGCAAGAGGATGTTGTCTGGAGAAGAACTGATTGGCTTCTTAAAGGCTGGATTTTGGGTTCAACCAATGACGATATTGCTTCCACTTCACTGCAGAAGGAAAGTACCACTTCCAAAGAACTTTGGTTAGAACTCGACAGCAAGTGCTGCAAGCTATCAAGCCCTGGTACGCGCCTTTGACATTGGTTAAATATACACTTATAATAGACAATTAATATTACTACAAAAAATTAGGGCATTTTTTATGATCAATCCGTAATTGATGTTAAAAATTTATAACTGTATTTACCAAATTGGCCCAACTAAGTTCGGAATAGATGATCTCATAGCTAATCTTTACTACGTAGTTGATCATTAATTTTTTTTATATAGTACATTAATTTTTTGCAGATAATAATTAATACATAACTAATCTAGTATGCTTTAAATGTCCAAAGCTATAGATTAATAACTAATAATTTTTATTAAAAATAACATTTGTTACGAAAATTTGTAGTGATAATTTGTAGATATAATTACAAAATTACTTTTATAGCAATTGGTTTCTCCGTAGCACATTTCAAGTTTTTAGGTAGTGTATTATCTGCTTATATATATATTAAAGTACTAACAGCCCTTTCCTCTCAATTTAATTAATTTTTTACGCATGCAGAATTGCCAAAGGAAGACAAGCAATATCTGTTGACCCTATCAACAATTAATGTAACAAACTTCGTGCCAACAAAGCTCTGGTTTTCCGCCACAAAGTCTAACTATAAAACCTGGAAAGAACAGATGCTTTGTCTGCTTGAGAGTCAAGGATTGGTGGATTTCGTTAGCAAGAATCCTCCAACCAACAACCAAGAGGACGTTGTCTGGAAAAGAACTGATCGACTTCTTAAGGGCTGGATTTTGGGCTCAATCAATGACGATGTTGCTTCCACTCTAATGCAGGAGAAAAGTAATAATTCCAGACAAGTTTGGTTAGAGCTCAGCAACAAGTCCCTTAGGCTATCAAGCCCTGGTACGTACCTATGACATTGGTTAAGTATACACTTATAATAGATAATTAATATCACTATAAAAAATTAGGACATTAGTTATGATCAATTCATAGTCGGTGCTAAAAATTTGTAACTATGTTTATCAAATTATTCTAACCAAGTTCGAAGTAGATGATCTGTAGCTAATCTTTACTACGTAGTTGATCGTTACTTTTTTATATATAGTGCATCAGTTTTTTTTAAGATAATGATTAATGCATAACTAATTTATTACGCTTTAAATATCCGAAATTATAGATCAATAACTAATAATTTTTATTAAAAATAACATTTGTTATGAAAATGTGTAGCGATAATTTGTAGATATAGTTTATGAAATTAATTTTGTAGCAATTAATTATTCCGAAGCACATATCAAGTTTTTAGGTAGTGTATTATCTGCTTGTATATTTTAAAGTACTGAGGGCTATTTCCTTTCAATTTAATTAATTTTTCACGCATGCAGTAGTTGAATCTTTACAACAAGGAGAAGATCTGGAACTGAAACAGAAGGAATGGAATGCTTACTTGCCACTATACAGAGCTATACTCCGTGGGGACTGGGAGGCAGCAAAACGGGACATCAGAGATGACCATCAAGGCAGCAACCTGGCCAGGAATAATACTATAATGACTGCTCTTCAGGTCGCCGTTGGGACTGGAAAAGGAACTGATTTAATTGCAAAGTTGGTGGAACTGGTCCATAAGGATGGATTAGAGAACCTCGTTGATAATTATGGAACCAGTGTTCTAGGCATGGCTGCAGCCATGGGCAATAAAAAAGCAGCAGGCATTATAGTTGGAAAAGTCCCCGTTCTACTCAAGACTCCCAACAGCTTCAGAAATTCTCCAGCCCATATTGCAGCTCAATTTTCCCACAAAGATATGCTTCAGTACTTGCTTTCATCCTCCGGCATTCATAACTATGAGCCCGAAGATGGACTCCGACTTTTGACATACATAATCGATGCTAAATTCATTGGTGGGTAATTAATTAATATATATTAAACGTGTTAATTATATAAACCAACTCAATTTGAAGCATTAATATGAATATTTTGTATCAATACAAAAATTGATTAATACCTTGTAGCAGATATTGCATTAGATTTGGTGGAAACAAATCCAGAATTGGCCACAGAAACACTTCCGGATGGTACTTCCGCTCTGAAGAAGATCGCTGGAAAGAAGTCTTTGTTTTTCTATCATAGAGACTTCACCTTGTGGGACCACATCATCTCCTATTGTAAGCTCCGATCCCTTCCCAACCTATATCCCAATAAATATATATTAAAAAAAATTCATTAATTCTTTTTATCCCGTAGTGGTTGGGAATGTTCTAGTTTATATATATATATATATACATAGATATATGTATATGTATGCGTATTCTTATCATCTTATTCAAACAAAAAAACTTTTGCGTCTTGTCTTCAAGGTAACCCTGTCGAGACAATGTTGACACCTCAATCTACAAAGTCAAGTTCTGGTGACATTGAAAGGATGCCTTCAGCTGATGATCACCATCGAAGAGGAGGAAAGAATTTCTTGTCCTTCTATATCTAATATATACTACATTTGATAGGATCAATGCTTTGATATAGAGAGATATATATATATATATAATACATTTGATAGGATCAATGATAAAACAAACCGGTTTAAACCCTCTATTCCATTTCCTATTCCATCAACTATTCCATTTCATGAATATATGACACGTGTATTAAACATTTTCTTATAAAAATAATTAATTGGGGATAAGATATACTTGGTATATATATATCAAGTTGGAATAGGAAATGAAATAGGGAATGGAATAGAGAATGCAAAGTGAAAACAAAGGATGGCAATATGGGGATGGGTAGAACTCGGACCTATCCCAAACCCATTTTGCTTGGGCGGGTTTTGAAAGTGTAAACATGTTTGAGGTGGATCTAGTTTTGAAGGTTTACTAAGCATGGTAATGGGTCTGAGTAATTCGGGGCCCCGCCTTGAATGGGACGGGTTACGGGTTTTACTAAATTCAACCCCTTTAATAATAAATAATTAACTATATTAATATATACATATAAATTTAGTTAAAAATTAAAAACTTAGGACTCTTTTCATGGAATTTTCATCCAAGTTTGGCATTCCATAAACTAATTTTGGTTAGATTCCACATTGCAATGAGTGAATCAAGTGGGGGGAAAAAAAAGGGTTTAAACTGGTTAGAACTGCCTGGTTTGGGGCCAAATGGGAAGAAAGGCGGGGTGGGTCCCGGGTCTGGCCAAACCCGCCCTGTTGCCATGCATAAGTTTTATGTAGACCACTCTATATATATATATATATTAATTTTATTTATTATTAATATCTTTATATGACATATATTTATATATATATATATATGAAAAATACACTATAAAAAATTTAAACATCTGCTACAGAAAAATTACTACGAAAATAATTTCATAGCTATAACTACAAAATATAACTATGAATTTTCATAACTAATATAATTTTTTTAATTAAATCAATAACACTATTAATTATTAATCCGTAATATTGTTCTTTTGGTGCACAACAAATTAGTTATGCATTATCCATATGAAAATTAATTTATATATGTGTATATATATATAAGCATGATCGTACGGATTGGTCATAGCAAGGGTTAGCTACAAAAGTATCAGCTATGAATTCTTTGCATTAGCTATAGATTAGTTGTAGTTGATGCCTTACAATTTTGAAGTGTGTATATATTACAAATAAGTTTTATATAAAGCTAATAATATTGTCATCACACATAATGCATTGAATATGCATATATAAGTACAATAATTTTGTAATTTCTAATTTTCCAAAAATAGCAACATGCATATATAGATATTTAAATAGTTAATTCCTTGTTAATAATATTATTTCTCATATTTATAAAATTATGATGATATTATATTTTTAAATTTGTTAAGCATATAAAAAGGGTTTGATAGGTCTAAGAGGTCTAACATGCTAAGATTTGAATTTATGGTAGCGAATTTCGAGTCTTTAAAAATCTTAACGGGGTGAGTCTCGAGTTTGAACGAACCAGTCTCAAACCTGTTGTAGTATATAATATATATATATATTATATAAATAATCTACACTTATTTATATGGATTATATAATATAATAATGTATAAGGATTTGGGATATTTCCTATTGATCCGGACTTTAACCGCCTTTATATCCCTCGATATCTGAGTCCAACAACACCAAAATCAGAGTTGTTGGAGATAATCCTCTAACCATCAAGAGAGTCTTGAGTGTGAGCTATAGGAAAAAGAAGTACAGCAACATCAATAGAAGAGGAATGACAGAAAAATTGGGTTCTGTTGTGCGTATGGTCCGTATAGAACGTACCTTTTACACCTCTGATCCGATTATTTACAGTGAGAGGCGTAGCCACGTGTTAGCATCGTGATTAACCAAAGAGAGACCAATCCTCTAGCTCATATCGTGGCCCTTTGAGGTGGACATGTCAGATCCCTATTTTGGGTCCATCGGCCATGGCCCAAATGTTGTTTTCCTGAAATTGGATGCTAAAATAAAGCCCTATATAACTAATCCACATTGCTTAAATTTAGATATAAAATATAAATAGTATATTTTAATATCTGCGAGATTTAATTAGTTTGTATTTTGAATTATAAAATAAATTAATGATCAATTTATCTGGTATGATGATGAATTAATATATATAAAATTTCAATACAATATTTCATTGTAATATCACACAAAAGGCCAGGATTTTTATTATTCACAACATAGCTTAAATTTTTTCAAGTTTTCAATGTTTATATGTTATTGATTTTTAAAAAGTTTTACAAATAATAATGATTTTATATATAATGATTATACAAATAAATTGCACGCGCACTTTATTAGCTAGTTCATATTATAAATATATGTGAATCGATCTATCTATCTATCTATTTATATATATATATATATATATACTGTGGCGTGTGTTTGTGTGTGTTGAAAGAAATAAAATTTTCTATAATGTTTGAATTGTATAAAACTACCATATTTATTGATTGCCTATAACATTTGTAGAAGTTTTTTATCATCTAATTAATGAGTTATTAAAGATAGAATGGGTTTTGCCTCAAGCATAAAACGATCATATATAGTTAAGCATTTTCCAAATGAATGACCGTGCTTTTCTTCTTTGCAGTGTTCCGGAATTTGCATGCCAAACTTTGGAACTACATGGAGCAATTAGGTAATAATTAAGGCGCTTATTAATATTTGTATTTGAACCACTAATGCATGCAATCATAATTAAGTATCTTATATCTATCTAATGGAAATATTCTTGGAATTTAACTTTCGTTGAGGCGCAATTGATGACGACTCATGACTAAGCATACAAATATAATTAATTGTTATATATATATATATATATATTCATTGTGACAGTTTATTTTGTTTATATGAGTTGTCATGGTATATGTGTGATAATAGTCAATACCAAACATTAATCATCTTCCATATGCTTCGAGTATTCCTGATGCTGTACAAAATGGAGTTAGAGTTTTTTTTTAAAGTTAGTGAATTTTGTTGAGCTCTTTGCTCCAGAATCCATTTGCATAGAGACAAACCTTTAGAGCGATCTTTCGTGTCCCATTTGAATTTGGAAATTAGTTTTTATAGCGATTAATTCCTTAGTAGGCATAAATTCACTTGGGTTTAGATGCTCATCTTAGTTAGCTTGATTAATTAAATTCTCTAACATTTTACTTATTATTTATTTAATTTGATCAATTTAATTGTTTTTTACTTTTTAACCTCAAGGACTTAATTTGACACATCAATTACAGTTCCTCAAATTCGAAGGTTCAAGGAAAAATCATTGGTGAAACAAAGAGCTCGGAAACTTGTTACATCTCTATGCCAGAAAATGGAATCTATGAGTTATGTGAAAGCTGCTAATATATATTTTCATGCAATCTTGACGGCAACAGAATTAGAGAACCATGAGGTCGTTGATGAGATTATTGAATGGTTTCCTGCTATTATTTATCGTTCAACACGTAAAAATCCATTTATGTTTCAAATGGCTGCTCAAAACCGCTCTGTCGCTATTTTTAAGCTCATTTGTAGGTTCCAAACAGTTGAAAAACACTTATATTCGAATGCAATACTAGACAGCGATGGGAATAACCTATTGCATTTGGTCGGGAAATTAGGTCCTTCTGAAAAATTCAATGAAATTTCGGGTGCAGCTCTTCAAATGCAGTATGAATTACAATGGTTCCAGGTAACAAAAACAATACGTACTTTCATTAATTATTTCTTTCTTGCTCTAGAATGCATTAATTAATATAAAGTTGCTATTGTGGCAAATTTATCAAATTTGCGACATTACTAGGGTTGGAATCATTAGTTTCATGGTAATTTACAACTGTACTTAAGAAAACACCGCAATTAAGGATCATGATTGTCGGAAAGTTTAAAACTCCCAAGAATAAGTTTGCCTAAAAATAGCCACATCAATTAAAGTTGCCCACGTAGGATTAATTCTTCCTAAGTTTTGGATTTTTCGACCATCATTGTCTTGATTTAACAAATTTTTGCAATTAAAAGTTTTAAATTGCCAAATTTTCTATTTTTTATGTAGCGAAATGATCAACTCTGTCATTTCAAATCAAAACGAACAATCACAAGAGGGTTGTCAAAGAAAAAAAGTTCTTCATTTTCAATTTTTGATCAAATAATTTTTGCATCTTGAATTATCATAATTATATTTGAAATTCATTACATTGAACAGAAAGGAGTTTATTTTTATAGCTTGTTTGTTTATATAAATCAGAAAGAAAATTCATCTTCCTTTTCTTTCACTCACTCACTCAGAAAGAAGATTAATCTTCCTTTCATTCACTTCAATTTCTTCCATATGTCGACTCATTAAATTCCTAAATTTCCAAAAGCCTTAGCTATGTATACGTAAAACAATTAATTTACCTTATTCTTAATCGATGACAAATTAATTATAAGTTTATTACTGCACAGGCGGTGGAAAACTTTGTCCATCCTTGTTGTAAATACCAACGCAACAATAATGGGAAAACTCCTGAAATGGTGTTTGCAGAAGAGCACAAGCAATTGATCGAAGATGGAGAGAAATGGATGAAAGAAACAGCTAACTCATATACTATAGCAGCAGCACTAATTGCCACTCTAATGTTTGCAGCGGCCATTACCGTACCAGGTGGCAATGAAAGCGGCACTGGTTTTCCTATTTTTGCCAAAGATATGGCATTCATTGTGTTCGCCTATGCAGATTGCGCATCTCTCTTCACATCCACCATTTCTCTATTGATTTTCTTGTCTATCTTTATATTGCGTTATGCAGCAGAAGATTTTTTGCATAAATTGCCTAGGAGACTTATCTATGGGCTTGGATTCCTCTTCCTCTCCATAACATTTATGATGGTAGCGTTCACTGCCACCGTATATCTCGTATTTTGCCAAAAGAAAGCATGGACTCTTATCCCGGTGGCTACATTTGCCTCTTTGCCAGTCATTTCATTTGTTCTCTTGCAATCTTCCCTTCTCACCGATTTGTTTGTCTCTGCATTCGGCCATGGAATTTTCGGAGAAAAAAGCAAATGAATTCCAGCAGGTATTACATATAAGAATTGCAAAATTCTAGCATGCCTTACTAAGAGCCCTTGATTGTTTAGCATGCATTACTACGAACCCGCTTGATTGTATTTTTATTTTCATTCTCTGTTTTCATCATTTTCAAATATATTTTCATATCATTATTTTGCGTGTGGAAATAAAAATGTAATTTGATGTATTGTAAAATTTTAAGAAAAAGTCAACTAAAAATAATATTTTTATATAACAATGTTAAATATTTCAATGTAATAGTATTAATTGTTATTATTTAATAGATTATGGGCTAATCCCATCAGCTAAATTCTATTGGGATAAAAATATTAATAAATTTGAAGTGGACCCCATTTTCTTGGGAAAATAGAAAAAGAAATAACTATTTAATAAATTAGTGGGTTATGATATAATAGAATATTATTATATTAAATTTAGAATGGGTCTCATTGTATTGGAAGAATATAGAAAAAAAATTATTCTTTAATTAGTCATTGAATTTTTAATTATTTTTAAATTAGTAGGTATTATAGATTTGAAATGATAAAATATGTATGACAATAGAAAAGATGATATTTTGGTTATGCAAACAAAATCATTTTCTAGTTTAAAATAATGTAAATGAAAAAATATTATGTTAGAATAGGGAAAAATGCAAAATTGGTTCTGTAACTTGACTCTACTGACAAAATAGGACTTTAATTTTTCGAGCCGCAAAATTGGTACATCAGCTCTTGAAATTTGGCATTTGAGGACAAATTGGGTTTGAAAGTCATGTGGCACCACCCCGTGCCTACATGGCTTGACTTGGCATCGTGTGGCGCACTATCACTCCATACCTCATCCTCTCTCCTACATGGCATGTGATGTGGTAGCCCTTTCTTGGCATGTCAGCACATGTATTACATGGACAATAAAAGAAGGAAAAATTGCACAAAAAACCAAAAAAAGTACATAAAAATAGAAAAAAGCATTATTCATATTTACAAACTCAATGACATAATAAATCATCATAACAATTCTCTACTATGATGATTAATTAATAATTTGGGGTGAATCACAGCTACCACCCCTAAGATTTGGTATAATTACAAAAAGGTTCTTTGCTTTTCAAAAATTACAAAAACTCCCCTGAGGTTTGTTATCGTCCAACAATTTAGTCTAGTTGTTAGCCGCCGTTAGGGTTTTTCAAATTGCTTTTAAAAATTACGTATGAAGTTTCATAAATGCCCTTCTAGTAATTTGGTTGATAATCTGATTGTATAAAAGTACAAAAATGCCCTAAAACCTTAATAAAAATACAAAAATGCCCCAAATCTTAATAAAGAATATCTATTAAAAATATGTAAGATATTTATATACATATACATACATACGTAATATAATGTTATGTAATATAATATATATAAAACATATACATATATATGCATAATTTTATATATATATTTAATTTATTTTACTTATTTATTCCAAATTAATATTGTATTTAACTTTTCATTTATTGGTTTTTTAATTAATAAATAAATAAATTTAACTAATTTTTTTAATCATTTTAGAAATATTTATTATTTGAATAAATATTAATTTAATCATTTTAAATATCTTTATTAGAATGACTATTATTTTATTAAATAATAAGATTAAATTTAAAATAATTATTTGTTTCAATTTATAAAGAATTTAATTAAAAATACATATATTTAAATTTGATTTACTTATTTATTCTCAATTAATATAGTTTTTAATTTTTTATTTATTACTTTTTAATTAATTAATAAATTTAACTAAATTTTGGTAATTATTCTAGGTATATTAATTGTTTGAATAAATAATTTAATTATTTAAAATCTCTTTATTTTAAATATAATTATTATTTTAATAAATAATTTAATTAAATTTAACTAAATTATTTTAGATGTGCTTACTAGTTTAATAGTATTTAATATGTAACTCAATCAATAAATATATTTATTATTTAATATTATTAAATAAATTTAATCATATAGGTAAACTATTTTAAATATGTATACTATTTAACGTAATTCCAAATTGTAAAATATCATAACATATAAAGTGATATTTGCCTTAACTGAATTTTATTAATTATTTTAGTTATATTAATTATTTGAATAAATAATATTTAATATGTAACTCAAATAACAAATATATTTATTATTTGATATTATTAAACAAATTTAATTATATAAATAGATTATTTTAGATACATAACTACTTAATATAATCCAAAATTTGAATATATCACAATACATAGAGGAACATTTAGGACTTCAGCCATCAAATTAGTTTTTTGAATTTTTTATTTTTTTTAATTATTTTTCTGTTAGGGGATACTGTAGACATTTCACAAATTCTGTTCATATCACAATTAGGTTTGTCATTTTGGGGAGGTTTTTATACTTTTTGAAAAAGTGTGGTCCCTTTTCATAATTACATCAAACCTCAGCGGTGGTGGCCGTAATTCACCCTAATAACTTTAAATTACATTATATTTTATTATGATATTAATATAATAATTGAATATTAAATATGACAAATGATATTAAAAATTGTGTTTTTCTAAATAATGCGAAATTCAAAAATCTAGCAAGGTAATATGTTTTTCTTAAAAGTATATTATTTCTTGTTGGTTATTTGATTTTATTTATTTTTCAATGTTACTCAAGTCATTTTTTTTTCAAGTTTTGAATTTGTATTGAATTGAAATATCTATACTATTAAAAAAAAAAAAATCTCGAACAAAAGGTGAATACATTTAGGACTATTTTGAGTTTGAATACCAAATCTTATACATATAAGTGCAAGGATAATGCTATCTGGCCAAATGAGTAGTTGCAAATTTGTATACAATTAGCTCAAAAGTTTTGAGATCATGTTTTAAAAGGCTAAACCAAGTAGAATACTACATTAACGGAAGAAAATGATCCTCAAAAGTATTAGAAACCACGTTTTGAAATAATAAATCTAGCAAAAATTTAATCACATTTTGAGGAACTACTGATAAGACAAAAATAACATTATATTAACTTTTCCAAATATTACAAATATTCAATCAATAAAAACAAAAATCACATTACATAAGTTATGAGTTTTCTTTAAAAAGACATGATTCATTTTTATCTTGAATTTCTTCGTCACTTGTAAGACTTTACATCAGAAATTGATCACCTTTCAATATGCTTTAAGACCTTCTCAACCTGAAATTGTATTATAATAAAACAATTCTCACTATTCGAAATAATTATTGAAAGTGGACTAATAATAAATAACAATTTTTTTCGCTTGCTATTTACCTCCATTTTCCAACTTGATCGTATTGTCGTCGTATTAGTATAATGATTTCTATTACTGTTCCATAAAAAATCATCCATGTCCAAACCTCCTGATCATTCATATAAAAAGGGTAAAATAAATTAATGATCAATACTTCTCATGATCCTTAAAATATTAAGGTTGTAGCAGTACTCTAGTGTGGGGGGAAGGAGGCAAGAAATACATTTATATGATACCATATATCTTATACTTGAAATGAACATGAAGAAAATATTACCTGAATCCTTACAAATAAGTCAAAAAAGAATCATTATTTGATGCAAATTTTCTTGCTCACCTATTTCCTATGTGCAACTCATTTGTCATACTCTGCCATATTAATATAGAGAACATTTAACAATCAAGAAATGATAATTATGTTTAATTATATATATGAAATCAAAATTTCAACACATACCAAATTCCAGTATAAAATGAATTTATTGTGGAAAAATTTATTGATTTCTCCTTCTTTTAGATTTGAAAGACCAAGGCAAAGCTTTTTGAAATTTGAATTTTTTCTATTTCTTCCAGTTATGTTTGCATGGAATCATATAGCCCCTTTATATAAGTGTATGAAGTAAAAGAGTCTTAACCTACTTGAACATTTTTTATATTATCTTATTATTATATATAATATTAAATCTTTATTTGATAGAGATTTGATGTCGTCTGATGAAATTTACTTTATTGTTATATCTTAATAGACTGCATTTTGTTGGTTGAAAAATCTCAACTTTATATTTAGCTATATTAGATTTATTGACCAAATAAATATTTAGAATATTATTTAAATTAATTATTATATTTAAAATTGAATTTGATACTTCAATATATAAATAAAACCATTAAATTGATTATTAGTACTTTATTTTACATATAGCCTCTTGTAATTAGTCATAAAACTAATATTTTTTTCAAAAAGTTTTCATCATAAACAATCGGGTATAAATAAATTTAGTTATTAAAGCTAAGAGAAACAGAAAAAAGATCTTTAAAAAAATTGTAAATTAAGAAATCTTCGATATATTCTAAGCGCGAGATGAAACAAATTTTATAGATAATCGTTTTTTTGATATTAAAGATCAATTAAATAATTATTTATTCAACCAAGAAAACAATTTCAAAACTTTAGAAATATTTATATGGAATAGATAAGTGTTCAACTAATATGAATAGAGCAACCAACTACTAATAATTTTTTTGATTTAATTACAAAATTTAAAATTTTAAAAAATTAGTGCGCATTAACTAAAAAAGTAATGACTTGATCTTAGAGACTATTGTTTATTTTTTTTTCAATGGACATGTAGCAACTTTATCTTAAACTATTAAAGAAAAAAGATTTTATGAATTTTTTATAATCTACTATTAATGTCTAATTGTTAATAAATAAAATAAATTATATTTTTAAGTTTGATTTAAGTTCTTACTTAATAATATAGAGAGATATATTTTAAATTTCAAATTAAAGAAAATTAGAGATAAGATACACTCATATCTGTTAGAGATAATAATCAACAGTTAATGAAAATTTTTAAATTTAATTAAAAAACTCAAAATTTTAAGAAATTGCCACTTGGCCACAATTGCAATCAAAATTGAGTAATTATAAGTTCCACACCATTGTGCTATATATAATAGTATAGGTATATTTATATTGATGGGATAATAGTCATTTTTATTTTTTTTCAAACTTTGGATTTTTTATTGAATTTTGATATAGTATTAACAAACACGGATCCTATAGGATCTCATGTTGAATTCAATTATATAAATTTGTAATCATATGAGGATTTGAATTTTCCTGATTTGCTCTAAATTTGACCAACTGACAACCCTATTTTCACCATATTCAAATTCACAAAATTAGTTCCAAAAATTGCTATGGTTGGCAAAGGTCGTTGGGCTGTCGCTGTCTCCAAATCCATCACAGAAGAAGAAATCTTTGCAAGCCTATAATTGGGCCCTGAAATCAACTCATCATAATGGGCCTGTAATTGGGGCAGATTAGCAATTGGGCCTTACATCTGGATTTGGGGTTTGGCTACAGTACAAACCACATTTGAAGTTAGGGCTGTCAATGGATCGGATTTTAATCCGAATTCGATCCGAATTTTAAAATTTTTATCCGATTAAAATATTCGATGGATCAGATCCGATTATAAATATTCAAAATCCGAAATAAGTGGATCGGATATGAAATTAAGCAATCCGATCCGTTAAAGATTCGAATCCGAATCTTAATATTTTTTATTAAATTAATACTCTTATATAATATTAATAAATATTTTAAAATAAAATCTATGTATTATATTGACCTAATATCTATATTAACGTTTATATTACACTATTGATATTGAGTTTTTAACTTAAAAAATAAGAGGGATGTTGATAAAATGTCAAATATAATAACATATAATAGTTCATCTATACATTAATATAATGTGAAAAAGGAGTTTAGTATTCAAATATTTAACTTTTGGACTAATATATAATAAAAAATTATTAAAAATTCAAATATGACATATATTTATTTTATAAAATTTAAAAGGAAAAAAAAAGAAAGAAAAAAAATATAAACCGGGTCGGAATTTTTAATCGGATCTCGGATATCCATCGAATTCAGATATGGTACAGATTAACAAACATTCTATAGGATTTCGGGTCAGATTCGGATCTAAATTTTGTTTATCGGATTCGAATTCGAATATGACAGATCCGATCCAAATCCGACCCGTTGATAGCCCTATTTGAAGTTATAGAGACATGAGGACATTTTCGGCCTTTTGTTGGGGCAAATGCAGGCTATACTTTTAATAAAAAATTAAAATAAGAAAATTTCATAATAATTTTACCAAAACTACAGACTTTTAATCATTTCTTAATATTTCTTCATATTTAAGTTTGATATTAAGTTTTCCAAAGATACCGCAAATAAAACCAGATGGGCTGAAATTTTACTCAAGAAATATATATCTAATTTGGGGGGGGGGGGGGGGGGGGGGGCTGACATATTATGCTAATCAACATGAAATTAATAAAATTACCAAAAAAGAATTGAAAAAGCCTACTACTTATTGTGTATAAATGGACTGATAACTTTTGCTACCTAGAATCATTTGAGTCCTAGACCTGGCAAATGGGTACCCACGAGTAATTCAAGAGTGGGTAAGAATGTGTTGGGTAAATTTATCCGCGGGTAAAATTATCCATTTTTTATTGGGTACGGGATAGTTGACCCATTACCCGTGACTATGGGTAATGGGTAACCCACGGGTACCCGTACTATTTTTTTAATTTTTTTTTATATTTAAAGAAAAATTAGTATTTTTTTTAATTTACATAATATTATTTAAATGTTAGTTGTTACCTAAATAAAATTAATAAAAGAGGCTACAAATTTCAAATATTATATTGAACAAATATTTTAAAGCATGTCAAATGTTTTGGTTTGAAAACTACAACTTAAATATTTAAACATATATTAAATTTAAGTTATATTACATTTCGAAGTTTAAATTTAAATTTCATTATATGTCAAGTTTTTTGAACTAAAAGTTTAAATACCACTTAAATATTGTTGATATCATTAACAAAAAAAAGTGTTATATCTTCCAAAATAGTTGTAAAAATTAGAGAAAAATGAAAAATGAAAATATAAATAATTATTCACGGGTTACCCGTGGGTACCCGCGGGTTGGGCCAAAAAACGGCGGGTAATTAGACGGCGGGTAAAATTACCCACATTTTATTGGGTACAAAAAATGAGGCCCATTACTCGTATTATTTTGGGTACCCACGAGTACCCGTGGGTTTGGGTAATTTTTTGCCGGGTCTACATTTGATAAGATAAATAAATTGTTTAAAAACCTAAAGAAAATAAAAAAGGGATCAATTTTCACTGAGTACGTTTTGCTGTCATGATTATGACTTGGTGTTTTTAATATAATAATAATAATAATAATTTTTTTTTTAATTACTTTTGTGGGTGGATTTTTGTTTCAAGTTTGAAGTATAAATGAAGCCACTCTCCAGTCTCTCCACAATCAGTGCAAATCATTAAACCCTCACCCCCTTTATTTTCTTGCTGTCGGTGTAGGCGTGCGCTTTTCTGCCTCATCTGCAGGCGTAAATTATTGTGCTATTTCCTTCTCAGCTGGCCAAAACTACATACATATCATGTAGTTATACGTATTCATATATTTTTCAAAGCAGGAAAATGCATTGATATTATTTTGTTTTTATATGATAAAAAGTTGTGTGTTTCAATAAAACAAAAACTCAAATTATAATAAACTATAATAACAATAGTATGACATTTTAATATTTTTTTCAATATATACACTAGGTCAAGGTGATGGGCTCACAGCGACACAGCCTCACATAACCATCCTTTTAAACACTTGCACAATGATTTAATATTTATTATTTGGGCACTAATTTGAGAACAATTTCTTTAAGTATTGCCAATGCCATTTTATCAACCATCGTCTCCTAAAGTGTATTTATTTAATTTTAGACAATATAAAGCAAATTCAATTACAAATGACATGTTAGATGAAAATAAAATACTTCTATTTAGTTGTGATTTATTGAACATAAATTCAAACTTGATTTTTAATTTTTCCTACTCGTAAATTAGATATATAGTCGTTATATAGGATGTAATGTTGGTTGATAGCAAAATAGTATATGAAATGGTTAGAGTGCCTCCACCAAATCATAATTTTCAAATAGATTTTCATATAGTTATGTTTCAATCAATTTTTATTCAACAAAAATTTAAATTATTGCATATTTTAAAATTTCGACATGCGCATGTTACACTACAGGCTCATGTAATTATAGATGTGAACATTTGCCACCATAAAAATAAGAAAAGAGTTTGCATTATTATTATTTCGAATCAAAATTTGAGACCTTTTTCTCTAAATCTTCCCAATATATCTAATTAAAATTTTGCAAGGCTCACACCAATAATTGTAATTTTATGTTTAATATGATCTAGTGGTCAATTGATCTCATAATATCAACTTTATATTTATATATATAAGGTTTGAATTTTGAATTCTAACATACTCGCAATGCGCATTTTTGTTGTATAGAAAAAGAACACTATGCTTTATATGGGAAATCAATTCTTGGTTACTTATAAAGTACTTATCTATGAATATGGTTATAAACCCACCAACGGCCATGGATATAAAGTGGGATTTTTGTGGAAATGTGGGGCTTTTAGGGGCCCAATGTACATGGAAAATATATATATATATTATATGAAATCATGGCGTGAAGTTGGGTTGAAAATTTAAGAAAAATGATAGTGAGATTACAAATGTGACACAAATTGAGCAGTTTTTGTTGGACCATAAAGTTAATGGTTTTGATGAATGGTCCCATATATAGAGAGAGACTGGGACAAGGCTGGGTGCATCATGTCCCTGCTACTGCTACATTGTTGCTGTGTTTGGAGTTTAAGGTATTAGGTTATCAATTATTAATTATAATAAACCTCGATTGCTTAGCTTGTTTAGTTTAAGGTTTGTTTCATTGCTTGTTTCTGGATTTATTTGAATTTCTTTTTTTCTTTTTTAATATTTCTAAACTTGTATTCGGTTTGAAAAAGGCGTGAACTATTAAGTATTTTGTTCTTATTTATTTATTTCTTCTCTTTTTACTCCTTTTCTTTTCAAACTATTTTTGTGGCCAAAAATGAAATTTGCATATTAAAATTCATATTATAGGAGGTACTAGCATTTCAGTTTAACCTAGAAACATATGTCCACACTGATTTCCAAAAACGCACGACTCTGTGTCCTTTTTTGATGCAGTACATTGTTCATGTGCTAGATTTTAGTGGAAATTCTAATTAATTTTCGATTGGAACTTAAGTAAAAGGATGTTTGACTAAGTTTATTTAAAAAATTCTTATTAGTTCTTATATCTTGTAAGATGTTTTGAAACTAAAAAGACGTTAGTTCTTATTTTTAAATATTAAAATATTTAGATAAAATAAAATTTTGGAGCTCATAAAATATTAATAATGATAATTTTGCAATTAAAATAGTTAATATAAATGAGGTTGTAAGATCTTGAAAATAAGTTAGGATCTCCTTACTTTTTTTAAAATAGTTTATAAGATCCTAATATCTTATTTTAAAATTTTATAAGCTCCTTTTTTTAAAAAATTTTACCAAATATTTTTTAACATCTTATAAACTCTTAAATATTTTAAAAGATATTTTGAAAAATTTATAAGCTCACCCAAACACCCTCTAATCGAGATAATAATTCAAGCAAAGGAAAAGGAGTCTTGAGTATGAGTAAAATAATAAATCAAATTATTCAACTCGAAATTAAAAACTCATTTTAACTTGAATTTGCTCAACATTATAAATCAACTCAAACCACTTTCTTTTTGATAAAATTTAAAATTGGACTCGAGGTCAATTTAATAATTAGAAAATAATAATATATGATGTATACATGTGAAAATTAAAGTTAAAAACTCCACTCATGCTCGCCTCAATTAAAAACTTATGCAATTATAATTTATTTTACAATCAAACCAAATTTAAGCACAGTTCATATCAAGCTTAAAGGTTTCCCTTGTCTCAATATGGTTACATCCCTAACCTTGAACCAACTTTCTCATAGAATAGCCAAAACAAAACTAGGAAGACGCCAATAGCCCTACATTTGTACTGAAAAGTCAACTTCCCATTTGATTTTATTTCCAGAGCTATTTTTAGTTTCTAGTCATTTTTAAAAGTTGAAAAGTTAGTTATAAATTTGAAATGGAAATAAAAATATGTTTAGATGATTTATTGAAAAGTAATGATTATAATATGTAAAGAATTGAAAAGATGGTTGATTTATATTTTTTTATGTTTAAGAAGATTTATTTTTTAAAAATATATGTATATTTTATTAATTTTAAAATGATAGTTGATACTTTATGTCAAATCAAATTTAAATTTAATTGATGTGATAATAGAATGATATAATAGATTTAGAGAGAGTTTGAAATTGAAAATAGGAATAATTTGAGTGAAAATAAGAAAAAAAATGATAGTTATCAATTTTTATTTCTGAATGAAAATGGAAAGGACTTGTGAAAATAAAATCAATTAGGCTGTAATACTTTCTACCATTTTTCACTTGAAAAGTACCATTTTTGAAAAGTTTCTTTTTTTCTTTTTTTCGGATAATTAAGGAAATTGGTTTTTGCCAGCATCATGAGCCTATGCAAAATTAAGAAAAATATATTTACTTACTTTACTTGATCCTCAATCATCTATAATCATTAAACCCAAATCCATTTGCTTTGCGTTTCATTGAGGAAATTATTGCACAAAACCAACTTGAGGGGAAAAAGAATGATGGGAGGCACCTCTAGATGAAATCATTGAATTCACACCCTTACAGCTCACTGGTTTTATTCACCAACCCACTAAGGAAATTTTTTTCCTTCATGATCTTTGTCATATATGAACCCCAATCTCTGACTAATCAATCCACAATGTTAAAATATTTCCTTTACCTCACACAATTTAAAGAAAAAGCCCCAAAGCCCATGCTTGTAATACTGTAGGCCACCATTTCTTTTGCAGTTAAAAAGGACTCCTTATGCAGAAAAATTTGAGCTTTCTAATGTTTGTTTGTCACAGAGTTTAGTTGTTTTCTTTCTTGGCTTCATTAGAACCTCTGCACAAGGCCGCTAGACTGGTGTACTCCGCACGTTCATTTATTTTCTCTTCAGACTCAAAAAATACTTTTCATCTGTCTTCACAATTCCATATGCTCTGTATAGCAGCTTTAAGCTTGTAGTCTCACATTTACTACTGGTCTAATGTTTTCTTGGGGTTCTGAAAAATATTGAGCATCATTCTCTAGTCTATTTTCTTGAAGCCTCCAGTTTACTGACCAGTGGTTTGTTCAGGTGGTGGTGGTGGTGTTTTTATTTGTGTTGCGTGTGCCAGAAAAATGGTTTCAGAAGCATTAATGGTGCAAAAAGTTGTGGTCTGGAAGATTTGAGGACAAAGGTTTGGGTGGTGGTGGGCGGGTTTGATATTGTTCTGTTTTCTTTCAATTATATTCTGTTTCAGGCCTAATCGGAGATGGGTTTTGGAATATTTGGTTGTGTCTTGGTTCTAACACTGTTCTTTAGGCCTTTGGTTTGTCAAGAACCCAATACAGATGAGTCTTTTGTCTTTGAATTCTTGCAAAAGATGGGCTTAAACCCTTCTAAAGATAATGGCTTTTCTGGTTCATTCTGTTCCTGGAGAGGAGTGGTTTGTGATGCCAAAGGTGAAAATGTTGTTAAGTTGGAGGTCTCAGGTTTGGGTTTATCTGGTGTGATTCCTGATACCACCATTGGGAAACTAATAAAGCTTGAAACTTTGGATCTTAGTAATAACAAAATCACTGCTTTGCCTAATGATTTCTGGAGTTTGGGCTCACTCAAGAATCTTAATCTCTCACTTAACCAAATCTCTGGGATTCTACCTAGCAATATAGGCAATTTTGGTCAACTTCAAAGCTTGGACCTTTCTTTCAACAATTTCTCTGGCAGTACCCCTGAAGCAATAAGCTCTCTCACCAATCTGCTTGCTCTGTACCTCAGCCAAAATGAGTTCGAATCAACAATTCCATTGGGGATTTTGCAATGTCGGTCCTTGGTTTCCATTGATCTGTCAGGAAACAAGCTCAATGGTTCTCTGCCTAACGGTTTTGGTGCTGCATTCCCTGAGCTGAAATTCTTGAACCTGGCTGAAAATAAGATTTCTGGACAGGATTTGGATTTTCTACGGATGAAATCAATTAGGTATCTTAATATATCTGGCAATCTGTTTAAGGGTTCTATTGTTGAGGTCTTTGAAGGGCCAGTAGATGTGATTGATTTTAGCAGAAACCAATTTCAAGGTCCCATTGCTCAGGTAAACTTCAGCTCCACATTCAATTGGTCAAATTTACTGTATTTGGATATCTCAGAGAACCAGTTTAGTGGAGAGTTTCCCACTGACTTGAGTCATGCTGTGAATCTTAAGCACCTTAATCTTGCACACAATAAATTTACTGAACAACAATTCTTGCAAGTTGATGTGCTTTCCGGTTTAGAGTATCTGAATTTATCTGGAACAAACATGATTGGTCAAATTCCTAGTGATATCTCACATTTAAGTAGTTTGAGAACTCTTGATCTGTCCAGAAACCGTCTCAGTAACAATATTCCTCCTATTTTTACCAAAAGCCTTCAAGTTCTTGACCTTTCTTACAACAAGCTAACAGGAGGCATCCCATTAATGCTCTTAGGAGAACTCCATGAGATGGAGAGGTTCAATTTCTCTTACAACAAGCTAAGTTTTTGTGCATCACAATTTTCCAATGAAACCCTTCAAACATCTTTCATTGGATCAGTGAACAGCTGTCCAATTGCTGCAAATCCAGCCTTCTTCAGAAGAAATGCTCCAAAGCGCAGGGGACTAAACCTTGCTCTTGCTCTAACCTTCTCAATGGTTTGTTTGCTTGTGGGTTTGCTCTTTTTAGCCTTTGGTTGTCGAAGGAAAACTAGAATGTGGGCAGTGAAACAGAATTCTTGTAAGGAAGAACAAACTATCTCTGGACCCTTCTCGTTCCAGACAGATTCAACCACTTGGGTAGCTGATGTTAAGCAAGCAACATCTGTGCCGGTGGTAATTTTTCAAAAGCCACTGCTGAATTTCACATTTGCAGACCTGTTGTCTGCAACTTCTCATTTTGATCGTGGCACATTGTTGGCAGAAGGGAGGTTTGGACCTGTTTACGGTGGACTGTTGCCAGGAGGAATCCATGTTGCTGTTAAAGTTTTGGTCCATGGATCCACCATGACGGACCAGGAAGCTGCAAGAGAACTTGAGTATCTTGGTCGAATCAAACATCCTAATCTCGTCCCTTTAACTGGATATTGCTTGGCTGGAGAGCAAAGGATTGCAATCTATGAGTACATGGAAAACGGAAACCTGCAGAACTTGCTTTATGATTTGCCCCTTGGCATTCAAACTACAGAAGATTGGAGCAACGACACTTGGCAAGATGAAAATAATGGCATACAGAATGTTGGCTCTGAGGGGTCGCTAACAACATGGAGGTTTAGGCACAAAATTGCACTTGGCACTTCTCGTGCACTTGCATTTCTCCATCACGGCTGCTCCCCACCCATTATCCATAGAGATGTCAAAGCTAGTAGTGTTTATCTTGACTCTAACCTAGAGCCAAGATTGTCAGACTTCGGACTGGCTAAAATTTTTGGGAATGGACTTGAGGACGAGATTGCCCGTGGGTCGCCTGGATATGTGCCGCCAGAGTTTCTTCAGCCAGAAAGTAGCTCCCCCAAAGCCCCAACACCAAAATCTGATGTATATGGATTTGGAGTCATTCTATTTGAGCTAATTACTGGGAAAAATCCTGTGGAAGATGATTATCCAGATGATAAGGAAGCAAACTTAGTAAGTTGGGTAAGAGGATTAGTGAGAAGGAACCAAGGATCACGAGCTATTGATCCAAAGATCCGTGGAACAGGGCCGGATACAAAAATGGTTGAGGCCTTGAAGATTGGATATCTTTGCACGGCTGAAATTCCTTCCAAGCGGCCCAGTATGCATCAGGTGGTTGGACTACTCAAGGATCTTGAACCAATTGCACAAAACATCGAATAGGAAAATGTCCGGTTTTAATAGCCTTGTTTAGCTTTATGCTGCCGTGATAAGATTGTATAGCAGCAGCCCGAGTTTTGTTTGTGAGTTCTCAATGTTTCAATCAACTTCTTCCACGTTACTTGTATTCGTGGCTGAAGTTTCTTATATTTATACACCTGGTTTGATACATAAGATCATCCCTTTCGTGCTATTTTATCTTTTTTTTTTTTTGCTGTTTTCTTCTGTTTATACTGTCAAAGATACATTCTTGGGGTCTGATTTCTCTGTTTCAATGCTTTAGAAGTACATTGTTTGTAGAAAGGAAATTGTCCATGCAAGTGGGGAGATGCTTATTTGTGGACTGGATACTGCATGGTAATCTAGAGACTCCTTTTGTAAGATAGTGAGTTCTGGTGAGGCATATTTGCAATAGTATCTTGACTACTAGATTCTGGTGGACCTGTTGTTAGTTGTGGGCAAAATGACATTTCTGGGACATAATCTGCAACTCTAGCCATGGGGGACCATAGGACCACAAGGAGTCATGAAGCATGTTTGCAGCTATTTTGTAAATGAGACGAGCATTATCTTTTGTTTTAAAGTTCATGGACAATTACCTATAGCTTAATGTAGGAAAATTAAAGCCTCCCTCACATGCTTTAATGGGCAGTTTCAGAAAATCCTTTATCTGTGCTGGTGCATTCATATTATATAATTATTGTAGTTGGGTTCACATTATAATGGTAAAAACTCTAAATATAAATATTACTGTAGACAGATTGTAATGCGCGTATATTATATAGATACAATACAGTTTTAATTGCCGAGTTTGAAACTCTAAGTATAATATTTGATGAAATTGTCAAAATATAAACGTAGTATAACTACATAATGAATTGTAGTGAGACTCACTATATATAAATCTTATCTTGGAGTGTAAAATTTGCAATCTAGACAAGCATATGGGAGTTGAGAATTGAGATGCATGGATTTAAGATTTCACATCATGGTTTTATCTATTAATGCAACTTTATTTATCATTCATGATTGTTGCACTTGCACACACAAAAAGTTTATTTATAAGAATCACAAAATCATTCTCTCTAACTTGATTTTAATCATTTTACCATTCCAGCATTAGGATTCATTTCAAATAAAATGCCATCATTTGGATCCAAATACACTGCTCTCGGTGTTTACACAGTTGAAGTAGACAACCAGCATTAATAAGCAGACATCAATAATCAATATTCAAATTTTGGGCTTGACTATCTGCATTTTTCATTGCAATGCAAGATTATTTATTGCAAGATAGAGGCATGGAAACACCAACTAAATAAATTTTGTCCTTAATAAATTATTATTGAGGAATTAGTGTTTAATCTAGCAGGAAAATGCTAGGCTCCTAATAAAACTAGACAGTTCGAATCTTTTATTTCAATATAACAAATATATAAAATCTCTTCTTAAATATAGACTTAGGTGCGAATTACATATACTTTTTATTTGTATGTAATTATAATATATAAGATAAATTAAAATATAAATTAGGATAAAAATCTAAGGAGGGAACTATGAAGATGCGTGTGCTTACCTCATGTAATTAATTTAGGTGATGGCCTTGAAAATATTGCAGTCTGGGGAGATAGGATCCCATCTATATAATGATGCAACATGACCTTACTAATTATAATAATATGTCCTTTCATGATTGCTTGTAATGGTCATATTCAATCTTATTATTTAAGTTACTTATTTGTTTGGTTGCCTGGCACATTGGATTTCTTTTATTGCATGAATCATTAAAAATAAAAAATAAAAACTTGAACTCCTTCCAAAAATCTAAATAAAATAGAAATACAAGTTTGAAAGTTGTATGGAAGCAGCGATATGGACTGCAGCACTGGCTTTAGCCTCAAGTGCCAACTTCTAATGTGCCCACTATCTAAATTAATAAATATCACTCGTATATGATAAGGATGTCTTGATTTTTAGTTTCTTTTGTCTAAATGTACTTAAGTGGTTTTCAAAAATCAACAAATAATTTATTTGATTGTTGACTTGTCGATATCAAACTTAATACGTCATTTGAATTTAATTAAATATATTAATATATGCAGCTCAGTGAGGATCAAAGATGCCTTCAAAGTATCTTATCGTAAAAAATTATAATTCTTCCATGCCCATAATTATTTCTCATCTATTTTCATTCATTTCAAAAGCAACTTTTATTCCAAAGTTAAAAAACATTAAATTTAATTGCGCTAAAAAACTAGTTCCTATCAACACATAATCAACTCTACTACCTTTGAAAAGAAACCGCATCAGAAGAGTTTCATAAAATTATATTTACGATCTCGATTAAAGATTTACATAATAATAGTCAATGAGTGTAATCCCTCATTGCAATTTTTAGCTCTAATTAATTAGAATATGAAATTTAAATGTCGAAGACATGATAAGTGAGAATGAATTTAATATTTTCAGGGGTGCTGATTTGAATATATTTGTCAATAAACTAATGAACGAAAAATAAAAATATACATAAAATATAAAAATTAAACCAAGCAACCTCTTAAAAATCTGAATAATATTTTGAAAGAAATTGCTTGATAATGATAGTTAATGGAAATCCTGAAAAGGGGCAACTGACTCATTAATGGCATAATTACTGCACTAAACTGATATATTAATTGCAACTACAACTTCCCTCATAAGTCATAATGGCGGAAACAACGTCAAACTGAAGTTACTTATGTCTGAGTATTGGTTCAATAAAAGCAAAATATATCATGAGCCCAGCAGATAGCCGAAGTCATTCAATTTTATGGCTCATAATGCGTCGGCTATCTATATAGGCTTGAAATAGTGTTAGAATCATTTCTATTGATTTTGATCAAATTTTAATTTTGGTATTTTTAATTGTTTTTATAATTATTGTAGCTATTTTTTGTTAATGAATTTAACGATTTGTATTCTTTTATTTTTTTAGAAAAGTATTATTAATTGATTATTTATAACTACACTTAAATAAACCATTATAAATCAATGTTTGTAAATAACTTGAATTAATTAGGTATACATTAAAAAATTAACTAAAATTTATATGGGTGTGAAGATTGATAAAAGTATTATTGTAATTAATCAGATATAATTTTGAAAAATAGTTATAGTTCGCACAAAGATAAGATATGAATATATGATCCATGGGGTTTTTGGGCCAAAGGACTACATTGAGACAAATTTTGTACCTTTAAAGCCACCTCAAATCAAAAGCAAAGCTGAGAGACCAACTAAGATGAGAAAAATAGTTCTGATGAATTGTATAATACTACATTAACAAGGAAGGGGGGCTTACATATATATGCAAAAATTGTCTACAAGGACGTTACAACAAAACTGCTTGAAATAACCCCACTCATCCTAAGCCCAAACTTTACTAGGTTAAGATTTTAGAATTAAAATGATAATTGTATATATTTCATTGATTAACTTGATTGACCATAAGTTAGAAGTTTTCCCTCTTGTCTCTATGACAAGCAATTTTCGTGTTATCATCTGATAAGTTCTAAAGATTTTGTTTCAAGATTATCTACCTATAAATGGAGCAAGATTTTATTAATCATTATGCTAGTGTATCTCTTGAAGAGGAGGAAAAAGGGTTGTTTTAGAAGAGAATGAGGAGGAAGGAACGATCCAACCAAAATACTATATAGTAGGAAGATTATTAACATCCAAGCATGTTAATTTTATAGGATTCAAGAACGCAATGGCAACAGTATGACAACCAGTGAAAGGCATATGTATAACGGAATTAAATCAGACAACATATTTGTTCCAATTATTCCATGAGTTGGATTTATAGAGAAACCTATTTAAGGGACCATGGACATTCGACCAACATCTTCTTATATTAAAACAGGTCATGCCCGGAGAACAACCTCTGAATGTGATCCTTACTTACATTAACATTTGCGTCCAAATTTATGATCTTCTAGTAGGCTTCCTCTCGGAACGTATCTGTAAAAGTCTTGGAGATTACATAGGTGTTTACTTGAAATCTGACCATAATAATTTTGGAGGGATATGGAGGTTGTTCATGTGGATAAGGGTCTCAATGGATACTAGAGTTTTGATTAAGAGATGAATGAAACTCAAGAAGCAGGGTGACGAATGGTTTTGGGTAAGCTTTAAATATAAATAAAGTCCTACTTTTTGCTTCTTTCGTGGTTTTATTGGGCATTCGGAAAAATTTTGTGCCAACTTATATGAAGTAGATCGTAATGCTGTTGAGTTCCCCTATGGAAATTGGTTGAGAATTCCTAATCGCACGCAACAAAGAGGAATTGGAGAATGGTGGCTTCGTTATACATTACCGGATAAAGGCCAATCGAAAACTGGGGAAAGAAAAAAGAAAAGAATGCATCTGGACGGAGACAATGATGGCACAACGGGCAATCAAGACATACTCTGCAGAATTGACGATCATGACAGCCTTGTGAGTAATGAAGGAGACAATGGGACAGTTAATAACAAAGGAAAAGAACCAATTGGATTGAAGGATAGTGGGCTCTCAAATGGGCTAATCGTGTGGGACCTAAAAAGACGCAGGACAGAGGATGTGCTGAGATCTTGGGTAAGAGAAGAAAAAATTAGCGAACCCAAATTGATGGTGATGAATTGATTAATGGGCCAAAAACTATTAAATTAGCAGGTACTAGAACCTAGGCCCGCTAGCAAAATAAGTGTGTCTGAAGTTGGAATTATCATGGGCTTGGGAACCTACAACTAGGACTGTCAACGGGTCGGATTTGGATCAGATCTGCCATATCCGAATTCGAATTCGAATTCGATAAACAAAAATCAGATCCGAATCCGACCCGAAATCCTATAGAATCTTTATTAATCGGTATCATATTCGAATTCGATGGATATCCGAAACCCAATTAAAAAATTCGATCCGATTTATTTTTTTACTTTCTTTTTTTTTTCCTTTTAAATTTTATAAAAATATTGTATTTATAAAATAAATATATGTCATATTTGAATTTTTAATAATTTTTTATTATATATTAGTCCAAAATTTAAATATTTGAATACTAAACTCCTTTTTCACATTATATTAATGTATAGATGAACTATTATATGTTATTATATTTAACATTTTTTCAATATTCATCTTGTTTTTTAGATTAAAAACTCAATATTAATAGTATAATATAGACGTTAATATAGATATTAGGTTAATATAATACATAGATTTTATTTTAAAATATTTATTAATATTATATAGAAGAATATTAATTTAATAAAAAATATTAAGGTTCGGATTCGGATCTTTAATGGATCGGATTGCTTAATTCCATATCCGATTCATTTATTTCGGATTTCGAATATTTATAATCGGATCTGATCCATCGAATATTTTAATCGGATAAAAATCCTAAAATTCGAATCGAATTCAGATCGGATTCGGATTAAAATCCGATCCATTGACAACCCTACCTACAACAATTCAAGTGTTGAAAGACTTAGTTAAGTCTAAACAACCTAAATTTATGTTTCTAATCGAGACAATGGTTGTAAAAGAAATATTTGAGATAATAAGAGCAGAATTAAGCTTTGAAGGCTTAATTGCGATAGAGAGTATAAAAAATGGGGCGGGTTGGCTATGCTATGGAGAAGACAAGATAAGGGAACACTTATAGTGTTAAAGAATGGACCTTGGACCTAACTCTAACCCCAAAAGTTAGCTCATGAGGTGAGAATTGCCCAAAACCATATATAGAGACCACAATTTATTTATTTTATCGATGTGGGACACTAACACACCCTGCGTACGCGTGGCCCAACAACATTGGCTAACCCAACGTCGGGAATGGGTGGCTCCGATACCATGTTAAAGAATGGACCTTGGGTCTAACTCAACCCCAAAAGCTAACTCAAGAGGTGAGGATTGCCAAAGACCATATATAGAAACCACAACTTATTTATTTTACCGATGTGGGACACTAACACACCCACGCACGCCCATGAATGAACATCTGAAGCGTGGAATGATATGAAATGAGTTACCCAACAATATTGGCTAACCCAACATCGGGAATGGGTGGCTCCGATACCATGTTAAAGAATGAACCTTGGGCCTAACTCAACTCCAAAGCTAGCTCAAGAGGTGAGGATTGCCTAAGACCATATATAGAAACCACAACTTATTTATTTCACCGATATGAGACATTAACATATATGCTTACTCAAAATCATATAGATGTAGATGTACAAAGTGAAGGCGAAGAAAAATGGAGGCTTAGAGGTTTCTATAGGTTTTTAGAGAGGAATTGCAGGCGAGAGTAATGGGATTTCTCTACAATCTTAAAAATATTTTTGAGTTTTTGTGGTGTTTTGTGGAAGATTTTAATGATCTGCAAATCCTTCAAAAAAAATGTAGATTCCCTAATCCAACTGGGCTTTGTGAAGGATTTAGGAAGACAGTGGAGAGATATGGATTGCGTGTCTTGGGTTTATGGATAATCAATTTACATGGGAGAAGGTAGAGGTACAAATAATTGGATTAAAAAAAAAAAATAGACCTAGTTCTAGTGTCTTAAAGCTGCATCAAGTTCTACAAGGAAGCTAAAGAGCTTAATCTTGAAGCAGCATGTTAGGACCACTTTCCTCTTTTGTTATAGCTGGTATGGTATGAGTATAGAATGAGAAACAAAAGATTTAGGTTTGAGAATGGATGGTTGAGGAGTGAGCAGTGCAAAGAAGTGATATATAATAGCTGGATTCAAAGTAAAGAATGTACTATTCTATATAGACTGAATATTTGCAACAAGGATCTTTCCAATTAGGGCAAACAATTAGTTTCTCAATTTAGAGAACGAATTGAAAAATATAAGATAAAAATGAGAATTTTGAAAGGAAATCGTAACACTAAAGATGTATTACACTTCCCAATGGTGCAAAAAAGAGTATCTTTTAGTTCTGCAACAACGAAAAGATTTTTGGAGACAAAGAGCAAAATAATTTTGATTACAAGAGGGAGACTCGAATTCCAAATATTTTCATGCTAAGGCCTAGGCTAGACATAAGAGTAACATTATCACTAAACTACAAGACTCGCATGGAATTTGAAGATGTTGGAATGATGGATTGGACAACTTATTGCGCAATTACTTTGTGGATTTGTTTGCAGCTATACTTGAAAAGAACACATCTTTTCTAGACTGTGTAAGCCGAAAAATTACCACTAAGGATAATCTTGAGCTATTATATAATTTTAAAGCCACTGAACTGAAGCATGCCATTTTTTTATGCATCCAAATAAATCCCCATGGTCGAATAGAATGATCATTTGTTATATCAAAAGTTTTGGCATGTTATCGGGAACAACTTCACAAATGCCTGTTTAACTTGGTTGAGGAATTGCATTTACCATAGAGATTGAAAGATACTTTGATTACATTAATCTAGAAGAAGAAAAATCGAGAAGTAGTTTCTGATTTGCGTTCTTTTGCTCTATATAATGTTTTATACAAGATTGTTGCCAAAGTTATTGCAAATCGCCTAAAGAAAGTATTACCTCATATCATTTCACTGGCTTAAAGTGCATTTCTATTGGGAAGAATGATTTCGGATAATGTAATGATCGCATTTGAAGTTATGCATTACCTTAAGAGGAAGTCTCAAGGAATAACAGAGGTGGCTGCATTGAAAATTGATAGGAGCAAGGCGTATGATAGAATAGAATGGAACTTCTTGAGAAATATAATGGAGAGATTGATCATAAGTTTATCAGATTGGTTATGATGTGTGTGGACTTAGTTCGATACACAATTATTCATAACGAACATGAAGTTGGGCTAATCTTGTCGAGTAGAGGCTTAAGGTAAGGTTATCCATTTTCACCTTACTTGTTTATCTTGTGTATAGAAGGCTTATTTGTCATGGTACAGCTATACAAGCTTCATGGATGTAAAATAGTGTGAGGTGCTCCAGCTATCACATACCTATTTTTTGCATGTGACAATATGTTCTTCTTTAGAGCATCACTAGAGGAGTGTCAAGTTATAAAGGATTGCCTCAAAGTAAATGAAAAAACTTCGGGTCAAGTTATCAATTTCTCAGATTCTTCAATTTACTTTAGCTCTAACATTGGGGAAACAACGAAACATAATATTTGTGAAAGGCTGAATGTAATCTTAATGGATGATTATAGCACTTACCTAGGGTTACCATCTCTTATTGGTAAAAAAAAGGAGATTTTTAACTTTGTGAAGGAAAGAGTTTGGAATAGACTCCAAGGGTGGAATAAGAAATTGCTTTCAAGAGCAATAATGAAATCCTACTTAAACTGTAGCACAATCCATTCCTAATTACGTTATGAGTGTGTTCCTCCTGCCCCCAAGAACTGCATAATAAGATTGAGCAAATGATGAATACATTTTGGTGGAGAACAAATAACTCTAGTAGTAATAGTCCACTGGAATTAGGTGGATGCGATGGGAACGTTTGTGTAAACCCAAAATTAGTGATGGTATTGGCTTCAGAAGATTATGGGAATTTAACTTGGTAATCTTAGATAAACAAAGATGGCTCCTGCTCTCTAATACGGGATCATTGGTCTCTCAAATTTTCCAAGCAAAATACTATAAAGGAAAATCTTTTCTGGAGGCATACTAGTGGAGTAATCCGTGTTTTTCATGGCTTAGTATATTGGCATGTTAACATATTATTGAGCAAGGATGCAACATTAAGGTTGGAAACATGGAAACTAACTTAATTAGAAAAGATCCTTGGTTACTAGATACTAAAAACCCCAAAACATCTTCAATCCTAAACCAAGAGATAGCTAACAGCATAATAACATCTTTGATGATACAAGGACAGAATAGATGGAATGGGGATATGATTTTATCTACATTTAACAACAGAGATGCGAATCTTATACTTCGTATCCCATTGAGCAACAGATAGTGTAATGACTTATGGTTATAGATGGGCAATTCGAAAGGCTTATATACAGTTAAAAGCTATTACAGAATATTAATGGATGCACAAATTGGCATTCCAAATTAGCCTTCATCTGATGTTTGGTGGAAGGTGTAGAGAGTTAAGTGTCCCCAAAAGTTCAAAATTTAGCCTGGCGAGTTTGTAGTGGCTGCTTTCCGTCAAAAGGCCAATTAATCTCTGAGGGTAAGTTTGGTTGGTGAGATTCGATGGGATTAGAGAAAATAATCATTTTCAATCCAATGTTTGGTTTGTGAGATTGTATACACACAGGCCCATGATTTACCATTGGACTCGTATATAAAACTTAAGATGTGGTATTATTAAACTCACCCCCACCCTTGTGATAACTTATCCCATCTGATCCATAACTATTCATTTGTAGGAAAAAAGGTCTTATTTGCCCTTAAAGAATGTCTTATACCTCCACAAAAATGCAAACACAAGCCCCCCTGTAGTCCCCCCCCCTTGCAGTTGTAGTCATGGTTAATATGCTTTATTCATTCTTTTTTTTTTTTTTCAATTTGTAAAAAATGATTAAATCAATAAAAATTTATTTTTAGATTATATAGTGCATTTGGATGTTAGGGAACTACATTTTCTTTGTCTCTAGTTTTTTTTGAGAAATTAATTTATTATAAATAATTTCATATTTTCTGTAATTATAAAATTATGAAACTATTTTTGAATAGTTATGTGAAGAAAAATTATTATAAAATTAATTATTTTTTATTACTATCTTGGATAATTATAATATTATTTGAAAATTATAAAAAAGTAATTATGGATTATGAGAGTAAATTATAGATTAATGATCAATAATGGTAGAAATTTATAAAAATAAATTATAAATTAATAATTTTGGAAATTATAAGTAATAACTTGTTTATTTTAAATTAGTAATTTAAGAAAATTGACAATGAATTATATATCATAATTTTATGATATGAAACTAATGATTATGAACTTACATTATAAATTAAGCTAAAGGATTGCTTGTCTTTTTTTTAAGCTAAAGGATAGCATGGTCATTTCATAAAACAATCAAATGGCAATGATTAGTATACCTCCAACCAAACAACAATCATGTAGGTATATTTACAAACAATCATACAAACCAAACAACATTACAGTAGTTAATAATCAAACAACTTATCATGAGATAAGTTATCAAGAGATAAATTTAAAATCCAACCAAATTTGCCCTAAGAATGTCGCTATTGATCCCATCAGCCAAGTATGTCATAGTGAATTTGAATTGAGTTTCCATGTGCTTGATAAGTGCCTATTTGTTAGTAAGGTTTGGAATCTATCGTAGCTGGGGAATTAAGCTTGTATTATCAATGCAGACACTCTTAGTATTTGGTTGGATGATCTACATGGGAAGATTAAGCAAGGGAGAAGGATATAAAGATCTAATGGTTACGTGGAGTCTTTGGTGTAACCGAAATAAAGTGATTTGGGAAGGAAAACTAAGCTCTACAAATTCTGTTATGGTTATAACAAATTCCTTATTCCATCAATGGATAGCAGCTCAATAAGCCAAAAAATTGCCTAATAATACTCCGAGTCTAGCACAAAATGTTTGGTGGGAATCTTTGAGCCTCGAATGGTTCAAATGCAACATTAGAACAAACATGAGTTCAAATGGTACAGGATTTCTTGTGGCTGTGTATTGAGAGATAATTAAGCAAGGTTCATGCCTACTACTATTACTATTCTACAAAGAGGGAAGTATCAACCTTCATAGCTGTAGTAATTTCTATTAGAGAAGCACTGAGTTGGATCAAAAGCAAAAATATGTCAAATGCTATATTTTAGTCAGATGCTATGGAAGTGGTGAATTCAATATTGGATGATCAGCTGGATGTGTCTTATTTCGAGACTGTAGTTTTAGATTCTAAAGCTTTGTTAGGGAAATTAACAAGTTGTAGTATTTGTTTCTTATATCATTTAGTGAATCAAAAGGTTTATTGCGCAACTAAAGCTTCTATTTCTATGTCTGAACTAGTTATGTAGGAGAATCATTATCCTACATTCTTATCGGATGTAATTGTTGTTGATTTGCTATAAAATTCCTATATTTTAGTGTCAAAAAAAAGGAAAAAAAAAACTTGATTGATCATGTTGTACGCATTTTGCAGGCTACTGATATCCCACCTATTGTGTAGGCTCCATTAGAGTTGAATAATCTAGATTATCGAGTCTCCCCACCTAGCCAAGATGGTGCAAGGCAAAATAGCACTGTTGAACAACTAACACAACCTTCAAGATCAGTAAGATATAGTTTTTTCACTTTTTAGATCTTTTAAATATTGTGTTGTTATCATTCATACGCTTGTATTGGCCTAGTTTTTTGCTACACTTGATGGTTTGTTGAAAGTTTTTGATGTAATGCATAGCTTTGGTTTATTCTAACTTTTATTGCATTGCATTGGTTGATAAAATGCGTATCTTTGGTTTTGATTGAACTTTATTGCATTCCATTGCTTGATGAAATGCAAAAGTTTGGTTTTTGTTAGATTTTATTTCATTACATTGGATTGTTGTTGGTTCTAAAATATTTTATTACAAATAGGCAAATCAACTCCTTGTGATATAGAATACCTTATATAAATATGCAGACCTCCCCTCCCCACTGCAAAAATTTGGAGATGACCAAAAATGAAAATTTTCAATATCATTGTTGCTTTGATAGTTAACTGTAAATATATTTCGTTGCCATAACATTATTGATGTTAGGACTCCTTCGAAATCAATATCAATGACAAGTTCATTCAACGACCATAAAGGAAAGGACTATCTGCAAGAAATAATCACGAAAGTAAAGAGAGGAGATAATTGCAAATAAAGTGATGACTTTGATGAAGCTGGTTAAAAAGTCAAAGAAGAGAACTAGCTTTGATGGCCACATTGGCAAGATGCATGAAAAATGGAACAAATTGCAATGTGGTAGTTCAAATGGCGATCATGGGATGATAAAGGAAGTTAGTATATCCCTATTTTATTCATTAATATATCAGTTTAGTTTTATAGATTTATAATGTTTGTCATATTATGCTATATACAATTGTTGAGATTTGTGCTTGTTCTTAGGTTGATTGGTTTAAACAAATAATTTGGATCATGATTGTATGGATTATAATTCTCTATGTATGCATTAGTTGTATGAATTATAATTAATACCAATATAATAAATTATTGGAGCTCACAAATTTTTTTGACTCAATTTCTTCAATATAAATGGAAAAGAGTCCACAAATTAGTGACCGAATAAAAATATTCAATCACTAATTAGTGACTGCATATTTGTTGATCACTAATTTGTGACAGCATTGTGACCACAATATGGTTACAAATTAGAGACTGATTCATAATCAGTTACTAATTTATAACTAATTCATCATCAATCAATAATTTGTGGCTGCATTTTGATTGATTTAAAATCTATTAATGTATAGGTTACTAAATTAGTGATCGCATTGTACTCAATTAGAATTTTAGCTTATAAAAAATTTACTGAGTCATTTTTTTATATTATTGATTAATTTATGGTGGTTGTTTTGTGATCGCTAATGGTAGCATTCACTAATACAAATTAATTACAAGGGTTTAGTGACCGCATGTTGTAGTCACAAACGCAGTCACTAATTAAATTAGTTACAAATTTTCATCTGATCTAGTGGTCACTAAAAATATTTTTCTAGTAGTGTTTTCAATACTGATTTTTTCCTTCCAAATCAAAATTTGCAAAAAAAGCATCGATCCACTGTCAATAAAATTGATGGAAAAAACGATAGAATTGTCAAAAAATGTGATCCATAAATAAGATGGTTTTTGTGGATGCAAGCTCGTTTGACTTGAATCCTATAGCCTAATGACAATAGTCACCATGAAAGCATGCATAGCTCCCTTTCACTGATGATTAGAAATAGATCTAAAAATTTTGATCCTTGTGTAATACTTACAATAAAATTGGGATTGAAGTAATTATACATGTCACAAGAAAAAACACATGATATAATTTTTTTATTTACATATGCACATAGTAAAAATTAATTAGTGTTCAACATTGAATCTTACACATATAAATATAAGGACATGTTACTAGGCCAATTGACCACTCGACAAAAACACACAATATAATTGTTGGCATAGACTTGAACTTTGGATTAGAATGTTTAGGGATACAATCAGAATTCTTATTTAGAAAGCGTAATACATACTTTAAACCATCCAAAGGGCAAATTATTAATTTAAATGAGAGCAAAATTTTAAATTTTATTTAATTTACATATAGAATTTGAAAATATACCTCCTTAAGCTAGGGGGTTGTCCGATTCAACTCCTATTTCCTCTGCCTCACCAAGACATAATATTATTATATTTTTAAATGGGGTGTCACCAATAATTCTTTAAAGAAAGAAATTATGCTTAGACATACACTTATGCCTAAGGCATCTTATTCTTCACGCAATCCTAGTCTTAACGAATCTATAAATAGTTTAATTTTCCTATTTTTCCCATGAAGATGTTAAAAATATGGGGATAAAATCATACAACTAGTATCAATAAGAGGATAGAAAATTTGTTTATGTAATGGATTTGATTCAAGAAAAATTTTAAATAAATTTATTAAAATATATAGATAGTATAGAATTCTTCAACATAAATTTAGCCTAACACAAAAGAATTACAGCTTAATTTGATACTTTTCTTTTCAAATATACAAATAGACCATAAAACTAGTATATATACGAATTTTACTCAAGTATATTCATGCATTCACATAATTCTTGTACTTACCCATTTTATTTTCCCTAAAGCATTCATTAATGAGTTAAGTTTATCTTACAACATACTCATTTAATTTTCTTTTTCTTCAATCAAAGTATCGTTAATGGTTATTCAACTTCCTTGTGTGGGATTTAAACTTGCAATTGATCTATTCGTAGGAATGAAAAATTTACCATTAGGGCTTGTTTACTCAATTGATCATACTTGATAGAAGCATAATTACTCCTAATTTATTATTTGTTTGCCTTGATATAGGGTCCATGATAAGTCATTGGCCATATATTAAGTTGTAATATGGATCAAGAGGTAAGAGGTTTGATACATTTTCCTTGGGTTAGATAAGGTTCAAAAAGACCAAATTACCCTTGATTAATAGATAAAAAGATATATTAGAATAAATAATAAAAAGTTATAATCATAAAATCATATGTTCTGTTTTAATTTACTTTTCAGTTAATCTTACCAACCAAACGTGAAATTATATTACTTTATCTTGATAGACTTAAAACATATCTATTTGTTTGTGTATCATTCATAATCACATCACTCCAAGCAAACTAGCTCTTAAGTTATTCATTCATCCCATATGTACGCTTAACTTGATTCTCTTCATGAATATCTGCAACTCAATCTTCTTCTTCTTCTTACTATCTCCTTTAAATTGAGAAACTTTTTGTCAACTTGGGTTTTTTCCCCCACCATCGGGCCTTTGTAGTCAGTAGTGTTTTGTCCTACCGTGACCGCTTCATGTTTTTGGCTCCTGTGGAACATGCCATGCTTTTGTTTGCTTTCAAAGCTTATTAGTCCTATTTCCTATTCTTACTCAACTTCGGAAGCCACTATTTATAAATTTTCATATGTGAGTCTCTCTTGTCATGAACCTTGAAAATCTACAAACTTTAAAAGAGTCAATAGCTTTCCAATAAATTTTGAATGTATGAAGAAATACTTACTATCTTCTGCCATTTTATATTCTTTTCTTCTTACTACTTTTCTTAAGGACATTATTATTCTCTTTTTATTTCTTTACAACTAGATTTAGAGGGTGTTTGGCTAAGCTTATTTAAAACATCTTATAAGCTCCTACATTTTATAAGATGTTAGATTTTATTTTTAAAATAAGTTGTTGAAGTGTTTGGATAAAATAAGATCTTGAATCTTATAAAATGTTAATAATGGCAATTTTGTAATTAAAATGGTTAAAAATGAAGGAACTTGTCAAAATTTTAAAAATAAGTTATGGTCACTTTATTTTTTTAAAAAGAGTTTATAAGCTTATAACATCTGATTTTAGGATCTTATAAGTTTTTTTTAAAAAAAATTACCAAACACTTTTTATCAACTTATAAGCTTTTAAACATCTTATAAGATATTTTAAAGAGCTTATAAGCTCACCCAAACACCCTCTTAGTCGTGCATTCAAACTCCATAAAAAATAATTAAAGAATCAACCACGATACTTTTTAAAGGAAAAAAAAAATGAAAACAGAAAAACTTTGCACTTTCTAATAATTTTTTCCACCTCCTCATGGCTTCAAAGACGCTTGAGGTTCTAATACCATCTTATAATTGAAAAGTGTGGTCAATAAAACTACACAATTTATACAAGCAAACAACTAATAGCGAAAATCATTTTATAATAGTAATCAGTGCACATTCAATGTGTGTCCATCTAAATATTACAGTACAATTAATATACATATATATAAAAGGCACATACATAAAGAAAATTATTATAAGTTTTAACTATATTGTCTAACAAATGTGCATTTAATATTTAAAATATTTGATATTTTCAATTAGATATGAAATTTTACAAACCACCTTTCTTCGGATATTTTTTGCTTATAAAGTGGGAGTACGAAATGGTAGTAATTAATGAGATGGTAGCTGGATAAAATAGTTAGCAGTTATTCATGTAGTTATGAGAACTTAGAATAAAAATTAAGGACATTTTAGTCCCATAATTTAAAAACATATCACTAAGGTCCTCGCATTTTATTAATAGTATAAATATAACTAATGTTTCTTCCAAATAATTCAAATGATCTTATGATAGTACATAGGTCAACTCACAAAATATTGTTATGTTTGCACCAGAGACACGTATGGAACTATGATTTTGTTACTGTCGAATATGTAGAGTTGGCCTCTTCCACGGAAGATTGTTTGATGCAAAACAGATTGTCATAAAATTGGGTTAAAACGAGTGGGAGAAGGTGGGGGGTGATAAAAGAAAAAAAAAAGAGAAATAAAAATATAAAGATTAGCAACATGGTGCTGTACATAGTGAATAATTGGATATCATTGATCATTGGTGTGGACCCAAGCAATTGGGCCCAATAAATATACGGTTTGAGTCTAGATGCTATTCATATATAAATTTTTTTATAATAATCGGAAATCATTTCACGAATTATTAATATCCGTATATTCTATAGTATTAATCTCTCTCTCTCTCTCTCTCTCTATTAAGTGATGACATCAGTAAACAACATATTTGGATATTAATAAACTCATATTTCCATCAATTTTAGCATAAAAAGTCCTAAATAACAAACGTATTATAAGAAATAGAAAGATGCTCAATTATTAAACCAAATTACAGATGAAAAGATTAAATACATCCTTTTCTTTTATATCATTAAGAGGAATTTGCTCTAAATTAGATGCATTATATGATGCACCAACTTTCTCTGTCTTCAAAATCAACTAAAACGAGAACTATGGCTTTGTTTGGTATGGTTTTGTGCAAAATTCACCAACTCAATTATTTCCAATAATAAAGTGAAAGTTCAGAAAAGGCATATATTTCCAGTTTTGTTCTAAAAGTGGTTGGAGATTATTTTAGGAAAAAATTATGTATTTATTTTTATTTTAAAAAAAATATTTTGTACGTTTGATTTGAGATCAATACTATTTTGTCTAGTTAGCAGGATTAAAATAGGACTTTATATTAGGTCTAGTTATTCATAGTTAATTGTAATGTTAGAAGATATATATTTATATATATATATATATATGTAATGATTATATTTGTTTTTGAAAATGAAAAGAAGAATATTTGAAAATATTTTATATTTTGGGAAGTAATCTTGGGAATGAACCGAGATTTTATAGGTTCTTGTTTGGTTCTATTTCCCTAAAACTTTTTATAATATGGAAAATAAAACCAAACATGTCAGTTCATTCTTTGGCGACACTTCTTAAAACACCCACAAAATATACCTTTTCCCATCTTCTATGACAATTTAATAATAATAATAATAACAATAATAATAATATTATTATTATTATTTTTTTATTATTATTATTTTATTTTTTTCTCGTATTATAATTATACATATATAAAAATATTAAAATATTAATTAATTTGACAATTCCATACAAAATATCCACTTCCAAAATAAAACTAAACATACAAAAACAATCCCCAATCATCCCCAAAACAAAACCAAAAAAAAATAGAAGAAGAAAAAAAGAAAAGAAAAGGAAAACATACTCCCGTTCGTCCACTATCTAAAATATATTCTTCAAAAATACTTTTCTTGAAACAACAAAAACAATACCAAACAAAACTTTAATTTCATTTCTCTGAATGAGAACTATATATATATATATATATATTGGATAAATAAAAACTAATAAGTCATAGTTCATACAATATCATAATTCAATTACTACCAATGGGTAAAATGTAAAATAAAAATTTAAACAAGTAGCATTTGAACTAATAATAGCAAAGATGCTAAGTAATTAATTGATTGAGTGACATTCAGATTTAAATTAAATGAATTTTTTATGTACATTCACAAGTATCAATAAACAAAATAATAGAAATAATAATAAAAACTCACACAAACGTTTTAGTTGGGTATTCTTTAAATTCCTGGAAGGTCCATTTAGTTAATTTTTGCATAGGTTTTAGCCTTTTCTTTAATACCCTCTTCGACTCGCAAATAAGTAATATGTAGATAAAAATGCTATATCTCTTCTCAAGGACCATATATTGAAGTAAGTAAACAAGAAAAGGATATTGTATTTCACCTCAAGGTGTATATTTTTGTGTTTGATTCTTGAAATTTAGTAAGCAACATATTAATTTTTTTTACTCAAATGATTATACTTTTATTTTATCTTTTATGTTTTCTATTAAAATTTTAATATCGAAATGTAGTATAAATATTTAAGATAGTACAATGTCTTGTAGCAAGAATTCCTTGCTTATCTTGTTATTTGTATTCAATCAAAATTCCCATCACTACAAGAAAATTAGCATTTAGTGGCATTAAGTTAATGACATCTGATAATAATATAATTACAAAAGAACAATATGATGATAGTGGTAAAAAAATGCCATTATAGTATAATATTTGGTGGCATTTGATTAATAAATGACAAATAAAGTAGTGACATTTGATTAAAAATATTGAAATAAATGTATTTCAAAGATATTTAATTAGTACCACTAATTTTTTAGAACAAAAGTATCACTGGTATATTGTTATAGTGTCATTTGATAAAAACTATCATAAAGTATTTAATGGTATTTTATAGTGTAATGACATACAAAAATAATATAGTGATAGATGTAAAAAAATGTCACTATAATAAAATATTTAGTAGCATTTGATTATTAGTTCACATATAGAATAGTTACATTTCATTAAAAAAGTCAACAAAAATGTAATTTGAAGACATTTAATTAGCTCCACTATTTTTCCTAAAAAATGCCACTCTTATTTATTTATGGTGTCATTTAGTAAAAATGCCACAAAATATTTAGTGCAAAATAACTTAGTGACATTTTGTAATGTAGTGACATACAAGAGTAATATGTTGATAATTGAGAAAAATATTGCTATAGTATAATATCTACTGACATTTGATCAATAAATAACAAATAAAAATAGTGACATTTGATAAAAAAAATGGCAATATAAATGTATTTCAAAGGCATTTAAGTAGTTCCACCAATTTTTCTTGAAAAAAATATCACTCATATTTATTTATAGTGTCATTTGAAAAAGATACCATAAATTACATAGACACTAATTTAATAGTATTTTACATAATAGCGATGTGTTAAAGTAATATAGTGATAGTAATAGAAAATGGCCGTTATAATATAATACTTAAGGCAATTAATTAATAAATGTTATAAAGACGCAATTTTGTTGAAAATACCAACATAACTATATGTTAAAGTAAGGTACATAATAAAGTAAGGCTCAAGCCATAGCTGATCTTCTGAATATTATTGACTATAAAGACCTCCAAATCGTCCAATTAATGAACAAGCTGGAGGACTCAAATGTCGAAGAGTCTAGCCAAAATCGTTCCTCTTCCTTGAATCATGTTGAAAATGAGAAGCAAGTGGATAAAGAGCCACCAAAGCATGACTCAGTGTAGAAATCTAATCACTCCACAACATTTGTTGTTGCGTTGTCCGTGCAACAATTGTAAGAAATGATAACTAACACTATCAGAGCTCAGTATGGTGGACCTTTGCAAAATTCGCTTGTATACTCAAACCATACACTAAGTGGATTGATTCATTAAGATACCGGTAGGTTACCAGCAACAAAGCCCCAATAGTTTGATAGAAAAGGCAATCCGAAGCAACATTTCGCCCATTTTGTGGAAACCTGCACTAATCCAAGAATTAATGGTAACCACTTTGTACAGTAGTTTGTGAGATTACTCAAGGGAAATGAATTTGATTGTTACATTAATTTGGAGCCTCAATCTATTGACAGTTGGGCAAAAATAGAGAGGGAAATTTTGAAATGCTTCTACAGCACCCGTCATACTCATCGCACTGTGAGTATGATCGAGTTTACCAGTGCAAAGCAGTGGAAGGATGAGTCAGTCATTAACTATATCAACCGTTGGTGTACACTAAGTTTGAATTGCAATGACAGATTATCAGAAGTTTCAGTAATAGAGGTGTGTATCCAAAGGTTGCATTGGGGGCTTCTTTATATCCTCTAAGGAATTAAGCCATGAAGTTTTGAGGAGTTGGCCACTTGTGCTCACACATAGAATTGAGCATTGCAAATCATAAACCTACTTTTCCAGTGGTTGATCAAAAGAAAGACAGAAAAGACTCGAAGAGGAAAGAGAAATCTACCAAAAATATTGTGAAGGAGTACATGGCAATCAAAGCAGCTCCTGTTGAAATTTCTGCAAGCAGTAACAAAGGAGAAAAGCTTGATCAACTTGTGCCAACTAAAAGGCATCGACCTACGTTGAAAGAGTTGTAGGAAAAGATACCCATTCCTTGACTCTAACATCTCGCAAATCTTTGATGAGTTATTAGAAAGAAAGATGATCGAGTTGCCCAAGCTGAAACATCTTGATGAAGTTAGGAAGGTAAATGACATGAAATACTATAAGTATCATCGAGTTATTAACCATCCTATAGAACAATATTTTATAGTTAAAGAGAAAATCATGACAGTTGCAAAAGATGAAAAAATCATCCCTGATACCTAAGATGCGACGGATGCAAATGTTGCTAGTATCGCAGCTGGTACACATGCTGCTTGCAACCAAAAGAATATTCTTACCCTACTTATGGGGGCATCGAGGATGCTTCAATTTGTAAGCATAGGTCCAATCATGTTTGAAGCTTTGTCCGCTGAGAAAAAGGAAAAGTCAGATACAAGTCCTGTTTCTGAAATTAAAGATGATGGTGAATGGATTATTGTGAAAAGCTAGCAGAGGCAAAGGCAACATGTTCACTAGCTGCATCTATCACTCTTGAAGAGACAAGATCTCATCAAGTGCCCTCAACCAAAGTTAAGGAGAGATATGAAAGCTTTTCGTGTTAAGCTGAGAAAATTGAGAAGAAGTCATTGGGATCCTATTACTCTAGGAGACTTTTTTCCTATGAGATTTTTTGAGCAAATGGTCTAAATGGCATTTACTGCATTTGACGAAATAGGGAGTCAGAATTCTACTTCTTATTGTGCAGTTGTTGTATTTATAGAAAAAGATTTGTTGCTAGGATCAAAACCCCATAACCGGTGGCTCTTTGCTTCTGGATTTATCCAATATTAAAAAGTTAACCGCGTGCTTATTGACGCGGGATAAGTATTAACATTATGCCAATGTCTACTGTGTAACAATTGGGGATCACAGTTGAGGATTTATCTCACAACCACTTGACCATTCAAGGTTTCAACTAGAGAGGTTAGCGAGCTATTGGAATGATCCACTTAGACCTTACTATTGGAGAATTGAAAGCAGACACTCTATTTCATGTCATTGATGTAAGGACTTCTTACAACTTGCTGCTAAAAAGACCATGGTTTCACGAGAATGGAGTTGTTCCATCCACCCTTCACCAGTGCTTCAATTATTCGAGGAATGGTGAGATAATAAAAGTTAGTGCTGATACAAATCCATTTACTGAGGTGGAATCATACTTTGTGAATGCTAAATTGTATCTAGACCCAAGCTCAGTGCTGATACAAAGCCATTTACTGAGGTGGAATCATACTTTGTGAATGCTAAATTGTATCTAGACCCAAGCTCAGTGTTGAAATATTGCCTTCAAAGTCTCCAATCAATCATTATATTGAAGGAATGCATGTTAAACCTCGAACTTTGGAATCTGATGTTGAAAAGTCCAAGAAGTTGATTGCTGTTGAAACATTGGCAAGTAAAGTTGTAGAATCTGAAGGTGCCCTTAATCTATTATTATTCCAGTATACCCTTCGATCACACCAAAAAGAGGGACATAAGTTATCTGAAGCGTACATTCCATCACTGAATAATAAAATGAGACAAACAAAGAAGATAGGATCTGATAACTACCAAGTTATGAGAAAGAAATTAATCATGCCTATTGTTGGTCTAAACTTGAAGGCCTCAACTGAACTTTCTTCTAGTGGAACCAATATCAAAAGTTTCATGGGACATTTGATCTAAAAGCTATAGTCTCTTGGTGAAGTCTGGATATGACTTTTCCAATCCATCTGAGCTAGGGGAGTTGAAACTTGAGTTGACCAGAGAAAAGATCCATGGCCTCATCAAAGCACAACAAAAATTATGAAGCCAAGGGTTTTGTGTTGATTAGCCAAGGATTAGCTTAGGATTTGCACCAAGTGAGCCAATTAGAATTATGTGACGAGGAAAGATAAATGCATTAGTGTCCAATATATTACTACTGAGAAAGATGGAAATAATTGAAGTAAAAAGTCAAGTGATCGTTGCATTTTTGTATTCAATCGGCTGAGCACTTACACTACTCTTCCTTCTATCTTTGAAAGACTTGGTCAGAATCCACCACTTCATAAAGGGCCTACTATAAGTCATCGACCACAAGGTTCGGTCTTCAATTGAATTGGAAGTAATGCTATAGAAAAATCTAGGAAAAGAAATAACTATGATGAGACCAACATGATGGAATTGAGAACTGAAGGTCAGACTATTTGCTTACCTCAATTGACTGAAGCCAAATCCTCAATCCTAATCATCAATATGGATGGACCAATGAAGGTGATGCGAAGTACCACGACATCTATCTAATGAAGATGGTGGACACAAGGATGAAATGGAGATTATCCTAACCTTTAATTACACAAGTGTTGTAGAAGAGCTAAGCCCTCAGTATCTTGGGGAGTTCAAGAGATTGATGGTGGGTAGCTTTATGTGAGCCATAAGCTATCTTGGGTGGAGAACGATGCTTATCCCCATTGTGAAAGCAAATGGAATTATGTAACAGAGGGTTAAATTTCAAAGGGTAAAGGTCGTAGACACTATACAATCTGATGTTGGAGAAGATAATGAGCTGTACTCATGTCATCATGTTGTTGTTAATGAAGAGTTTGACTCAATATCTTTGAAGATGATATTTAAGAAGCCCCACCACAACTTGAAGATGGTGGACAGCCAACTGTAGATGATCTTAAAGAATTAAATCTCGGCACAATAGAAAACCCATGACCTATATTCGTGAGTTCTCTGCTAAGTCTAGAGGAGAAAGAATAGTACTTAAAAACTTTGAGCGAATATAGAGATGTTTTCGTCTGTACATATAAAGAGATACTGGGATTGGATTCCAAAGTTACGATACATCACCTTGGCATAAGGTATGGAGTGCGCCCAGTAAAGTAATCACAACAAATTCTCTGCCCAGAGCTTATCCCTCGAATTGAAGCTGAAGTAAACAAGCTCATCGATGCTAAGTTTATCAGAGAAGTCAAGTATCTAACGTGGATATCTAGCATCGTACATGTTAAGAAGAAAAATGGCCAAATATGCATTTGTGTTGACTTCCAAGACTTAAATAAGACATGCCCAAAAGATGATGTTTTGTTGCCTATCATCGAGCTCATGGTCGATGCAACTATTGGTCATGAAGCTTTATCTTTCATGGACGGGTCTTTTGGCTATAACCAAATCAGGCTATCACCACAAGATGAGTAGTGTACAACTTTTGCACTTCAAAGGAAATCTACTGTTATAAAGTGATACCTTTCAAGTTAAACAATGCAAGTGCCACTTGCCAACGTGCAATGCAGAACATCTTCAATGACATGCTGCACGAAAAGGTTGAATGCTATGTTGATGATTTAGTTGTCAAAAGTAAGAGACGAAGTGATCACTTGATAGATCCTTGAGTGGTATTCAATAGGTTGAGAAAATATAACTTGAAGATGAATTTCCTTATATGTGCATTTGGTGTTACATCTGACAAGTTTCTTGACTTTATAGTTCGTCATCATGGTATTGAAGTCGATCTTGCAAAGATAGATGCTATTCAGAAGATGCCTGTACCCAAGAACTTAAAAGAACTACAAAGCTTGCAACGTAGCCTTGTATTCATAAGAAGGTTCATATCAAACCTTGCTGGAAAGTGCCAACCATTCAATCACCTTGTGAAGAAATATGCTCCTTTCAGATTGTATGAATGATGCCAGAATACTTTTGAAAGTATAAAGAAGAATCTCTTAAATCCATCGGCGTAGGGAGCTCCTGTACCTGGAAGACCACTTATAATGTATACTACAACACAACAAAGATCAAATTGCGTTCTTATGGCTCAAGAAAATAAAGAGAGTAAAGAAAAGGCACTATACTACCTGAGTAGATCCCTGACTGAAAATGAACTAAAATACTCTCATATTGAGAAGATCTGCTTAGCATTATTCTACGCCATTAAGAAGTTGAATCACTATTTTGAAGTATGCTCCATACGACTCATCTCTCATGCCAATCCAGTCAAGTTCGTTATGTTAATACATGTACTCTATGGGAGATTGGCAAAGTGGTCTGCCATATTTAACCAATATGAGATCACCTATGTACCACAAAAAGCTGTTAAAGGGCAAGCTCTTGCTAGTTTCTTGGTTGACCATCATATCCTTGCAGAGTGGGAGTTATCTGATGAGCATCTCGATGAAGATGTTCTCTATGTTGAAGGTCTCTTGACATGGATGATATTCTTCGATAGAACAACTAGATCTGATAGATCTAGGGCAGGGATTGTCATTGTTTCGCCAGAAAAGTAAGCATTGACATATGCCATTGTGTTGGGCTAGTTGGGCTCCAACAACATTGCTGAGTATCAAGGTTTGTTCATTGGACTTCAAACGGCCTTAGAAATAGAGATTATGGAGATTGAGATATATGGCGAATTGAAATTGACCATCAATCAATTTTTGAAAGAATATGAAGTCAAGAAAAAGGATCTGGTGCCTTCTTTCAGCAATCCTCATATTTATTAGAGAAATTTGAAAGTGTTAGCTTAAAAAATGTCCTAAGAAGGGAAAATAGGATGGCTACTATATTGGCTAACATGGCAACTACTCTTGCTCTGTTTGAAGGAGAAACAACAAAAGTTTCTGTATGAAATCGATGGATCATTCCGCCTTCTGTTGAACCCCATCATGAAGATTCAAATGCTATATCAATATTGATTAGTGACGATCAAGATTAGAAGAGTCCATTGGTTAATTACTTAAAATATGGAAAGTTGCCAAATGATCATCACCATTAGATAAAAGTACGAAGGGGATCATTTTGTTTTGTCTTATACAAAGATACTTTGTATCGTCGATCTTTCGAAGCTAGTTACCAATGTTGTTTGAGTGGCGAAGAAGCAATGAAGGCCACAATTGAAGCACATTATGAGGTCGTGGAGCTCACCTGTCTGGTCCTAAGCTCTATTTTTGGATCAAAAAGATGGGTTACTATTAGCCAATAATGGTCAAAGATTGTTTGGAATATGCGAAAAGGTGTGAAGCTTGCCAACTACAAGCAAATTTCATACACTAGCCTCCCGAGCCCTTATATCCTACTATTACTTCATGGCCGTTTGATGCTTGGGGCCTTGATGTTGTAGGACCTATTATTTTGAAGTCATCTACTAGTCATGCTTATATATTGGCAACTACTAATTACTTCTCCAAGTGGGTAGAGGCGATATCTCTTAGAGAGGTAGAGAAGGAAATAATAGTTGAGTTCATCCATTCGAACCTTATTTTTTGATATAGGGTTCCTCATTACATTATCTCTGGCAATGGAAAATCATTCTATAACAAGTTGATGGATAAGTTATGTGCATAATTTGGCTTCAACTAGTATAACTCCTCGATATACAATGCAACGGCAAATGGTTTTGCTGAAGCATTTAATAAGACCTTGTGCAACTTCCTAAAAAAAAAATGGTGTCGAAGTCAAAAAGGAACTGGCATAAGAAAGTTGGAGAAGTACTATGGGCATATAAAACGACAAACTGAACTGCTACTCAAACCACTCCATATTCATTAGTGTATGGAGTTGAAGTTGTTCTCCCTCATCAAAGTTAGATACCTTCTCTTTGTATTGCAATTCAAGAAGAACTCACCACCTAAGATAATGCTAGTCTCAGACTCGAAGAACTGGAGGCATTAGATGAGAAAAGGATTGAAGCGCAATAGCAACTTAAGTGCCACCAAGCTCGCATGACGAGAGCATTCAACAAGAAAGTCCAGCCTCAATCATTTCAAGTTGGGGATATGGTCCTGGCAGTGAAAATGTTGATTACCATCACCTAGTGAATGGGAAACAAGTTTATGTCAAAGTAGGATGACCTTTATGTGGTGAAAGAAGCTTACACAAATGGTGCCTATAAGTTGGCGGATAAAGATGGACTGTACATTGGCCTTATAAATGGCAAGTTTTTGAAGCATTATTATCTATAAAGAAGTATGTTCCTTGACGCATGAGCCTAAACTACAAGTTACTCCTAACCCACATGAATATAAGCTGTATACGGTGCCCACTGAAAGTATTTCATATGGATAAACTGCTAATCTACTCCATTGAAAGTATTTCATGTGGCTTAAATGTAGAAATACTTTACCTCATTCAGGGTGGCTAAGCTATGGATACTTTTGGTCCATATGAGTATAAACTATGTATGGCCCCCCTCAAAATAAAAATATATATATTTTTTAAATACGTGATGACTTGATCCTCTTGATGGAACATGTGGACGTCTTGGAATTTATTTTCTAAGTTCAATCACGTCTTTAAACAAGTTTAGTTTGTCTTAAAGATAGCTAATTTGTTTGTAAGTTTGAGCCAGCTCATTTAATCATTCGATCATTAAAAGTATGTGTTTGATCTTTGCTTAGTTGGAAAAATGTAGAAAATAAAACAAAAGAAAAGGGAAAAGCAAAACATTGATGAAAAGAAAAGAACTTTTATTGCATATGAAGATGGATATTCTTTTACATCAATTATAAAAATAAAAAAGGGAGTGCTAAAAAGCTAAATGCTCAAGCAAATAAGTCAAAGGCTGCTAGATCATTGCGAGATTCTTTAAGTAATGCCTCCATCCTCTTCAAAGCTTTAGCCTCTTTGTCAATAAAAAATGGAGTGCTCTCAAGTTTTGAGACTTCTTCTCTCTTGGTGGCTATTTCTTTTTGAATGGTGGATAAATTTTCTTCGGCTTTATGGAGTGAAAAGCTTGTGAGCTCTTCTTTGTTGTTCAACTCCGAGAATCACACTTTCAATTCTTCTTGTTGCTTGGTGATTTGGAGAAAGCTCTGCTTTTAAATCATTCACCTCCTCAACTCGTTCAATTCCCTTTGCCTTGAATTTAGAAAGACCTCGTTGTGCAAAAAGAAGTGCTTTCTCATGAGCCTCTTGTTTCTCTCTCTGAATGGAGCCCAACTTGACCTTTGTATAGCTCGAAGCGCCATAAAAAAAAGACTTTAGATGACTCTCCGAAGATAATATATCTTTCATATATGTCTTCATCTCTACGATCAAATCATTAATTACTAGCTTTACCTCTAAAAGTTGCTCAAATGGAGCCTTCACGACCTTCTAGCATATTTGTTCTCAATAAAATTTGATTAGTATCTACTCAGCTTTAGTTTTTATAACTTGAGGAAAAAATTCAGAAATTTCAGCATGTAGGAGTGGCCATGATGGAGCTTCGAATGTCTTCTTGGGTTTTTTGGGCATATTTTCCTCAACATGCAACTTCTCTGTGATAAAAAAAGTAATGTCATTTTGAATACTTAAAAAGGATCTAATTTCATGACTTTCATAAAGAGAATGATGGGATGATTAACACATTATTAGCAGAAGGATGTGAAGTAGTATTCTCTCCAAATAAGCAAAAAAAGGATCAGCCCCATTTATTGAGCCCATGCTGCTTTTAGAAGTAATTGGAATTTCTTTCTCAAGGTCTGCAAGCTGAAAGAAAAAGGAAAGAAGATATAAGATGGCTGAAAGAGAACAATAGTATAAATGAATAATAATAATAATAATAATAATAATAATAATAATAATAATAATAATAATAATGATGATGATGATGATGATGATGATGATGATGCTGATGAGCGTATGTATGTATTCTGCTAATTCCTCTAAAGGCAATGAAAAACTTAGGACATCTTCAAAAAGTTTTGAATTCACACTAATATTGTCTAAGTTGAACACCTTCGATCTCTTTTTAAACTATTATTGGTGGCTAGATTTATCATTTGAGAGTGATAAGGTAGAATTCACTTCATTTCCTTCGATTGGACTAGCTGCAGGGATAAGCTCGTGAGTTGATTTTCAGAAAGAGCCCGCTGTTTCTTAGAAGGCACTTCTACTGATTCCACGCCAATAGTTGAATCTCGAGGAGATGGAACAACTTCCTCATCCTTGGAACCTTGTCTTAAAGTTATTTGAGATCTTTTGGGATTTATTTTTGTGGGTTGATTAAGTTTGAGAATAATTTTGGTGTATTTCCCTGAATAAGCTCTCTAATGTTTAGCCCATCAATTGCATATTTCTTCATGACCAAAGGCGATGAAAATGCATTGTTTGGTACAATTAGCTTGGAAGATGTGCCCAATAAAGTACAAGATTACCAAAGTTGAACAAGTTCAATCAATTCACAAGTAAGAATCTCTCTCTTTTGTTGGCCGAGAATATCTTGACAAAAACCAAATTGTCAACTGAATCAATGAGGACTATAAGCTTCACTAATACATGCTACTCTATTCTAGAATGTCAAGTAGCTAGACCGCAAAGCCATTAAAGGTCCTTGTAAGAATTTGATATACCTGCATTATCTGTTACTGAGATTTGCCTTTATGTGTGTAAGTTTTGAAGCTTTAACGGGTTAACATTGTGGAATAATTCACATACCTTGACAAGTTCAGAATGTTTGGCCATATTCTTTCTTACGTATTTCACCATCTGAGCTCCAATTAATTCAAGTTTGGATGGAAAATGTGTTTGAAGATATTGCCCAATCCAGTTGTATGCATAATGCATAGGAAACATGGTGGTGGACTCGCTCAAGCTCTTTGAGGCAGATATCTCTCTCAAACCACGATAAATGCTTGCTAATATGGGAAATGCTAAAGAAAAACATTTACCACAAGCTATTTTACTTGAAACTTTAAAAACATAAGCTTGTACCTTATCAACTTTGTGATATGGTAAAGTAAAGCTACATTACCAACATGAAAGGAAAGCAACCCAATAAGTCTCATCCATGATGTCCTCCTTAATCTCTAGCATTAAAAAGAGCTCATCATACTCCTTGGTGCGCAATAAAATAGATATTTTGATGTTCCCACAAGGATTGCAAGATAACCTCAGCTTGACAAGTCTCTTTTGGGATGACCTTGAAGATGGTTATGCATATCTGGCTAAGCTTCTGAATCAAAATCTAATCTAGTCAGAAATAGACATGCCATTGGAGTCCTTTGGAAGCATGTGGTATGTTGTGTATAGATATTTGCAGCTTCACAACAGAGAAGGTTGGTAGGTATCACCATCAAGCAGCTTCTTGGTAGATGGGACAACTTTATCATAGAAATCTCCACGTATCAGTAATATGCAAAGTCCATGAAGATCTTATAAAGAGATCGACAGTTCTCCAATAGCAGTTTGTAATGTGTTTGTAGAAGGGCACCATAGGTCAAGGAATGCTTGGAGGACATTCTTGTTGCAAACTTACATGAAAATAGAGGCATGAACAGCTACATAGATCTTGGATTGATGAAGAGTATCTGCATGATGGCCCAATGCATACTCTGCAAACTCCCAGTAGCCAGTGTTAAAGGATACCTCGCCGAACTTAGATGTTGGAATTTTCCATGAGCCTCTATTGATGCTGAGATAGTGGTTCGAACGTGAGAACTCTGCATGCATGGCTCTAATGTCATGAAGTGATGATTTCAACAGCAAGACCCTAGAATGAGTGAAAGTACTAGAATGCTGATCAATCATCTCTTTGGTTGTCTCTTCGGACCATACAACAACATGCATAGAATAGTTTGATTGGGCATTGGAGGATTGAACATCCACGAACCCTTCATACACACACAAAGTAGTGATTTTGGTTTTGGAGGAGTCTTTGTCACCTCGAATCACGATACATGGAGTTCGTTCACTATAGTCCTCAATATCTATCTTCATGGCTCTGCTGAGATTTTGAATTAAAAAAAAAAGTTATTTGATGGAGAAGTAACATAAAGAAAAGAAGAAAACAACATAATGTTTTGTTCTAAAGAAAAAGAAATTGCACTAATATTCTACCTTTCACGGATTCAGAAGACTCTTACAATTGTGATCCACCAACTCTTGATTACGTGTAAAGCCTGCAGAATATTAACGAAAAGAAGAAGAATCAGCATGGCAGTAGAGTTGTCTTTTCTAGGACAAATTTACAAACAATTGATGTGCGAATTTGTGTAAGGTGGACTTGTAGAACCATGGCAAGCAATTTTCAATAGTTTACGAATCAAGAAACAAGTATCAAACTAGTTGACAGATACCAAATAATCTGAGGACAATTTAATGTTTTGCTTTGCTCTTAACTATGAAGAATTGAGCAGTGATAGTAATTCTCTTATACTTATTTAGTGATTGTGAAGGATGGAAATTTGCCATATTTTCAATTGCTTGGTGAAAAAGCAACATCCTAAAGGGAACTTCCAAATTCTTCATAGTGCTTAGTAGAAAATAATTGATTGTCAAATGTCAAAATTTGTTCTCAACCAGCGGATCCACTACATATTTGGTAGAAAGATTGGGTGCGGTTGGATCATGAAGACCAAAGATGGGTTCACGTAAAAACAAAATGAAAAAAAAATTGAGAAAAAGGAGATTGGCCGAAAGAGAGAGAGAGAGACACCTGAAAGGATTCTAAGTGATTTGTGCAGCAAACTTGGCTAATCCTTAGCTAATACATGTCTTGGTATCTTTTTTTTTTTTTTTTTGCGTTTATTAGGCCTCAAATCATTGTAGGCCCAAGGATTTGAAAAAAAATAAAAAAAATAGGGAGAAATGTTTCATTTGCTTGAAATATATCGTTGTTGGGATTGTCATGCGTGATAGATTCTCTTTGTTTAACTTTACAAAGGATTTCACAATTGACTATTCACGACATAAATTGTGCAGATCTGGTCTTCCTTGCTTAAAGATTCAAAATGGAAATAGGCCTATCTATTTAAAAGAAAGAAAAGGAAAATAGCAAAGCATCTTGAAGAGTTAAGTTTGGCTCCTTGCTGCAGCTGGTGCTTTGCAAACCTAGTCCTAAGTGAATCAGTTTTTCTTGCAAAGGTTTTCATGGGCAAAAGTCAAAATGGGTAGTGCTGATTTTAAAAATCAAATATGGAAAAGCCTTATCAATTGAAAATAAAGTTAGAAGTGAGCTTGTTTTTTGACCTTCTTTGTTTGCAAAGGATAAATAGGCATATTCAAAAGAAAAGAAGTTCTTTTGTTTTGCCTAAACATAATACATGGACTAGCAAGTTTCTACAAGTGAAAAAATGACAGTAGCTTCACATAAATGTTGCTATAAGTTTTCTAAATCCAAATTTCATCTCAACTTTTCTAGTGGAGATATTGTTATTTTATAGGCTTTTCCAATTTTGTCCATAGAATCTATACAATGAAATATTTCAAATCTCACCTCGCGCTTGGCATGTTGTTCACCGAGCCTTGAAGTGGGGGCATATGTTGAGGTCGAAATTTTGTTGGGATAAATTACCATTTGATAGCCCAAATAAATTGGCTATTGATTTGGGTCCGAAATTAAAGTCTATAACAAATTTGGGCTTTATATAGTGGGCTAAACCAAGATAAATTATAAAAGTCTGATTTATTTTTGATTAGCTAATTGGGCCAAAATAGTATAATATGGTCCATTAGTGAATTAAGCCCATATCAAGTGGTACTCAAGCCCAAGGAGAGACTTAAGCTCTAAATCGTCAAACCTTAATTTGTGCCTATAAAAAAGGGTACTAGGAGACATCAAGAAATACATAAAGAAATTCAAGCATCAAGCTCTCAAGTCTGAGCTCTTGCCATGAAGAAGTGCTGCAACCACAATAGTTCTACATCTTTTTCAAAAGTATTAAATTTTGAAAATCTTGATATCAAAACAAATACTTGATTTTGAGGTAGTTCATGATTTCATCCACAAGTCTAGGAGAGAATTACACATCTGATTCAAGAACAATTATCAAGCCCTTGAATCGCATTCCAAGGAGAAGAATTATAGGAATTAGTCTTCAATTACGAAGATATTTTCCAAAGATTGTATCCACTTTTCTTTTAATTAAATATTGAATTTGTCCATATTTTTATTATCTTGTAATTCTTTTACAGACTCGAAATTAGTTTAACACAAATTTACTACTATAATATTATTTAAGTGGTATTTTTAATGTCTTTATATCTAATTTTATTTTAGTGCATGTGTTAATGAGTCGAGCTCGACAAAAAAATCTATGCTTGAGCTCGATAAATGATGATTGACCGGAGACTTTGAAGGCAATGTTTCCAGCATTGAGCTTAGGTCTAGATACAATTTGGCATCCACAAATTATGATTCTGCATCAATAAATGATTTTGTATTTGCATCGACCTTTATTATCTCACAATTCCTCGAATACTTGAAGCATTTGTGAAAGGTAGATAGACCTACTCCATTTTCATGGAGCCATGGTCTTCCTAGAAAAAAATTGTAAGAAGTCCTTGCATCAATGATATGAAACAAAATATCCACTTTTAACTCTCTAATAGTAAGGTCTAGGCGGATCATTCCAGTAGCTCGTTGTCCTCCCTGGTTGAAATATTGAATAGCCAAGCGGCTGCGAGATAAATCTTCAGTTGTGATCCCCAATTATTTCATAGTAGACTTTAGCATGATGTTAATTGATGATCCCCAATCAATAAACATGCGGTTGACTTTCTGATCTTGCATAAATCCAGAAACAAAAAGCGGCTGATTATGGGGCTTTGATCCCAACAGCAAATCTTCATCTGTGAATGTAATAACCGCACAATAAAAAAATAGAATTATGCGTTGATGCCGTTTTGACCTTCTGCTAAAAAACTCTTATAGGAAAAAAGTCTCCTAAAGTAATACGATCCCAATGACTTCTTCTCAATTTTCTCAACTTAACATGAGAAGCTTTCATATCTCTCATTAACTTTGGCTTAAGGCACTTGGTGAGATGTTGTCTCTTTAAGAGTGATGGATGAAGCTAGTGAACATGTTGCATTTGCCTCCTTCGGCTTGGTACGAGAATCCACTCACCATTATCTTCAATTTTAGAAATAGAACCTATATTTGACTTTTCCTTTTCATCAGTAGACAAGGTTTTGAACAAGATTGGGTATATACTTCCAAATTGAAGCAATTTTAATGCCCCTATGAGTGGGGAAAGAACATTCTTCTGGTTGCAAGTGACATTTGTAACAACTGTGGTACTAGTAGCATTTGCATCCACCGTATCTTCAGTATCAAGGATGATTTTTTCATCTTTTGCCAACGTCATGATTTTCTCTTTAACCACAAAATATTTTCTATATGATGGCTAATAACTCGATGATACTTACAGTATTTCAGGTCATTCACCTTCCCAACTTCACTAGGACGTTTTGGCTCATGCGACTCGATCATCTTTCTTGCTAATAACTCATCAAAGATTTGCAAGACGTCTCAGTCAGGGAAAGGGTACTCCTTTTCCTATAACTCTTTCAACATATGTCGACGCTTTTCAGTTGGCACAAGTTGATTAGGCTTTTCTCCCCCTTTTTTTTTTTTGGTTCTATTTTCTACACTTTTCCAACTAAACAAAGATCAAACGCATGCTTTCAATGATCAAATGATTAAATTAGTTGGTTCAAGCTTACAAACAAGTTGGTTATCTTTAAGACAAACCAAACTTGTTTAAAGACGTTACTGAACTTAGAAAATAAATACCAAGTTGTCTATGTACTCCATCAAGAGGATCAAGTCATCACGTAGTTTAATATTATTTAAGTGGCATTGTTTAGTATCTTTAATTTCTAATTTTGTTTTAGTGCATGTGTAAATGAGTTAAGCTCGACAAAAATTATATGCTGAAGCTTGATAAATATTTAATTATTATATATAATAATTATTTAATATTATATGTAAATATTTAAAAATATAAAAAAAAGTAAATTATTGTTATAAACAGTTATTTAATTAATATATAGAAAATATGTAAAAATAAAAATAAGTAAATTATTAGTACATAATAATCATTTAATTAATATATAAAAATATTTAAAAATAGAAAAAGCTTGCGAGTGATAGAACAATTGAATCACGGATCGAGTTCAACTCATTATAAAGTTCATGCTAGAGAAGTTCGACCAATTCAAACTCTACTCTATTCATCTTGCAACCCTAAATGTTTTTTTTTTTCTTTTTTTCTTTTTGTAAAATTGAATCAGCATATAGCATGAACTAACAAGGAAAATTACAAATTAACTTGGATCACTACCAAAAGCAAACATTACAAATAAAAATGAGAAAAATAAAAACGATAAAGATAGAGTATTTTTTCTTTATTCCTTGTTCTGTGGAATTGTAGGTAGAAAGTAGATATGGAGTTCTTTTTCCAATAGAATGGGCAACGATTGCAATATGCAGACAATTTTTTTAAAAAAATAAAAAGAAAAAGAAAATCAATATATATATATATATACTTTTACCACGAGAAATTTAACAGAAAGTAGTAATATTTATCATTTATCATTATTTGCTTGTAACACCCCGATTTTTGGAATATAAGTTTAAGTTGATTGAAATTAAATTGATTAAAGTTTAGGTAGAAATATTGGGAATTGAGGGACTTAATCGTAAATAAGAAAAGGATTTGATTGTTTAAAATTTTAAAGTTTAGGGGCCTAATGTGAGCAGAATAAAAGTCCAAGGACTTCAAAATAATTAAATTTAGACTTGATTGCCCAAGAATGGAAATGTTAGGGGTCAATGTGTAAGAATTAAAAGTTAAAGGACTCAATTGAGGGATAGGGACTAAATTGAAGGCGGTGAGAAATTTTGGGGGTGTTAATGAAGTCGGTTAAAAGTCTTGGGGCCAAAATTGAAGAAGTTGAAAATAACTTTATGTATGTAGAATGGAGGACAAGATTCTTTTAAATTTTCAAAAAATGGCCCAGAACCACCGTGACGGTGAATTGCCTGATATTGACTGTGAAACCTGAAATTGAAACCATAGTTAGGCTCCTCTCAGCTCAAGAAGAAAAACCATACTAAACTTTACCGAAAACAAAAAGTGAAATGGCCGGGAAAAGGATAAGACGGCGAGCTCACAGCGGGAGTGGTGGCTCTGCCACTTCCAGTGATGGAAATGGACGGGGACTAGGCGGGTTTTGGTCAGGGGGATATAGGCAACCTGGTGGTGGTGTTAATTTGGGGTTTCGACGGCTAGTGGTGGAGGAATTGACGTGATGGCGTGATGGCGGCAAGTTGGGGTCCCACGGTGGTTTTTGGCTTAATTAGACGGCTAAATGGCGGCCAATTGAGAAATCTTTTGAGGGGTTTTGCTCGTCTTGACGAGACACACCAAGTGGTGGTGGTGGTCTCCATCTCCAGCGGCGGCACATGATGGCGGCTTCGGGGCAGTCAGTGTAGTTTTGCATTTTGGACTCGTCTGGACTGATACTGGCTTGAGATTAGATCTCGATTTGATCTAATTTGGGTAAATTTCATATCGAATGTTGATTCTATCGATTTTTACAATTAAGTCAATGCTTATCGTATTAAGAATATTGAAATGTAATTTCATTTGAAATAATGATTGAATTGTAAATATTGAACATAATTGATCGTAATTCTAGGTTTAATAAATTAAGAAAGGTTGATTTAAAACTATAGTCTTAAACCCGATGGTATAGTATGTTGTGAACCAAATATTGTTAAATTTAATCTAAAGATTAAGTTATATAAATATTGGAATGAAAATGAATTACCCAAATGGGATCTGATGGACTCGTAAAACTCAACTGATTTAGGCACCTGGACCTTCACCACGTGCTGTAAAATAAGTAAAGTGATGAATAGAATTTGTTGAGGGTAGTTGAAGGATTGAGTTGGCTCTAGCATGTGAAGCTATTAGGACAATTAAAATATTAAGACGACAAAGTGAGAATGATTGGGCTCGAGTAAGTAACGTCTCATAATATTGAAGTATTATGTAGTTGGAAGATTAAGACCATTTGAGATAAGATATAATTGAACTAGAGTGTTAAAATAACCTTAAGTTTGGTAAAGATATTAACTATATTTATTTTTAAGAATTAGAGGATTGATGGAATGATAACCCGAGTTATCTTATGATAGTTCTCAGTTGTCTAACTAGGAAGCCAGGACCTGAGCGACCTTACGACTAGGAATTCTTCTGCATTTTCTAGGCGAGTTTATACTTGATAGTATGAGATTTCTTTGCTGGGAAAGAACATATATACTTGTTAAAATATCTTAGTCATTTGTTTCCTTTCAATCTATATGTTGGAAATAGTACTCCACATCGCCCTTTTATACTAAGCGCTTATGTTGATTTTGATTAGTATTGCTTTAACTAAAATTTGACGATTGTATTGAGAAAGTTGAAAAGTAAATTCAAAATATATATTTTACTCACCCTGTCTAGCTTAAAACCAGCTTGGGCTGAATCAGTGATTACATGCTTAACATGGTGAAGTAACACTTTAAGTTATATGTTGTTGGATGCATTTAGTGATATCAATGATCATATTGAATACCCTTCGGGGTGGGCCTTGGGATTGGTTACGAAAGACGACCTAGGTGGAATGGTTCGCGGTGACAGATCTTTCGGTCAATACCCGTGCGTGATGCACAAAATCCCTACTCAGTAGGCCAGTTGGAGGTAGCTGCCTATGAGCAGGATTAGGCATGCGGCTAGCCATGCCTAGTGCATATTTAATTATCTGAGCCAATCACTCGATACTTTGGGAGGATAAGAATTTTTGTGTTTTCAAAAGTAGAGTGACAAGGTAGGAGAACTACCAACAGCTTAACAGTGAAAATGTTCTCTAAATCATGTTTAGTTTATATGATATGCCTAAACTTTACTTTGAACCTCGAATATTTGACATAACCCAATTGTTGTTCAAATGGCATATCGACCCTTTTTATCACTGTTGAGATTTAAACCTCTGTGAGAGATTATAAATTTTGTAAAGTCTCATCATTGTTATAGGTCGGTGGTGGGATGGATCATCTGAAATTTTGACTAAAACCTTCTATCACAACTTTTGGGAATTTTAATCTGTCTACTTATTTTCTATATGATATATGTGAAATTGTCACTCCGTTGTTATTGCTAAATTATCTCACTAAGTCATTCGGATTTACATTATTCTATTATTATCTTATGTTCTTTACCCTAGATAAGAACGAATGATGAAGATAGACTAACCTAGGTGATACATAAGGTAATGAGGATGCTAGTAGTGCCAAGTATGAGTCATGATATTTCGTTTCATAGTTGAACTTCTACTGCACGCTACGTGTAGATATTAAATACTTTAGATTTTTAAAAAAAGATATTTTTTTCGTTACTCAAAAGACTTGTGGTATAGACTGGGTACTGCCTCGTATTGGAGTAGGTGCCTCCCGATCGGGGTGCTACACTGCCCATCCTCTAAAACTTAGAAATTCTTTCTTGAAACAGCAAAACAAACTCTAGACTCTATAGAGAGATGTTAGACGAAGAGCATCATTTTGAGTCCAAGGCAGATGCTGGCGCCTCTAAGACGTAATACCCTCAGCAAGCTGGCACTATCTGCAAGAATGGTTATATAGTCATCAAAGTAAGCCTTGCAAGGTATGACTCTATTCTTTTTTATTTTAAGGGATTTAGTTCAAAGATTTGCTTGTTATAAGAATTTGTTGTTGAATTTGAACTGAGTTTGTGTTAATTCCATCAAATCTTCATGTGTTGTTGTCTTCTCTAATCCATACCATACTTGGATGTAGCTTTTTGGTTGAATTTTTGATCTGTTCATGATTATTCTTCTACCCTTGTTCTATATCTACTATCTTATTTGAATTTCTGTTTAGTTTTTTGATTCATTCAGAGCTAGATTTTGTGTGTTCTTGTAGGTAGTCATTTCAGTGAATTGCCGTAAAATTGTGGTTTTCTTTGACTTAGTTTGTTCTTTCTTTGTTTTTCATTTTTAAGACGTCTTTCCCCTTGTTTATGGAGGTGAGATTATACCCTTTTCTCCCCATTATTAATGAGAAAGGCTCACTTTTTAGTTCTTGGTGTCCCCCTGTCAATTTGGGTTGAGAGCTTATGATACGAAGGTTAAATTGTTAAGAGAGGAACTTATATGATAAACTCCTTTAAAGTAAAAAAAAGTTTTAACTTGCTCCACCTTTGATTTTAATCATATTAATTATAAAAAAATTATTATTGACATTTTATATACTCCATGGTCTTATTTTATGTAAGCATTTATTTTTAAAATAAGATATAACAACAAGTATAAACTCAAAAGATCTTTTAAATAAGTTTAGTCAAATAAGCTTATGATTGATTATAATGTGTGATTGACATTTTAATTGTGTAGGCTTCCTTCCTAGATTGGATCCAATAAGAGCTATGTTCAACAAATTCTTGGGATCAATTACTGTCTCTGACAACCTCGGTACTATGTGATTATGTTGTCCTTTTATACGTAATAGGTTGTTGAAGTCTCCACCTCTAAAACTGGCAAGCATAGGCATGCCAAGTGTCACTTTGTGGGAATCGATATATTCAATGGCAAAAAGCTTGAAGATATTGTCCTATCCTGTCATAACTGTGATGTAATGTGTTTTTATTTAATTTTTTTATTCAATTCTTTCTGAGTTGTCAAAGGCAGATGGTCTTTTTGTTCAATACTAACAAAACTTTGTTGATGCTGTTCTAGAATGTTATCTCAAGTGCCTCATGTTAATCGTATTGATTATCAGCTTATTAATATCTCTGAGAATGGTTTTGCAAGTTGCTTTCACTATGCAATTCTGAACACAACTTTGTTCTTATTGTATTACTTGTCCACAATAAAGTCGAGAGTTGTATCTTTAACGTTGACTGTCTGTTAATATCTATTTACTTTCAAAGTATACATCTTTTAAGTTCAAGCCAATTATCAAAATGATGTATAGATATCTAGGTTTAGATTCATGTTGTTATTAGGCTATTTAATAGTTAATTATCTCTTTTTTAATTTTTATATTACCTGTTTTCTCCTTTACACATTGAACATCATTTCTGATATTTCAAAATTACTGAGTTCAGGTTATACAGATTTATTATGTATATTATCTTAGATACTTTGTTACTCTTTGAGTAGATTATTATTTCTTCCCATCATATTTTCAAAATTTAAATACTGATAAGATCGATTGAGAAATGTACTTCCTATATTGAAATAATTGTTGTGCGCTATATGTTTTAGCATATCATATGGTACTCATTTGGATATTTATAGAAAACTTTGAACATATGGTCCATGACATTACTACAATAGGTGGAATTAACTTAATCTACATCACAACTTCTTTAACTCTTAACTTCTATCTATCATCCTATTGGAACATTGAGTATATTGACTTCTATGTGTTGTAGGTTTCTCTCCTTACTGAAAATTGTAGCGCCAAATATGACCTGAGGCTTCCTACTAATGAAAATTTGCTCAACCAGGTGAAGCTTCATTTGTAGATTAATATCTATGTGTTTGCATATCGAATCTCGAATCTTGATGTCCTAAGCATCATATTTTTATTTTGTTTTGGGTTTAGATTAAAAATGGGTTTGCGGAAAGAAAGGACCTGGTCGTGTCTGTCATGTTTGTAATGGGAGAAAAGCAGATATGTGCTCTCAAAGACATTGGTCCTAAGAATTAAAATATGTTGCAATATCTATGGAAACCCAATCCTAAATCTTTCTCGTATAATGGTCCAACATGTATTTCTTTAACTTTTGTCTGGATTTTTGCTTTTATCTGGCTTTTTGATGGGGTGAAATTGATATAGAACAGTAATACCGCAACTCAGTTATATAGAGACTTATGGTATTTCTTATTTATTTTGTTTCATTCTTTCTGTTCGAATTTAATCTAGTTTTTATGGTAGGATTTCTCGGGCACATCTTTAATATGTTGAACGTGGCATTATTAAGCTGGAAATTTGGTTTATTCTACCAGTCTAACCTTCCTTTGGGTTTCAAGATGGAGAATGGGATGTTATCCTTTGTTTTTTTATATTTGAAGCATGTTAAGTGCGTTGTAGGATATTGTTTTATAGTGTTGGTATGCAAAACAAATTATACAAACTGTCATGCCAGTACATGTATCGTAATAAGTAAATAAGTGATGAGAAGAGTGTCGATTATACGAAAAACTAAAGTATTTGCTATTTGTTGTTAATTTATCACACACTAATTTTATTCAAACAATGATTAAATATGTTGAAATTAAATTAAATGAATGAAATAAAAAAAAGTTCTAATTAAGTTTTCTATAAAGATGTGAAGCATAGGATTATGATTTCATTAATTCGACCGGTAACTACTATTATTTTTTGGTAGTGAAGTAAAGATTGTGTACTATTCTCCATTGTGATTGAATTTTTCTCATGACTTTGATGGATATAACAAGCAAACATGTAAGAAAACATGTGACATGGGGTATGGAGCAAATAGTTTTTTTTAAAACAAATTTAGGGATTCTACCTAAAATGTAGGTACAATAAGATTATTGTCATGTCGATACAACAACCTAGTCCTTGGCTACTACACCATCAAGAATTCATTACAAGTTTCTTTGTTAACCCTTAGATGATCTTTTTAATGTTTTGATTATGACAAAATCTTTTCATATCATTATGTGCTGATATCTGAAAGTAATTTTCCATATTACTCGCTAAAATCCATTCGCACAGTTTCTGTTAGAATCGGTCACATGATTGGAATTTACTTTCTATAAATAAAAGATCTCCTATAGATTATTATTGATAAGAAACATTGTAAGTTAGGAAAAGCAATCACATCATGCTGCAATTAATAATTCGCTGTTTAAGGCATAAATGCAACCTTGCCATAGTTAATATGTTTCCTTATTTTGAATCTAACGAATTCTTGCCTTAAAAAGAACTTATAATTGTTGGACAAACAACATATAAATTTAGTATTATGCAGCATTTAAAAAGCAAATCACTAAGTTGGGAGAGGTTTCTGTTAAGTATTTTGAGAAGTTGTATGATACTCTCTAACACGTTCTTGCGCTTACCTGTTGATTAATCCTTGTTCTACTTATGTTTTTGAGGGACCTTATGGTGAAGAAGATCAAGTAGATCTTGCCCTCGATGGACCTTAGGGAGACAAAGAGAAGGCAATTTGTGTTTCAAAGAACCTAGTGGTGAAGAGAGACAGGAGTCATACCTGCTTTTGAGGGGCCCCGTGAAGAGAACAAATCAGTTGGTTGCTCTAACGACCTCTAGGTGAAGAAACCAATAGGGCAGTACTGCTTGAAACTTTCTGTAGTGTCCTTGGTTCTAGTCTAGAAGAAGAGACTAGAGCTTGTCGTACTGAGTGGCAGCAACTCATGCATCAGTCCACAGAGGTTGTGCAAGTAAATCTAGCAGAAGTTACCCCGGACCTGTTCACAAGCAGCTGGTTTCAATAGTGCTCTGGAACTTGTCTTATCCCCTCTGGGATTCTAGTCTAGATCTTTGCAAATAGTTGGTTTTTCATCTTGCTAAGGTGTTTATGTTCCGTAAACTTTCATTACTGTCAAATTACTGTTTTACTTGTAAAAATATTCTTATACACTTATTAATTTGACAGGCTTAAAATCCCAAGTGAAAGCTTAGGAAGATGATGTAAGCTTGTCAAACCTCTATAAATACCAATATCTATTTACTACTACATTTGCTGCTTTTCTTATCATTGGTCTGATTGGTAACTTAATTGGTACTTACAAATTTCAGTCAGTTACTAAAAGTGTTTTTCTACAAAAGACTTAAATAGTTTTTGAAAAGGCCAAAAAGTATTTTCAATGATAAACTTCCGCTGCTTTAAAATCTCTTAAGCTTAATTCACCCCCCCTTTTAGGCGTATAATCACTCACAAATCTCTTAAGCCTAATTCAACCCCCTTTTTAGGCGTATAATCACTCACAATTGGTATCAGAGCATTGGTTCTCTATTTTGTGGTGTAATTACCAGAGTAAAAGATCCTATGGCTACTAGTACTCTTGATGTCTTTACAAAAAGGCAATCGCATAACTAGCCTTCACTGTTTGATGGTTCCAACTATACTATGTGGAAAAATCGGATGCTGGAATACATAATTGCCCTGGATTTTAATTTGTGGGATGTGGTTAGTGAAGGGCCAATAGTTCCAACGAAATTAGTTGACGGGCAGATGGTTCCAAATGAGAGACGTGAATTTACCAATGATGATAAAAAGGCCATCTCAATGAATGCGAAGGCCAAAAACATTTTGTCATGCATTCTCACTAAAGAGGAGTACAACTGAGTCAGTACGTGTGCTACAGCAAAGCAAATGTGGGACATGTTGCAAGTGACCCATGAAGATACCAGTCATGTTCGACAAAAGAGGATTGCTTTTCTCATTCACAAGTATGAAATGTTCCAGATGAAACCTGATGAGATCATAAGCTAGATGCGCGTGTTCATGGAAATCATAAATCCCACATTTGTACTCAGGTAGAACTATAAACGAAGATGAGCAAGTTCGAAAGATTCTCACATCACTTCTAAAGGAATAGACACCAAAAGTGACTACCATTCAGGAAGCTCGTGATCTTAGCAGATGACCATTGGGGAACTGATTGGATCCCTTACATCCCATGAGATGGCATTGCTAAACAAAGAAGAAGGTTTGGAAACAAAGGTCAAAAAGAACATTGTTTTTAACACCAATCATGATTCTGACTCAAAGCTCAAAGAAGATCTTGATGAGGATCAGGTTGAGAATAAAATTATTTTGATTTCCCGAAGGTTAAAGCAACTTATGAACCTTAAAAAAAATTCTGGAACAACAAGTCAAAACCAAAAAGAACTAGTTTGGAAACTACAAATACCGAGCCACCTCGCTGCTACGAATGCAATGAAATTGGACACAGAAAACCAGACTGTCCCCTATTGAAGAAATATGCAAAGCAAGCCAAAGCTAAGACGATGGCAATCACATGGGATTAATCAAACAGTGAGAAATTTGATAATGAAGAGAATTGCTTCATGGTAAATCAAGTAAGTACCTCTTCATGCTCTGATTGTGATTCTAGTGATGAAATAGACATTGATGAGGATGTGCAAAAATTGCTTAAGCACTATGAAATTTGTGTGAAAATGCTTGTTGATAAAAACAATGCTTTGCAAGAAAAAGTGGATTATTTACAAAAAGAATTGGATAGGGCTCATAAAGATAAATTTAAAATATAGATGGCTAAAAATAGAAAGACCTTTGATGTTGAATGTAAGAAGAAAATGAACGATTGACTCACTAAAGAGAATACTTCCTTGAAAAAGCAAATTGAAAAAATGAGCTGTGAAATCGAAGGAAAAACAATTGTTGAGGATTATCTGAGTGAATGTTCCATAAGTATCAAACACACACATATGCATGTTCTACCTAGACATAATGTTAAAAAAAGCCAAAATTACGAAAACTGCATGAACCAAAGAAAAATCAAACCGGTTTCTACTTCTTCTAGAATGAATTTCAAACATGTTCAAAAAACATGCTTTACTTATGGTAAATCTGGTCATGTCAGTAATAGATGTCTAATTGAGAAACTTATTGGTACCAAGTTTGTTTAGGTAAGAAAGTCATCTGTTGCTAACCATGAAAGATCCAACTTAGTTTGGGGACCTAAAACAAACTGATTTCTTATAGGTACGGGCCAAGGAACATTCCCTGCAATAGAAGTGGTACTTGGATAGTGGATGTTCTAGGCATATGATGGGGGATACATCCATGTTTTCTAAGCTTAATAATTATTCTGCAGGAAATGTTCTCTATGCAGACAATACAAAAGGACACATAATAGGTAAAGCTACTATTGTTAAGCAAATTGGTACTTCCATTGATAATGTTTGGCTTGTTGAGAGCCTTAAGCATAACATGCTCAGTATTAGTCAACTATGCGATAAAGTTATAAGGTTAAATTTCATCCCTCTCATTGTGTTATCAAACAAAATGAGAAATTAGTTTATGCTGCTACCAGGGATGGAAATGTTTATTGTATAACCCTTGATTATTTAACTTGTTAAAATGTGGAATGCTTAGCTATTTTAGATGAAGAATGCTGGAAATAGCATAGGAGAATGGGCCATGTAAACATGGAACTTATATCTCATCTCACAAAGAAAGATCTTGTCAAAGGGGTACCCAAGTTAAACTTCTTCAAGGATAGGATATGTGATGCTTGCCAAAAAGGAAAGCAAATTCGAACTTCTTTCAAACCCAAGAACGAGGTCACAACTTCCAGGTCACTGGAACTTTTGTACATTGACCTATTCAAACCCATGAAGACCATTTCCCTTCGATGTAAAAGATATATGTTTGTCATAGTAGATGATTATACTTGTTTTACGTGGGTTTTATTCATTGCTCATAAAAATGATGCTTTAAGTGCTTTCATTCTACTCACTAAAAGGCTTCAAAATGAAAAAGGTTATTTTATTAAGAAAATCTGAAGTGACCATGGAACTGAGTTTGATGAAATAAACTTCACTTTGTGAAGAACATGGTTACATTCATGACTTTTCTGCTCCTAAGACTCCCTAACAAAATGGGGTAGTCGAAAGAAAAAATCAGAATTTGCAAAACGTTGTTAGAACCATACTTAATGAATATGATCTTCCAAAATTCTTTTGGGGTGAAGCCGTGAATATGGCTTATTATGTAGCAAATCGTATTTTCTTAAGACGACTTTTGAGAAAAACCCCATATGAATTGTGGGACGATAAAATTTCAAAAATTTCATATTTTCGTGTCTTTGGTTGAAAATGTTTTATTCTTAATTATAGAGATTATTTGACAAAGTTTGATTCCAAAGTTGATGAGGCTATCTTTGTTGGTTACTTACTGCATAGGAAAGCCTATCGTGTTTTTACCAAAAGAAAAAGAACTATTTAGGAGTCCAAGCATGCGATGTTTGATAAAACTAACCATTTTATGCCAAGGAAACTTTGAGTAAATAAGTTACAGGATTCGAAAAACCAGTTAAAATTTCGTACCCTAAGCTATCAAAATCAAATCAAAGGGAACCGAAATCATTTGAGGAAACAAATCCCATTGATGAACCTAATTCCAGCAAGTCAGTAGAAAGGGTTGAACAAAGAACTAAAAAGTTCAAACATGCTTCCAGTCACCCTACTGACAAAATTATTAGAGATCCACAAGTTGGAATAACTACCAGATCCAAAACCAGACAAGTTCCACAAGATGAATCCAACAATGCCTTTATTTCAATGATTGAACCTAAGGATATCAAAGAGGCACTAAAAGATCTATTCTATATTGAAGCAATGAAGGAAGAACTTGCTCAGTTTAAAAAGAATGAAGTCTGAAACCTGGTAGAACGACCATCAGACCATCCAGTTGTTGGTACCAAGTGGGTGTTCAGAAATAAACTAAATGAAATTGGTAAAGTTACCAAGAACAAAGCCAGACTAATAGCAGAAGGCTACAATCAACAAGAGGGCATTGTCTACGATGAAATGTTTGCTCCAGTTGCAAGGTTAGAATCAATTAGAATGCCTTTTGCTTTTGCATCTCATAAAAAAAAAATACTCTATCAAATGGACGTAAAAAGTGTTTTTCTAAACGGATTCATAAAAGAAGTTTATCAAAATTTTTCTCATCATGTTTTTAAACTAACAAAGGCTTTATATAGATTAAAACAAGCCCCTAGGGCTTGGTATGATCATTTGAGCAATGTCCTCATAAAAAATGATTTTTCTATTGGAATCTTAGATACCACACTGTTCACTAAGCACCAAGAAAATGCTTCTCTTATTGTTCAAATATATGTTGTTCTTTGGTGCTACTAATAATCTACTTTGTTAAGAGTTTGCCAAGAAAATGAAACAGAAATTTGAAATGAACTTAATGGAAGAGATTAATTTATTCTTGGGACTTCAAGTGAAGCAAACTTAGAAAGGGACATTTATCTCACAAGAAAAGTATACAAAGGAGCTTCTAAAGAAGTTTGGAATTAGTGAATGCAACCCCACAACCACTCCCATGAGTACAAATACCAGACTGGATCTTGATGAGGATTGTAAGAATGTAGACGAGAAAGTTTACAGAAGTATGATTGGTAGCTTACTTTATTTAACTACTAGCCATCCAAATATTATGTTCTCAACATGCTTATGTGCTAGATTCCAGTCCAATCCAAAGAAATCCCATTTAAATTCTATGAAAAGGATATTGAGATATCTTAAGGGAACATCCAATTATGGCTTATAGTGTCCACACTCTAAATTCTTTAATTTCATAAGTTATTCTGATGCGGATTATGCTGGCTGCAAGATAAATAGGAAAAGTACCAGTTGTGGTTGCCAACTGTTGGAAAACTACCTGGTTTCATGGTGCAGTAAAAAGCAAAGTGTAGTAGCATTATCCACAACCGAGGCAGAATACATAGCCTTGGGAAATTGCTGTAAACATGTATTATGGATGAAATGTATATTATATGACTTTGGTATCAATGTGCCTTGTGTGCCCATTTTATGTGATAGTTCCAGTGCTATTAGCATTTCTAAAAATTCAATTCTGCACTCACGCACAAAACACATTGAAATTAAACATCATTTCTTGTGTGATCATTTGAACAAAAGAGATATATCAATTGATTTTGTTTCCACTGAGAATCAACTTGCAGATATTTTTACCAAAGCTTTGGATGCAAAGAAATTTGCATGCATAAGAGAAAAGCTAGGAATTAGATCAAAATCTAGTTTTGGTGGGATTTGCTAACATATTTAAACTCAACAGTTATTCTTTATTGAAAATCGCTCACTGATATGCTCAATCCTTCATCCCCCATTACCAAATTTATATGACAGATTTTTTGGCCATTTTAACTAAAACTAATGAGGTTTCCATAAGTCCACACTTTTCAAAATTCCTCTTATTTCTAAGAGCTACTTATTTCTCTCTCACAAGCAAAACCCTTCCTTCACATCTTCTTCTTCTTCTTCGCAAAATCTTTGTTGCAAAATTTCAATCTAAAATTTTCTTTACAATGCCAAAGAGAGGTAATACCCAATCTGCTGGTCCCTCAACCTCAAAGAAAAAGAAAGTTTCATCCTCTTTGTCTGAACTTGCTTCTCTCATAGCTTCAGATGCTCCTCTTCTCCTAAAATAGTTTAACGACTCCAGCTCTAATGATGAAAAATCATCTTCCATTGACAAACCTGAGTTTATGGGGTCTGAAGAACCTGGCAATAAGGACTCCCTCATGGGTTCTTTTGAAAAGCCAAGCGGTTCAAACAAGGGATTATCAAGTCTCAAATCCTCTGTTCCAGTTAACCTTGAAAAAATCATTGACTGGAACTTCAGTAAGGTCCCTTCTTCCCTCAAGTTCTATTCTACTGAAGCTAAAAATTGTTTTCTTCAAAAAGTTTCTAGCCAAAATTTAAATAGGGGTAGAGCAATTCTTTTTGATTTCTTACTAAAATCTCCTGCTATTAATGTTATGTGCAAATTAAAATGGGATAGTTTTATGAAATTAGATGAGAGATCTCCATCGAAGCTGAATTTTATTCTTGATCTTCCTGATAATGGCACTAAAATTTTCAATTTTGGAGACTTGTTTGATGCTGATATCTCCCTTGATGAAATCTCAAAAATGTTTTTTTTTTCTTTTGCGAAGGGGGGGTAGGCAATTTGCTTTATCTAGTGGAACTATTTTGAACAAACTAAAGATTGAACATATTTTGCTCCCAAAAATGCTCAGTTGTATTATTTTTTCTTCCCCGGTATCTACTGGTGGTCACTCAACTAATTTAAATTTCGTGAGTCTCTATGTAATGGCTAAGGCTGTTAGGCAAGAACCAGTCAACATTGGATTCATTATCCTGAAATATATGATCTATTCTTTCTCCCATCAAGCTAAAAATCTTCCCTACTCTATGATCCTCACTCACGTCTTTAGACATGAGGGAATTTTTCTACCGGAAGCTTGGATTGAGGAGGAGCGTGATCATAAGGTCTTGGATCTTGCTAGTCTTAGGAAAATGAGAATCTAGTATATTGAGGATATGGATGGTTTAGGGGAATCGGGAGGACTCCCAACAGTATAAAGCTTCGTCTGCGAAAATCTAAAATTCCAGTCCCTATTAGCTCTGAGTCTGAACAATCTAACCTTGTTTGTCCCACTCCCATTAAGACACCAAGTAAAGCAGGTATTGGACTAGAAGCAAAAATGGATGACCTAACCAAAATAGTGGAAACCCTTGCTGGCCGCTTGGAAACACTCGTTGATTCCATGGACTACAAGTTGGAACGCCTTCTTCGCAAATCTAGTTGTACCCGTGCCAATGTCATTTGTTTGAAAGAGAAAGTTAGGCCTACCTGAATGCCTTCTAGGCCTTTTCATTTTTATGCTGAAGGGGGATAAAGGGAAAACCTCCATAAAATTTGAAAATCTTGCTGCTGGAACTTTTTTAAATAGTCTGATTGTTTTTGCTGGACCTTATAATTGCTTTTGTTGCATTAAACTTTTTGAACTATTATGGGCTTGTAAGAACTTATTACTTTGGATGATCATTTGATGTTTGGATATGCTATTGATGTTCGGACTTGTTAGTCCTGATATATTGTATCTACTGCTTGCCTGGTTTCTTAAGTAAAAACAAGAAACACACGAATTACTTCAACCAAGAGGAGCACAAGGTGGCCGAACTAAGCACATAAATAGGGGAAGTCCAGGTGATATCCTTCCACTCTATTCAAATTTTGTCATCATCAAAAAAGGGGAGATTGTTAACCCTTAGATGATCTTTTTAATGTTTTGATTATGACAAAATCTTTTCATATAACTATGTGCTGATATTTGAAAGTAATTTTCCATTTTATTCACTAAAATCCATTCGCACAATTTCCATTGGAATCTGTCACATGACTGGAATTTACTTTCTATAAATAAAAGATCTCCTACAGATTATAATTGATCAGAGTCTTTGTAAGTTAGGAAAAGTAATCTTATCATGTTCCAATTAATAATCCACTGTTTAAGGCATAAATGCAAACTTACCATAGTTAATTTGTTTCCTTATTTTGAATACAGCAAATTCTTGCCTTAACAAGAACTTATAACTGTTGGAGAAACAACATATAAATGTAGTATTGTGCAACATTTAAAAAGTGAATCACTAAGTTGGGAGAGATTTTTGTTGAGTGTTTTGAGAAGTTGTGTGATACTCTCTAACAAGTTTATGTGCTTACCTGTTGATTAATCCTTGCTTTACTTATGCTTTCAAGGGACCTTGTGGTGAAGAAGGTCAAGTGGATCTTGCCTTCGATGGACCTCGGGGAGACGAGGATAAGGCGGTTTATGTCTCAAAAGACTTAATGGTGAAGAGAGACGGGATTCGTACGTGCTCTCGAGGGACCCCGTGAAGAGAACAAATTAGTTGGTTGCTCTAAGGACCTCTGGGTAAAGAAACCAGTATGGCGGTACTGCTTGGAATTTTTTGCAGTGTCCTTGGTTCCTGTCTAGAAGAAGAGACTAGAGCTTGTCGTATGAAGCAGCAGCAACTCGTGCATCAGTCCACAAAGGTTGTGCAAGTATCTAGTAGAAGTTCCCTCGGACTTGTTCACAAGCAGCTGGTTTAAACATGCTCTGGAACTTGCCTCATCCCGTCTGGGATTCCAGTATAGCTCTTTGCGAAGAGCTGATTTTTCACCCTACTAGAGTGTTTCTGTTCCCTACACTTTCGTTATTGTCAAATTACTGTTTTACTTGTAACAACATTCTTGTACACTTATTAATTTGACAGGTTTAAAATCATAAGTGAAAGCTTAGATAGAGTATGTAGGCTTGTCGAATCTCTATAAATACCAGTGTCTATTTACTACTGCATTTACTGATTTTTTATCACTGGTCTGGCAGGTATCTTAATTAGTACTTACAAATTCTAGTCAGTTACTAAAACTGTTTTTCTGCAAAAGACTTAAACAGTTTTTGAAAAGGCCAAAAAATATTTTGAGTGATAAACTTCCGCTGCATTAAAATTTCTTAAGCCTAATTCACCCTCTCTTAGGCATATAATCACTCACATTCTCCCACTTTAAGTTCATAACTTTCTTTTATTTTAAGATTTATTTTCAAGGGAAGATAATATATATGATAATTAGTTTTTCTTTGAAAAAGAATGAGTTGTATTCAAATACTCGAGTAATTCAGCATAGGACTTTGGGACAAAATGCACGACACAAGAAAAACATTTGATTTTTTCTCAACCTCAAGCCCCACAAGCAACTCATGAAAACTATTCTCTATATAATTGAAGGACCTTTTTTCTTTTTTGATAAAAATATAATTAAAGGACCTACCAATTGTTTTAGTAAAAAACAAAGCTATACCAGAAATTGGGTCTTGGACAAATTATTGGATTAACAATTTCAAGCACAAACTAAATAAGCATAATGGCAAATGACTACTTTAACCTCGCCTAACGAATATCTCTATTTGGAGCTTTTTATCTCTTCTACTTCTACTTGTTTTTCTTTTTTTTAAATCGAACCCCATTGATATTCCAAGTAAAGGAAACAAAAGAAACACCTTCCAATGTGCATCATAAAACTTTACTCCCAATTTTTATATATGCTATTTTCAAAACAAATTTACTAACATCGGTTTGATTTCTTGAAAATTATGAAGTGAAATGGTTCGTGAACAATCATAATATTATTTCTTGCGTAGTTTTCAGTACAAACACATTCTCAAATGAATTTATTAATTTATTATATGTTGATATATAGACTTATATCATTTGTTCCTATATGCCAAAATGTAGCACATGCTGCAAATCTAATAAAAAGCTCACCTTGTGGAAGTAGATATGAAAAAAAATTATTCATGTGTACCTGATAAAAAGCTCACTTATGATATTCAAAAAATACTAGTAATGGGCTCCTCTACTCAAAAAAATACATATAATTTTACTTGTTACTTAATTATCTGTCATTTTTTAATCCAACCCGTGGGTACTCACGAGTAATCTATAAATAACCACAATTGTGTGAGCCTATGATCCTAGGAGAACGACACGAAGGCCAAAGCAATCTCGGTTACACTAATCTTAACCTTAACTCGGGGGTGGGTTCGAGGTCGTAGGGGTTACTCAGATCAGATTGGGGTTCGATCCCCTTGCCCTAATTAGAAATGGAAAAAATAAAATATTATGTATATCTATTTATTTTAAAATTTTCTCTAATTCTCATAAATACTTTAGAGGGTATAACACCTTTTTTTAATGACATCAACAATGTTCAAGTGGTGTTTAAACTTTTAGTTTTAGTTTAAATTTTTTTGACATATAATTGGATTTAAATTTGAACTTAGAAATGTAATATAACTTAAATATGATAGATGTTTAAACATTTATAGGGTGTTTGGTTTCATTTCCAAGCCCTCTTTTCATTTTCATGTGGGAATAAAAATTGAAAACAAACACTTTCTCATAACTTTTTTCAGAAAAAGTCCACATTTTTTTTCCCATAATTCATTTCTAAACCTACTATATCATCCTATTACACATCAATCAAATTCAAATTTGATTTAACATAAAATTACCCACTATCATTTTTAAATTAATAAAATATACATATATTTTAAAAAATAAATTTTTTTAAACATAAAAAATATAAATGAACCTACTTTTCAACCCTATAACCTATTATAATCATTACTTTCCAATATTTCATACAAATACATTTCAATTTCTATTTTCATTTCATAACTAATTTTTCAACTTTTAGAAATGGTTGGAAATGAAAATGACATTTGAAAATAAAACCAAACAGGCTGTTAAATTGCAGTTTTCATTTTAAGACATTTAACATGCTTTAAATACTTGTTCAATATAATATTTAAAATTTATACGCTCTTTTATTGGTTTTGTTTAGATAATATTGGAATTATATTATGTAAATTAGAAAATACATATTATTTTACCTTTAAATATAAAAAAATAAAATTTATTCGGCTTACCGTGAGATACCCGTTACCTATGATCACAAGTAATGAGTCTACTATCTTATACCCAATAAAAAAAGAATAATTCTACATATGAATAAATTTATGAAACTCATTATTATTCACTCTTGAATTACTTACGAATACCTTTTTGCTATGTCTATATAGAATATATATGAGCGTTATTCATAGAGCACGAGGGGGACAAACAAAATCCACCTGATGTCTCTCAGGTCTCACTCACCCAACTAAAGTCGAGGGCATTTCTGTAAATGACCAACGTGAAAGGAGTCAAGACAACAGCATCCCGAAAAAACCCGTCCAAAAATCCAAACCCGGAATAAATGTCCGGTTCATATAAAAACTTCTGATTCGGACATTAAATTACTATTAAATATTCCTAATTACACTCCAAAACAGTTATCACCACTCCTCTCACCACTTTCCTCACCACGATCCACGCCCCTCGGCCACCCAATTTACATGTCCGTCCTCCGTAAATAACGCTTTCAGCGAAGGCGCTTCTGGTCATTTCAGTTACGAAGCATGTTTATTCCAACCCAAAGCACGAATCAGCACCAAAGAAGAAACTATAATTAATATAAAACGGTTCTTCGAAAATTAAAAAGAGAACAGCTTTATTGCTTGTCAGTCGCAAAAGTACGCACTTATAGACTTACTGTGCGCAGGAATCCGCCGTGGAAGAAGAGAAGAATCGGAGCTGCGAAGCTCTTCGGGAAACGGAAGAGGAGAATTCGAGGCCACTAAAGGAAGGGTAAGAGGAAAATCGAGGTGAAGAAATGGAGAAAAATGAGGAGCATAGTCCAGTGTGTAGTGATAGCAGCAGTGATTGTGCAGTAGGAAGTAGTTCAGTAGGAGAACTAAAAGCTTCTGAATCCGAAGCCCTAGCAACTGTACAGCAGTCCGAGGGTGATTTACAGGCCGATTTTGATGAATCCTCCCACCTTCTATCTGGTAGCTCTACAGTTCCTAGTTTCGTACTCTGTGTGTGTCTGTTTTGTTTTTCTTTTGTCTTAGAGTTGTCGTTGTAGTGTACGGAGTAGATTTATGCAAAAAATTCGATGATTTTTGAATATGTTTGTTTGCATGTGTATCTACGATAAAGAGTGGCGAATTGATGATATTTGCTAAATTTTGAATATTGCAGAGGTTCCAGTGGAATACTCTCTACGACCACTAGAGTCCGCTGAAGAATTGAAGGTTGAAATTTCAGTAGTGAGATTTGTTATCTGAATGTTTTGGACTTCGCTTCGATTGTGATAACAGTCCATATCAATGAAGGATAAAGACGAAAAAGACTAACTTTTGATTTGCAGAATTTATCTTATGGTTGTCATTCTTGTTATGAAACTGGTTTCTTCTGTTATGGCAGTTGTTTCTTATCTTAGCCTTTATTGACATTGAGTTGAAATAAAGAAAATACTTAAAAGTGTTTCAGACTTTAGTTTCATTTAGTCTTAGAATCCAATTGGGATTTCTGGTATTACTTGTATCCTCCTTTTCAGTCTATTTTTACTTTACCCAAAAAAAAAAAAAGGGAATTTGGAGCGAAAAGTCTTAAATTATGGCACAGCACGACTTATTCACCTTGAAATTTATGTAAAAGCGACACTTGTGTGGCTGCTTGCTGCAATTGGTAGTTAAAATTAGAAAAATACAAGCTTTTATATCCCCATCCTTTTTGAATCTTAAATTGACAAAACGAAAGAATCATGATTACTTATAGGATAGTTTCTACATGCTATTTATGACTGTTGATATTTAAGTCAAACTACTGTTCGCTAGAATAAAAAGTCAAATGCAGACATGCATTGATAATTAGCTAAGATTATCGAATGCACGGCTGTTCTTTCCTGTTAGTGCTTTTGTTTAATCATTCTCTTAGTCACATCTTCTGACACTGAATTGAATCACTTCTTCCATATACTCTTTTGTATATTTTCTAGCATACTATTAGTCAGATCTCACAACACTTACTTTTGCAGCGGCAACCCACTTTGTCAGAACTATTTGTTGTTCATATTTTTAAAATTTTATTATGCTGTTGGTCATACTATAGGCTGATGAGAATGCTGATGCTGATCAAGCTTTTACTTACCTTTTGTTTATTTTGGTGAATCCACTGTTTTGTGCTTGCCAATTTTGATAGTACATGTTTTTGAAGTAACAGTAGGTATATTGTTTATCTCTAGTAATATCAATTAAATGGTCATTTAATTTTGTCTTCTGTTTACTATTACCTCAGGATCAAGTAAGAGCAGTGCATGAGGAATCTTTGAATGGTATTACAGGTCAACCGGCACAAGTTCACATACAGTACCAGATGCAATTACCTGATCGTCCATCCAAGTTGGAGTTGTCACCAACATCTGTTACACAATCCACTTCCTCCATTCCAACTAAAACCCTAACAGAAGGAAAAGGAAAACTGCAACCAGTAGAGAACGGGAACAACTGTTGCCATGCAGAACAGGAGAAGCAGAATTCTCCAACCCCAAAAAATTTGTCTGTTGTGCCTATGCTGAAAACTCCTGATGGATACAACTGGCGCAAGTATGGTCAAAAGCAAGTGAAGAGTCCAGAAGGTTCTCGGAGCTATTACAGATGCACATTTTCTGACTGCTATGCCAAGAAGATCGAGTGCTATGATCGCTCAAATCGTCTCATAGAAACTGTTTATAGAAGTCACCACAATCATGATCCTCCCCACAAAGTAAATTGCGCTAGAGAAAACAGGACCTCATTGCCAATTGAGCCAGTCAATGGGAGTAATGATACAAGTCATCCAGTGAGAGGTGTTAGTGATCCAGTGCCATGTACTCCATCCAAAGAACCTTTTCTAGGAATTGATGAGATGCCTGAAGCAAAACAACAGGAGTCAAGTGGTTCTGATGAGACCACAGAAATTAATATGAAGGAGGAGTATGTTGATGGACCTGAATGTGAAAAAAGGCATGTTGGCAACTGTGTTAATGGTCAATTATTTTCATATTATGATATTATTTTAATGAGAGTTGCTACCAGATAATTTTGATACCTTTTCATCTCTACAATTACCAGGCAAAAGAGAAATTCCACTGGTGAACTGGAGTCCCTTTCTAAACCTGGAAAGAAACCTAAATATGTTGTTCATGCAGCTGGTGATGCGGAAATATCAGGAGATGGCTACAGGTGGCGCAAATACGGACAGAAAATGGTGAAGGGGAATCCTCATCCAAGGTAAACATCCAGTTATCAGTGTCACATTTCAATGTTAACTCTTGAGTTGGCTTAATTTTATGAAAATCATTGGCCTGACTATGCTGTTATTAGGGACCACCAAAAACTTGAATGCTGTCTTCATCATATAGTTGTGGTCACATGTCTCTACATCTTACCTTTCTGCACCACCTCGCCCCTCAGTAATCCTAAATACTCTTCATTATTCAAGGCCTACAGCCCATTTGGTTTTATTTCCGAAGGCTTTTCCAGTTTCCACGCATTTCCGAAAGTTGGAAAGTTAGTTATGAAATGGAAGTAGAAATAGAGATGTATTTGGATGAAATGTTGGAAAGTAATGATTATAATAGGTTATAGGATTGGAAAGTAAGTTAATTTATATTTTTTTATATTTAAAAAGATTTATTTTTTTTAAAATATAGGTATATTTTATTAATTTGAAATGATAGTGGGTAATTTATGTCAAATTTAAATTTGAATTTGATTGATGTGATAATAGGATGATGGGGTAGGCTTAGAAAAAGTTTTGAGAAGAAAATGCATACTTTTTTTGAAAAAAATTGTGAGAAAGTGTTTGTTTCCAATTTTCATTCTCAAATGAAAATGAAAATGGGGCTTGGAAATGAAAACAAATGGGCTGTTAGCAGTCTATCCAGCAGTCAATATCTCTATATGGTTCTAAAAATCACAAAATGCTTCTTAGATTTTCTCTTTTCTTTAATTGAGGATTGTGCTCAATCAGGAATTATGAAATAGATGACATGAGTGGTTGCATTCACTGCTAATTATATCTCCCCCATCCACTCTAGGCCCCCGGAAAAGCAAATTGAAACAAGAAAAGAAAAAAAGAATTATTTTGCATTTATATGTCCAAAAACATACATGCTATATGTGCTTTTATTTCTCCAATATCAATTTTTTGAATCCACTCATTTAACGTCACAGTATAAGGGGTCTCTTCAGAGTGCTTATGCTCTCAGGTATTTAGGCTGCTTTGATTAGGAAATCTCAAAATGGTTTTGAGGTGGTAAAAGTTTTTAGTTATAAAACTACCCAATCACCAAACATGAGGAGTGCCAGTAGAATACAAGAGTATGTTTTGGTTTTCATAGTGGGGATGCCTGGTATAAACAGCAAGTACAAGCTAATCACCAAAGGGAAAAAACGTAAAACATAGAAAATAAAATCGGGAGAGTAAAGCTTTTCTATTAAATTGTAAAGTTAGGACTCTTCCTAGAAATGCTGAATGCTTGAATACCAGGGAACTGAAGTGGCTGTCATGTTCAGCCTCACCAAAGCCCCCCAGCCTAATTTCTTTTAGGCTCAGAGGCATATGCTGGAGGGTTTATATCTCAATGGGGTTGCACTTTATGACACAAAGTTGTTACACCTTATACAATTATATGTATCTGATAAGTGTTTCATTTCATGAAAAATTAAGATAGTATTGGTTGGGATTGTTCGGAATATAGAGGCATGCTGTGATTTTTTCTGAAAGCAACATCCCTTAAAATTTTCAGTTTCTAGGGAGGAGCTGAATAATTTTAGTCAATGCTAATTTAATTTATTGATGTAGGACACATATATTTAAATTATACTTTCATTTCTTGTGCATAGTATTAAATTTTACTGAATATGTGGAAATATTTCTTCACAATATTTGGATAAAATCTCAACTCTAGCTCCATGTTATAATGAATTGTGTGCTGTACTAGTCAAAAAGCATGCAGATCAATGGCACTGGATTTCAGTTTCCATCCACAAGAGAAGATATTGTTGAGTAGACTATAGGCAAGGGTGTTTTTCTACTATTAGAATTGGTCTTTGTGGGATAACTTGTTGTATTGCCTATAGTATAGGTTATAGCTGTACAAAGAAATATGGAAAGCCTTCATGCTATCGGGATAGGCAGGTCAGTAACAGTCGTAGTGAATAGGTTTGGCCCTTGCTCCATTCCCCCGTAAACTTTGAAATGGAGGGGCCCTGCCCTAACTATAATCTCAATTTCTGGCTCAGCTGCCTCTATTGAGGCTTTTAGCCCGTAGGTCGGTCAAAAGTTTGACTGAAATATAGGTTGAGCTAGGGATCAAAGGATCAGTCCCTTGTTTGGGTCCTATTTTTGCTTCTATATTTGGGGAATACATATTAGTGCATTTCCTTAATTGAGGGTTACGCATCATTGTCATTGATAGTGCATTCGACTTGTTGACATTAATAGTTTCTTTGTTGTCTGACCGAGATCCATATTGAAATGTCTGACCAACAACAGACGCCTTGAATGCCACTAAGTTTTAGGAATAATCTGTTGGCTGTTGCTGAACAAATGAGTCAGGCAACTCAGGCAGCCAAGGGTTTGGGTCCCATGGGATGGATACCCTTTGAGCTCAAGCTCAGTTCTTCTTTATAGCTAATCAATCCTTCAGATAACACCAGAGCACCCCAAACATACAAACGTATAGCTGTGGAGGTGCATCAATGTTGCTATTAAAGGCACATGCATGCACCACCAAATTCTCTTCTGAAGAGATAACTTGTTATAACAAGTGGATTTTTCAAATCCACTGTATTGTTCTCACTTCAACCAAAAACCTTCTGGCTTCTAGGCAACTATAGTGCCAAGCTGCTAATTTTAATGAGTGGCGTTGATGGTGAGAGGTCTCCTAGAGATAATGGCTGCAGTTAAAGGGCCATCAGCCAGAAGACCAGTGTCTCATGTTAGAGGGTTGTTGTATGGTAGTAATGGAACTGACTGGGTTTACACGTAGGGATGGCCTTGTTCTTAAAATGGAAGAACTAAATTATGGAAAATGAAAACTAACCATAACTCTGCAATGAACTTAACTTTTTAGGAGATATTCTGTTTTCCTAACTTCCCCCACCTCCTCACGTGCCAAGAATTTTTAGATCTCTTTATTCAGTTTGCAGAAGCTTCCAATCTATATTGTTCAGAATTCCAGATTGTTTCTACTTTCTGCCTCCCTTTGTTTAATCGCATTATGAACTTTCAGGAACTACTACAGATGCACATCAGCTGGATGTCCAGTTCGAAAGCACATTGAAAGGGCCATGGATAGCACGAGTGCTGTAGTAATAACATACAAGGGAATACATGACCATGACACACCAGTACCAAGAAAGCGGCATGGCCCAAAGAGTCCTGTTTTGTTGGACAATTCGCGAAATAAAATCAAAACGGATAAGAGTCAAACACGATGGTCAGTGGACAAAGAAGGTGAATTGACGGGTGAGGCATTGAATGTGGGTGCGGGTAAAGCATCTGAGTCAGCAAGAACTCTGTTGAGCGTTGGGTTTGAAATCAAGCCTCACTGAGGGCTGACAAAGCTGGAAGAGACCAAGTAATGGTGCGCATTTCCTAAATAATTTATCTTCTAATAACTCATTTGATTTTTTTTCCCCCTTTTTCTCTGGATGCTTTATGCTTTATTGTTGTTGTTGTTGTTGTAGTTTAGTTTTCAGATAGTTTTTTAATTTATATATGCAGAACTGAGTATTAAAATTAGGTTGATTGCAGTGGTAGCTTCTAATATTGATGGCAGTCATTTATGTAAATTATTGTGGATCTGAGGAATGGAATCCATCATTGAGCATGAGGCTCAGGCACTTCTGGAATTTCTTGTGTTTCTTTTGACTTTGATATGAACATATTATGAGAAACCGAATATTGGTCTAAATTAGGAGTGCACAAATGAGTTGAGCCGGTTTGGTTATAGCTTGACTTGAGCTCAACTTTTATAACGAGCCTAGTGCAAGCCCTGATTCAGTTATTCAAAAGCTCGTGAGCAGCCGATTATAGCTCAATTTGAGATCGAGTTTTATGATGAATTGAGTTTGAGTCTTGATTCAGTTATTTAAAAGTTCATGAGCCTGCTTGCTTGCGTTTTTCTATTTTTAAATACTTTTTATATATTAATAAATAGTTATTATATATTAAAAATTTATTTGTTTTTATTTTTAAATATTTTCATATATTAATTAAATAACTATTTATGTTAATATTTTTTATTTTAAAAAATATTTTATATCTAATATTAAATATATATTAATAATTAAATTTTACTCATGAGCCTTTTACCTTGTCAAATTTGCTGGGAGGCCCACAATTGCTATGGGTTTTATTTTTCCGCACAATTTAAGAACCAGTCTTGTGTTGTTTTATCTGGACAATATGATTGTAGAATTTGTTAATTTCATTCAAAACTACAAAAGGGAGACTAAAATTAAAAATCATTAATATGATTAAAAATTGTATATTTCATAATTGTCAGTGGCGCGATTCATGTTGTGAAATCACTTAAAAATCAGCTAGTTATCAATGTTAGGAAATACATCTCTCTACAAGTGATGGAACAATAGTTCATCTGGGCATCTGTCATTCAATTATGCAAGCGATTTACGCTATTTTCAGTGTAGAAAATACTCTCTCTGGTCGTTGTCCCAATAGGTAAGCCGAATGTCAATTGGATACACTATTAATGAATAAATGATATGGTGTCCAGTTTGGATTAACATCGGTGCAAGGTTTCAATCCCTTCTCAACTTGAAACGTTTTCACTGCTTTGCATAATAATAACATATGTCTTTGATTGATCATCAAGAACTATCAAATCTGTGCACGGAAAAAAAAAAAAATCACATAAATAAAATCTAGCGAATTGAATCTATCTTTACTTGGCAAAATGACCAAAGGCAATTCAAATATTTGTCTCAGAAAAATTTTCATTGAGCTCCTGAAGTTGCATCTCCAGAATAATATGAAGCCAATCAATGCAATACTGATGCAAATTTGTAATCTCTTAAGCTCTATGTGTTGTTCGCCTTTTTGGATTGAAACCTGTCCTCCATATCTTGAGGCTCAATATATATCATGAGTTGTGCAAAATAAAAATAATATTCTATCGACTGGGTAGCTCTCAAATCTTGTAACAATTGCTTTGAGACATTAACAAATTTCACGGTACTAACGATATCTTGTTTTTTCTCGTAATGCTTGTGACAATTCATTAGAGATTCTCAATATAATTTTGATCAAGACTCAGTCCATCTTCTTTGATAATCTCAATCACATGAATTACTGAAAAATGCATAAGAGTTAAATGTATGCAAAAATATGAAAACCAACGAATATCAATATTTGGTGAGATTAATTTCTTGATTCACATCAAATCTACTGTGAATTTCTCCTTATTCTAGTGCTTCTTTAATTTTAGCAACTTATTTTTCGCCAATTATGTTACATCTCTTACATGACCTTTCAACAGAATTTAGTAAAAACAAAAAAAAAAACAAAAAAAACTAGCTACTGAATCGAAAAGATGTGCAACTTGGATATGGTTCTTGGCAATATCAATGACTGTGTGTTGCAATTGATAAGCAAAGCAATTAACATAGAAATAGATGGATTTACTTTGGCAATGAGACTCTTACCCTATGCTTGGATCTTGGATTTTAGTGAGGAAAATATGAGGGAAATTTTTTCTATACTTCAAAAGATAATAATTTTGTACTTTAACTTTTGTACATCTGCATTTTCCTTATCTTTTTCCTCACCGAATTCCTTGATCCAAACATACCATTAAGACTATTTAAAGTCACATCACATGTTACTAGCACCACTAGAATAATGTCCACAAATTCATGGTATACTCAAACTATATATGTTTCCAACATACAATTCAATATCCTTTTTAGTGGTAAACCAGTGGTATTACTCTATGCCACGAAAACAGTTGACGATAAAATCGGATGCAATCAATTAAGGCAGTTAATTGACGCTAATACAAGTCACGAACTTGGTCAGATTGCTTAACCATAGCAGCTTCCATGTTTTGATTTTGATTCATCAAATTTTTGTAAACCCCTCCGTAACAAATATGTCTCCACCTGGCTGCATTCCAACATTAGGCATAATAACAACACAAGCTGTTAGAAATTTTGGCACACTAAAATGAAGATCCATCAACTTTGAAGGAAAATAAAATGAACTCAATGAAATCAAAATTAATGAAACTTGTAGTAATTGATTTGTCTCATTGAGGAGATATTAATAGAGTAGCTAAGTGCCAAGATTGATGAAGTATTGAATCAGCAAATTTGAGTTAAAAAGTGACCTATGAGATGAGGACTATCTAAGACACTAGCGTAGATGGATAGTGTCCAACCTACATTGAAATCTCAAGTTCGAGTTGAGCTATTTATATAGCTAGATCTTGGCCTAACTGATTGGATCCCTTGGAGGTACCAAAGAGAGGACCTATATGCTTTTAGGTTTGATTCAAACCACATGCACGTGCTGCCCTACCGATCCAATTCAAGGTGTGGGTGTTGATATTATCTTTTTGGATAAAATTTATATAGAAAAATACAAAAATAAAATTAAAGTTATGTATATATCTCGAAATAATAATAGTTATTTTAGATAATTACTATTATTATGTTTACCATTATTATTTTACTTTTTGGTATTGTGAATGAAAACTCCTCCTAAAACTTATGTCTTATAGTTTTTAAGTATTTTAGTTGTGTTTGAAATAACTTTAAAAATTCAAAATAAAGGTAATAGCTTTTATTTAAAACTTTTAACATGTCTGATGGATTAGGGTCATGTCCTACAGATCAGGCACTAAGGTCCTATAAATAAAAGAGTTCTTTGTTGTCATTAATCATTGAAAAGCATACAGACATTCTAGCATTAATTCTAGCACTTAAAGCATACAACATCATCCACAAACAAGCAGGGGTTCAAGTTAGTTTTGATTTGGTGGTTTAGTTGATAGGAGTGCAGTCTTCCACTGTTCAGGAGTATTATATATTGGGAGCAGTCCTTAGGCACTAGTAGGAGGCAAATAAAACCTTAAAGAAGTTGCGCTCGTACAGTTCTCAACTCACCTTGGTTGTGTTTCTTTATTTAGGCACTTCAATTTGCTTCTGGTTTGCTTTAATCTTCTGTTTTTGTTGTTTTATTTATTATTTTGTGGCTATTTTCTATTTGCAGCATATGATATTTAAATTATTATTTTTACACTATCGATTTGTGTAGCTGAATTATATGATACACACTGGTGCAGTGCATGCACACACAAGCAGCATGCAACACTAGTATTTCGTTATGCTATTAGTCCCACTAATTGCCAAATTTACTAAACCAAGAAGGACAACATTGTTGAAACTTACCCCCAAATGTCTTTTTCTTTTTAAGAAAACCATGGTGACATGGTTGACAAGCTCTTTTGTACAAGTGGTTCTAATTAGTTCTAACTTTTTGCGAGAAATAACCTATGGCTCAACGTGATTTTAGTTTTATAAGATATTTGGTTTATTTTTAAATTAATTAGTTTTTGGGATTTAATATGTTTTTATTGGTGTGAAAATATAACCTACTTTATTCAAACCTTGATTTTTCTTATATACTACGACATTTTCCTATTTTCCCATCCTATCAAATCAAGATGTTTTAAGTCTGGCCATTTATTTTTATTACTATTAGGTCTTGATGCTATACGGAATGGAGTTAGGGTTTTTTTTTTTTTTGAAAATCAACAAGTTGAGTTGAATTTCTACTCCTGGAATATGCTTGTGTATAGTTAGAACTTGAGTTTACAAATAATTGTCTAGATGTCTTTTTGGATTTGGAAGTTGGTATTTAGATTAATTAAGTTCTTTGTAGACTTTAGCCCACTAGGATTTTGAGTACCCATTTTCGTGGGCTTAATTTATTGGCTTACTTGACTTTTCCTTATTTATTTATTTACTTAGACCTTTTATTTATCTCTTTCTTTTTTTATCCTTAAAATCTTATTTTTTTCATATCATCAAGTTTATGGGAGTGATTTTTTCTTTGTTAGAGATGACAATTGGGGATCCCTTGTGTTTGGAGTAGTTTGACTTTATTGGTGTGTCTACAGAGGGTTCATCATGACTTTCATCCACGCTTTGAGGAGGCTAAATTGTTTGCCTCTCCCTTTGATGTCACATACATTTTTCCTATTGGTAATTAGTTGGTTTTTTAGCTTCTTGTTTGTTTGTGTGCTGGTTATTGCCTTTATGCTTTCTCCTAGCACTTGAACTATTTTTCTTGATTGGTTTTTGCACTGTTGAGCTTAACTTAATTAGTTTGCTTTTAATAGGAAAAAGGATTGATTTGGTAAGGATTTGCCATAGGAGGGTGACTGGAGGTTTTTGCAAGAAGCGTGCAATAGAGCAGCATCCTGGGAATCATACGAGCCTCCTTATGGAGATGTTCCAAAGAGCCTTATGTTCCACATCCTTCTACCTCAAACTAATGCAGGCAATAGTTTTGAGCCAGTAATTTCAAGATTTCTTGGAAGCATGCTTGGGAGTTCGCTATTGAGGTCACTTGCCTACAGTCCTCTTGTCCCTTTAATATTGGTGAGAGTAGGGGATTGTTCCACTATCAACTGCATATGAGCCGTGGGTTGACTCTCATTGGGATATAGACAATATCATTTTCAATATCAAAAATTTGTAGAGTGGAGCGAATGAGTATAATAAAAGGAAGTTGGATATAATAAGGTGTCAGTAGTGTGGCACACTTTTGCACTAGTTGAGGACTTGCATTTGCTTTGGGGCCCTCATGATGATCTTTCATGTATTAGTAGATTCAACTTTTGTGGGGTCTGTTGGAAATCAATGATATGGCTCCACAATGGGTAGGTTGTTAGCCTTATGTTGTTGTGATTCTCTTTAACGCTTCGATTCCCGCTTTGGCAGTTCTTCCTGCTTTGAGTCTAGATTATTTTCGGGGTCATCTTCATCGATTGGAGAACTTCCTTTAGGTATCTCGGTGGGTTACTCTTTTGATCTCGCCCTTAAAGTAGTTACATTCTTTTATAGTGAATCTTCTGGTCCGACATAAGTGCTAATACTTTTTTAGACTCAGTTTGTTGGGGTTGTCCCCAATTTTTATGGTTCTTCATGGAGTTATTATTTCTTCAATATAGACACACTTCTTAATTTGGATTAATAGCTCTTTTGAAATAGCTAACCAATTACTAGTTATGGGTTTCTTGAACCTTTTATATTTGAAATTTTGTTGTACTTATTTGGGCAATACTTTCAAGCTGAGGTGAAGAATTTCATGTACTATCTGGACAACATTTTTTCATAGGCCTTCCCTTTTCTTCTACTTTGTGTAGTAGCTGGTTTGGCAAGTGAATGCGTGCTTAATCAAGTGTATGACTCCAAGTACGCCATGTCATTATCTAAGTACTCCTTGGGATCTCTAGTTCCATCGAATTTCCAGAGACAGATCACCTTAAGTCCACGATGGTGGCTAAAGTGATTGACCATGAGGGTAAGCACTTATTGAGCTTTGGCGAAGGCCATAAGGCCATATCTTTCTCCAATCCAATCACAGCACGGGGCGACTAGCCTTGAGGAAGGCAAGGCAAAGTTACCCCATCTCTTTCCCATGGCTCCCAAGGATTGTCCTCTTGGGCATTGTTGTATGGCATATGGGGTAATCGTGTTCGTTGAGGCTTGCATTGAGGCATCTCTTGTTGTACCATCTTCGTCTCCTAAGCAATATGTTGGATCGACTTCCTAGGATGTGGGGTTTTTTAGTGCGGCAATAAGTCTTGGTGGGCAAAGTTTCGCGATACTCCATGTTTTCACATTGTTGCTGCCCAAATTGAGGCATCTTTTGCCAATTCCTTTTGGACGTCCTGAGTAGTCTACATCGTTGATCCTTTCGAGAGTTGGAGCTTGTGGCTCAAATGGTACCTTCGATGCTAGGGGTGTTGGCCGCTTGCTTTGTTGCCGAGAGGATTGTACATATAGTTAGTCGCTCTCCATATTCTGTCATTAGGTGCCACTAGGGCACTGAGGCCTCGAGCTTTTGGTCTCATCTAGATTCTTAATGTTATGCAAGTCAGGAAGCAGTTTCCCACAGGCGATACAAGAGTAATGTTGCACGAAAATAGAGTTGAGATTCTTTCCAAAAATCGATGTAGTGTTAGGCTTCTAGTCCTGAAATGCGCTTGCATAGAATTGTAGGTTAAGCTATAAAAATAATTGCCTAGATGATTTTTTGGCTTTGGAAGTTGGTTTTATACTAGTTAAGTCATTTTTGGGCTTTAATGCACTTGGATCAGGGAGCCAATTTTGAGTGGGCATAAATTCATAGGTTTAGTGGTTCTTTTTTATTTAATTAGTTTGATCTCTTATTTTGTTTTTACTTTTTTGCCCTTATGGTCTTAATTTGTCATATCAATAGTGTTATTATATTAATAATAAAATAACTCATCGTGATAGTAAATTATATATGGAAATATATAGACATGACAAAAAGAAGTAAAATTAACTTATGTCTGTAATTGCCACATAGTGAACATATTAAAAATAGGATTGTGCATCATTTTGCTTAAATTAGAAGGTTAATTAACTTTCCATAGACAACTAATATTATTCCGTTTAATCTTCTGCTTGTCCAACATAGTATTTTTTGCCACCACAATGGAGCTAATTATCTTCCACTAAAAGTATGTCATGATTTAATATGCGAAGTACTTAATTTCAGATTAATTAACCTATAAATCAATTTAATCCACAAGAAAGTCCTAAAAGGTTCTAGAATATTGTAGATGTATAAATAATATCAATCTAAAAACATTCCAACTATAGAGGGAAGCTTTGAGGAAACTAATTTAAAAAAGATAACCTTAAGAATATAATTATGATATTTTTTAGAAGTTCTAGATAACATATGATCATTAAATATTTTAAATCTTCATCATCTATTTGATATAGGAGAAAGTATAAATAGTGCGCACTGTCCTTGGTAATCAAACTAATAATCAAATTTTGAATGATTTTTTTATTTTTGAAAAGTGTTCTTATCTAAACTTTGACTTTGCCACTTTCTTTAGTCTAGCCTTCACAAATTGCGGCCGCTTTCATCATCTATATTTACTAAAATAACTAGATTATATATCTCTAAAATATTAAGTCAAAATAGTAATTGAACATCTATTCACATTAAGTGTGATGTTTCTCAAACTATGATAATGAGATAACATTCTTGAGCTCTTTGCATTGTCTATAAGATCATGCTATGTTGACAGTAGAAAATGAGAGTTATGATGCTTCTCTTTTTCAAAGTATAGAAATGAAATATAGAGATGCCATATTTCTTAGTTAGTAGCAAATATAGAGGTGTTCAACAAAATTTCATATGTTTGTATTGGCTCTATAATAGTGGCATCTTTCTGTAGATCATAATTGCAACTTCGATGGTGCTTGGTAGATGTAGCTCCACAGTTGCCATATCAGTTGCAATCTTTTGTGCCACTTGTTTTTCTTGCAACGGTGGCATCCACTCTCATTAGTTGCATATTTATTACAAAAATTAGATTGTAAATTTAAAAAAAAATTAAGAATTTATTACAGTAGCCTTCAGTAGCTGCATATTTATTACAAAAAGTAAAAATTGAATTTATTATTACCTTGTCACATATATTCTTGTGTTATGGAGACTAGACAAAGATTTGATTGTTAGGTAATAACCCACAATGGCTATATAATCGGTCTTTTTTAGTGGCTATTTGAGTGCCCATTTAGTGGACAGTGTGAAATGTAAAAGGTTTAGCAGAAATGATTCTTAAGTCTCTTGAATCATTACATAGAGGTAAAACTCACGTCCATCCTAACCCTCTCTCCATAATATATATATATATATATATCACTCAATTCAATAAGCTGGGATGTGCGTGGCAATAGTGCCATGGTGCGTGCTCGGCATTTTAACAATTTCTCTTCAAACCTTTGCAATTAAACTATGTCGTTTTGGAGTTCTTGCGCTTTATTGGATTGTAACATCTGCTTTTCCTTTTGGCCTTGGTGTTTGTTTTTTTCCAATTTGTTCTGGGGCCCATCTCATTTTTAGAAGAAATGTGCTTTGTTTTTTGATGAAAGAGTCGCGCTTCTCGGGCTAATTGAATAATTTTTGGTTTGCTTTTTGCTTTTAGATTTATTTTGGTTTTTGAAAGTATAGATAGAGAGAGAGAGAGAGAGAGAGATTGGGAATTTTGGCAGAAGAAGTTAGAAGAGACGAAATGGAGAAAAGTGAACTATCATCTGAAACAAGAAGAAGGTGCTTAACCACCGGCCAAACTAATGTATCCTAAGTATTTTGCTTGAAGTGGACAAAACTTATGGTAAGTGATGGATGCCATACTAGCTAGTTTTTTCTTCTTCCTGAGATAAGTGAGGCTCAGGAGTGGTTATGTTTTATGGTCTAAAGTAATTTGCCATCTTATATGCCTCATTTTTTTTTTTTTTTAGGTTCATGTTTTCGGAAACTAAAGCAGGCTTGCCACTCGGTATGTAATATTATTGACTTCTTGATAATTTGCCTTTTCTTATCAAATTTACATGCTTCTAAGGTATGAGATGATATAAATTCCAAGATCTGACCAAAATAGTTAAAAAAGGCAATTAGAAGCACAAATCTGGTCAGTTAAACTTGCCATTCTACAACCCATGTCATGAACCTAAAATCCCTTGGCAAATGCGCAAATCAACTCCGCAGATAAGTTATCTACATCTCATGAAGGTTCTTTTGAGTTTCTTAATCTTCAGCACAAATTGTTCCTCAGCAATTCAAAGTCTTTTCACAAATTTTGCCTATTATGCAAAGGATCTAATTTTCTTTTCTATAGAGTATAATTTTGTAACACAAGGTATATTGATTAAGTTGTTTAGATTCTCCTCTATTACCATCCCGTGGTTTTGATTGTTTAGATGATTATACTCTAATTCTATAGCAAAATTATTTCTATACGATTTGAGAGTAATCTTTCTAAGAGCATAGGCAAATTTCCTAACCCTTTTCTCACTGTATTTTCGTCCATGCCTGTGTTTTTTGGACTCATGATCATCTGATTCTCATTCCTTCAGGACAACATAAAAAAAATGTTTGGTTTAATGCCATTTGGAAAGAAAAACAATTAATTTGTTTATAGTTGTGTGAATTTACTTTTTTGAGTACAATCAATAGCAACATGATTTTACTTATGAGTTTGATGAGATATTGAATTATTTTTTATACAAGAAAATTCTTGAGACAAGATCCTGATCGAGGTTTGCAGTTTTCCTTAATTTGCAGATGAACTTCAATCCATTGGCTAATATGTAGTTTTTCATATGCAAGAAATGTTCAATTTTTACTCTTGTATTCCTGTTTTACACAGATCATATGATGTATTTAAACTTTATTTATTTATATTTTAAATTATAAAAGTCTTACACTTACAATTTTAGACTTTTGGAATTGCCTTATTTTATAAATGAGAAATTATTTTTCACTCTGTTTGTGATTCAATTCAAATTCTTTTGAGCACTCTTGATGTATTAGCAGTTCCAAGGAGAAGTGGATTGAGAAATTTGTGAATCTTTGTACTATGCTACTTTAGAAAGGCCTACATAGTTGAGCAGCTTTTCTCAAGGTTGCTTTACGTATACACTTGCACTATTTTCCTATATCTTGATTATACTAAACAAGTAAAATTAGGCATTGACAAATGTAATAATCAAATTATTAGGCTTGTACAACTATCTTGTAAACACAAAATCACTAACTAAATAATCAAAGAAACATTTTTCTACTGTACAAATTGGATCCCGGGCTTGTTCGCATTGATTTTGGGCTCTGAATTAGACTTGATCCAGTCAAATCTAGTAATTTTGGCCATTGAGTTGCAAATTTTCTTAATTGTTGGTTTGATTCGATTGGAAGTTGATTAATAACCAAAACATAAATTGAATGATACCAAGATTATGATTAATGGAATTTTGACAATAAATTGAGATTTTGATCTTGAATTAATAACGCCCCGATTGGACCTAGTAGTCAAGTTGACTTAATTTACAAAGGTACAATTAAGTCGTTATGAAATAACCTAGTTATAATGATTGTCACTATAGGAATTAATTTAGACAAGATATTAAAATATTGTTTAGATTTCCACATAACTGGGAAATGTAGCATTGGATGAGAACATGTTATTATTCTTAATAGTTAGATCCTTAGTAATTGGATAATGAAAGGATTAAATAAAAGTCAGGTTTAGTCAAATTAAAATATATGAACCCCAAGGAATCACTGAGACCCTTTGGTATAATTAAGAGGCCATAAGTTGAATTCTGTAAGATTATATAGTAACAAATCATTACTATTAGGGCTTTTGACTCAGAATATGACTAAGTTAGATAATGTTCCAAAAGAAAGGAAACAATGTCTAGACACCTAAAGTATTTGATAGGATTATGAGTAGGATCACATCTCAAGTATTTTGATTTTAGATTGAGATTTAAGAAAAGTAACCAAATAAAATAAGTCTCGTACTAAGCCTTGATATGGACTAATATAATCTATTAACCAATATATCAAATATTAAGTCAGGAAGTGAGATTCAGTAGAATTACTGAGGACACTGGCATGAAATCGAGTATGATTAAATTATTTGGTTAGGCATCTTGATATAGAAGCGAGATTACGAAATACAAGTAGTTTAGAATTCATTAAACACTAAACTATAATATGGACACTAGGTATTCTACGATAAGTGGTTTAAAGATTTAATATGGTTTTGATTCCAATTGTCTTATGATAGGTTTTTAGGTTAATTCGAAAGTGAAGACACGAGCCACCCAAACAACTAGGGAAGTACCTTGCATTCGGCAGGTGAGTTCTATACTCGCTATTACGAGATCTTCTTGCTAGGAAAAGAACTTATATGCAGTATCTATGACTATTGTTGCATGATCTTTGATACATGTTCCCATGGTATTTTAATTATGATAAATATTTCACATTGTTTTAGGAATCAAAGCTTGCATGGTTCTACTTGAGATGTTCTTTTTTTTCCCCCCAAAATCTAGTTTCTTGGTTTTCAAACCTATAAAATACAATTTGACAAGAAATGATCACATCGCCATAATTTGATATTAAATTGTGATTCAATTACAGTATTTTTTATTCCGGTTATATTGATGATTTTAAGCGTGGTAGATGTGTTATAGCATGAATTATGCTAATGTTGTAACACCCCGACCGAGAGGCGCCTGCTCCCATTCGAGGTGCTACTCAAATTTATACCACAAGTTTCCTGAATAAGAGAAAACATATCTTTCAAAAACCAAAATATTTAATTCTCACAAGTGTCATCCATCAACGGTTTAGCTTGTCACTAAAGTATCATAGAAAACACCTGAGGATTTCAAACCTACCTATCATATCCACACCAGTAACTCATCAGGCTACAATCAGTATATCCCTATATTATTAGGCTTATTACCTCGCGTGTCTCGTGGCTAAGTCTAACCTTGTCGCTCCTTCTCATCTGGGATAAAGAACAGAAAGAAATAGTACAAATAATGTAAGTCCTAATGACTTAGTAAGTAGTTAATGAATGATCATCACAAATACAGAGAGTGGTAACAAGTTCACAACTAATGAATCAATAAAGAATAAGCACGCCATAGTTGATAGTAGATTAGTAACAATCTAGCAAACTTACTACTTGAGAATGCAGAATGTTGGCAAACAGTAAATACTAAATCAACTGAGAACAATAGCGGCTATAGATGATATGCTAGGTATAACACAGGTAAGCGAATACAATAGCCGAGACAATAATAAATAAATGATATATCCATAATATTTTCACAAAACATGTTGTTGGTGATTCTCCTACCTTATCCCTCTACTTTCAGGAAACATGAAAATCCTTATCCCTCCAATCCCCAATGATCGGCTTGGATGGTTAACCAAACCAATAGGTATAGCTAGCCACATGCCTCATCCCCCCATAGCCAGCTACTTCCAGTCTGACCATAGAGCCAGATGTACTCAAAGGGTATTAGTCGGAGATCGGTCGCCATCGATCCATTCCGCCTAGTCCATTTCCTAAGGCCGATCCCAAGGCCCACCCCCAAGGGTATCCAGAAATCAGTATAACATAAGCATCCAACAACATTTCATTGAACACGCCATTTCGCCATGATAAATAGTAATCAAATAATCAACATCAGACTCATTTTCAAATAATAGTCATGGCTATGACAAAAAATATACATCAAAATCCATTTCTCAGTTTTCACACACAATAACCAAATTTCAAATAAAATAACATAAATTAGGAATCATGAGGGCGATGTGTGATAAATCTCGCAAATACTTTACTTTTCAGAGCTTGTATGAAAAAGGTATTCAATTCTGAAATTCAACAGCTCAAAAGGTACATAAATTTAAATAAGCACAGCTTAGGAATCACATGTAAAGAAGAAGAAAAGTGCAACTGGACTATCAAGAGTAATGCACAAATCGAAGGTCGACATGGCATAAATGAACAACAGTTTCCAACAAAGAGCTGGTCAAGCGGAAGTGATATATTTACTAATATATATAAGAAAAGAAATTACATTAAGCAAGATCGAAGAGTTTGGGATAATAACAGCTAAAGGATTTCAGACAAGAAGAATAGTTCAAACAGTCTGTCAAATTCAACACACGAACCGAAATCAACATGGATCGATCAACCATCAACTTTTGAATCTTAATATAAACAGAATCAAGCGATAAGTGCAAAACACAAATAAATATGTTCTTTCCCCAGCAAAGAAAGCTAATACAAACTCACCTAGTAAGTGCAGAGAATCCCTAGTTGCATGGACCCTCAGGTCCTAGCTTCCTAGTCAAATCGAAAGTTGTCCTAGGATAACTTGAGTTATCATCCTATCAATCCTCTAATTCTTGCATATAAATATAATTAATGCCTGTATCAAATTTAAGGTTATTCTAATACAATTCCGACAATCTTGATTTCATATCTAAATGCTTAAAATAATTAAATGTGGTAATCCTTAACCGATCAGTTGAGGAATGGATTACTAATACAGCCTATATCATTGTGGTCTCATTTAGTCTTCATATACATCATACTTTCAGTATTACAAGACCTTACTTGAACCCATTTACCCCCATTTTATCGTCTTAATGTTCTAACCGTCTTAATAGCTCTACGTGCTCATGCCAACTCAATCCTCAAATTACCCCTAACAAACTCCATTTTTCACTCTACTTATTTTACAATTACGCAGCAAGGGTCTATATTCTTAAATTAGTTAGGTCTCCCCGATCTATTAGGTCCAAATCTAATAATTTATTTCATTCTAACATTCATATAACTTAATCTTTAGGTTAAGCTCAATTACATTTCAATAATCTTAACTTAATAAATATTTAATCGGAATTTTAAAAATCAATCGAATTAAAATTCGATATGAGATTTACCCAAATTGGATCATATTTGGATCCAATCTCAAGCTCGGAATAGCCTAAATGAGCTCAAAATCACATTTTAAGCTTTCTGCCAGGTTGTCACCGCTGTGCTCCAATGCTGGAGGTGGAGTTGGCCACACCGAAAGATGCACTTCAGTGAACCCAGCAAAACACCTCCACTAATTTTCTATTTCATCGTCATCCCGACGATCAATTGGGCCAAAAATCGTCGCGGGTGCTATAGTACCTCGCAACGCCACCATGCTAATTCGTCCACCGCTGCCAGTTGAAACCCCAAATTAACACCACCATGAGCTTACCCATACAACTCACTTAAATCGAGCCACCTTATATCGTCGGAACCGGCAGAACCACCAACCCACTGTTTCTTCGCCGTCGGCTTCAATTTTAGGTGATATACTCATTTGTTTCGTGATCTTTTTTATATGGTTGTGTTCACCTGGATGAGAGGAAGCAAAATATGGTATTAGTTCCAGGTTTCACAACCATTTGCGGCGATTCACCGTTAGGGTAGGGTTGGTTTGATTTTGAGAATTTGAAGAAATTCTGTCATCAATCCTATATATATAAAACATTTTCTAGCGTCTTTCAATTTAGCCCCAAATCGTTAAACAACTTTCAATCTTACCCCAGAAGTTAGAACCGCTTTTCAATTCAGCCCCAACAATTTTATTTTAGTCCTTTGAGATTTTAATTTTTCATTTTAGGCCCTAACATTTCCAATTCCAGCCAATTAAGTCCCTCTTTATTTGTTTTGAAGTCCATAAGCTCTTAATTTCCTCACATTGACCCCTAAGCTTTATAATTTTGGTCAATCAAGCCGTTTTCTTATTTGCAATTAGATCCCTTGACTTCCAATATTCATTTTTAGATTTTTAATTAAATCTATCCCAAAATTTAATCTAGCAAGACTTATTGATTTTATATCTTTTTTTATTTCAAGATTTTAGAATTAGGGGTGTCACAAATGTGATATACTCTTAAGTCACCTTGAGGATGCTCTTGGGGGTTACCGCCAGTAGGGACGCCACGAGGCAGGTGGGCCCGGGACTAGGTCCGAAAAGACGATCGGCCAGTATGGATCGATGGTGGTTGGTCTTCCGGCCAGTACCCACCAAAGATCCTGACTTGCAGATTGTTGGAAGAAGCTGTCTGCAAGTGGCGGGATTTGGCATGCTATCGGCCATGCCATATGTCTACCGAATCGAGTGCTTAGGTATCGAGCTAAATGCTTTGGTAATGGAGTAGTAAGGATTTCTGTATTTTAAAAATCAGAGCGATAAGGTCGGAGACCTCTAATAGTCTTTTGCGGAAGTAATTAATACATGTTGATATTTATGTTTTGAACTTGAGTTATTTATGTAAGTCAAATGATTTTCTGAAAACCATGTCAATCATCATGTTTTTCTTCTTAATTAAGGTTTAAATCTTCTTCAAGAAAGGTTTTGAGATTGTGAAGTCTCGGCACTGGTATGGGACGGTATTGAGATGGAACATTTGAGATTTGAATAACACCTTTTCAATTGAAAAACAAATCATTTTATTTTGTTCCGTGGTTGACATGAGGATATATTTAAAACTTTCATTAGCATACCAACTCACTAAGTCATTTGGACTTATGGTCATTTCTGTATTATTTTTCTTCTGTTCTTTACCGCAAGTAGGAGCAAGTTACGCAGGAGCTGAGCGACGTTTAACCTAAGGTACATGGTTTAGTGGAAGTATACAAATGTATAGGCTATAATTTACTAGCTTTGTTACGTAAATGAAGTAGATAAGCTTGTAGCGTGATTTCTATTAGATTGAAGACAATCTTGAGCCATAGAAGGTTGATACTTAAGAAGTTTTGTTGTAAAATTTCTGTAAAGTTTTGATTTAGATCCAAATTGGAAGTCTTATATGTGACTCATGATGTCATGAGAATGAACATGACTTGCAGATTAGTGAGGTTACGAAATTTGCTTTGATTATGATGGCTAGGTGTTGTTGTGGATATGTTTGAGGGAATGATGATTATGTTAAGGGTAACTTCACAAGTTCTGAGTATATGTTGAATTTTGGTTAAAATTTGGCTGTTTAAGTTAAATGTTTTGGATTTTAAAAGGCTTGTCATATCCAGGAATCTTGGGTAGCCCCTCATACTTGGGAGCAGGCACCTCTCCATCGAGGCGCTACAGGTTTGAGCTGATTTGAATTTTTTTACTTTTTGTTTTTTTTTAAATAAAGCTATATTTGGGATTCACATGCCTTAGTTTTGAAAATTTTATATTACCAATCAGGTTTTAAATTTACAATTAAATTCTAAAGTTCTAAATGATTTTAAAAATTTAGGATAATTGAGTATTTTCTTGTTTTAATTTTTTATAAGGTTTGGACCTGCCTTTGAGTTTAATATATATTTAGTAGTATATTATTTTAATGGACCTGAATAGGATAAAATTTTATCTATTAAGTGGGCTGGGTAGTGGGTAGCGTGTGTGAGTAGTAGGTTGTATATGTGCAAGAGTTTTAGTCTGTTTACCCAGGTAGTGTGTTTGTGTTTGTTGTTATTGTTGTCATCTTTGTTTTTTGTTCTGGTGTTGTTTGTGTTTCTCTCTATTTTTTTTTTTGCTCCCTTTTCTCTTTTTATCTTAAACTAAGACCTGTAAATATAAATTTGCAAGTAGTTTCTAATTAATTCATTAATTGTTCCTTACTACCATTATTGTATATTAAACAAATTCAATTGTCAATTCTAATTAATTCATTGATTTCCAATCCACCATTATCAGAAATTAAACAAATTCGGTTGCTAATTTCGGATTTTCTTCTCTTGTATAATTTCTGGTGCAATAAGTACCTTTAGGTTTGTCATCGTTTTCAATTTTTTTTTCCTCAGCTAGTTGGGTCTTTTCAGTTGAAAAAAGGTTTCATAGGGAAAGCAGAAAACGATTTTAATTTTAATCCTAATCTTGCAATAAATTGTTGGGTAGAAATTACAATAATTGAGTTGATTGTTCTTTTCTTGTAATAATATTAACTAGTGGCTGATGCACACTTGATGCTAGGGGTGTCTACGGTTCGGTTTGAATCGATTTTGAAATAAAAAGCTAACCGATCCAAACTATATAATGTATATTGGAATGGTTTGGATTGGTTAGATTCTTATTGTAAATTCGATCCAATCTAATCCATTTTAAATCGATTTGGATTGGTTCGGTTAATTCAATTTTTTAATTTAATTTTTTTATTGAAATATTTGACAAGTTACTATTGATAATTAAACTAATTTAATCAATTGATTTGTAAATTTCATTTAGCTTCATATCATATTAATCTTGTGGAATTAAGTTAAATTATGTAAGAACACACAATTATAAAATTATAAGTTCACAATAATTATTCCTATGTATTTAATTTCTAAAAATGAAAAAATCCTAAGTTTAGTTTATTTTAATTTATTTGTGTATTTTACAATTAAAATATATATTTTTTACATTATTGGATATAAATTTCGGTTCGATTTGGATTGGATCGAATTTTGAGATTAAAACCGAAAACCAATCCAATCCGATCGATTTTTAGACAACAAATCCAATTCAATCCAAAAAAATTCGATTTTAATCGGTTTTCAATTTTCTGGATCGGTTCATCGATTTTTTTTTGGATTAGATTGGATTTTAACACCCTTACTTGATGCATGTGCAATTATTAATAAATAAAAATAATAAAATATTATAAATGAGAGATAACATAGTTGCAGAAAAATTGGAAAGAAAAAAATTTGCAGAGAAATAAAAATATGTATAACATTAATCAATAGTTGTGGAACTAAGTGGTAGTAAAGGGGTGGAAATGAGGTGGTAATTATTTTATAGTTATGTAGATAAAAAATAAAAATAAGGACGTTTTAGAAAAGTATTTGAAAACACACCTATAAGGGAGTAGACACTTTATTAACAATAGTTAATTTATTTGAAATTTTTTGAAAAAATCAACAACTTGAGTATTATGTAGACATATCAATTTATATTGCAACGAACCCATTACTAGTGATGAATCTTGATTTAAGCCCAAGATCTATATTATCAAGCCTTAAAATATTTTAAATTAAACCAGTAAATAATCAACAAAGAACAAATGAACATTGTCTTTCCATAAACATATGCAGACTCTACATTTTTATTATATGTTGATTCTCCTCTTTTATCATTCGAACACCTTCCTCTTTTTATAAAATCAAAAATGTCCACCATTTATGTTAACCAAATTTACACATTATGACCATATATTTTCTATATTAATGATAAATTTGAACACATAGAATTACAAATATATCATTAAATAACAGTACTTTTTTTATTATAAAAAACCATATTCTATGAATCTCTTTAAGTGCGTTTATGAGTATGATAATCACATGGCCACAAAACTTGATGAATCATCAAGAAGAGAGAGATATTTGTGTATGGTCATATCATAATTTTTGTCATATAAACTTATCGAAGTTTAAAAAGTTACAACTTCTAACTAAAGTAAAACATGTTATAATTGTTTTATTTCAACAACTTCTATTTCCTTCCCTCTCAAAGCATGCTAAAAAAGTCCGAAACTGAAAGATGTCTTTTAATTTTGGAAAAAGAATTATATTAGAAAAAAATAAATAAAATTAAAAAATATAATATTTCAAGTTTGTTTAATTATTTAAAATAACGAGGAAAGGAATTGATTGAAAAAGCAATAAAGGCAAAAGAAGACTGTGAAATAGGCTCTTATTTCATTTTACAATATTGTTGTGAGAAAAATGGGTTTTCCTCAATTACGATATATTTATTTACCCAAGTTATCTTTCTCTCTTTTATATTTTATTTTATAAGCAAACAACCATAGTTTTTCGGATATTTTTTTATTTTTTTTTATTTTTTAATACTAAAACCTTTGTTCGTACCAACAAAATATAAGAATTTGCTTCATTGAAAAGATAAATATCTTCATTCAGAATTTAGATTTCAAATCAATTTATTTTTTATTTTAATTTTCAAGTTCTGGCAAACTAGAGAATGTAATTTTGGAAGATATAGATACAAATTATTTTTTCTTATTTTTTGAAAAATAAAAAGTAAAACATAAGTTTTTATGGTAAGTAGAGAGTAGATGAACTTGGAGCACTCTTAAATCATACAATCAATTTTTAAATGCCAGCTTAATGTTCTTTTACATTATTTATTTTGGGCTTTTTCTAACATTGAAAAAATATTATATTACTAGTTGAAGCAAGGACCCAAATAATGAGACATGGTCCATCCATAATATCAATGTCATCCTAGTTGGAGTTAAGTCCACAATATTAGAAAATTTTCATTTGAAAATTGGGAAAAAAAAAAAAAAAAAAAGAGAAAGAGAGAAGCATAAATGACATGTAATCGCAACACCTTGCACTATCCAAACTTTGTCTTTTATTTGCCTAGTTATATTAGGATTATGAGTCTGATATTTAAGCCTATATATACACATGCACATGGGGTATTTGCATTTTATTTAATTAACACCCCTTTTTTTTTTTGGTTAAGGCCAAAACTCTCTTCAACTCCAGAAATTACTGAGACAAAGAAAGATTCTATTTTTATAGAAGTATCTAGATTTGTGTAGACGTTAGACTTCTTCTGATGGTATATCTTTTGACTATGATGTAAAAGAATTTATTATTATATTGCACGATATATAAATGATATTTACCTAAGTTTAAACTCTTACATCTTATAAAATATTTTTAGAGTTTATAAGATGCTAGATATTATTTCTAGCATAAGTTATTAATGTATTTTGATAAAATAAGATTTTGAAGCTTATAAAATATTATAATAGTAATTTTATAATTAAAATAGTCAAAATTAAAGTAACTTGTTAAGATCTTGAAATAAGTTAGAATCTTCTTACTTTCAGAGAAGAGCTTATAAGAAAAAAAAAAAAAAAAAAAAAAGCTTTTTAATGTAACTTTTTGGCTCAAAATTTGATTCTCAGCTTGGCTATTTAAAAATGAAAACCTCCTACTATTTATACTTTCCCCCATATCAAATAGATAGTGAGATTTAAAATATTTAATAATTAGGAGATATTATCTAGAACATTCAAAAAGTATATATCCTGATTATATTCCTAAAGATATTTTCCTAAAATAGTTTCCTAAAAGCTTATGTCCTTAGTTCTGTGCAATTTTAGATTATTATATTCTTTACATATCTATAACGTATGCAAACATTCTAAAATTTTCTAGGACTTCAAAAAATTATAAATTTTTTGTCCTAATGTAAGTTAACGGGTTGTGTAACATTTCATAACTAAGTCACTATTAGAAGATAAAAATCAACATGTGATGAAAATATTATGACTATCTGCACAAAGTAACAACAACCGAAAAAATAAATATATATATATATATATATTATTTTGAGCAGAGTAATTTTTTTTTTATTAATTAATGGAATTGCATTAGTAAACTCAAATAAAAGATGAAACAGAATAAATTGTCAATCAAATTTCGATAATAAACTATTGAGATATCAAAATTAGTTATATTGTCCAAAAGGTAGACCATGCGTGTAATCCCAAATACATAACTGAAGAAATTTGTTCACCAATCAAAATACCAATGAAATTTATGCATACTTCTATTATAAGCATATATGTGAATAGAGAGGACTTATAATTACTGATTTTGTTTTATTGTGGTAAAATTACCTTGTATAAAAGGATTGAAGGATTAGGCATCCGAATTTGATGCAATTCAAACAAAACTATAAAAGGTATTTTCTTTGTCATTAAAATATGCATGAAGTAAAATTAGATATTACCTGTAACATGTATGCATAGTAATCACAACAAGTGACTCTAGTTCCATCAACTGTATGACTATCAGTATTTCAGCCATTGAAGTGCATAAGGTATTGTAAAGGATCATAACATCTTAAAAATTCCTTAACATTTATTAGATGACCTCAATTGTTTGAATAATAATATCCTTGCTAGTAGCATATGCTACTTCATCACCACCAACAATAATAACTACTTCTTGTGATGCAGTTGGAAGTGTATATTGATAGTTTCTGGTTGATCACTCCTCAATTAATAGCTTAAAATGATTAACATCAGGATGTTGAGCAAGTTGGCATAAAGTTTGTTCAAATGGGTTAATGGTGTTAAGAATCAATCTTTTCAATCAGTTTCCTACTCAATGCACCATTTTCCAATAATTGATTTTCAATCTCATAATATGTGTCATAAATGAACATTTGAATATATCTTAGTCTCGATCCTAGAAAGGATAATAATATACCAATCCTATGATAAATTGATTCATGGGCTCTTAAGGTATATACTTCTGGATAACCTATGCCGGACTTTCATCTAATTCAATATTAAATTAGATAAATGAGAAGACATGATTAAAAGTATGAATATTTTATCTAAATATCCTACCTTCTACGGATTGATAGGTAAAGCGATTATGAATCTCATAAGTCACATGAATTTCTAGCAGAATAATTTTTCCTCATTTACAACAAAAGTTTCAAGTTTCACCATGAAGTAGCTTAGCCCCATGGTATTGACATGTTGGAGTTGGGAGTTGTAATCAATGAATTTGTTGCATTTCATGAAAATTCATTGTATGATTGTGGGAGAGATTTGTATAGCCTGTTGTGTGTCTTCTCTCACTTCTAATACTGTCATGTCCAATATTACAGAAAGAATATGAGTCTCCATCATGATTAATTTCATCATCTACAGACAAATAATTTATATAATTATATCTATATATTAGGAGTTTGTAGTAGATTGCAAATATAGTAACATAGCAATGTGAATTTAAAGATATAAACCCAATAAATTTGGACAAATAATACTTCGAATTAATTTAAATTGATCGCAATTATAGATACTTTCTTTATGTGAAGATGGAGCAAATGAAGTTAATCCTTCACATTGATAAGATGGAACTATATTGGAGACATATGTTATATAATTTAAAGGAGACAATCAACTTCTTTCTATAGTTGCCGAATAGATAGATCACGATGCTGTAGTGGAAAAATTATGTAAGAGGTTGAAAATTTCTTTATCTTTATATTTGGGAGAAATCATTCATTTACATTTTGCATATATTTTATATTTGATTAACAAAGCTATAATAAATGGAATTTAAAAATTTTCAATAATAAGATGGTATCGTAAGTCCTTTGATATTAGGGTGGTTAGCCCAATGGGTCCAACCCAATAACTTTTGACCAGACAAGGGATATGATGCGAGACAACCTAATTGCCCGCTAAGCCCAACTCAATATGGGCCAACCATGTCATCGACCAATTTCGACCCCTTTAGGCAATGACCACCACTCGAGTCGACCAAATTATGGTCGACACTGATAGAAGCTATTATATTTGGCACTCAGCCTGGAAGACATTTGCCAATGACAAAGGGTCATCCTGTCAACCTGAGCTTACATAGATGGCTCGTAGGCAAGTATCTACCTCGACTAGGGAGGTCAAGCAGGTGCGGCAGCATCTCTGCCGCATTGAATGCCCTGGCAGGCAGTATGCCTCCACATTAATGGAGCATGCCACCATCAGTATACCCTTTTTTCAGGCACGCCAGACTAGTGCATGGCTCCTGGGTACTACTTTGTCCTTAAAAGCTGGAGATATCGCCACCTGGAATAGTACACAAATTGGAGAAGACTTAAAGGTCCTCAAACAAGGACAAGGGCTCTTTCTGTATATCAAGGGCATCATGGACATATCAGCCTCCCCTAGAAGGTTATAAATACCCTATTTTCAGCCTTCCATAAGGTATGCCATTTTTACTATTCAAAAGCCCTTACTCTGCTGTTGTATATTCTAGTCGATTACATACTGACTTGAGTGTTGGAGTGTTTTAGCCTAGGGCACCTCAGCTAGGCTAACGTGTGTTGTTGATTGTAGGACTCGAATCAGTTGAATCATCAAACACCAAGATCGACCTCCCCTCTGGTCGACTGGATTGGATCCCAACCTAACTTATCCAAAAGTAGTTCATACATTTATCGAGTGTATTTACTTGACATGGAATTACATAGAATTGATTGAGGAAGACAAAATTGTAGCAACAAAAGTATATGTAATTCCTATTTTTGTATAGACAACGTGAAAATTACAAAAATTAATTGGAATTCTAAAGACACATTATTAATTAGAAGTTGCATTTCTCAATGATAAACGAATTGTCAAAGTGCTGAATTTATTTTAAGTTTTCACATAAGTCCATAAAATGAATAATGTGATACTAAAATCAAATTCCACTATAGAGATACGAAGCCTTTATTGGGTTAAAAAAGACTTAACAATAAATGAATAATTAAGTTGCTATATTATATATATGTCCATAGTGCAAGTTTTAAAAAAGTTGGAAAATCTAAATAACATTCACAAAATGTTGAATATCCCTTTTCTTTTCTTTCCTTTTTCTAATTTTTGTACCTTTATCTATTTTCCATGCATACATTGTAAGGATTGAATATTGAATTACCCCAGAATTATAGTATAGTATTTGTGTAATAATTGTAATTATCCTAACATGATTAGTAGACAATGTAGTTAAAGTTTCTTCATGTGGATGTGTTTCAACACTTGTAATTCTCGAAGTTTTTTCTTGAGTGTCGCTGTCTTCTTATAAGATAATCTTCTTGCTCTTAATACTCGTAGCTTATCTCCTTTCTCTAGCACAAAAATAGTGTCCTTCTCTTCTACGTTTAGCTTCAATAATAGCTCTTGCCAAATTTTGTACTGATAATTTTAACTCAATTACTCATATCTACATTTTCTCTCTTTTAATTATACGAAGAACAAAAAAGGTGGGTGCATTTCCATTAGCAATAACATAGGAATCAACAAAAAATATGCAAACATTATTCCCACCAGCCAATCTAGAATGATATGTACAATTAACATATCTATTATCTGTTTATCTCAATATATTAGGATTAATTAACTTCAAATATTTAAAATGTGGCTATGGTGTTCAAAGCTTGGCCCAGAAATCTAACTTTTGATTGATATTTAAAAACAAGTAAATTTTGGCTCTACCTGAGAATGTATGGATCTTCAAATGTCGGGGAAACCATCTCCTTAAAAATTTTTGAGGATTATAATTGTCAAATTAAAAATTAAATGGAAATGCATAAAATGTGTGTATATAAGCATGAATGTTGAAATTTATTTACAACAGTTTTGTGTATTTTGTAGCCTCTTCAAATTGAGTGCATGTGCAACCGAAACTATACATAGTGTGTAGCCTATCCAAATACTTGATTCCTCATATGTACTCTCAGCGCCTGCATTTTCTACTAGAAAACAAACAAAAATCAAGACAAAATACACGTAATTCGTGGTCGTCTTGGTAATTCAAACATGCTTACCCATCCCACAGGCCACAGCTTTGGCATGGTTTGAGATAATTTGTCAGATTTAAGGAGCTCTTCAAAGGGGCAAGGGCTCTAAGCTAGCGTTGATCCAAAAAGAAGTGATATTTGATTTCAGCATTCAAAAAATTAGCTTGATTATGCTCATAAACAAAAACTGATAGCTCACTCAAAAGCGGAAAAAATTTGTTGAAGGAAAAATTAAGCACATAAACCCCATATATTGGCTCTAGCAGACAACAAGTGATGATCCAACTGTATGCATTTGGGGTTTAAATTGAGTAATATGAGTTGGAGGAATCACGAATGTGGCTTAAGTGGCAGATTATAATTATATCCTAATTTTGAGATTCATGTTTGATATGTAAGCGGGCAAATTTGGAACATTTAGAAAATGGCATGAGGATTGTCATCTGTGTATAGTAATTTTTAATTTTATCCTTTATGTTACACTAATAATTTTAGCTGACAAAAAATTTGGAGGATAAATTTGTAAATTTTTTTAAATAGCTCACACTTTAGGGAGAATAACATGCTTTCTTTTTATAATAGTAATAGATAATCATTGAAAAAAATGTGAGTATTATATAAATTTGCATTATTATTATTTAAAGTAATCATTGACAGTTATTGTCACACATCATTGTTTTTAATTAAGAGAAAGTTTTGAAAACAGACTTTCATTAATATGAAACTATTTTGTAATGTTTTAAAAAGAAAATGAAATAATCAATTTGAAATAAAAAAAAATAATATAATCCATTTTAAAATTGGCATTCTCAAATATCATATTGCTATTTTCATACTGTTGTCTTGATTGCGACTTAGTATTCTATTTTATATAATTGAACCTACTAATATTCTTATTTCCAATGAAGTAATAACAATCACAAGAACTCACTTTTTCTTTCTAAGCATAAAACATTAATCAATTGGAATATATTTATAATTGAAGCTACTAATGTTCTTACTTCCAATGAAGTAACAACAATCACTAGAACTCACCTTTTCTTTTTAAGCATAAAACATCAATCAATCGGAATATATTTAGGACTAGTTTGGTTGAATTTTTAAGTTATCTCATGATTATTTATTATGTGATAATTTGTGTGAATTTTTATTAATGTGGTATAGTTTGATTAGCATGATAAATAAACTCATGAGGGGTGACAAGTTAATTTATCATGAGAATTGCACATACAAACACGGTCTTTTAATATTCTTGTGGACTTGAGTGTTTATTATTACTCCAACGAAACAAATGATAGTGTGGGGGTAAAAACACTATATCCCACCTTATCATCTCAACCAAACTAGCCCAGTGTATAAAGTTTCGAACATAACATGATTTTTTTGCATGTTTATGTGGAATAAAGTGATAGGTATACCAGTACACTAATATGCTTATCCTTATCACTACAAAACTTTTTATTATCATTTTTTATTACTACTATTAAGATGACTTATTTATTATTATTAGTGATTTTAACATAATATATGTACTGTATGATAAAACTTTTATAGTATTAAATAGATAAAGTATTTATTTATATTTTTTATATAATACTACAATCTTTTATATATAATTTAATGTACTTATTTGAACTTTGAAATAAATAAAAAGGAAAATTCATGATAAAGTGGTAGTGAAGTCATACCGCCATAGATAGGCAATAATATACTATAAATAGTGTAGCAATGCAGATTATATGGTAATAATTATGAATGGTATTTTACGAAGATAACTGATGTACCCAAAAAAACTGAAATTAAAGGACCAGCCTTCATGGTAAGAAAAAAGGCTGGTCCAAAAAAATAGAACTAAATATTCGATATATATTAGTTATATGTCATATTGATTGAAAAAGTGGAAGAAGATATTTCATTCTTTTTATTAACTTTGACAAAGTACTATAATATCATTTAGAAACTTCAATTCTTCAATTAAAAAAATATGATATATTTCTTTTCAATAAGAGATTATTGCAATATCTTTAATTAATTTAGATTTAGGAAATAAATTAACTACAAATGTGAGCTATGTTTCGGAAATCTTGCATCAACGGGAAAGCATGATGTGCTGCGATTCTTTGATCGATTAGTATATTATAAATCTATATATTTCTTACATGACAAAATTTAATAGTATTATGTAACTGAACCAGATATCTAAGTCAATAAATACGTATACCATTATATTATGTTTGTAAACTACTAATTCACATGTAAATAAATTTAGTGCTAACAAAAATTTCTTGTTGGACTATCCAAAGCAAATGAAGAAAATTACTTTCTATTAGCAATTATATTTTTATTTTAAAAAAGCTTAAGTGTTATTTAAATTTGCACTGCTCATTTTAAGTAATGATTGATAATGATGGCCAGCTACTGTCTCATATCATTATCTTAAATAAGAGGATATTTGTGGAAACAAAAATTACATTAAAAAAAAAAAGATATTATTTTGGAACAATTTAAAAACAAAATGACTATAATCAATTTAACAAAGAAAAAGAAGAATATAATTCATTTTAAATTTGTATTTTCGAAACAACATATTGCTACTTGGACACTGTTGTCTTGATTGCAACCTTAATATTCCATTATTATAATTGAAGCTAACAACGTTGGTACTTCCGGTGAAAATGAAAGACAAGCATATATACCTATGACAAAAGAAAAAAGAAGGTGAATCATATGTGCTTTAGATATAATAATCGCTAGAATTCACTTTTTCTAAGCATAAAACTCGTCTAGAATATATTTGGTGTGTAAAGTTTCTTTGTGTGTGTGCATATATATATATATATTCTAGTGAAATGAATATATAGGTGAATAATTAGTGTTGAATTTATTATTTGTATCATCTTTTAATTCGAGACTAACCGTCCAATACATGACGCTTATGAGACGTGGCCACTCAAGCCAACCATAGCCTTATACGATGCTTTGAGCTATCAAATGTATAAGAAAATAAAGTTGCGCTTCTACTAACAGCTGTAACTTTTAGCCTAGTAGTAAGCGCTTCATCTGAATAATTAGAATAGCCTGCTTATCATTCAAAAATCTCTTGATCTCATGTTTACTATTTCTACAACAATTATTATTATTATTATTATTATTATTATTATTATTATTATTATTATTACTGCTACTACTACTGCTCCTACAGTAGCAGCATAGTGACAAGACATTTTTTTAAAATTTATTATTTTTATCAATTCGGCAAATTGAGCAAAAAGGAAAATGTATACAAGTCTACGATGTGTATATACATGCACATATATAACTCTATTTTCTATAATGTATTTTTTATATTTTTTTTGGGGTGTCTAAAAATTGATTTTAATTCATAATATAAAATATTATTTAAGAAAATTTGATTTGATATTATATTTACGATCACTGATCAATATTTTTAATCACCTCAATCAAATGAGAATTTTAGAGCCCGTTTGGTTTTATTTTTGAACTCCATTTTCATATTTTTTTTATTATTTAAAAATTAAAATACTTCACTTTTTACACATTTACATTCAATATTATTTTTATTTTCAAAACATATTTTCAATAATTTATATAATTTCTCTCTCTATTTTATTATTACTATCTCTCTCCACTTGCAAAACCTATCAAACTAAACATAATTATTACTTTTTCAACAACTTATTCGAATATAAACTCATCTTCAATCAATTTTTACTAACTATGTTTTTAAAATTTAAAAATAATAAAAATGAAAAATGAGAATTAAAATAAAACCAAACTGGCACTTAATTTTGGGTTGGAGCATTTATTTAGAAAGAAAGGATCCCCAAACTGGCACAGTGACACTTAAGCATAGGATATAAATGTCACGGGAGAGGCACGCGTTACAATGCCCCCCATCATAGTAGTCTCCACTTCCCTCAGTCTACTCGCTTCGACTTCATCTTCTTGTTATAATAATTCCGGCCGTTTGGTTTTCACAAAATTGCGATTTGGGTCTATCTGGGATAATTCTTTGACATTCAAATCCCTGTCCTCCAGAAGAGCAAAGAGTATGGCTGACTCAATTGCTCGGGCCACTCTTGGCCTCACTCAACCCAAGAAGATCGACCCGTCAAAGGTATTTTTTGCTCTACTAAATTGAAAGATGCGTTGAAGTTGTCTAATTTTTGTTATTTGTTTGACATTGTTCAATCTTGATTGATATTTTTGCAAAGTTTTGCCATTTTTGAATCTTGATTTATATTTTTGTATTATAATCTGTGCCTTTTTCTCTAGCCATCTTACTCAGGCACATGTTAATTTGTTTGTCATGTGTGCATATGTAAGTATATGTTTGTAAGTGTGCATATGTTAGTATGTGTTTGTAAGTGTGCATATGTAAGTATGTAAATTAACAAAAAAAAAAGTATGTGTTTGATTGATTGTTTGGCTTTGGGATATTATAGTTGTCGCATAAGTAAACTGATATGTTTCTGGAATGATGTAAGATCTCATTTGCTGCAAAAGAGATTGATTTGGTTGAGTGGAAGGGAGATGTGCTTGCTGTTGGCGTCACGGAGAAGGACATGGAGAAATATGAGAATTCGAAGTTCAAGAATTTGATTCTTCGAAAGCTAGATTTGCAGTTAGGTGGATTATTGTCTGAAGCTTCGTCTGAGGAGGATTTTACTGGAAAGGCCGGACAATCGATGATTCTTAGGCTTCCTGGTCTTGGTTCAAAAAGAGTTGCTTTAATTGGGCTTGAATCGGCAGCATCAGCAAATGGGACTTATCAAAGTCTTGGTGAGGCAGTTGGTATGGCAGCCAAGTCCGTTCAGGCAAGTAGTGTTGCCATAGCGCTTGCTTCTTCTGAAGGGATCCCTGCAGAATTGAAGCCCAGCACAGCATCTGCAATAGCAACTGGTACTTCTTCTCCTTCTTGGATTTCTAGGCTTTTGAATTAAACCTGCAACATCTGTTTGTTGCATATTCATGGAATTGAACTAAATAGAATTCTTAAATGCTATAGGAGTTGCATTGGGGACTTTTGATGATAATAGGTTCAAGTCAGAATCAAAACAGCCAGCTCTCAAATTGGTGGATATTCTTGGTCTTGGTACCGGACCTGAGATAGAGAAAAAACTCAAATATGCAGAAGATGTTTGTTCTGGGATCATCTTTGGGAAAGAGCTTGTAAATGCTCCGGCTAACATACTCACTCCTGGTTGTAGTATTCCATTGTAGTTCTATCCAATTCTTACTCTCACTTTTTCCCATATTAAATTTTGAGGGTTAAACATTATGAATGGTTGTTTGTGCTAATGGTGATCCTTGGAAATTCAAATTGAAAATAATGTTACTGCATGGATTGGGGTTATAAATTTTCTCATTTTCATACTTTCTTAGGCCCCATACACTCCATACAGACATTATGTTTTTGGTGTTGATTTGGCCATCTTATGAGGTAAAATTATTCTTCTCTTCTGATTTTGTTTTTTACATAAATTTCAGGAGCCCTCGCAGCCGAAGCCTCAAGGATTGCTTCAGAGTACAGTGATGTTTTTTCTGCAAAAATATTGGATGTGGAGCAGTGCAAAGAACTAAAAATGGGTTCCTATTTAGGTGTAGCTGCAGCAGCTACCAATCCTCCACATTTCATCCATTTATGTTACAAGCCTCCTAGTGGAGAAGTCAGAACTAAGTTGGCTTTAGTTGGAAAAGGCTTGACTTTTGACAGGTAAAAATACATGTTTTTGCAAATTAAAATTTTTCCACTTTTTAATTGTGAAGATCAAAAGGAGCCTTTTAGATATTTCAGGCATCGATTTTTGCTCATGAGCTCTTTTGTCGTGCAAAATCTTGAATATCTGTCTATGATTCAGTGGTGGCTACAATATCAAGACTGGACCTGGCTGTTCTATTGAACTCATGAAATTTGATATGGGAGGCTCAGCAGCAGTACTGGGTGCAGCAAAAGCACTTGGTAAAATCAAGCCTGCTGGAGTAGAGGTGGATGTTTTTATTTCTTGCTACTTTTCAGGGATACATTTGCTTGACTTGTTTCATGTCCAAATTTTCAGTTAATTGTTATTCCTTTTTGGTTTTTTGGTCCATGCTCACAAATATTGGTTATTTTTCTCCACAATTTTGAGATGGGTTAAAAGGAAACTTGATAATTGATGATTTTTTATGCAGGTTCACTTCATTGTTGCAGCTTGTGAGAATATGATAAGTGGAACAGGTATGAGACCTGGAGACATTGTCACAGCTTCAAACGGAAAGACGATTGAGGTAATTTCTCCACATCACAAGTAATAGATGCCTCTTTATTCTTTTCATTTCTTTGTTGAATCATGTCTATTTTTTCCTTCCTGGCATTCATATCCTCTTTCAAAGACAGTATTTTTATGTATTCTATTTTCTCCATATATTTGTTAGACAGTACTGTTTCCCAATTAAAATTAGTGGATTAGAAATTGTTGTTTATTTGCTTACATTATAAAGATCGAACACAAAACTTAATCATTTTTGTCATCTGGCTTGCTCCTTACATTTTGAGCAATAGGTTTCTTTCTTCTCTGTGTTATTATATGGATTCTTTAAATATTCCAGAAGAGAATGGTCTTCATGTTTTTGCTTCTCATTTACCATCTATAGTTCTTGTTCACGATATTTCCTCTTAAGTTGAATGGATGAATGGAAACCAAAGCTTTCTTTCCTCCATATTTACTTTCCCATTATAGTTTACTTCCTAACTTATAGCTAAAAGTATGTTGCACTAATCAAATGCGTTCATATCCATGCTTTTACTGCACTTGCAGTTTATGGGTGTTGAGATGTTTGTACACCTATTGCTTTGATCAATTGCCTTCAAAAGTTAATTATAAAAATTATTCATTAACGATGTATAATATATTTGCACTCGAGTATTAAAAGATTTTCTTGACAAGTTTGCATATCCTAAAGTTTGATGATCTGGCATTGCCTCAGCATGGTATTATAGTGTTCGAGGTCTTTTTTAATTCACCATATGTGCCTTTTCTTAATCATGGATTGGATACGTTTAGAGAATTTTACTTTTGTTCCGATCATGTGGTTATTCTTTGCTTACTTAGAACTCTATGATTAACTAGCTGTGATTAGAGAGAATTACAGGAATTAAGAGAAAAAGTTGGGCTTTGAATTCAAAGAATATCCTTTGGAAGAAGTTAATGGAGCCTGACACTGTAAAACTTGCAAAAACTTGTGAGATTGAATATTTTTAGTGACTGATTTGAATTGAAAGGGATTACATTGTTTATAGGCTATTAGGCTTAAATGAGAGGGGATTAAAGAAATCCTTATTCAACTAGGATTAGATTTAACTAATTATTTCATGATCAATGCCTAACAAGGATTCTAAAGCAATAATTTCTGAGGAAATAAATGAAATATCGAAATAACAAGATTTTCTTGAATTAACAAAGCGCCTCAAAATTGCCAGATAAATGAGAATGATCTCTGATTGTTATTTTCAGATTTTCTTCTAGCATAAAATTTCAAAGCTGTAATCCATCAGCTTGCTGTGTTACATATAACTGTATTGAATGATATGGCCAGTATGCCTTTTTTCCTTTTCTTAATGTTATTTGTGTTCATCAATGTTGTAGGTAAACAATACAGATGCTGAAGGCAGACTTACACTTGCAGATGCTTTGGTATATGCCTGTAATCAAGGTGTAGATAAGGTACCTAAGATGCATTACTTGCATTCCCATTTTTTGTGGCACAATGTTTTATGATAATCTTTTGCTTTTCAATTGTCATGCCTTGACGAGCAAATATACCTTACTCTGAAATAACAACAAGAACGTAGTAATTCTATAACCTCGTGGGATGTATTCTTATGCAATAGTCTCAAGTCATACAGATGTATTGTTCACTTTCACTGTTTGAATAGTCTCGGAGAAAAGGCTTAATTTTATGTATTTCCATAAGTAATAAAATCGAAACTTTGACGCCATATTTTGTGATATTTTGTCGGCTTTTCAATTGTTTCGGCTTTGGTCAAGCAAGGACAGCCAACTCAGGAATGACGAGTAGAACATAGCTATTCCATCACTTTGTGGAGTGTGTTCTTCAAATAAGCAATTCTTCCAATCCATTTGTGTTTGCTTATTTTCAACATTTGAATAGTTTCGGAGAAAAGGCTTAGTTACATCAACTTCCATAAGTTATGAAGTCGAAATTGGATGTTATATATGGGATATTGAATCAGCTAGGTTCTAGTTTTGCATATTCCATGTAATTGTATTCCATTCAGAGTCAAATTGTTTTCTTTTCCTACCACAGAATTCAAGGATGCACATGCAAAACCTTTAAATTGTTTAGCTCTAGAATGTAAGTTGTTTCTGGAGTTAAGTTTGAAATTGATTGTTTAACAGATTTTTATTTAATGTGTAGATCGTAGATCTGGCCACGCTGACTGGCGCTTGTGTTGTTGCTCTTGGACCCTCTATTGCTGGTAAGTGATTTATTGGTCTCCTTTTTGACCAAATTGCTATCAATATGTTCATGGGGATACTTATTGGGATTTGAAAGCAATAAAAAATTACATGCAATGTATTAAGATGCCAAGATGCACTGGAGGACATATTGGGAATGAAAGGAATTTGACTGAAGCGTTAATAAGATATTTACTGATTGCTTTAATAAACAAAAAATAGGTGTATTTACACCAAGTGATGAGCTGGCAAAAGAGGTACTTGGAGCATCAGAGGCTACTGGGGAAAAGCTCTGGAGGATGCCCTTGGAGGAAAGTTACTGGGAGTCCATGAAATCAGGAGTTGCTGATATGGTGAATACAGGTGGTCGTCAGGGTGGTGCCATCAATGCTGCTCTTTTCTTGAAGCAGGTAAAAGCTTTTGGACCTTTTTTCCTGCCCTTCTGAAGCAACATCTAGTTATTGTTTCCTTGGTGAATATGATTTTATTGCTCTGCAATGGTTGTAAAAATGTAACAAATAATTGCTTCGGTTGCAGTTTGTCGATGAGAAGGTCCAGTGGATGCATATTGACATCGCTGGCCCTGTTTGGAGTGATAAAAAGAAAAACGCAACAGGATTTGGTATTTCTACAATGGTCGAATGGGTGCTAAAGAACTCTTCCTAATCCATCTTCCTTGGTGCTCCAAGAAGGGATGATAACCATACTTGACGGCCTAGTTTGGTTGGATTTTGGTCTTATCAAGTGATTGATTTTCACTTGATAAGTCTTATGATTATTATATAGTTTTTAATATGTTTGGTTTGTATGAAAATTTTCTCCTAATCGTATTTGGGCTAGTTTGTTTCGGCAGAAATAATGCCCTAAATTGGTGTGCTTTCTCATGAGATTAATTATCGTGAGGTTTTGGTTGAGTATATTTATCCCAAGTTTTAAATTTGTAAATACAGGCCAATAAATTTAATGCAGGGTGTAAGATAAACCCAGGGGAAATGGGCATTATCAAATCTTTTCTGGGCAACTAAACTAGCCCGAAGTAAATGGTTGAAGTTCTGGAAATCGTGGTTGAGCATGCCCAACTGCTAGAATAAAAAAAGCTAGTGTTTTGGGGTTGTGAGCTCTTTATTTTTTGCCTCTTTGAAATTTTCCAACGGTCTATTTGGTCTACAGAACGAACTTGCTTGAAGTGAACGAAATTCACATAATTTCATGCGATTTATGAGGCAAATGCAATGGAATTGAGTTACCCATTTAAACAATTGAACGGGTCCTTATAAATCAATATTATATATTGATCTTTGTTACTGACATTTAAACTGCAAGATTTCTTGAATAGACAGGAGAGCATATTGTGTTGGATGCTATACCTATGTGATTAATGAGGTCACCTTTACTATTATATATAGTCAAGTGATGTGGAACTTGCAATTATATAATTTTAATTAAATGTTGGATTTTTAAAATTTTAAACTTTTTAATTAAATTTTAAAAAGTTTCGTTAGTTATTAGTTATTAATATGATATCGTTTATTCAATTTAAAGATACTTAGATTTTTAAAATCATTTTTTTGATTGGAATAAATAATTCTTTATTTACCTCTAATACCAAAAAAAGATCGCATTTTATTAACTAGCAGATGTTTGCACGCACTTCTTGCCTGCATAAAACATTTTTGATTATTCACATTATTTATATATATTCTCATAAATATTAATAAAAAAATTGACATGCATTTAATATATATATATGTATATTATTTTTATATTCATGAAGATATTAGTCACATAAAGTAAATATTTCACAATCATTACCAGATTGAATAAAAAAAATGAAAAACGGTTAAAGTATTGAGGTTACCTTGTGATAATTGATAAGAGAAGTTTTTGAATAAATTATAGTTATTTAGACATGTAAATTTAATTGAATATATAGAATAAGTAGAAGGCAAATTTAGTATACATGAAATTTACTATCATAATTTTCACTTTAGAAACAAAAGATGCTTTCTTTTATCATAGTACAGATAAAATCTCATTCATCTTTATTCTTAATATGTGAAAAATTTCTTGATCATCTAAATTTTATAGTTTGAAGAGGCTTTCATATATTTTCTCTTATCTTTAATGACTAATTGATATCTATATTACTATATATATAGTATTATGAAAGTCATTTCATTAATATTCTCAGTTTCTAACATTTTCCCCCCTTGTCTTTTTGTGTGCGTCATTATTTCACTCTTCAAATTATTTATGGTTTACTTGGTTTTAATTATTCACTTTTCGATTTGGTTTTTGTTTTTTTAATTTAGATATGTTAGTTGATGAAGGAGATTTTTTGGATTTTAATGCATATACTTTTCTTTTCAACCATAAATACAGTCTATCATTTAGCTTTTATTTGTATTAAATTTGTTAACTTTATATCTTTTCGTTTATTACTTAAATTAAGTTAGCAATTCAGTCATTTAATTTTTAATTTTTTTAAATTCTCTTTTTATTAATTTAATTTCATAATTTTATGAGATGAGACATATTAATTGTTCTTAATATTTTTTAATTTTGTTTCATTTTTATTAGTTACATTTTTCTCTTCAAACATTGTTAAATTTCTATCATTTTATTTTTGTTTTAGTTAGTATCTTTTTACTCATTCTTTGAATCAAATCATCAATTTATTTGTTAATTTTGCATTTATTTTCAAACTCTCTATTTTCTTTTCCATCTTTTATAATTTTATAGGGTTCTAAAAGATGATCTATTTTTTTTATTTTAATATTTTTAAAATTTATTTCAACTTTTGAATGTTTATAAATTTTAAAAATGTGCTACTTAATTTTTATTTTTTATTCATATTTATGTAAAAATATGTATATAATTATGTAAATTCTTAAATCATTCTTGATCTATTTGAAAAAAATTATGAGATAGTTGTATCAATACATGATAAGGGTGGGATGCATTCCCCAATAAACATGCCCGCTTTAGAATTCAAGTTTTTCAATATCAACTGATAATTTTGTCTCATAATATGTGTACATTGAAATTTTTATTGTATAAAATAAATTTCAATATTTATTAAATAAAAATAAAATATTATGATAAATGGTAATAATATGATATAAAATGAATGTGTTGTAAATTAGTAATTATTGTATAAATTGTGGTTATGCTATATAATTAAAAGAGAAATATAGGAATATATTAGGCATATCACTCAAAAATACATCAAAAGAAGGCTAAGGCTTTGTTAATCACTAATAAACATTACAAGAAAAAGATAAATTAGTGACAAAATAGAAAGTCATAACATAAAAATCATAAATTAATTATATATATCTATATACATATATATTATTAGGTAACAAAAGATTTTGTTTTGTCACCTTAATGATTTTTAAAAACTAAATAGTGATAAGAATGTTAAGTTGTCAACATTGACAATTAGTGACAAACATATGATGACAACCTAATGACAATGAAAATCTTGTCACAAATTATAGTGACAATTTTAGTTGTCACTATATTGTGATCATATGGGTGTCAGAAATAGTCAATAGTGACAACTTAAAATATCAATTTTTTCCGCTATTGAGCCATATTGTGATAAAATAAAAGTTATTGTCACGAAAAAAATATTATTAGTAGCAAAATAAAAACTATTGTCGCTTAATGTATATGCCATTAATGATAATTTTATATTGTCGTTTATTATTTTGTCACTAATTGATGGAAGTCGAATCCAACAAAATAAATGCCTATTCTAGAAATATGATTTGTAATCAGTGGGAGTAGGGTCGTATTCCACAGGGACTGGTAAGTTTTGTTTCTTTCAAAGTTACTGAATAAAATAAAATAGAATGGGGAGGATTTTTATGAAACGGAAGACTAAAATCTTAAAAGTAAATATATCACAAATAAAAATAAGAAATCAATAAGAATGGAATCTAGCCTAAGGTAAAATCTTAGTTTGGTTCACAGATCTGATCATTGATGCAAATATTAATTCCTCTTTTCTTGAATAAACTGGTTATAGTTACTCGAACGCCTTAATAACTAATCTCTCCTTACTATTTCGATAACTAAGAGAAGCTCGTTAGTTATTTCCCTTGCCAATAAACAACCATAAAGAAACGCTCCTAGGATTTAATTTATCAACAACATTAAAAATTAGAGAGACCTAGCCCTAGCCAACAAACACACACAAGCGGGATTCATTTAGATTATATTATTTATCCACATAAAATAAATCACGCATGTGGTCACCACACATAACCATGTTATTTGCCACAAATATTATAACAATTAAACAATTACGGATTTAATGTTCTAATTGACAGGATAATTATTCTAAACTATCAAATTTGGGCCCTAAATTCAATGAACCTGAATAATCATAATGAAAACGGAAGATAAATAAATACTCAAGGAATAAGAAAAACAAATTAAATCAATTAGATCTCACAAATACTAAAGAACCAAAACTTCGATAATTCCTTAGGCTAGAAGAAGAGTTTATCAACTCATGTCTGAGAGAAAAAGTGCAGAAAACTAAAAATATGCTAAACAAAAGAATGAAAAACTCACTTATGAAAGAAACCTAGTTCCCTATAAATAGCCTACTACTCCTAATGCAACTGAGAAACTAATAAGAGTCCTACCAGAATAGAAAAACTAAAATTATCCTAATTAAAGAAATAAATATTAAAATATTCCAGGAATATACAACTGCCAAAACATGTCCGCACTCGAATTATTTCCTTCTTTCATTTTTCGTCTCCTCGGGAATGCGATCTTTGCTCCAAACATGTCAAATGCTCGATTTTCAACTGCATAAGCTTGAATATTCAATTTGCTTCATAAAATATAAAATGAAAGTTAAAACCCAACAATTAAGCATTTTTACTATTGATCTCAAGGGGAAATTAAACGAATAAAAAATGCAACTTAACACTAATATTATATATATTTTTTATATTGAATGTAGCACCCTACCTAGAAGGTGCCTGTTTCGAGCTGAGGAGCTATTCCGGTCTTTTTCACAATAATTCAAATCAAATATGCACCTCCAAAGTCAAATCCCACCAAATTCAGACTTAAAACCATAGCATAGAAGGTGACCAAGAGGTCCATAAAATTACAAGTCCCAATGATAGCAACAACATGCTTCAACTTAACAAAACTAAGTCTGCAACTGTCATCTGTATCAGAGTCATACACGTATGATCACCTAATCCGACTTATTATATAATTCATGAGATAATCATCTAAGTATGAAATATAATTTCTCACGGGCACTTCTTGAGCCCTCATTCGTCACTCAAACCTGTTTGGGAAGAAAATAAAGGATAATAAAAGGGTGAGTCTTGAAGACTCAATGAGGGAAAATACAATAAGCAAGCAATGGATTTGTTGAAAAAACAATAATTCAAAAAATATTAACTGGCATGATATTGCAAAGAAAATATGAGTATGCCAGAACATAAACATTATCAGATTCAAGGCTACTAGTAGGTACTAGTTCGGGGGTTGTTATCGTCGGCTCGAACAGCCCGACCATCTCAATCGGTTCAGTTCGGGAGGTTTCTTCATCTGCTCGTTTAGCCCGGACATTAGCCCGATCTAGACCAGGAAAACTACACCATCCTTATTGCTCCTTGATCAGAGTACAAATAGGAGCAAGGAAACCTAAGCATAATATGCAATCAAAATAATCCTAAGCACAACATGCATATCAGATTGTCCTTATTCCCCTATCATAGCACCGCAATCCAAGCATGACAGCTCAGCACATGGCAGATGCCCAAGCAAATCGCTCAGCACATCGGTGATACCTAAGCAAACTGCTTAGCATATCGCTAACACCCAAGCAAATTGCTTAGCTTGTCCCACGTATCCAAGCATTCCACTAGGATTGGCACTCGGCCCAACAAGTCTCCGCATATATATATATATATATATATATATTGTATCAATAAATTGGTTGCTGACAAGGCCACACAATGTTGTACTAGATAAATCAAATACACTGGCAAGGCAACAAATAACAACACTGAATGGTTCAAGTATGCTGACAAGGCGAATCAACGATATATGGAACAAATTCATAAAAATCGACAAGACCAAGCATCCAATAAGTAGAATGAATTTAAACTGAACAATATCAGATAAGAAAACGAAAGTTCTTAGCGCCAGAATGGGAATGATCAATTTAATAGAAGCAAAATCAAGGAAATAGACCATCATAGGGGTATATGAAAATAATTAACGGATAACAATTAAAGAGTTCAAGCAATCCAAGAATCCAAATAATCAAGAATCAATTACTTCCCAGAAGAAAGACAAGATTAACCCTTATAGGGGTATGCAAAGCAAATACCAAATTGGTAGACCCTCACGGCGATTTATAAAATAAATAATCAGATAACACAAGGAACTCAACAATCAAGGAATTCAAACAATCAAAGGCATTCACTTCCTAGAAACAAAAGGGGAAATAGACCCTCACCTCAATAGCTACTGAAACGCTATCAAAGTCTATTGATCTGCAGATCCCAGCTCCTTATCACCTAACCAAAAGAATGAATTTACTATCAAAATCCTCGTTTTGACCTAATAATCCCAATTATTCGGATAGTAATCTAAAATTGGTTGTTATATATTTATTACTATATTTTATGGCTTGGTTTGACATTATCTACAAGGAACATACTAATTACGCCGTTAATGTAGGAATATTTATGAGGTCCATATTTGTCCCAGTAAAGGGATATAATCAAACCCTTAAATTATATAATTAACCTCGCAACGTTACACAAAGTCGATAAGAATAGTCTAACTACCATTAAAAATCCAATTTTCGGTCACTTAGGTCTCAAATCCATAAAATTAGGGTTTTATCACCTAATCCATAAAATTAAGGTTCTATCACCTAATTAGCTTAATTAACCAAGATTACCATATAATATAATAAATCTGGGTCCACTAGGCATATCTATATATCCATGCATACCCCTTTCTCGATTTCAATACATGTTTTTCCATATCATTTCCTTTCATTTGTACTCCAAAATACAAGAGTTGAGCATAAAGAAAACCTTAAAACAACATTAATATATATAAATTCCATTTCCAGCTTATATAAACCAAATCTTGTTATAGAAACATGATTGGTATAAACTAACTCCGCATGCACGGTCACCATGATGGGGCGGGAAAATTGCCTCAAAATCGCTGTCGGCTACCGTCGGAATTGGGTTGCGACAACACCAAAAGATGCCTATTGCTATGCTGATCAAAAACCCCATTCCAAATTTTCAATCCGCTGTTGTTTGGTCACTCAATTTGACGGAAATGCCATAGCTCCGCCGCATCTCCCCGCCTTAATTATGCTCGCTCCGGTAGCCCAACTCCGAAATTGAAAACATCTGCATGATCCCCAAGCTAAGCCCAACAAAACCCAGTACTCAAATTCGAGCTTCAGTCATCGAAGCTAACTTACCTACCACCTCCGCCATGAAGCTTTACTCGGAGCTCAATTCCAAGCGATTTTGCCAGTGGTTTCGCGTCAAGCTTGGTACTGTTGTGATCCTTATGTCAAGAGGAAGGTGATGGTTCGTTTGGTTCAAGGTTTGGCTGGCGTTGGGAGGAAGTCACTGGAGATGATGATGGTAGGCTGCATGTGGAAATTTAAGGAAATTGGGGTAAGGTTTGGTTATTTAAGGAAACTTTTTCTGGAATTTCAGATTGACCCCCAAAGTTTCTTCTCAGCTTCCAATTTGGTCCTCCAAAAATTTAGCCATTTTCCAACTAGCCCCCCAACTATTTTAGTGCCTCACATTGACTAGGTTGACCAAGAATAATTCCATTTAGACCACCAAAACTTTAAAATGTTGCTCAATTAAGTCTTTTCTATTTATGTTTTAACCCTCAAAACTTTCAAAATTAATAAAATAATTAAATAAAATGTAATGATAAAATTTCCACAAATTTCAAATTTAGGAGTGTTACAATCTCCCCCCCCTTAAAAGAATCTGGTCCCCAGATTCTTACTTAACTACTGGAAAAACTTCAGTTAATACTGGCGCATATATTGATCTCATTCCCAAGTCGTTTAAACTAAATGTTGTTTTATCCTATTGTCACAACATACTTCCTCAAATTCCTAGTGACTATTATTCCGCTAAGATTTTTGAAGATTCCCTACCTTTGGGTTTTTTTTTTCTTAACATGTCCATTCTTAATAAGGCATGCGGTGTCACATTGTATTTCTAGATTCGTCTAGTAATTCCATATCCCATGGTTCTATCACCCATTAAAATTTAAAGTTTCTCTCGATTTGCACAATTAAGCTTATAGAAAGTAAGTTAGACTTTTCAAAAAGGAATTTTAAACCTCCTTGGTGTTACCCTAATATCACTAAGCATTTCATGCTCATCGTCACATATCATTCCCTTAAAAGGTTCTTCATTCCATCCTGACAGTGCATACTATTATTTAATAGATCACAAAAACTATTATAGCAACAAACAACTAACAACACCACAAGTTCATACTTACATGATATTTACATTAAGGAGTAATCAAGTTCAACTTAATATGCTAGCCTTCATAACAAGCCATACATTCCCAAACAGCTAGCTACAGGCTCACAAAAACTAAACATAATAGATATAGTAACTAACAATACGTCTGCTGTTCCCTAGACTCCATCTGGGATATAAAGCCAAAATATGCAATATCAACCTCTCTTCTGACATTCAAGAACTCAGATAGAACCTTCATCCACCTTTTTTCCCATATCCTTTTGAGCCCTTAAGGTTGACTATTTGTGTTGAGGGCAATCCTTGATGAGATGTTGATTGTTGCTGCACCTCATGCACCTTCCTAGCCTTTCCCAACAATTAGATTCCTCGTGATTCAAACCACTACATAATTCACAATTCCTTTTCGGTGTTCCTAATTGGACCTTTAGCCGTTTCCTACCTAAACTACTTTCTTTTCCAGCAATAATTTTGAGTTAAAATCTTTTTCTCGCTTGCCCTTCAAGAGGTTTTTATTCCACCCGCAAGGCTCTCTTTGAGGCTTTCTCAAAGTTAGACTGTTCGTAAGGTATAAAGGTTTGTCGTATCTTTGATCTTATCCCTTTAACAAATTTCCCAGTCCTACATCCTTTTTTTCTCCGTACTTGTGGGGCATACCAAATTAATCTACAAATCTAGCTTCATACTGCCACATTGTAATGTCCTCTTGGATAAAACTTTCAAATTCTTGTTTTCGAGCATCTCTTACTTCTCGTGGTATGGACTTATCCATAAATTCCTATATAAAATTATCCCAGGTACGAGGTATCTTCTTATACTCTCATCATTGACTTTCTAAGGTCCATCATTGACCTGCAATGCCTTCCAATAGAGAAACAATAGATATAACTTTGAGGTCATCCGGGGTAATCCAATATTTGGAAGATATCTTCGATCTCCCTAATCTAAGCTCCTGCCTTTTGGTGATCAAATTCACCCACAAACATTGGGGAGTGGAACCTAAGGAGATGTGCTAAAGTTCCAAACTTCTGAAGCTCTTTGCTTCGCTTGGGGCTATCCATCTGACTTTGTTGCTGGTGAGATTATAGGAATTGTTGCCACATTGCATTCATCTGTTATATAACCTCTTTCCTTGCTGTTGAATGCACCTATGGGTCTCATATCCCTTCTTCAACAATTATTGGACGTCTCCGTTCTAAGATATCCTCTTCCAGATTTTCTCGACCAAGAGAATGTGTTGGGGTTAGTTTGTGTGACGCCATTTGGTAGGTTGGGAGCTTCTTAGTAGTAAACCGCACTTATCTGTAACAATTAAATGAGATGTTTTATTAGTTGATAACTAGTGCTTGTTAGTTCTTATTGCGCAAGGTTTAGGATATATATGTATATATATATAAATTTTCATTATTCTACAATTCTAACAAAGATTCTATCGTTCTTTGTTCTCTTCTCTTTCTCATTCCTTGTCTATATCCTTTAGAGTCACATTTCCTCCCTGCAGGTCTTCAAACTTTGTCTCTTTTCTGCTTACCTTCAAATCTACTATTTTAGAGGAGTCATACGAAGTACTAATTGGAAGGACCCAAGAATTTTTGTACCTTTGATATGTTTTCTAGCCAAATTTGATTGCCTATAACTTTAATTCTGGTAAGTTTAACCCCTAAATGATCGTGATACTAAACACAGATGTAGCATGTTTCATTCCTTGATCCTAAGTAATTTAAAAATTCTTAACAAGATTACTATACCTCAATCCCAACTATTCAAATGGTTCTCTATGTATCATATCTGCAATTTCTGTAAAAGCTTGAGTCGGCCCTATTAGCATCTTTTCAATTCATAAGATCTGCTTTATAAGTAGGGGTTAGTTCTCAACCCAACTTCTCCCCGAATTTCCATGTGGTAGTAACATTTCTCTAGTTTTAATCTTAAACATCCTTAGTACATGTATTAGGTTAAATAGCTAATAACTTATGAGGAAAAACATCCTAATTCCCAACTTGATAAGCTCTTTTGAACTTTTACTATTATTCTAATAATCCTTATTAGTGATGCAAGGTCCTTCATATAGTAAGCAAATACTTATCTCCCTTGTTCATTAAGTTATTTCAAACCTCAAATTGCATCTCAATACTCCAAATTTTCTCATCACTCCTTAATTCACATCCCTATATTTTACTTGTTTGATCTTTTCAGTGATTGAGGGGGTAAAACTTCAAAAAGATTCCTTCAACGATTTTTCGTGTAGCCAAGTTGTTCAAATGACACCATCTTTCTATTTCTTAGGTTCATTATCCTTAGTCGGTTATCCTTATATTGATTATCAATCACCCTACAATTTTGTAGACTTTCTTTACCAACGTTGTACCCTTATTTCTTAAGGATTCGTATTCCATTCTTGGTGCTATATCTTCTTTCCAGAAATTCCCATTTAAACTCTGAGTAGTGTTTTCTTCCGGATTTTGTACTTAGCACATGTCTCACAACTAGTTTCAAGCCCCTTTTCCTCGGGTTCTCCAATCTTTTCCTCCAAACTTCACCTCTTATGGAAACTAAAGCTTTTCTTTCTTATCTATTGTCATCTTAAAAATCATACCCATAAACTCTCTCGTTATTAATGCACTAGTTTTTTCGGATAGTCATACCATTTGAACCACAATGTACATACGTGTCAAGCACTATTCTTCCTAATGGCATTCTATCTATCATATTTATCTTTCCATCATGTTGCCTCTTATCCATAAAGACACACTATTAGATTCTCAATTATACTCATAGATTGAACATTACTCATCCCTAATAATCATTCATTCATGTCCCAAATACACTCATTCCTGCAATAATCCTTTCTCCATGTATCTACACAATCTAATTCTCATCCATAAGTAAATGGCAGGAATTTGTTCTCCCCAAGGTAATCATCTCCTAACCTTTACATATTTTCTCGAATAATCCCTGCTCATCATATATAACTTCCACAAATATTACTCGCACAACGTGGAATTCCCAAAGTAACTCTCTACATACTGAATACAATTTTTCCCAATTAGGCATCTACTCATCAGATTCAACCTTCACATATATTGTTCACATAACACCATAATTCTCCACAGCATAATCCTTTCCAATAATTATACGTTCATACGCTTGACATACCAGAAGTGAGAGGTTATACACTGGTTGGCCACCCCAGTCATAACCTTTCACTTCCTTAATGTCGAGCCTTATCCCAAAAGTTCACATCCTATTTAATCCCACATTCAAGTTCACAGTAAAACCTCATATTTTTCTGTCCAAAATTTTTACATTCAAAGAATCATATCTTAGGATCAGCTCTTAGCAAAGCTCAGGTTTTCTTTAACCCAAGTATTTACATCCTAGATGATTCCCAATTCAAGTCTAATTTCTTGTAAACCCATCGATTCCAGTTACAAAAATCATTCCCATATTAACCTAGGTCATCGAAAACCTAGGCTCTGATACCACCTCTATAGCACCTTGTCCGGAAGGTGCCTATTTCAGGTCGAGGAGCTATTCCAGTCTTTTTCACAATAATTTAAATCAAATATGCACCTCCAAATTTCAAATTCCACCAAATTCAAACTTAAAACCATAGTATAAAAGGTGACCAAGAGGTCCATAAAATTACACGTCTCAATGATAGCAATAACATGCTTCAACTTCACAGAACTAAGCTTGCAATTGCCATCTGTATCATCGTCATACACACATGATCACCCATTCCAACTTAATATACAATTCATGAGATAATCATCTAAGTATGAAATATAATTTCTCACAGGCACTTCTCGAGCCCTCATCTATCATTCAGACATGTTTGGGAAGAAAATAAAGGATAATAAAAGGGTGAGTCTTAAGGACTCAGTAAAGGAAAGTACAATAACCAAGCAATGGATCTGTCGAAGAAATAGTAATTCAACAAATATTAACTGACATGTTATTGCAAAGAAAATATGAGTATGCTAGAACATAAACATTATCAGATTCAAGGCTACTAGTAAGTACTAGTTTGGGAGTTGTTACTGTTGGCTCAAATGGCCCGGCTATCTTAATCGATTCAGTTCGAGAGGTTTCTCTATCGACTCGTTTGGCTCAGACATCAACCCGATCTAGACCAAGAAAACTACATCATCATTATTGCTCCTTGATCAGAGTAGAAATAGAAGCAAGGAAACCCAAGCATAATATGCAATCCAAATCATCCCAAGCACAACATGCATATCAGATTGTCCTTATTCCCTTATCATAGCACTACAATCCAAGCATGACAACTCAGTAGATGGCAGATGCCCAAGCAAACCGCTCAGCACATTGCTGATACCTAAGCAAATCGCTTAGCATATCATTAACACCTAAGCAAACCGCTTAACATGTCCCACATATCTAAGCATTTCGCTAAGATTGGCATTTGGCCCAACAAGTCTCCGTACATATATCAGGTATCAATAAATGGGCTGCTGACAAGGCCACACAACGTTGTACTAGATAAATTAAGTAGTCCGGCAAGGCAACAAATAACAACACCGAATGGTTCAAGTATGCCGACAAGGCGAATCAATTATATATGGAACAAATTCATATAAGCTGACAAGACCAAGCATGTGATAAGCAGAACGAATTCAAACTGAACAATATCAAATAAGAAAACGAAAGTTCATGGCACCATAACGGGAACGATCAATTTAATAGAAGCAAGACCAAGCATGAGATAAGCAGAATGAATTCAAACTAAACAATATCAGATAAGACAATGAAAGTTCTTGGTGCCAAAACGGGAACGATCAATTCAATAGAAGCAAAATCAAGGAAAGACCCTCACAGGGGTATACGAAATAATTAACAGATAACAATCAAAGAGTTCACTCAATCTAAGAATCCAAATAATCGAGAATTAATTACTTCCTAAAAGAAAGACAAGATTAACCCTTATAGGGGTATACAAAGCAAATAATAGATGGGTAGACCCTCATGGGGATTTACAAAATAAAAAATTAGATAACACAATGAACTTAACAGTCGAGGAATTTAAACAATTAAAGGCATTCACTTCCCAGAAACAAAAGAGGTAATAGATCCTCATCTTAATAGCCAATGAAACGTTATCACAGTCTATGGATCTGCGGATCGTAGCTCATCATCACCCAACCAAAAGAATGAATTTACTATCAAAATCCTCGTTTTGACCTTATAATCATAATTATTCGGATAGTAATCTAAAATAGATCGTTATACATTTATTACTATATTTTAGGGCTCGATTTGACATTATTGACAAGGAACATACTAATTACGTCATTAATACAGGAATATTTACGTGGTCCATATGTGTCCTGGTAAATGGATATAATTAGATCCTTAAATTATATAATTAACCTTGCAACGTTACACAAAATCGATAATAATAGTCCAACTACCATAAAAAATCCAATTTTCAAACACTTAGGTCTCAAATCCATAAAATTAGAGTTTTATCACTTAATCCATAAAATTAGGGTTTTATCAGCTAATTAGCTTAATTAACCAAAATTACCATATAATATAATAAATTTAGGTCCACTAGGCATATCTATATATCCATGCATGCCCCTTTCTTGATTCCAATAGATGTTTTTCCATATCATTTCCTTTCATTTGTACTCCGAAATACAAGAGTTGAGCGTAAAGAAAACCTTAAAACAACATTAATATATATATATCAAATTCCATTTCCAACTTATATACACCAAATCTTGTTATCAGAACACGATCGGTATAAACCAACTCCGTATGCATGATCACCGCAACGAGGTGAGAAAACTACCTCAGAATCACCTCCGCGTCTCTGCCGCCAGAATTGGATCTCGACAACACCAAAAGATGCCTATTGCTGCGCTAATAAAAAATGCCACTCCAATTTTTCAATCCGCCGCTGTTTGGTTGTTCAATTTGACGAAAAATACCATAGCTCTGCCACACGCCACCGTGTCTCTCCGCCTCAACTATGCTCGCTCCAGTTGCCCAACTACGAAATTGAAAACATTTGCATGATCCCCAAGCTAAGCCCAACAAAAACAAGTACCCAAATCTGAGCTTCAATCGCCGAAGCCAAGTCACCCACCACCTCTGCTGTGAAGCTCTACTCGAAGCTCAATTCCCGGTAATTCGCCGGTGGTTTTGCATCAAGCTTGGTACTATTGTGCTCCTTACGTCGAGAGGAAGGTTGTGGTTGGTTTGGTTCAAGGTTTGGCTAGCGTTGGGAGGAAGTCATTGGAGAGAAGGACGGTGGATTGCATGTAGAAATTTAAGGAAATGAGAGGAAGGTTTGGCTATTTAAGGAAACTTTTTCTGAAATTTTAGATTGACCCCAAAGTTTCTTTTCAGCTTCCAATTTGGTCCTCTAGAAATTTAGCCATCTTCCAACTAGCCCCCAACTATTTTAGTGCCTCACATTAACTCGGTTGACCAAGAATAATTCCATTTAGACCCCCAAAACTATAAAATGTTGCTCAATTAAGTCTTTTCTATTTATGTTTTAACCCTCAAAACTTTCAAAATTAATAAAATAATTAAATAAAATATAATGATAAAATTTCCACAAATTTCAAATTTAGGGGTGTTACATTGAATGCTCAAATTTTTATAATTTAAGATAAATAAAATATTTACTTTTTTAGATGTTAATTTTTTTTTTATTCTCTAAATGCTTTTATTTGAATTTTAAAATGAAAAAAAAATATTAAGATGACATGATAGTTACTAATTAGTTATGGGGACATTTGATTTGGAATGTATATAGTAGTGAAGATTTGAATAGATAGAGATAAGATGAGATTAAATAATATATTAGCCTGTTTGATATATAAGTTGGTGTTACAATTAGGTGCAACTATAATTTACTCTAATCTTTGATGCATGTTTGATGTGTGAGATTAGGTGTTTAAATGACTAAATTACCCTTTAATGGACTAACGAGATGCATCCTTCATGAATTATTCCATTTTCCTTTTTTATTCCAGCCGTTTAATCTTGATTCTTTTTTCTTTTTTTTTGGTTTGTTTTTTTTGTATTCCTTTTTATTCCTGCTGCATAAAACCCATTTACAAGCTTTGCTGCTTATTTTAGAATTAGCATCTAGAAAATCAATAAGTCTTGTGCTTGAATTTTGTAAATCAATAACCTGTTCAATGTTAATTGTATTTCTCTAATATCTATCCTTCAAGACCTTTATTCTTTTTATACATCGTTAGAAGAATCTGGAGAATTTGATAGATTCTTTTGTGATAAAGAATGTTAGTAAATGAATTTAGTAGATATAGCAAAGAGTTTTAATTTTCCCAGGGCCCAGCCTGATGGCTTTTGGAGAGTTAAACTGTATTTATCTTTAGAACTGGCAGCTATTTAACAAGCATTGCCATGGCTAATCCTCAACAGATTTGGCAATCTAATTTACTTTATAACATCGTAACTTTTTGTCAAATGGCATCAAATTAAAGCATCACATCCCTGCTCATGCAGGAGTTCTTTTGGCACTTTATACAACACTTTCTTAAAGGTTACTCCACATGATGTCAGTAATTTCTACTTTCATGTATAAATCTTTATAAATCATAACTACTCCATAATCTACAAAAATTATCATTATCACAAAATTTAGTTTGTAACTGAATTAAGAGCCCAACTTTCCACAGTCTCTAGTTTACCATTTCCTTTGGGAATGATAAGCCCATGGCCATCAGCTTTCCTTTTGTACACAATGTTAACCTCGTCTGAAAGAGGGGAAAAAGACAACTAACGTTGAGTTCGAGACCAGTAGAGTGTAAGAGATGACCAACAAAAACAACCATATGAACTAACTAGTTTCCTTATTCCTAAAACCATAGAAGTCATGATCCACATTATCCAGCAGCTCAATTGCCTCAATAACAGTTAAATGGGGCATATCAAAGTACTTTGTCCAAACAATCTACAAAGAAATTATCGAGTGAGATATCAACATTACTGTTGATCTTTCAGCATGACAATATTCAACCCACAAATCATTAGATCATTACTGTGGACCATTATCTGTTTCGTGGCATCTAGACAGCAGCCAAAGAAGTGGTCAAGGTTGGGATTTGCTTAATGCCTTGAAAGAAAAAGATACAAGGACAGTAACTCCTCAAGACAAGAGATCTGTAGATAAAAGTGCCTTTTGTTGCTTAAAAGTCACAAAAGCATCATTCTTCTTATGTTTCAAAAAATAAGTCCCCATTTGCTTGTGCCCTAATCGCATATGCCACAATTTGGTACTTTCAGAACTTGACATGGATGATAAAGAAACCTAATAATCTAGGATTCCATACTATAATTCGATGGAAGAACTTTAGGACACCCTTGGGTTAATGCATAAGGTGATGTAGCCAATTAAGTGACTCTATTAGCATGCGTTTCACTGCATGTGACTAGGTTTGTCACCTTCCTTGAAGCCATGTGAAGTCAAGAATACAAGTGAAATAATAACAAACCTTTGCAACTTCTCTACATCATGTTTATGCTATTTTGAATCATTTTGTTCTCACTATAAACTATGGGGAGAGCTAAACTAAACTCTCATAAGTTTAACGCCAAAAGGGTTCAAGTCCTCTTAAGAGGCTAAACCAAGAACCATCATATAGAGGCAAGCAAAACCAAAGCATTTTCAAAATTACAGCTGTCAGTTCCTTAAAGATGTTTAAAATGACGATACATTTGGAAGCACACATATGTTCAACTGAATGCATCGGACATGGGGTACATATACTATTTAGTATAACTCTTCAAATCTTTAATATACAAAACATATTAATTAATCATGTAATTGAATAAAAAGAAAAGTAAAGGGTTATGGTTAGTAGGCTTAAAAAGATGTTTAACAATCATGATTGACAGGGAACATAAAGTTAATGTGCCAGTCATATTGAAGCAACAATATTTACTGTTTTAACATCTTATCCTCTCTATTTTGGCACAAACTAGAACCACACCGTGACTCACAACTAAAAGCTAAAGACATAATTATCTTTTCACATTGAATTAAGGCAAAAAAGAGTTGGGAAAAAATTGTAGGGGGATTGCAAACTATTGGTAGACAATCAAACCTGTTCAGGGGGCTAAATTTTTTTAACTCCCGAGTTAACATTAGCTACTATAATCTATACACAACATTGCCGACAGAAGCAGTTTTCTCTAAATCAAACCACCTTGTATTATCTTCAATAGAGCTATATAAACTTGATTTCTCGTCACATGAATCGCATTAAGAGGCAAATCCATTTTTGAGATGAAGAAGCATCAATACAGTATTAAACATCAATCAACAACTCATTGTCGAATGGGAAACAGTGTTGAAAGAAGCAAAAAACAAAGCTAAAGACAATGGGTTCCATACCTCTCTCAGAACTAGCTCTGAACTATTTTGAGGATTTGTATGCGCCTTCTATTACGTGCTCAAGTCACCAGAATCTTCGAAAATAGGAAATCCCCACCAACGACAATACCATACACAACCTTGCAAAATAAGCGGTAATTGTGTTAAATATAACATGAAGGGAAACCGAAAATATAAACAGAAATGAGAGGAGTAAAACATTACACACGAACCAAATTTGTGATTAATCGCACCCCCCAGGACACAATTAAAATATCAGCTAATCGGCTGAATAGTGAAGGGCCGTCCCAAATTGCGGGTCAGCCTGCATTTCCTATATCAAGTATCAAACAGAAGATTAACCCCTATTAGTAGTCCCAATTGAGGCCAATATGTTGTATCAAACACGTCCTATGTATATTAAACACTTTTCGAATTATGAAGTGTAGTTAGTAATTTAGCTCATATTGAGCCAAGCATCCAGTTGTTAAACAGTGGGGGTAGAGTTTTTAAGTTAATTAGTAAAGGCTCTGTTATTGTGATATTGAAAGCTATATAATAAGTTGGATAGTTAGTTTCTATGTGTTACAACATATTATTGTGCCTGTTTTACTAGCTTTCCTCCTCATCTATGTCAAATTCTAAAATTACCAAATTGTGGTATATGTGATTAAGGCACATGAGTGAAAAAGCGTAATATCACTTTTGCATAAATAATTACTTCTTTGTGACCAAAGTACATAGAGGAAAAATGGACTTTTTTTAATCAAACATAAGATAAAAATAAAAGCATTTAGGCACTTTATTCAAAAACACATTAAAGGAGTTGGTACTGTATTAATAATATAGATTTTTAATTAGTGTTTGTCAATTGTATATCCTTAATTAGCATTATTATATAACGTGATTTAATGAATATTATAATTAATTGCTTCCCAAAATTAAAAATGATAATAAGATGATTAAAGGCAATGTTTGTAACTAAATTTACTGACACTTTGAAAAAAATGTATTTCAAAATAATATGAAAATTATAATCATTTTTTAATTATAAAAATTTGATATTCATTCATACACCTGATATCATTAAAAAGACCTTAATAAAAAATTCTTATTTCCACAAAATATGGATGGAGCCTTTTTGGTATTTTAATTGTCATTTAACACCTGAAGATAAGGTTTGGGGTTTTGTTTTCATAGTTTACAGAGCTGCTATTGTTGTTCGCAGGATATTCCAACATGCATAAGTGCAACAATATAAAAGAATATCGCAATTCAGATTATCAAAAATTTAATCAAATAATCATAAGATGGCAAACATGCATTTTTATCAAATTGAAATTCAATTATTTAGCATGCGTGATCAGAATAATTGAATTCAAATACAGCATGCATGATAGAATAATAACATTATAAATTCAAGGCATGAGTCCAGGAAAAGCCAAAATTACATATCAATCGAGGCAATAAAGCAATAAAGCATGTTATCAATATATTGAATATAGATACGAAATTTAAAGGAAAACTTAGCTTAAGGATCCTATATTGTAACAGAATCAATCAGACGATCAAATCATAGAATTCTGTTTGCCTTGAAGAAACAAGCGCCTCGACTCACCAGTGCAACGGGTACAATGCTACTCCTCCTAGGATGAGATGGTCCAGAACGATCAGGTGCACTCCGTCTCGTTCACCTCGAACAATACTCAGTCGCTGGAATTAGAATTAGATAGCCAAGGTACCAGAATATAAGGATATTTACCCGAATATGAGAAAAGGGATATGTAGTCGAATATCAGAAGGAAGGAATTAAGAGAGAAAGCTTATGGATGATCAGGGGGAGAGGAAGAACGCGAGCGGGGGAGAGGAAGAACGCGAGCAGAGGAGGCTGCCTTTGGCGTTTTTGGTGTGTTTCCAAGACTGCCAGAGACAGTCTATTTATAGAGGAGAATTAGGGCTGGCAGAGGGTAATGGGCTGACGGCCAAACCTAATTTCAGCTAGGGTTTGACGGCTGTTAAGGGCTAATTAGGATTTGACCAAGTAAAACCCTAATCCATGTCTGCCATTATCCCTAAGAATCCGGTTGTGATCTCCAACAGGCATGACTCGGTCAAGCCTTTATCCGATCAAGCCAACAGTTAAGTTCAAATTTTAATTTTAATTTTCAAATTCAAAATTCCAATTGAATTTCTTCCAAAAAATTAAGACTGAGACTGAGACATTTGCCCTAACGCCCACTACCCGGATCCAAAGCCGGGCCGGGAGGCGGCGCACGTGTGGTCCACTTATATGAACCCCTTAAAGAACACTTTAACAAGCATTCTTACTTGAGTCCAATATAAACTAGTCCACTCTAGTTTATAAAACCAATGTGGGACAAGTGAAGGGATGAAAACCCTTCAACTCCTCCACTTGGTTTTATAAGTCACAAGCAAGTCTCCACTATCTCAAGTTTCCTATGTGGGACAACTCAACAAGTAACACTTAACCATTTTCCTTCCTCTATTTCACCAATTTCACCACCATAATTATCATTGGATTCCAACCATAATTGGCTTCCATCCAAAATTAACAAAACATGTAATTAGGCTCAATGGTGTCAATTACAACAGCTTTTTCTATTCGATTTCCATATTTACTTCTCCAATAATTGTTAATAATTTCTCTCTCTTGCCCTTTGTAATAAGTGTGTTTATCGGATAAATTCGATCCAATGAACCCGGCAATCCAAATCGAACTAATCCAATTGGTTCAAATTGGATCGGTAAAATTTGATCAAATCCGATTACATTTGGTTTGGTTCTCGGATTTCTTATTCACTTATCCGCCCTGCCCAGATGGTTTAATTAAAATAAATAATAATTTATTTATTTATTTTTTAAATTATGACTTTTGTTATATATATATATATATATATTTATGTTTAATGTTCAACTTAGATTTGAATTTGGGATTTTACACTATCAGTTATGGCTATTGTAAAGAAGAAGATAGTTTATAATAATTATGACTTGTGGTGCCCAGGAACAATGTTGTGTGCTTTTTGTTTTGATAGAATTATGTTATCCTAATGTTGTTTATGTAGGCCATCTATTTAGTTTTAATTTAGATATAGCTAGAGCTTGCTAATTTTTTCTTAGTTAAAGAGCTAATGAAATTGCAACCGGTGCTTGCTTGCTTTTTTATTTTTATTTACTTGTGAACCCGATTAACCAATCCAATTCAACTAAAAATGATTAGTTGCATTCATTTTCTCCTCAAACCCGAACCAACCTGACTCGTGAACACCCCTACATTGTAAAGTCATTTCTCATTTATTAAATATTACCAAGCTTGTCACTTTGGTTATGCCCCTCACCAAGTTGGTTTATTAATTTTGTGTTTGTTGGCGCGTCAATTTCCTTCTATATATATATATATATATATATTAATTCTTACAAGCAAAAGAAATTTTCAATTGATGATTTTAAAATAATTTTAAAATTTTTTCTGAAATATTTACTTTTATTTTCTTTTAAGTTTCTGAAATTCAATTGTTTTTGCATTTACAAAGTTGAAAAACGATTTTGGTCCAAAACTAGTATCTCATTTTCTGAGCAGTAACAACTTGGTTTTTGTCGTTATTTGTGTTTGTGGGCGTATCAATGTTCTTACTTACAAGCAAGAGAATCTTTTATTTAATAAGACAGGCATATATGCATACCTAACTTGGATTTTGTATTGAAAAATATGTAAATTTTCACTTACCTGATCAGCAACATCTCCATACGTATCTAAACTTAAAATTCATAAAATTGCATTGATTTGAGTAGGACTAACATTTGTCCCCGTGAAGAAATTATGAGGTTATATATTCCACAAATTGTAGATAAAGCTATGTGTTTAAGTGTTGTAAAATTAATAAATTAATTCAACAAAATTTATATAAATTTTTAGATATATTTACTATTTTAAAATTATTAAATATTTTAATTTAATATTATTAAAGTTATATGGTCTAAAGTGATAAATTAGATTTGTAAAAAATTTTAGAAGATAAATTTGTATGAAATAAAATTTTATAAATTTGAAGGATATTTGCTATTTTAAATTCTAATGTGCAAGTTTAAAATTTTTTTAGGACTCAATTCATTTAATTGGATAATTTAGCAAGTGGGATATATGTGTATATATGTGAATATATATAAGTATATAAATATTTTTCAAGATTTATCTTTTTTTTTTTATCTTTTTGCTTTTTTCAATTTTATGTACTTATTTTTTGATTTTTTGTGCAAATTTTTCTTTTTTTAATTTTTTGGTGTAGTATATACATGGCAAGAAGGGCTTGCCACACTACATGCCACGTAGGAGAGAGGACGTGACATGGCGTTAGGTCAGACGCCACGTGGATCGGGCCAGTTGCAAATAAAATTCGAGCTGAAATTGTCCTCAAATTGCCAAATTTTAAAAGTTAGTGTACCAATTTTATGTTCTGAAAAGATAAAATTAAAATTTGCTAGTAAGATATAGTTACGAGACCAATTTTACATTTTTTCCTATTTCAAAATTAGGGTTTGAATTATATACAAAGACTTTCAAATCTGAATCAAAAGCTTCGCATGTTGAAGGTACAATCCAAATCAAAGTCAAGTAAAAGCGACACTTTGGTGGAATCAGTGGGATTTATCAATCACCCCTATGGAAGATGATTTTCAAAGTTTATAGAGCATTTTTTTTTTTAATTTCCCTCTTCAATCTGCACAGTCACTTTCCAATAATTGTCAACTCAATAATTTTTGTGTCTTGCCCTTGGTAAAGTCGTCATTTCGCATTTATTAACATTACCAATCTAGTTCTCATTTCTGCCCCTCTCACCATACCTACTGGATTTTTGTCATGTTGTGTTCTATATATATACATATACATATCTATATATATATTATAAAAACAAGCAAGAGAATTTTGTATTTAATATAATCTAGATTTTTCTCATTTAATAAATGCTTTATAGCTCTATGACTTGAATGATAATAACGTATTATTATTCTAATAGAGAAGAACCAATAATTGAAGCCCATAATTTATGACTTTCATGAGTTGACATACTATTGTAATGAAGGAGCATGTAGAATTTGCAGGGAAAAATTGGCTATTTAAATTGAACCCTCTTAGGATCCAAAAGTACTACACTTGTTATCCTTTTAGTCTGCAAATTATATATCATTCCCTTTGTCCTCAAATCCTTCCTCTCTACACTGATCCTTAATTTGTCTTGTTTCTGCGTTCTTTATTCTGCTTTACTGAAGTCAAAAACTTAAAAACAAATCATATATATATATATACACAAATTATTTGTGTTGTTGCATCCAAAACACTCGAAATACTGATCAGAAAATTATCAAGTCAAGTTTACTATAGCATAAACATGATATCATATGGCTATTCAAATTATGGATCAAGGAAACGTTCGGAGTTCTAAAGCAATCAAGTCGAAACACTCAAAAGTGATTAAGCAATTCTTTTGGGTGAAAATTCATGGATCATGAATTGTTTTGCATTGCATACCCACTTCGTCAGCCGGAAGCATTTTAGGTAACAATTTTATGCTTTTCCCACATGAGAATTAAGATTCAATCTCAGTAGCAACGAATATGTAGATTTTTTTTAATGAATATGTGGGCATAAGTATAATTACTTTTGTTTATGAAAGTTTTGAAATTCTGGTGCGCCATTAGAGGCCAACACAAATCCAGCACTTACTATTTTAGGTGACATTCTATTTTCGTTCATTGACTAGCATAGTTTTACAATTATTTCTTGAGCAAAGAAGAATACTTCGAAATTATTTGTAAACAACCACTCAATATCAATACAAATATATTGTATTCTTTCTTTCTCTTAAGAAAAAAAATAAATAAAACGTTTTCTTTGTTTCTCTTAAAAAAAATTTAAAAAAATTGTTACATAACACAACTCAGTTGTTAGATTCCCATAAATAGTAGTCTCTATATGTGATTTTGGACAATCCACATCTCTTGAACTAATTTTTAGAACGAGCTAGGCGCAAGATTCATTCGTTGATATGGTATTACTGTATTAGAGCCATTCATATTCATTTCTTGGTATTGGGCCACCTATTCATATTATTTCACGCTCCAAAAATCCCATCCATTATGCCGGGGTGTGTTAGATTCTCACATCAGTTAAATAAATTAGTAGTTTCTATATATACTTTTGGATAATTCTTATATCTTGAGCTATTTTTTAGGGTGAGTTAAGACCCGAAAGTCATTCTTTGGTATCACTTATAAGAAATTAGCCTCCCCATCTATGTGACCTTCACAATAAATTGAAAGCTTTGAGAAAAGATCAAAAAATAAGTAAATTTCATATTTATATGTGCGTGTATATTCTTATTATTACATGAATATTTGTATAGGAGACTACAATCAAAAGATCTAAATTTTTATCATTTTATGGTTGTAACTAAACGTTCTAAAGCACCAAGAGACTTCTATTATTTATAAAGTATCATAACTATTATCAAAATTAATCATATATACACACTAATACAAGTTATGCAAAAGCTCATGTAACGTAAATGATACAATAGTACTCAAATAATTAAAGTTATGTTGATATATACTCATATTTAATTTATATCATTGCATAAGTTATAATTGTGGGACCCCATACAATAAATACATCAATTATGCATAAACTTCGCATATGCGTTACCGGTTTGAGAAATTTTGACATTGAATTTTATAAACTATTAATTTTTCTAAAATAATAGATGAAATACTTAACCCCAATAGATGATAATAGGAATCGTACTTTTAATAGCACTAAAAGAAAGTCTTTTTCATTTTTCTTTGTAATATTTTTCAAAATGTTTGATTTTACAATTAAACCTCTATTAAATTATATCTATCATTAATTTAGAGTTGTTCAGAAATTAAAGAAACTAGTTACTTGATATTGTTTTTTCTGTATGGTAAGGGAAGTTCAAGTTTACTTATGTTGCAATTTATTTTATTGAATAAAATGGGAGACATAACAGTTGAACAACTAATTGATTATTATATTGAATAATTCATAGACAATGTATCAAAAATCATTAATATTATTTGATGATTATGGTAATTCTGATATATAGAATATGGTGCAACTATTTAATAACCAAAATAAAAGAAGAGCACTTATAATTAATGTCTGAAGGTGACATTCGGGTTGTTTGTTTGTTTGTTTTTTTCCTTCTGTTTCTTCGTCGAGTGACAAAATCAGGATTTCATGGGATAAGGACCCTTAGCTGGTGATTGGTGTGCTGGAATAGAATTAGATGAGAATGAAATGACTTTAGGATTGAAATAAAGATAGAAAAGGAATGATATCAATATAACTAATCATATGCTTGATATGTACAAGGAATGAGAAATGAATGAAATCATCAGTCCTTGCTTGATTTCATTATCATGATTGATGATTTGAATGACCAACATGAATGGAATGAACTTTTTGAATGGCTAAATTACCCTTTTGGAAAAAGTTATTAAAATAAAAGTTTTACTAAAAAATATTTTGTATATATTACTATAAGAAAATTTTGTGGGGTAAGTCTATAATTATACAATTTTAATATCACTTTTAATGCTATTCAAATTACATATACATTTACATAAAAAAATTATTAAAGCAATTCATTTGAAATTACTCTTTCTATAATTATAACTTACAACCTCTTCTAAACCTTTAATAAAATATTATCAGAAAATTTATAAAATGTGTTATAATTAGAGTGCTCAACTTTTTTCCTTTTCTTGCATACACGATTCTTCATTTATTAATTTTGTATATAGTTTTTTAATCATTCAAAGAGATGCAAATATAATTAATATTTTAATATATATATATATATATATTTTATCAGGCATAGGCTGAGTTGATGATGCTTTTACTTTTTTTATTATAAAGATTAAAAGGTGCATAGTTATTCTTATTTTTATTATTTATTATTTATTGTTTATATTCTTATAATAATTTAATATTTTTTATAATATTAACAAAAATATATAATTAAATCAAAACACATAGTAATCAAATAAGCTAAAATATAATATCAAACATTTACATAGTGAAGTTTTTTTTATTTAAATATAAAAGTCTTTTGTAAAATTTTGGAGGTTAATATTGTCAAAAGAAAATATAATTTCATTCCTGATGAATTTGGAGTGGTTACACCTACAGGGGAGGGAGAGAATAGTTAAACGCATATTTTTAAAAATTGGAATTTCTGTCTCTTCATTATACGAAGTACGAATTTAGAAATGGACTTGAAAATGTCCAGTCCGTTTCCACCCCAATCCTATATACCAATCATACTAGTAGAGTTTGAAAGGCAATAATCAAGACAACACATAAAAGACTAAAAGGCGAGACACTTTTTAAATTATCTATCGATAGATTTAGAAATTTATAATAATAATAGTTTTATGTGGTTCTAAAAGATTAAGAACTTTTGAAATTATAAACTTGTATTAGATTTGTGTTTTTATTAATGTCTCAAAAATGTAAGATTCGATTTCTTAGACGTAAAAAAATGTTTTCTACATTGGGTTGGGAACAGGTCATGCCACCTAATAGGCACCTATGGCCTGGCTTACGTATGGCATCGCTTGGCTTTGTGTATTTAATAAAAAAATCAGATCAAGATTTAAAAAATAGTCTTTCTAATTAAATAGATTACACTTAAATTCTTTCGAAAGCGCACAAACCTAACAAATTGGCCAGTTCATTATTTTTTATATAATATTAAATAATTATTTTATATTATATATATTAATAAGTAAATATAAATTTTCTTTTATTATTTAGTCAATATTTCATGAAACTGGATTGATTTACTTCTAAGCTCCATATTTATATAACTTTTACTTACATACAACTATTTTATATTTAAATCTTGACTTTCATAATTATGCACCTAGTATTTATCTTTTTGTCTATTGTCTATATACGTTTTTATATTTTGCATAACTTTCAAACCTATTAACTAACTAGGCATATTAATTTCTATTATAAATTTGAATCTATTAAAAGTTTAAATTAATTTGTGCAACGTCTAAGCCTAATTGGGCTTAATAGAATATAGACTTCTAGATAAACTTTCAAACCAAAGCAAGACTTTTGGATTTATTATAAAAAGTTAGGCCGCTACCTTTAAAAAAAAAAATATCATGGATAATAGGACTAGGCTCAAACTTATTATTTGTATAACAAACTTGATCAATTTAAGTCAAAATCTAATTTTGCCTAGCCTATTTCCTTACACATGTACTTTGCTATTGATATGAAAAGTTTAGGCTGATACTAACTTTTATAATTCTTTGAAAAATGTGGAAGATTAAAACTGAGTCGTCTAGGGTGTATATATGTTAAAAAAAAGAAAAAGAAAAGGAGTAACCGTCACAACACTAATCGGGGATATAATGTGCGGTAAATTAAAAAAAAAAAAAAAAAAAGGGACCATCACAACACTTATCATTAAAAAAATTTAAACAATCAATTGGTACATCTTTTCATAATTCATAATTCTCCATGGAATGTTTGGTTATGTTTTGTAGGTGACCTTGATATATGTTTTGGGAAAATAAATTTTAAGTACCGAGGAATATGATGGATGTGTGTTTACGTTTTGGGAAATAGTTAAAAATTTGTTTTGGAGAGTGTTGGTATATTTTTATGCTTTGTGGGATATATTTTTCACTGTAGTGGTAAATAATTTTATTTTTTTATCTTTGGTTTTTGGAGTGAAAATGAAATTGAGTAATTTTTTATTATAAAAATAATAATAAAATTAATATGACATACATATATATTCATATCTATGGAAAATGGGGAAGTTTTAGGGATAATGAAGGATAAAAAAAGGTGTTTGGAGAAATTTTATTTTAGAATTTTGGAGGAAAAAATAAATATATGTTTGCCAAAAACATAACCAAACACTCCCCCTAGAAAACGTAAAAGATCCAAACTAAGTCTAAATAATAGTTATTAAAATTAAGAGTATAGATAGTTAACTTTTATATGATTAATTAAATGAATAATTTTGATAATATTATGTAAGAGACAATTTTTTTTTTCAATGTATAATTTTGGAACAAGTTGGAAGTTGGGAGACCAAATTTTAAATGACGGGGTCTTATTCGTTCTTTTGATAATTGATTATGAGTCTTGTTCAATAAATTATAGAATATATATTATAATTCATTTGTAGAGAATAATAACTTCTGAAAATAACTATATTTAGTTTTCAGCTTAGAGATATTTTCTTTAGAGAATATCAATACTGAAAGTCGAGAAGATGGCAGAAGTTGCTGTTTCAGCTGTTATCAACAAGGCTGTTGACATCGCTGCAAATTTGATTGTGGAAGAGAGCTCTAGGCTGTATTGGTTGCCAGAAGACATCCGCTGGCTCGAACGACAAATGAGACACATGCAAGCTTACCTGGAGAATGCAGAAGCCAAGAAGGTCACCAATCCCAAGGTGTCAACCTTGATAAAAGACATTAGGGACCTTGCTCATGATGTGGAGGATATCTTTGATACTTTTTTCCCTCGAATCTTATCACACAGGGCAAGTGGTCGTCTTAAGAGAACCATACACATTTTGGCCTATGGTCGCACTTGCAGCAAGTTTTCTAGGGAGATTGAGAAAATCAAAAGGAGAGTTCAAGGCATTGATGAGGACAGGAAGAACTATGGCGTTGAGGATACATCTAGCACAAGTGAAGATTCTAACGCAGTGGATCCTAGACCCGCTACACTTCATTTTGATGATTCCATAGTCGTTGGATTTGATCGAGATATTGAAGAATTGAAGACTAAGCTGAAAGAGCATCAATTTGTGTCGATTGTCGGCATGCCAGGCCTAGGCAAGACAACTCTCGCGAAGAAAGTTTTCAAGGGTATAAGAGATGTTTTTGATTGTTCTGCTTCAGTTTCTGTTTCTCAACAACCAAATATAAAAAGCCTTCTACAAGATGTAGCAAAACAAGTGGGTCTTGAGAAGGAGAAACAAGAAGACAACTTGGAGGTCAACCTCTTTTCTTTTTTACAAGAAAAAAGGTACATACTTTTCCTTGATGACATTTGGCATACCGAAACATGGGATAGTTTAAAAGTGTGCTTCCCCATTGATTCTGAGAGTGTTCATGCAAGTAGAATAATTATTACTTCCCGGGATACTGGTGTAGGTAGATATATAGGTGGTGAAAACTCTTTACATCAATTGCATCCCTTTGATGACCAAACTAGTTGGGAGCTTTTCACCAAATTGATCGTGCCTTCTTCTGGGGGTACTAGTAAAGAATTTGACCACTCAGAATTGGGTAAAATTGGCAAACGAATAGTAGAAAAATGTGGTGGTGTCCCATTAGCAATTGTGGTCACAGCAGGGATGTTACGGGAAAAGGGGATGACCGAATTTGGCTGGAATAAGATGCTGATGCGCATGGGTCAAGATTCTAGTGACAAGTGTTCCCAAATTTTAGGTTTGAGTTATATGGATTTACCCATTCCCCTAAAATCATGTTTTCTCTACTTTGGAAATTTTCCTGAGGACTATGGATTTTCTGCATCAGAAGTGATAAGAATGTGGATGGCTGAGAAATTCATTCGAGGTGTTGGAGAATGGGAACCAGAGGATGTGGGAGAGGATTACATAAGTAAACTAGATGCCAGAAATTTAATTCAGGTTGTTAAAAGAGAACATGATGGGAGAGTAAAGGAATTCTGCGTCCATGATCTTTTGCACAACCTTTGTGTAAATATGGGCAGAGAGATTGACTTTCTTGACACTATTGATCACCTAGAGGCTAGTTATGCTATGAAAGTCCGTCGACTTGCTGTCCACAGCTATAGTGCTGCTCGTAATGACACACTAAATTATAAGCTTCCCAAACTTCGGGCACTATTTCATTTCAAATTTGGGGAGAAAGTCCAAGTGAAGCACCTCAAAAATATGCTTAACATGTTCAGATTGCTGCGGATGCTTATAATGGAAACTACTCTAAAATATCTATCTCTTCCAACTGAGATTGGGAGTTTGAGCTACTTAAGCTACATCCAGGTAAAATCAGATGATCATGTCGAAATACCTCTGAGTATTCAAAATCTAAAAGATTTGCAAACCTTGGATGTTCGAGGGTGCGAATTTCTAAAGCTTCCTATTGGAATTTGGAAGATGAAACAACTAAGGCATATTTCTGTAGAGAAGTATACATCTGTTGGATATCATAAATGGGATCATTACCTGATGCGACTGTGGTGGCATCAAGTCGAAGTTCCCTTACCAAATGTCCATACGCTTGCTATGCCTATTGAAGATGGACTGGATCCGAGCATGTTGCTCAAATTTATCAATTTGAGGAAATTAGCATTGTGGAGTGTGACGCCTGAAGCGATGGAGTTATTATGTGGAGCGCGAGAGCCAATATCAAAGAAACTGGAGACCCTGCACTGTTGGTCAATCGGTTGTCCCATAACTAGAAGATTGAACCTAGCAAAATACCGAATGCTTATGGAGTTGAAGATAAGTGGTGTGAATCTGAGAATGCCCCAACCTCTTGAGTTACCGCCCAGCCTCATCAAGCTTACACTTGACCGCACTCTGATGGCTGCGGACCCAATGGAAACATTAAAAAGACTTCCAAAACTAAAAGTCCTTAAAATGAAATCTTCATCATACTTTGGAAGTAAAATGGATTGCTCAGGAGCTGATGCCTTTCCTCAACTAGAAGTTTTGCAACTTAGAGGATTGATGAATGTGGAGGAATTGGTAGAAGGCGAAGAGAAGGGAATGCCAAATCTCAGACAAATAATCATCCAGGACTGTGATAAACTTAGTATCGTTCCAGAACGATTTCAACGATTACGGATATTGACAAACACATCACAGGATCAGATGCACAACTTGATTGAAACTGCACTGCTCTTGGCGCAGGTAACTTTCTACTTTGGCAACAAAATTAAATTTCAGTATGTTTCAAAAAGAATTGTCTGATTAATATCTTTTATTACAAATCTATATGTTTTTCGCTTTAAAATCCCACAAATTTTTAATCGGTACCAAATATTTGTGCAGATTGTCACACTGAACGCCAGCTGATGAAGTGAATGCGTAATCTAGTTTGGAACTTGCTCTTTGTATATGATTGTATCTCAATGGAGATTGCTTCCTTTGCGTTTTCATCGTAAACTGAAAACTTCATGTGTACTGTTTTGCTTAAAGTGTTGCTTCAATATTATAATTTGCCATCAATTTAAGTTTTCCATAAAAAAAAGTGGCTTCACTCTTGCTACACTTGATATTCTTATGCGGACCATCCGAAACTTGCTTATGTAATGTCTTTACGCATTAACTTCTCACATTAAAAACTTACACCCCAAATATTTGTCCATTCACTCTACAAAAAATATAGGCACATTAAATTTGAAAATTTTGTGCCGCAACATGATAATATCGTAAATTATTAGTTAATATTTTACAAGTTTTTGATCATCTCCTACTTATTAGCATGGGCTCTCAAGTATATATATCAAATTAGCTGCCAAGTGTGTAATGATTTCAACACTGACAAGAATTTAACTGAAATTATTACAGTTCATAATTTTTATAATATTACCGGTCCATATATATCATCACAAATTTTTGAATCTTGAACTAAAATAGTAATAATAGAAACTTAAGCAATAATTTCGACAAAATAAGTTTTAAATTAAGGAATTGGCATGATTAAAATTTAAATTAAACTAATTAGGAGTTAAACATAATTGTGGGAGTTGATGAGCTAAAAATTTAACAAAATAAAGACCTAATTGTCTATTCCCAAATATATGGGGTTGCCAAGAGGATTCATAGGGTCAATTGAAATCTTTGGACAAAAATAAAGCACCAGAAGCTCAAAGGGTTCAATTGAGAGGCAACAGAAAGTACTGGGGCAATCTAGAGTTTTCGAGAGTAGTTTTATGTAAAAGATTTCAGTACGCATCATTTGTTCAAATTTTAATTCATGTACCCTGAAGCCACCCAAGCTACGAAAGGTCGAAAATTAAAATATAAATATTAACACCATAGATAGATTCTAACTATCACAAGGAGCAAAACCATATAAAACCAATGGAAAACAAAAAATCTATCAGAATTTGACATGATGATGATGATGAGGCCGAGGGTGGAGGCTGCAGGTTAGTAGCTTATCGTGGCGGAAATAACAAATTGACTTAGAAGAAAGCTTCTCGGCATGGAGGCGAACATTTTGATAGTCTCAATTGCATCGAACGATGGCCGATGGGGAAGAAACAAAGGTGGTGGTTGGCGGCGGTGAAGGGATAGTTTAACGGCCAATTGGTCGGCTGCCGGAAGCGTACTGATAAATTGGCAGGGGAGTTTCGCCCTTCTCGTCGGTGCAAATCATGAATTGATTTGCATTGCATACCCACTTCATCAGCCGGAAGCATTAGGTAACAATTTTATACTTTTCCCACATGAGAATTAAGATTCAATCTCAGTAGCAACGAATATGTAGATTTTTTTTAATGAATATGTGGGCATAAGTATAATTACTTTTGTTTATGAAAGTTTTGAAATTCTGGTGCGCCATTAGAGGCCAACACAAACCCAGCACTTACTATTTTAGGTGACATTCTATTTTCGTTCATTGACTAGCATAGTTTTACAATTATTTCTTGAGCAAAGACGAAAACTTCGAAATTATTTATAAACAACCACACTATATCAATACAAATATATTGTATTCTTTCTTTCTCTTCAGAAAAAAATAAATAAATAAATAAAACGTTTTATTTGTTTCTCTTAAAAAAAAATCTAAAAAAATCGTTACATAACACAACTCAGTTGTTAGATTCCCATAAATAGTGGTCCCTATATATGATTTTGGACAATTCACATCTCTTGAGCTAATTTTTAGAGCGAGCTAGGCCTAGGATTCATTTGTTGATATGGTATTAGAGCCATTCATTTCTTGATATTGGGCCACCCATTCATATTATTTCACGCTCCAAAAATCCCATCCATTATGACTGGGTGTGTTGGATTCCCACATCAGTTAAATAAATAAGTAGTAATTTTTATATATAGTTTTGGATAATTCTTATATCTTGAGCTACTTTTTAGGTTGAGTTAGACCCAAAATTCATTTTTTGACATCACTTACTAGAAATTAGCCTCCCCATCTATGTGACCTTCACAATAAATTGGAAGCTTTGAAAAAAGATCAAAAAATAAGTAAATTTTATATTTATATATGCGTTTATATTCTCATTATTAATTACATGAATATTTGTATAGGAGACTACAATCAAAAGATCTATATTTTTATCATTTTATGGTTGTAATTGCTTAATTAAAACGTTCTAAAGCACCAAGAGACTTCTATTATTTAAAAAGTATCATACATATTATCAAAACTAATCATATATACACATTAATACTAAAAGTTATGCAAAAGCTCATGTAACGTAAATGATACAATAGTACTCAAATAATTAAAGTTATATTGACACTCATATTTAATTTATATAATTGCATAAGTTATGATTGTGGGACTCCATTGAATAAATACATCAATTATGCATAAACTTAGCGTATGCGTTACCGGTTTGAGAAATTTTGACATTTAATTTTATAAACTGTTAATTTTTCTAAAAGAATAGATGAGATACTTAACCACAAATAGATGATCATAGGAATTGTACTTTTAATAGCACTAAAAGAAAGTTTTTTTCATTTTTCTTTGTAATATTTTTCAAAATGTTTGATGTTACAATTAAACCTCTATTAAATTATATCTATCATTAGTTTAGAGTTGTTAAGAAATTTAAAGAAACTACCTACTTGATATTGTTTTCTCTGTATGGTAAGGGAAGCTCGGTATTACTTGCAATTTATTTTTATTGATTTTGCCTTGAAATTTGGAGCTAAATAGATGAGAACCGAAAAAAATGGGGCGAAACGGAGCAAAGCAGTCAAAATGGGTGACGAAGCACACCCCGGCGCACATCAGCAGGACGATGCGCACTGGGCGACACGGGCAGGAGAAACACGCCTCGCTCGCCCGGGTGCTAGGTTGCCGCGCTCGAGCGCGCGACATGCGCCTGAGCGCAAATGTTCCGCACCAGGGTTTTTCAGCACTTTCTCGGCCAATGCAGCAACTTGGGTGTGCCAGGGCGCAAGTCATGCGCGCGGCACAAGCCAAATGGGCCTAGGACTCTACATCGTGGGTATAAATTGCAATTTTCTTCTGGGATAATTTATCACAGACATAACATGAGAGTTTCTAGACTGCTTTTGAGTTAGTTTCTCAAGACGGAGTTTAGAATGAGTGTGTTAGGTGTTTTTCATGAGATTTGTAGGATTCAAGTTTGTACTTGTTACTAGATTTGAGATCAATAAATTTCTTTTCTTTGTCGGGTGGATTAAGCACATCAACGAACCATGTTAAATTTGTTGTCAGTTTTTATTAAATTATTTTATTATTATTTTATAATTTTAACAATAGATCCTTATTTAGGCGCGCATGAGGTACACTAATGCCCATAAAGGGGGTTTTTTTTGCCTAATTTTAAAAATAACAGGTTGTAACACCCCCTGAATTTGAAATTTTTGAAAAATAAGGATTTAGAATTCAAGATATTGATTGGTTGAATTTTAGGACTCGAAAAATAATAAAAAGGACTTAATTGCAAGAATTTTGAAAGCTTTGGGGGTAAGTTTGCAATTTTTAAAAATTGGATTGGATCATTTTAAAAAGTCTTGGGGGTTTGCATGGAATGATTTCTTGGTCAAAGGTGCCAAAATAGGGCACTAACTAAGTTTAGGGTCGAAGTGAAAAATTTGGAAAACTTGGTGGACTTGACTGCAAGCTGGGAGAAAGATTTGGGGTTGAAAATGCAATTTCCAAAAGATTACATTTTAAATAGTTGGTCAACTCTCCGTTCTTCATTTTCTTCTCCACCATGCACCGATTCTTTCCCTCCCACCAGCGACGGAAACACCTCAAATTATATACCAAATTGTTCCTCTCTTCGTGTAAAACACAACGGCGCCGATTTCTTGCACAAGCCACTGGTGGAATGGTCGAAAAAAGGCCTGAAAGTCTTGGCCACGGCAGAGCTCGATGGCGCGGCATCTCTAGTTGCAGAAGCTAAAATCTGGGTGGCGGGTTTTGAGCCCTCAGCTCAAGGAACATTTTGGTATACTGGGCTTTGCATTTATACCACTAACGATGGTGAAATTGAAGAAACACTGCGACGGCGAAGGTGGTGGCGCTAGGAGATAGGAGTTGAAATTGGAGGTCAATCCGGCGGAGAAAGCTGAAATTGAGGTAGGTGTTGGGTTTATTAAGCTGAAACGCTCCTTTTGGTGGTGTTAGTAACTATTTCTATCGGCGGCGGATGGCGGAACTCCGGAGACTTCCGAACGAAATCCTCAACTTGTCACGGTGATCATGGCGATGTTCTTAGTTCATGATTTCGAGGCTTCAATAATCAGATTGTGGGTAAAGGAGTTGGATAGGAATATGTATACGTGTGTTGTACCATAACTCCCATAAACATCGTATAATAAAGTATTAATACATGGTTGATATATATGTTCCCATTCATGGATTATGGTGTAGCTTAGTGAGCCCAAATTGGTATTATTATATCATAAGTTTGGAATAATTGAGTTAATTAAGTTATTAAACTTTGATTTTATGAATTTGAAACCTAAGTGATGGTGATTAGGTTATTTAAGGTAATATGAAACTGAAATTCAGAACATGCATGTGCTGTTATAAGCCTAGCGAACTAGGATTGTATTATTTTATGATAATCTTGGGATTTACCAAGTTAATTGGAAGAGAAAACCCTAATTTTGTGAATTTGGGACATAAATAGCAATAATTAGGTTATTAAGCTAATTGGCATATTATTGTTGATTTAGGATATGATACAAGGTTAATTATATGAATAAGGACTGGATTATGCCTTATGTTAGTAGCGTGTTAATATTGGAGAATAGCTCTCGATTTTAGAACAGTTAATAATAAGATTGTAATTATTGAAGGTTATCGAGGTTGAATAAAGATTTAATTGTTAATTTATTCCTTTGGTTAGGTGACGAATGAGTAGGTCCCACAAACCAGTAGACTGTTGTTTGTGGCTGACTTTTCTGAGATTTTGGAGGTGAAGGTCTGCCAACCTGGCACTTCTTTCAATTATCTGTTATTGGGATAGAACCTTGTGAGGGTTTTCTGTTTCTGTACCGAACTAAATTATGTTTATTGAAATCTGTGAATTTGTTCAAAATCTGCTTGTTGTCTGATAATTGACATGTATACCCCTGTGAGGGTTATCCTTTTGATTGATTCTGTTATCTGTTCATTCTGGCGCCCAAAACCTTCGATTGTTATTTGTATATGTCCGTACTATTATCTGTTCAATCTGTTATCTGTACGATCCGATATGTTGATCCCACATGTTAAGCTCGGGACGATCCGTTATGTTGATCCTAGCTATTAAGCTTAGGATGATCCGATAAGTTGTTCCCAGCTATGAAGCAAGACGTGCTGTTATGTTCGGAATGATAGAAATAAGGGATTGATGTGATTGTTTTGATATGATTTGTTGGATTTCATCGATTGACCTAATTTTATTATTTGATTGATTTTTGATTGATCGATTGTTTCTTGACTGCATGTCCGTATTCTGATATATTTCTGCCTGACTGTTGATTTATGGTCTATTGAGTTGATCCTTCCTCAACAGATCCCTTCTGCTTATGCTTACAGTTATCCCGCACTAAGACCTTTGGACTTAACCCCCCATTTATCTTTGATTCTCTCATACAAAGATTAAGTGAATAATTTGGACTCCAAGCTGGACATAAATATATTTTGTAATATATCAGATGTTGAATGTATATATGGAAATCATCTTATTGCTAAGTTTGGACTCAAGATGTCGTGATATGTTATGTTGATGTGGATGACTTAAGGAATGTAAATGTTTTGTTTAATGTATACAATGAATTATGGCATGCACTTAATGGTTCATCGAGTATGTTAAGTTTGAAATTCCGTTGCTTATGTTAAGATTGAATTTGAGATTTTGTGGTATGTATTCAGTATATGTGTTGTATGTTATAGGTTTATTTAAGTTGAAATCCGCTGCTATTTCTGATAAGCTTGAAATGTTTGATTATTGGCTTATTGATTTGTATTTTGGGTTCACTTTAAGATTGAACTGAAGGGTGCCTCAGCTTAGGTACTATCCTGAGTGGGGGTGTTACACAAGTAGTTTTTTTAACCTTTTTTTTTTTCCACATGGGGTAAATCACTATAACCGTATTTCATAGGGGGGTTAAATTAAATTTTCCCAATAAAAAACCCATAAGCAGTGGCAAGTTAATTTATCATGGGAATTGCACATTTAAATACGGGCTTTTGGTATTCATAGAGTTTGAGTATTTATTATCACTCCAACCAAACGAATGATAGTGTCGGGATAAAAAGACTATGTATCTCACCTTATCATTTCAAGCAAACTAGCTCAGTGTATAAAGTTTCAAACATAACGTGGTTTCTTTTGCACGTTTATGTGGAATAAAGTGATAGGTATACAAGTACAATAGTATGCTTATCCTTATTGCTACAAAACTTTTTATTATCATTTATTAGTATTACTATTAAGATGACTTATTTATTATTATTAGTGATTTTAACATAATATATGTATTGTATGATAAAACTTTTATAGTATTAAATAGATAAAGTATTTATTTATATTTTTTTATATAATACTACAATCTTTTCTAATTTAATGTACTTATTTGAACTTTGAAATAAATGAAAAGGAAAATTCATGATAAAGTGGTAGTGAAGTCATACCGCCATAGAGTGGCAGTAATATACTATAAATTCATAACATACATATTACTAAAATATAAAATGCATGAAGCATTTGAGGCACAACGTAGTCAAATATAATCATATGTAACCTAAAGTAGAAACTTAGTATGTAGCCTATCCAAATACTTGATTTCCTCATATGTACTCTTAGCACCTCCATTTTCTACTAGAAAACGAACAAAAAGCAAGCCAAAATTATAAGCATAATTCATGATCGTCTTGGTAATTCAAACATGCTTACCCATCCCATAGTTCTACTATGGTTTGAGATAATTTGTCAGATTTAAGGAGCTCTTCAATGGGGCAAGGGCTCTAAGCAAACGTTGATCCAAAAAGAAGTGATATTTGATTTCTACATTAAAAAAATTAGCTTGATTATGCTCATAAACAAAAACTGATAACTCAAAAGTTGAACAAATTGTTGAAGGAAAATTAAGCACATAAACCCTCATATGCTGGCTCCAACAAGTGATGATCCAACTGTATGCATTTGGGGTTTAAATCGAGTAATATGAGTTGGAGGAATCACAAATGTGGGCTGTGGCATAAGTGGTATATTATAATTATATCCTGATTTTGAGATTCATGTTTGATATGTAAGCAGGCAAATTTGGAACATTTAGAAAATGGCATGAGAACTATCATCTGTGTATAGTAATTTCTAATTTTACACTTTATATCAATGCTAATAATTTTAGCTGACAAAAATTTGGAGGATGAATTTGTCAAACAATTTAAATAGCTCACTTTAGGGAGAATAACATGCTTTCTCTTTATAATAGTAATAAATAAATTATTATAGATAATAATTTGTATTATTATTATTATTTAAAGTAATCATAAACAGTTGTTGTCACACATCATTGTTTTTAATTAAGAGAAAGTTTTGAAAACAAACTTTCATTAATATGATACTATTTTCTAAGGTTTTAAAAAGAAAATAAGAATAATCAATTTGGAATAAAAAAAATAATATAATCCATTTTAAAAATGACATTCTCAAATATCATATTGCTATTTTCATACTGTTGTCTTGATTGCGACTTAATATTCTATTATGTATAATTGAAGCTACTAATATTCTTATTTCCGATGAAGTAATAACAATCACAACTCACTTTTTCTTTTTAAGCATAAAATATTAATCAATTGAAATATGTTTATAATGGAAGCTACTAACGTTCTTACTTCCAATAAAGTAACAACAATCACTAGAACTCACTTTTTCTTTTTAAGCATAAAACATCAATCAATTGGAATATATTTAAGGCTAATTTGGTTGGATTTTTAAGTTACCTCATGATTATATATTATGTGATAATTTGTGTGATTTTTTTTATCAACATGGTATAATTTGATTGGTATGATAAATAAATCCATAAGGGATGACAACTTAATTTATTATGGGAATTGCACATATAAACATGGACTTTTGGTATTGATGTCGGATTGAGTATTTATTATCACTACAACCAAACGAATAATAGTGTGGGGGTAAAAATACTACATCTTATCTTATCATCTCAACAAACTAGCCCAGTGTATAAAGTTTCGAACATAACATGGTTTCTTTTGCACGTTTATGTGGAATAAAGTGATAGGTATACAAGTACAATAGTATGCTTATCCTTAATTCCAATGTTTTTAGAACCGGACCGGATCGGTCGGTCGGACCGGTGATCGGAGACCAATTCGGTCCGATTCAAGCATAAAAATCGGTCACAGATTAGATCAGTCAAGACTAATCAAAATCAGTCAAAAGTCGGTTAAACCGGTACTAGTCCGATCGATTTTTGATTGGTTCACTTATTTTTCTTCTTTTTTTTTTTTTTGAAAATTTAAAAATTATTATTTTTTTTTAAAAATGACAAACATTTTTAAAAAAAATTATGAGTTGAAAGATGATGGTTAGAGATTTTAGACATGTAATTTTTTGAAACATGAATTTATTTTCTTGAAATTTAATGAAGTGGTAGTTATATATGAATACTTATGTTTAATTTGTTGTTTTATTTTGCTTAATCTCTCTTAGATTATATTGAATAGTTAGCGTAGAAGAATTCATTTTTACTTGGAGTTGAAGCATGAAATAAATTATTACTTGAATTAATGTGAAATATTATTTTTTATTTATTTATAGTTGACTATTTGTGAAATAGTATTTTTTTTTAAAATGTACTTAAAAATAAGTAAGTTGAATTTTTTTTCAAATAATATTCTTTCTATATCATTGAAAGTTTTATTTTTTGTTAATATTAAAATATTATATATATTTATTAAATTAAATATAATTATTACATCATTATGACATCATACCGATCGATACAGTAATCCAACTGGTAGAACCAATTGAACCAATAACCAGTAACGTTGCCGGTTCTTTGTTCGGTACGATTTTGAAACATTGCGTAATTCCTTATCACTTCAAAACTTTTTATTATCATTTATTATTACTACTATTAAGATGACTTATTTATTATTATTAGTAATTTTAACATAATATATGTCTGTATGATAAAACTTTTATAGTATTAAAAAGATTAAGTATTTATTTAAATTTTTTATATATTACTACACTCTTTTATAATTTAATGTACTTATTTGAACTTTAAGAAAAAAAAGAAAAAGAAAAATTCATGATAAAGTGGTAGTGAACTCATATCACCATAGAGTGGCAATTAATAATATACTATAAATAGTGTAGCAATGGAGATTATATGATAATAATTATGAATGGTATTTTAAGAAGATAACTGAAAATGTACCCAAAAAAACTGAACTTAAAGGACCAGCCTTCATGGCAAGAAAAAAAGGGCGGTCCAGGAAAAAAAAAACTAAATATTCCATATATATTAGTGATATGCCACATTGATTGAAAAAGTGGTAGAAGATATTTCATTTTTTTTTTAATAACTTGACAAAGTATTATAATATCACTTAGAAACTTCAATTCATTAACTAACAAAATATGATATATTTCTTTTCAATAAGAGGTTATTGCAATATGTTTAATTAATTTAGATTTAGGAAATAAATTAACTACAAATATGACTTATGTTTCGGAAATCTTGCATCAATGGGAAAGCCTGACGTGCTGTGATTCTTAGATCGATTAGTATATTATAAATCTATATATTTTTTATATGATAAAATTTAATAGTACTATATAACTGAACCAGATATCTATTTAAATAAATACATATATAATTATATTATGTTGGTAAACTAATAATTTACATGTAAATAAATTTAGTGCCAAAAAATTTTTCTTTGTTGGACTATCCAGAGCAAATGAAGAAAATTACTTTCTATTAGCAATTATGTTTTTATGTTTAAAAAGCGTAAGAGTTGTATAAATTTGCACTGCTTATTTTTAAGTAATGATTGGTAATAATTGCCAGCTACTATCTCATATCATTATCTTAATTAAGAGGATAGTTGTGGAAACAAAAATTACATTGAAGAAAATATGATATTATTTTTGAATAATTAACATAGAAAAGAAAAATATAATCCATTTTAAATTTGTATTTTCGAAACAACATATTGCTACTTTCAAACTGTTGTCTTGATTGCGACTTTAGTATCCATTATTATAATTAAACTGTTGTCTTGATTGCGACTTTAGTATTCCATTATTGTAATAGAAGCCGCTAACATTCGTACCTTCTATGAAAATGAAAGGCAAGCATATATACCTATTAAAACCCAAAAAAAAAAAAAAAAAAGTAAAGAAAGAAAAGAAAAAAGAAAGGCAAGCATATATATGCTTTAGATATAATAATCACTAGAATTAACCTTTTTTAGTGTATTTTCGAAACAACATGTTGCTACTTTTATACTATTGTCGTGATTGCGACTTTTATATTCCAGTATTATAATTAAAGCTACTAACTTTTGTACTTTTGACGAAAATAAAAGACAAACATATATACCTATTAAAATAGAAAAAGAAAAAGAAAAAGAAAAAGAATATATAATAAACACTAGAATTCACTTTTTTTTAAAGCATAAAAACATATCCTCAATTAGAATATATTTGGTGTATAAAGTTTCATATATATATATATATATATATATTCCTAGTGAAATGAATAGGTTGGTGAATAATTAAAATGGCATGCTTGTCATTCAAAAATCTCTTAATTTCATTTTTATTACTACTGCTACTGTTACTCTTACTAGTAAATCTTAACAAAGAAATGCATAGCGATGAGATTTTTTTAAAACTTATTGTTTTTATTGATTCGACAAATTGAGCAAAAAGAAAAATGTATACAAGCCTACGAGGTGTATATACATGCACATATGTAACTCTATTTACCTAAACCTATTCTTCATATTCTTTTTGGGGTGATGGTTTTAAATCATAATATAAAGTATTATTCATAAAAAACTGATCTGATATTATTAATTTATTATCACTATTTTTTAGTCAGGCTCAATCAAATGAGAACTTTAATTTTGAAATGGAGCATCTCTTTAGAGAGAATCCCCAAACTGGCACTGTAACTATCTACTATAAATATCACTAGACGGGCTATACGTTACATTGCCCGCCATTACGGTTGTCTCCACTTCTCTGAGTCTCTCAGTCTACTCGCTTCAACTTCATCTTCTTGTTATAATAAGTCTGGCCGCCCGGTTTTCACGGGATTTCGATTTGGGTCTATCTGGGATAATTCTTTGACGATCAAATCTCTGTCGTCCAGAAGAGCAAAGCGTATGGCTGACTCAACTGCTCGGGCCACTCTTGGCCTCACTCAACCCAAGAAGATCGACCCACCAAAGGTATTATTTGCTCTACTAAATTTGAAGGATGTGTTGAAGTTGTCTAATTTTGTTATTTGTTTGATATTGTTCAATCTTGATTGATATTTTGGAAAAGTTATACCCTTTTTGAATCTTGATTTTATATTTTTGTATTACAATTCTGTGCTTTTTTCGCTTGCCATCTTACTCAGGCACATGTTAATTTGTCTGTCATGTGTGCATATGTAAGTATGTGTTTGATTGATTGCTTGGCTTGGGGAGATTATAGCTGTAGCATAAGTAAACTGATATGTTTCTGGAATGATGTAAGATCTCATTTGGTGCAAAAGAGATTGATTTGGTTGAGTGGAAGGGAGATATGCTTGCTGTTGGCGTCACAGAGAAGGACATAGAGAAAGATGAGAATTCGAAGTTCAAGAATTTGATTCTTCGAAAGCTAGATTTGCAGTTAGGTGGATTATTGTCTGAAGCTTCATCTGAGGAGGATTTTACCGGAAAAGCTGGGCAGTCGACGATTCTCAGGCTTCCTGGTCTTGGTTCAAAAAGAGTTGCTTTAATTGGGCTTGAATCGGCAGCATCAGCAAGTGGGAATTATCGAAGTCTTGGTGAGGCAGTTGGTATGGCAGCCAAGTCCGTTCAGGCAAGTACTGTTGCCATAGCGCTTGCTTCTTCTGAAGGGATCCCTGCAAAATTGAAGCCGAGCACTGCATCAGCAATAGCAACTGGTACTTCTTCTTGGATTTCTAGGCTTTTGAATTAAACCTGCAACATCTGTTTGTTGCATATTCATGGAATTGAACTAAATAGAATTTTTAAATGCTATAGGAGCTGCATTGGGGACTTTTGATGACAACAGGTTCAAGTCAGAATCAAAACAGCCAGCTCTCAAATTGGTGGATATTCTTGGTCTTGGTACTGGACCTGAGACAGAGAAAAAACTCAAATATGCAGAAGATGTTTGTGCTGGGATCATCTTTGGGAAAGAGCTTGTAAATGCTCCAGCTAACGTACTCACTCCTGGTTCGTACTATTCCATTGTCGTTCTATCTAATTCTTATGGGTGTTTGGTTTCATTTCCAAGCCCCCTTTTCATTTTCATGCAGGAAAGAAAATTGAAAACACACATTTTTTTACTATTTTTTTTAGAAAAAAATACACATTTTCTTTCAAAAATTTATTTCTAAACCTACCATATCATCCTATTACACATCAATCAAATTCAAATTTGATTTGACATAAAATTACCCACTATCATTTTTAAATTAATAAAATATACATATATTTTAAAAAATAAATCTTTTTAAATATAAAAAATATAAATTAACATACTTTTCAATCCTACAATCTATTATAATCATTACTTTCCAACATTTCATCTAAGTACAACTCAATTTCTATTTAACTAACTTTCCAACTTTTAGAAATGACTGAAAATGGAAATGGCCTTTGAAATAAAACCAAACGGGCTGTTACTCTTTTTCCCATATTAAGTTTTGAGCGGTAAACATTATGAATGGTTGTTTGTGCTAATGGTGATCCTTGGAAATTCAAATTGAAAATAATGTTACTGCATGGATTGAGGTTATAAATTTTCTCATTTTCATATTTTCTTAGGCCCCATACGAACATTATGGCTATCATAATGTTTGCATTTTTTCAGAATATTTTCCAATTCCCATAATAATTTCAAAAAGAGTACACAATCTCCAATCATTCTCCCAAAATACAAAATTTCTATACCCAAAAAACCCCTTCCAAAACAATCTCAAAATAACTTACACTCTAAAAACCATATCTACTCCCTCATTTTCACTCTATCATTCACATCATTCATTTATTTATCACTCTCTTATTTCACTCATTCATATATATATATATATATATATATATGAAAATATTAAAATTTTACTAGTTATAAAATTTTAAAACTCAAGTTTATAAATTTAATTAAACTAATTATTGAAAAATTAATTAAGTTTAATTAAATATTATATATTATTACTAAATAATTTATTCACTAAATAACGTATTAAATTAATTAAGTTAATTAATTAAATTACTTACTAATTAAATAATGTGTTAGTTATATTTAATATTTAATGTATTAATTAAACATTACATTAATTCATTTAACAAATAACTTAAGATGTTTTAAGTTGATATAATAAATAAATTAATCATCTTCAAAAAATTAATTTTCATTAAATATCAATCTTCATATTTATTTAAAATTATAATGAAAAATTTAATTATAGTGTGATATTTATTTAATAATCTATTATGTTTAATAAATTAATATTAATATAATTAAAGTAATTGTCGAGAAAATTAATTAAATTTAAATAAAAATTATTTGATTGTTACTAAATTATTTATTTACTAAATAATGTATTAATCAAATAATGAGTTAAACTAATTAAATATTTATTACATTAATTAAATTTATTTATTTAATTATTTAATTAATTTGTTATTTATATATTAATTATGTTTCCTATTTCATGTATAATTAAATATTATGTTTATTTGTTTAATAAATAATTTAAGATGATTTAATTTCATATAATATAAAATTATCTGTTTATTTAATTTGATGAATTGTTATTAAGTATTATAGATATAAAAATTATTAAATAAATTATTTTATTTAAATCAAATACTAAGTTTATTTGTATATAAATAATAAATAGTTAAATAATTATATTTTATTTAATAAATGGTAATTAGTTTATAATTAATATATAATAATTATGTTTTTTATATAAGTCGATATTAGCAATTATGATGTAAGTCGATTTTTTATAATTAAAATATAATTATGATTTCTTAAATATTAATATTTATTACTAAATATTTTCTTCCAAATAATACATCATTTACTAATGTTAAATTTATAAAAATATAAATTTTAAAATAAATCACCAATTAAATTAATTACACATTATTTTATTACAATCATATTTTAATTCCTACTCACATATATACACACACACATCATCCAACTATAAATATACATGTATATATATATATATATATTACATAAAGAAATCACTTTTATCCTACAAACCCAACAAAAAATCAATTGATTTGACATCTACATTAAAGTTTGTCTTCTCCGAAAACACAAAAGAACAAACAACTATTCCCAATTCATTTTCCATATTTTCCCAAAACACAAGAAATATTTGACACATTCTCCAATTATCATCCCCAAAACTCATTCTCCCAAAATATTTTTTCAGAAAACAACCAAAACATAAAAGAACAAAGCCTGTGTTTTTGGTATTGATTTGGCCATCTTATGAGGTAAAATTTTCTTCTCTTCTCATTTTGTTTTCTCCATAAATTGCAGGAGCCCTCGCAGCCGAAGCCTCAAGGATTGCTTCAGTGTACAGTGATGTTTTTTCTGCAAAAATATTGGATACGGAGCAGTGCAAAGAACTAAAAATGGGTTCTTATTTAGGTGTTGCTTCGGCGGCTACCAATCCTCTGCATTTCATTCATTTATGTTACAAGCCTCCTAGTGGAGAAGTCAAAACTAAGCTGGCTTTAGTTGGAAAAGGCTTGACTTTTGACAGGTAAAATGGAGCATTTTGCCAAAATAGTTTTTGGGAAGTGGGGTTGGGGAATGTGATGGTTGTTTGTTTGTGTTTTGGGTGGTAGGTAGAAAATGAATTGGGAGAAAATTATTTGTTTGTTTGTTTGTGTTTTGGGAGAGGACAAGATGTCACATCAATAACTTTTTTGTTGGGTTGGTAGAATGAAATTGATATTCTAAAATTATTTTTGTACGTATATATATTAGGTAGGGAGGACAAAAAATGAGAGAGTTGGATATTGGAAAATGGGTAGAAAATGAATTGGGAGGGTATTTTGGGCCTTTTTGGATGTATTTTGGAGAGTGGGATTGAAGAATGTAATGAGTTTTTTATTTATATTTTGGGAGTTGGAAAATATTTAGACAATTTACAAACAAACAAGCCCTACGCTTTTACAAATTAAAATTTTTCCACTTTTTAATTGTGAAGATCAAAAGGAGCCTTTTAGATATTTCAGGTATCAATGTTTGCTCATGAGCTCTTTTTTCATGCAAAATCTTGAATATATCTCCATGATTCAGTGGTGGGTACAATATCAAGACAGGACCTGGCTGTTCTATTGAACTCATGAAATTTGATATGGGAGGCTCAGCAGCAGTACTGGGTGCAGCAAAAGCACTTGGTAAAATCAAGCCTGCTGGAGTAGAGGTGGATATTTTTATTTCTTGCTACTTTTCAGGGATACGTTTGCTTGACTTGTTTCATGTCCAAATTATCAGTTAATTGTTCTTCCTTTTTGGTTCTTTTGACTATGCTCACAAATATTGGTTATTTTTCCCCATAATTTTGAGATGGATTAAAAGAAAACTTGATAATTGATGATTTTTTACTCAGGTTCACTTCATTGTTGCAGCTTGTGAGAATATGATAAGTGGAACAGGTATGAGACCTGGAGACATCGTCACAGCTTCAAATGGAAAGACGATTGAGGTAATTTCTCCACATTACAAGTAATAGATAGCTCTTTATTCTTTTCATTTCTTTGTTGAATATGTCTACTTTTTCCTTCCCGACATTCATATCATCTTTCAGAGACAGTGTTTTTATGTATTCTATTTTCTCCATATATTTGTTAAACGGTAATGTTTCCCAATTAAAATTAGTGGATTAGAAAATGTTGTTTATTCGCTTACGTTTTAAGGATTGAATGCAAAATTTAATCATTTTTGTCATCCAGCTCATCCATTACATGTTGAGCAATGGGTGTCTTTCTTCTTTGCGTTATTATATGGATTCTTTATATATTCCAGAAGAGAATGGTATTCTTGTTTATGCTTTTCATTTACCATCTACAGTTCTTGTTCATGATATTTCCTCTAAGTTGAATGGATGAATGGAAACCAAGGCTTTCTTTCCTCCATATATACTTTTCCATTATAATTTACTTACTAACGTATTGCTAAAAGTACGTTGCACCAATCCATTGCATTCATATCCATGCTTTTACTACACTTACAGTTTATAGGTTTTGAGATGTTTGTACACCTATTGCTTTGATCAATTACCTTCAAAAGTTAATTATAAAAATTATTCATCAACGATGTATAATATATTTGCACTTGAGTATTAAAAGATCTTCTTGACAAGTTTGCATATCCTAAATTTTGATTATCTGGCTTTGCCTCAGCAAGTTATTTTAGTGTTCGAGTTCTTTTGTAATTCACCATATGTGCCTTTTTTAATTATGGATTGGATACCCATTTAGAAAATTTTACTTTTATTCCAATCATGTTGTTATTCTTTGCTTACTTATAACTCTATGATTAAGTAGCTGTAATTAGAGAGAACTACAGGAATTAAGAGAAAAAGTTGGGCTTTGAATTCAAAGAATATCCTTTGGAAGAAGTTACTGGAGCTTGACACTGCAAAACTTGTAAAACTTGTGCGATTGAATATTTTAACTTGTGAGATTGAATATTTTTAGTGACTGATTTGAATTGAAAGAGATTACATTGTATATAGGCTATTAGGCTTAAACGAGAGGGGATTAAGGAAATCCTTATTCAACTAGGATTAGATTTAACTAATTATTTCATGATCAATGCCTAAGAAGGATTCCAAAAGCAATAGTTTCTGAAGAAAGAAATGTAATACTAAAATAACAAGATTTTCTAGAAGTAACAAAACACCTCAGAATTGCCAGATAAGCCAGAATGATCTCTGATTGTTATTTTCAGATTTTCTTCTAGCATAAAATTTGAAAGCTGTAATCCATCAGCGTGCTGTGTTACATATAACTGTATTGAATGATATGGGCCAATATGCCTTTTTCCTTTTCTTAATGTTATTTTTGTTCATCAATGTTGTAGGTAAACAATACAGATGCTGAAGGCAGACTTACACTTGCAGATGCTTTGGTATATGCTTGTAATCAAGGTGTAGATAAGGTAGCTAAGATGCATTTTATTTGCATTCCCATTTTTTGTGGCTTGATGTTTTGTGATACTCTTTTGCTTTTCAATTGTCATGGCTCGAGGAGCAAATATACCTGACTCTGAAATAACAACTAGAATGTAGTAATTCTATAACCTCGTGGAATATATTCTTATGCAATAGTCTCAAATCATACAGATGTATTTGTTCACTTTCGCCATTTGAATAGTCTCGGAGAAAAGGCTTAATTGTTTGTATTTGCATAGATAATAAAATTGAAACTTTGACACCCCATTTTGTGATATTTTTTGGGTTTTCAGTTGTTTCAGCTTTGATTGAGCTAGGACAGCTAACTCATGAATGACAACTAGAACATAGCTATTCCATAACTTTGTGGAGTGTGTTCTTCAAATAGGCAATTCTTCCAAATCCCATATGTATTTGTTCATTTTCAACATTTGAATAGTTTTGGAGAAAAGGCTTAGTTACATCAATTTCCATAAGTTATGAAGTCAAAATTGGATGTTATGTATGGGATATTGAATCAGCTAGGTTTTAGTTTTCCATATTCTATTTAATTGTATTCCATTCAGAGTCAAATCGTTTTCTTTCCTACCACAGAATTCAAGGAAATGCACAAGCAACACCTTTAAATCGTTTAGCTCTAGAATGGAAGTTGTTTCTGGAGTTCAGTTTGAAATTGATAGTTTTAACAGATTTTTATTTAATATGTAGATTGTAGATCTGGCCACGCTGACTGGCGCTTGCGTTGTTGCTCTTGGACCCTCTATTGCTGGTAAGTGATTTATTAGTCTCCTTTTTGACTAAATTGCTATCAATATGTTCCATGGAGATAATCTTATTGGGATTTGAAAGCAATAAAAAATTACATGCAATGTGCTAAGAAGCCAAGTTGCACTGGAGGGCATATTGGGAACGAAAGAAATTTGACTGGAGTGTTAATAAGATATCTACTGATTGCTGTAATAAACAAAAAATAGGTGTATTTACACCAAGTGATGAGCTGGCAAAGGAGGTACTTGGAGCATCAGAGGCTAGTGGGGAAAAGCTTTGGAGGATGCCCTTGGAGGAAAGTTATTGGGAGTCCATGAGATCAGGAGTTGCTGATATGGTGAATACAGGTGGTCGTCAAGGTGATGCCATCAATGCAACTCTTTTCTTGAAGCAGGTAAATGCTTTCGGTTCTTTTTTCCTTGCCCTTGTGAAGCAACATCTAGTTATTGTTTCCTGTGAATATGATTTTATTGCCCTGCAATGGTTGTAAAAATTGTAACAAATAATTGTTTGGGTTGTAGTTTGTCGATGAGAAGGTCCAGTGGATGCATATTGACATGGCTGGCCCTGTTTGGAGTGATAAAAAGAAAAGCGCAACAGGATTTGGTATTTCTACAATGGTCGAGTGGGTGTTAAAGAACTCTTCTTAATCCAGCTTCCTTGGTGCTCCTAGAAGGGCTGATAACCATACTGGAAGGCCTAGTTTGGTTGGGGTCTTATCAGATGATGAATCTTCGTGTAATAAGTCTTATGATTATGATATAATTTTCAATATGTTTGGTTTGTATGAAAATTTTCTCATAATCGTATTTGGGCTAGTTTGTTCTGGTGGGAATAATACCCCAAGTTGGTGTGCTTTTCTAATGAGATTAATTATCCCAGGTTTTAGGCTTAGTTTATTTATCCTAAGTTTTAGGTTTGTAAATACAGGCCAATAAATTTAATGCAAGCTATAACATAAACTCTTGGGAAATGGGCACTATCAAATCTTTTCTGGGCAGCTAACTAGCCCGAAGTAAATGGTTGAAGTTCTAAAATCTTGGTTGGGCATGCCTAACTGCTAGACTTAAAAAGCTACTGTTCTGGAATAGTAAACTCTTTTTTTTTGCCTCTTTGAAATTATCCAACGGTCTATTTAGTCATTTTTGTTTTATCCCATTTTACATATGGTTTGTTGGTCTACAGAACGAACTTGCTTGAAGTGAATGAAATTCACATAATTTTATCCGATTTATGTGGAAATGCAATGGAATTGAGTTACCCATGAATTTTACTATTTTAGGGCATGTTTGGTTTCATTTTCATAACTTATTTTCACATTTTTTACTATTTGAAAACAAAAATACATCACTTTTTAACATCATTTTTATTTTTATTTTCAAAACACATTTCTCAATAACTTATATATAACACCCCGAATTTAGGATCCCTAAACTTAAAGTTATTGTTTTAGCAAATAAAATACAAATTCAATAAGTTGGGTTTAGATTAATTTTGGATAAGTTTATTTGAAGCTTATGAATAATTTTTGATAGCTGAGGGATTTAACCGCAAATACGTAAAGGCTGGATTATTCAAAATTCTAAAATTTAGGGGCTAATAAAGGAAAGTTAAATGTCTGGGGACTATAAAATAATTAAGCTAGGACTTTTTTGTCCATGATTAAGAAGGTTAGGGGGTTAATGTGCAATAATAAAACCTTCAAGGACTGAATTGAAGTTTTGGGGGCGAAAGTAAAGGCAATTAAATTCTGAAAGGGCTTAATTGTAGCAAGTGGAAGACTTCTGGGTCAATTTGAAAAGGCCAGAAAGTATTATATATATAAGCTGAAGGACACAAGTTTATCAAATTCTCAAACATAAACCCACTTAGACCCAACACTCAAATCTTCATATTTCAAGCTTAAAATTGAAAACCAACACTGTAGGTTTGTTCTTCTTGTTGAAATGAACACAACCATACCCAAAACTTACAAAAACAACTGATACATTGAGAAATAAAAGTGGGCGGCGGAGCAAGGCAGTGGTGGTGATGGATTTACTATTTTCGGTGATTTTAATGGGAAATTGTTAGGTAGATTTTGATGGGCTCGACGAGGGGAACAAAGTGGTATGCTCAATTGCAATTTTCAATGGCCGACGGCAGAGTAATTAAGGCACAGAGGCAGTGGCAGCGCTAGGGCTTGCAAAAGTTTCGAATGTCCAATTGACTGACCAAACAGTGTCGGAGTTTGAAATTGATTGAGGGGTTTGCTTCTACTTGCCGAGGCGAACATTTTGGTGGTAGTGGTGTTTGTTTTCGGCGGTGTTTCTTGGGCAATCAGTGCAAATTTTAATTCCAAACTCATCTGAACTATTTTCGGCTTGAGATTGGATCCCAATTCGGTCCAATTTGGGTAAATTCTTTTTAATCGAATGTTATTCAATTGAATTATAATCCTAATTGAAACTTTGATATAAGACTTTCATTTAATATAAAATATAATCGTTAAATTACAATCTAGACTTGAATTAGAGATTAAATTCATAATTATTGACTAAAAAATTAATTATAAAACTAGCTTATTTAATTAAGAAGTATCGAACTGACTGAGACTCGAACCTGAATATGTGATACCTTATGAATAAAGTTGTAATAAAAGTTAGAAAACATAAGTATCCAACAATTAAGCCAAATAATATAAAAATTTAGTTGTTCCTAAAATAAATTAATTATATTGATTAACATTTTAAAAAAAAAAATTCACTGGGATGAATATTAGAATAAGAGCTCAATTTAAATCTAAGTAGAGTGTGGGACACCATATGCGATAAACATTAGACTTAGACAAATCCCCAATGATTATATGATAGAAAGATTGAATAATTAAATTAGATACTTATAACACGATAAAGATATTTAATTAAATTAGAATAGATGAATTTAAATAATATCAGTTAGACCTTTTGATATATAATTGAATTGTTAGAAACTTAGTAGGTGATATTAAATGAAATAGAACATTACACTTGATAACATTTTAGTGTACCTCAAGCATCAATAGATCACGTAATTATCGATAGATTAAATTAAATCGATTCGAGTTAAATAATTGTAAAGAATAAAAAGTAGCTATTGAAAATTCTATAACCTAATAAATCACTAGTGTGCTTCTCATCTATAAGTAAAATTGGATCATGTTTAAATTAAAATGAATAATAATGTTCAAGTATGTAATTATTCAGTTGATCAAGAATGACTTGGGTTTAAATATTTTAGCATTAGGTTAAGATGTAAGAAAGGATTACAAAACAAAACGAAGGGGAGTTAAAGAACAACCTTGATAAAAGAACCAATATGATTATGTTAACTAATATATCGGATATTGGATGGGGCAGCAATATTTAGTGGAATTATTGAGATTTCGCAGGCTTGAGACTGAATATGTTCGAGCTAATTAATTAGGCTTTCATCAAGACCATAAGTGAGACTTACCAATAGCATAAGCTAAAGATAATAGTATCAATAATCGGCTTACCAATTTATTAGATAAGAATCCTATACTAGGTTATCTAACGCATCTTGGTATAGAAGCAAGATCAGAGAAATACCACATGATAAAATAAATCAAATACTAAAGTTTAACAAGGAAGCTAGGCATATATACACTTATGTTTTAAAGAATTAATATAACATTGATTTAGGTTATCTTACGATAAATTCTTGGATTGACTAGGGAGCAAGGACTTGAGCATCCTTACAGCTAAGAATTTCTCATCATATAACAAGTGAGATTTATACTAGCTTTCCTTGCTAGGGAAAGAACCTATATATAGTAAATATCATACTATTACCTATTTGTTCTTGCATTGAAACTATGAAACTGAATCATTATTCCGTACTGTTCTATTTCTGATATATTTATCTCCAAACTCTTGCATTTGAACTCCTCCATTAACCTCGAGGTATTAACTAAATATTCCGCTTGACTCATTTCTCAAATGTTACCCTTGAACAATTATTTAAAAATAAGATATTTTGAATGACAATGTTTTCATCCGAGGAACTTTGAAAAGTATCATTTGAAATTGAGAATTTTCTGATGATCTCACGTGAACTCGATTCTAATTTGACAACTGAACTATGATTTGATCAATTCAATCTCGATTCAATTGCCATATTTTATGATGTTGACTGTGAGACAGTCTTGATAACTAGTTGTTATTGGTGTATGGTGGTTGTGGAGACCGTGCTACCGACCTATAATACTATGGTTGTTGAGGCCATGCTACCGGCCCATAATACTCTGGTTGTGAAGGCCGTCTCTACTTGCCCGTAATATATTGGTTGTAGAGGCCATCCTACCAGCCCATAATTATTCTATAATGGTTGTGGAGGCCATCTCTACTAGCTCGTGTGTATATAGTAGTGATAGAGGCAACCATATTGGCTAACCCATGGTGATAGAGACAATCATGCTAATGCGTTCATAATTATACAGTAGTCGTGGAAGTATCTTACCGATCAACTTGAAAGTGATTTTGATTTATTATACCATATGGAGATTGTGGCATAAAGCTCAAAGTGGAAACGTTTTTGTATGGTCAGTTTGATTAAATGTGTATATACAATCGATTTATTTAAATGCTTCTATATGGTCGGTTTTATAAGATTGAACTTATCCCTGAATTTTGAATCTGACTCTTTTATGAAACGTACTTGTACACATGGTTCTTTAAACTGATTCAATTCTTGAGTTCTGCATATGAGATTTCCCATGCTATGTACTAAAACTTGAGATATTTCTTCGCTGGTATAGGACGGTGTTGAGTCAGCTCATGATCTTTAACTTTATTCTGCGAATCCTATGGAATCTATTTATTCTTTAGTGTCACGTTGCCTGGACATGTGCTTTAATTATTTATACTCAAAATAAGTATTTTTCTTATATGCGTATATTGCACTTGATAGATCTTATTCATATATTTTGATCATTACCTCACTAAGTCATTCAAACTTACCCTTCTTGTACTGTTCTTTCTGTTCTTTACCCAAGATTGAAGGAATAGAAGGCACATGAGCTTGGGCTATTGTACATAGTGTAAATAGTATTATCAATACATCTACAAATGGTAAGGAAATTGTGTATGTATGTAATGTAAGTAGTGTGTCTGTCAATAGGCTACGCCTTGGAGCCTGAGATGTTTGACGTGAGATTTTGAGGATTGTAAATTATGGAAACTTAGGTCTAACTTGAAGTTTTGCAGCATGACTAGTTGACATAGATGTCAATAATTGATTCTGATCTTACGTATCTTTTGGGCTGTGATGCAATTGTTTAAATTGAAAAGTTTGGAGATGAATATTTTGTATTTTGGCAAATCTTGAAAATTAGAGCGGAGTAGCACCTAGATTGGGAGCAAGTGTCTCCCAGTCGAGGTGTTATACTATATATCTTATCCCAATAACCTATATATCTTCTCTATCTATCTTATTATCATTATCTCTCTCTACCTACAACCTATTAAAACCAATATAATCATTATTTTTCCAACAATTTATTCAAATACAAACTTATTTTCAGGAGTTACTTTTTCAAATTTCAAAAATGATAGAAATGAAAATTGAAAATGAAAATAAAACCAAAGGGGCCTTAGTTTTGTTAATAATGAGATGCATATGTTTTTAGTGAAACTACACAATTTCTTGAATATACAGGAGAGCATGTTTTGTCGGATGCTATACCTCTGTGGTTAATAAAGTCAAATCCATCCAATCTTTACTATTATATAGAGTACAATGATTTGGGACTTGCAATTATATAATTTTAATTAATGGTTAATTAGCTTAAAATCCCCAAACTCACTTTCAATTTTATGTTTAGTCCCCTATTTGTTTGTTTGTTTGTTATTTTTTTTTTATTTTTTTTTGTCTTCACTCACAATCTCAATTTTATCTTTTGGAATCACTCCCTACTGGTTTTACAAGTACTAAAATATCCCTCATTTGGAATTAAATTACAAAATGACTTAAACTTTCCTCACATTCCTGAAAATGGGTGAGCAAGCACAACAATGTTTTTTTTTTCTTTCTTTCTATTATTTTATCCACGACTCTCTCTCTTTCTCCCTCCATTTCCCCTAATTTTTCTCTTCATCTAGAAATGCTCTGTAACTTTCGGCTCCTCTTGTTTCATTTTTCTTCTTCTTGTTGTGAGTGGTTTGTGTTTGAGGCTTGAAGTAATATTTGCATTCCTGTTGTTTTCCATCGGCCAATTTTTTTTTTAATTTTCATCTGCATCCATTAATTTCGAGAAAAGAATGATGATTTGAGAGCAAATCAGTATTATACAGATGCAAGGCAGTGTTTTTTGGCAGAAATAGTGGTGTAATGGACTTGGCTCCATGAAGACTGGCAAGTCCTAAGGCCATTTCTATTGTTAGTTTTGCTTGAAGACTGTTTTCTTGAATGTATATTGGGCTAAAGTTAGGAATGTGATAAATAAGAAGATGAGATAATATGATAAGAGAATAATTGTGAATTATTTTCATATGAGGCATGTAAGAGGCAATTTGACTATATGGAGTCTATAAATCTGTTTATTTCTTAGTTATTATTTACTCGATTGAAACCAGATTTAGACTCTAATTGTAAGTTATTTCATAATGAAGGTAATTTCTTCTTCTTCTTCTTCTTCTTCTTCTTCTTCTTCTTCTTCTTCTTCTTCTTTTGGTTTTAATACTTTTTATCATTAATATATACTTCATTTAGTTATTAATACTTAACGTTTGTAATGGTAGACTTAATTTAAAGTATGATTAATCTTGGATATGTTGTCAACTAAACTTTAGAGATTCTATTCAAATTATAGTCTGTTTGAAGGGTGTAAAACATATCTAATCATTTTCTATTATTTATCCTAAAAAAACATATGATTTACTCTTTTTAGTATAAAAATAATCCAGTTCAATATTTATATTGGTGTATGCAATATCAGAACCTTAATTATATATGCGCATTGAAATATTTCTAAAACTTATTTGTATTATTTTTTTTATTTGTAGGAATGACAAGAAGGAAATTGGAATTATATGCTCATTGCTTTTCTCGATACTTTCTTATGGTAATAGAAGAGTTGAAACCCACAATTGGGTTCAACACCTCCAAAAGAGAACCCAATTTCATGTATATTATCATATACCAAAGTTGAACATTAGATTCAACTAATTTGAAGTAATCTTAAGACCCTTTCAAGTACAGAGATAGTCCTCTAGCAAATCCTTATCCTAAAGGTGTAGTTGCTGAGGTTGAGATCCACCTAATGGTGATGATGGTGAAGGTGATAGTGGTGGATAAAGGGCAAAAAAAATAAAAAAAGGATGAGTTTGGTTTACTATGTTTCTACATTGATTAATGATGTGTTTGGATGGTTATTACTTGGATGATTTTAGTATTTATATATGGATGTTGAGAAGAATGTTTCAATATTTGAGTATATTGCTGCAAAATTCTGATTGAAGAGCATGGTTTAATGTATTTCTAAGGCTCAATAATGATTTTCGGATGGTTATTATTTAGATGAATTTACTTTTTGTATATGGATATTGAGGTGATTGTTTCAGTATTTATGATATTCTTATAGGATCACATTTATAATTTGTGTATTTGGATTATCATAATAGATGGTGTTTACAATTCACAGTATACTTTGAAATTTTATTTATATATAGATACTGGTAAAGGTATATATGTTACAGGTTAGCTCAAAATAAGTACACAACTAGTGATAACTCAGTACATAAATACAGTTCCAAAGTACATAATTGTCAAAACTAGGTACTTTTTTGCAGATTATCAGTATGAATAAGAGTACAAGTGGTTAGATGTTGATGTTTATGTTTCCAACCATTTCAACACGTGCTATCACGAGCGTTATTTGAAGAAAAAATGATTTTATTGTATTAGAGTATCTTATGTGTTGTTCCAAGCATCGAATTAAGGTTAAACTTGACCTTGGGAAAGCAAGTACAAAATCATGCAAAATAAGTACATAAATAGGGAAAACTCAGTACATAAACACAGTTCCGAAGTACATAGTCACCAAAACTAGGTACTTTTTTGTTGATTTCCAGTATTATTCTCAACACATAAGGGACCGAGTTTAATTCGGCCTAATTTGGCTATTACATAATCATAAGGCCATGACGTATTAGTCCTAGAACTCATATAGTCATCATCGATTTAGTGGTTTTCAATGGTGGTGTTGGGAGAATTCATTTAGCTCATGCATCAATGGTTTATACCACTCTGAATGAGAGTGCAAGTAGATGGATATGGGTCTTTGAGTTCCCAATCATTAAAATGATTACTATCACCATCATTTCTTCAACAAACCACGATTTTGTCGTGTCGAGGTGTCTTATGAGTTGTTTTATGCATTAAATTGAGCCTCATCCCAACCTTTGGAAAAGCAAGCACATAAACATGAAAAATAAGAACACAACATTAGCAAACTGAGTACATAAGCATAGTTTAGGAGTGCATAACTGCCAAATTTGAGTACTTTTTCATCAATTTTCGATATCATTCTCAGTTCAATTCGACCTCATCTAGCCATTGCGTGATTATAAGATCATGGCCAACATGTACTATCACGATCATATCATTATTTGAAGTTATGGGATCACCAATGTGTTGTTCCACGCATCGATTGAGGTTAAAACCGGCCTTTAGAAAAACAAGAATAAAATCCTTTACCACAAGTGCACAACATATACAAACTGAGTATATAAGCCCTGTCCCTAAGTATATAAGTACCTGAATTGGGTACTTTTTTCTAGATTTTCGATATCATTCTCAATGAATGAGGGTCTGTTCTGCCTAATCTGTCCATTTCATGATCATCAGACCACGAAGTATGATCATATGGACTTATTTGATGATGATAGGTTTGGTAGCGTAGGAAAGAGCTGTCGGAGTGATTCATTTGCCTCATGCGTAAGAGTTTTATACTAGGAAGAATGACACAATAAGTAGTAGGATATAGGTTTCTGTGTTCCCAATCATTGCAACACATACTATCACAACCACATATTTGACAAATCATGCATTTGAAGTTATGGAGTTACCAATGTGTTGTTCCATGCATCGATTGAGGTTAAAATCGGCCATTGGAAAAGCAAGTACAGAATCTCTTACCACAAGTACATAATATATACAAACTGAGTACATAAACCCTGTCCCCAAGTACATAAGTGCCGGAACTGGGTACTTTTTTCTAGATTTTTGGTATCATTCTCAACAAATGAAGGAACATTATCCATTCTACCTAATCTTCCCATTTCATTATGAGGTTACTAATATGTTGTTCCATGCGTCGATTGAGGTTAAAATTGGCCTTTGGAAAAGCAAGTACAAAATCTCTTACTTAGTACACAACATATACAAACTGAGTACATAAAACCTGTCTCCAAATACATAGGTGCTGGAACTGGGTATTTTTTTCCAGATTTTTGTTCTTCATTTTGAACGCATGAGAGAACATTTTCCAATTTGTCTAATATGCCCATTTCATGATCATCAGACCACAAAGTATGATCATAAGGACACATTTGGTGATGATAGATTCAATGGTGTAGGAGAGGGGTGTCAGAGTGATTCATTTGCCTCAAGCGTAAAGGCATTATACTAGGAAAAATAAGACCACATGTGGTGGGATATAAATCTCTGTGTTCCCAACCATTCCAACACGTACTATCACAAATACATATTCGACAAATCATGCATTTGAAGTTATGGGGCTACCAATATGTTGTTCCATGTTTTGATTGAGGTTAAAATCGGCCTTTAGAAAAGTAAGTACAGAATCCCTTACCACAAGTACAAAACATACACAAACTGAGTACATAAACCCTGTCCCCAAGTACATAAGTGCTGGAACTGGGTACTTTTTTCTTTATTTTTGTTCTCCATTCTGAGTGCATAAAAGAACGTTCTCCATTTTATGTAATTTGCCCATTTCATGATTATCAGAGCATGAAGTATGATCATAAGGCTCAGTTGGTGATGATAGATTCGGTGGTGTAGGACAGGGGTGTCGGAATGATTCATTTGCCTTATGCGTAAGGGCTTTATGCTAGGAAAAATGAGACTACAAGTGGTGGGATGTAGGTCTCTGTGGTCCCAACCATTCCAACACGTACTATTACGACCACATATTCGATAAATCATACATTTAAAGTTATAAGGTCACCAGTATGTTGTTCCACGCCTCGATTGAGGTTAAAATCAGCTTTTAGAAAAGCAAGTATATAATCCCTTACCACAAGTACATAATATATACAAACTGAGTACATAAACCCTGTTCCCAAGTACATAAGTGCTGGAACTGGGTGTTTTTTTCCAGATTTTTGTTCTCCATTCTGAGCGCATGAGAGAACATTCTCCATTCTGTCTAATCTGCCCATTTCATGATCATCAGACCACAAACTATGATAACAAGGACTCATTTGATGATGATAAATTTGGTGGTGTAAGATAGGGGTGTCGGAGTGATTCATTTGCCTCATACGTTAAGGGCTTTATGCTATAGAGTAGCCAATGTGTTGTTCCATGAGTTGATTGAAGTTCAAATCAGCCTTTGAAAAAGCAAATATATAATCGCTTACCACTAGTACACAATATATACAAATTGAGTACATAAACCCTATCCCCAAATACATAAGTGCCGAAACTGGGTACTTTTTTTTCTAGATTTTTGGTATCATTCTCAGCGCATGAAGTTAAAGTTGTACTACGTTTTATTGGGTTGCTCCACACATTGAATTGAGGTTAAAATCATTTTTTATAAAATCAAGTACAGAAGCCCTAATTGTAAGTACACAACATGTGCAGTTTCATTTCATAAATGGATGTTTGAAGTACATAAGTGCCTAAAATGGGTACTTTTTTCGCATATCCAGTATCATTTTTAATAGAAAATTGTATTTTTATCTGTATTTAAGGTATCTAATAGATTTGGTAACGTATTCTAAAAACGTGATAAATTGCACTACATGCAATACCAAACATTCCAACACGTACTGTGTTTTATTGGGTTGCTCCACACATTGAATTGAGGTTAAAATTGTTCTTTGTAAAAGCAATTGCAGAAGCCCTAATTGTAAGTACACAACATGTGCAGTTTTAATACATAAATGGATGTTTGAAGTACATAAGAACCTAAAATGGGTACTTTTCCCACATATCTAGTATTATTTTTAATAGAAAATTGTATTTTTATTTGCATTTGAGGCATCTAACAAATTTGGTAACATATCTAAAAAAGGTGATACATTACACTACATGCAATACCAAACATTCCAACACGTACTTTGTTTTTATGGGTTGCTCTACACATTAAATTGAGGTTAAAATTGTTTTCTACAAAAGCAAGTACAAAAGCCCTAATTGTAAGTACACAACATGTGCAGTTTCAGTACATAAACAGATGTCTGAAGTACATTAGTTCCTAAAATGGGTACTTTTTTCCTATATCTAGTATCATTTTTAATAGAAAATGGTATTTTTATCTGCATTTAAAGTATCCAATAGATTTGATAACGTATCTAAAAAACGTGTTACATTGCACTACATGCAATGCCAAATATTCCAATGCGTACTATGTTTTGTTGGATTGCTCCTCACATTGAATTGAGGTTAAAATCGTTCTTTGTAAAAGCAAGTACAGAATCCCTGATTGTAAGTGCACAACATGTGCAGTTTCAATACATAAACAAACGTCTGAAGTACATAAGTGCCTAAAATGGGTACTTTTTTCCATATATCCGGTATAATTTTTAACCGAAAATGGTATTTTCACTGCATTTAAAGTATCCAACAGATTTTGTAACATATCTAAAAAACGTGTTACATTGCACTACATGCAATACCAAACATTCCAACACATACTATGTTTTATTAGGTTGCTCCACAAATTGAATTAAGGTTAAAATCATTCTTTGTAAAAGCAGGTACAGAAGCCCTAATTGTAAGTACACAACATGTACAGTTTCAATACATAAACGGACGTCTGAAGTACATAAGTGCCTAAAATGGGTACATTTTTCCACATATCCAATACATTGCACTACATGCTAATTTGCCTTCACCGTCCACTAGGTTCACTTTTTGGACAACCATCATATCAACTAAGGTCATCTTTAAGCATAAGTACAGGTGAATCATGTTGGACACATTCTCGTCAGCATTCAAAATCATGTACATTTTTTTATGAGGAGCAAGGTATTGGACTGTGTAATTGAGGAAAAATTTCACACCATTTTTTTTCAATTGGAAATACAGTCCCATTAGAGCCATTCTCTCAAAAATAGACATGATATATAGTTCCCCATCGTACATACAACTCCCTACCAGTTGAATTCGAGGTTCTTCCCCACTACCTGACATTTTCAGGCTTAAAAAAAATTGAAATAACTGCTACTCACCAAAGATTACACTTCTACTTCACCATGCGACAATGGAAACAAAGTAAGCCTACTTCTTGCTAGTATGTTGTAGCCGATTGCAAAAAATGAAAAAAAAAAAAAAAAGGAGAAAGAAACTTCCTTCTGTCGCAGGAAGATGAACACATACACATGCATACAGAGATGGGTGATGGACAGTAGGGTTTAGGAAATAAAGGAAAGAAAAAAAATATTAAACTAAGATCATCTCAGTCATTTTAAGTGGGTGGGGAGTGAAGTCAAAATTAAAACTTCAAATAGGGAATCCAAACGAAGAAAGACATGAGTAGTGACTGAATGCTAAAGTGAAAATGGGTTTGAGGATTTATAAATAAGTGGCCATTTAATTAAATGTTGGATTAAAATTTTAATCTTTTTAATTAAATTTAAAAAATAGCTATTGATTATTTATTTGATATCATCTATTCGATTTAAAGATATTTAGATTTTTTAAATTATTTTCTTCATTAGAACAAATAGTTTTTATTTACATCTAATGCCAAAAAAAGATCGCATTTTATTTGCTAAGTTGTTTGTACCCAATTCTGCCCGCATAAACTATTTTTTTATTATTCATATTATACATATATATATATATATTCTCATAAACATTATATAAAAAATTGACATGCTTTTAATATATAATATTTATATTCATGAAGATACCAGTCACATGAAGTAAATATTCTACAGTTCATTATTAGATTGGAGAAAAAAAGAAAAATAATTAAAGTATAGATGTTATCTTGTGATAACTGATAAGAGAATTTTCTGAATAAATGGTGGTTATATGGATATGTAAATTTAATTGAATATATGGAATAAGTTGAAGGTAAATTTAGTATATATAATATTTGCTATCATAATTTTCACTTTGGAAGCAAAAGATGCTTTCTTTTATAATAGTATACACAAAATCTCATTAATTTCTACTCCTAATATGTGAAAGATTTCTTGATTATCTGATCTCTATAGTTTGATGAAGCTTTCATAATATTTCTCTTATCTTTGATAACTAATTTATATCTATATCACTATATATATGGAGTTATGAAAGTCATTTCATTAATATTATCAATATTTAGCATTTTCTCCCTTCATCATTATTTCATTCTTCAAATTATTTATTATTTGCTTGGTTTTAGTTATTTACTTTTTCCATTTCGTTTTTGTTTGTTTAATTTAGATATGTTACTTGATGAAGGTGATTTTTTGGATTTTAATGCCCATAATTTTCTTTCCAACCACAAATAAAGTCTATCATGTAACTTTTAGTTATTGAATTTGTTAACTTTATATCTTTTTGTTTATTACTTAGATTAAGTTAACAATTCAAGTATTTAATTTTTATTTCTTTAAATTTGGGTGAATTATGGCTATCACCCCTGAGGTTTGGCGTAATTATGAAAATGTCCTTACTTTTTTGAAAATTACAAAAAAACCTCTAAATTGACAAACCTATTTGTGAGGTAAACGGAAAATGTGAAAAGTTGAAGATGCCCTAATAGCAAAACAATTAAAAAAATAAAAAAGGTTGAAATTTTGTGAAATGGCAAAAGTTTTAAATACCCCTCGATGTATTATGTATCTTAAAGTGTTGAAATATATTGAATACTATATATATCTAAACTAATTTATTTATATAATTAAATTTATTTAATAATATTAAATAAGAAATATATTAATTGTTTGAGTTACATATTAAATATTATTTATTAATTAATTAAAATTAATTTAAGTAAAAAATTAAAAACTATACTAATTAAAAATAAATAAGTAAAAAAAATTAATTATATGTCTTTTTAACTTAATTATTTATTATTAAAATTAAAATTTTAAATTTAATTGTATTATTTATTAAAATAATAATCATATCTAAAATAAAAATACTTAAAGTAACTTAATTATTTATTAAACTAATAAATATATCTAAAATAATTAATGAAAATTAGTTATATTTATTAATTAATTAAAAACACAATAAATTAAAAATTAAAAATAATATTAATTAGGAATAAATAAAAAAAAATTAAATATATATTTTTACTAAATTAATAATTAATTGAAAAAAAGACAAGTTTTTTAAAAAAATAAAAAATAATAATTTCCAGGCAGCCACTTCCATGCTTCTGTAGCAACAGGCGCCAAGCTAGCCATGGCCAAGCAGTCGCGCATGTTGTAGCAACAATAGCACCATAGCGGCCGCTACCATGGCTAGATTTGCCTTGCCAGACCTGAGCTTAGGGGGGTTTGTTGTTGTTGTGTTACTTGTGTGTGTGTATATATATATTGTGCACATATTATGTATGTATATGTATATGTATAAATATTTACACATTTTTTAATATATAATTTTAGGACATTTTTGTACTTTCCACAATAAGCTTATCAACCAAATTATCAGAGGGGCAACGGGCTAAAATCTTTTTAACCCCATGTGAAATATGAAATGGGCATTTTACCCTCATGTGATAAAAAAGAGAGTTGAAACAACCCTTTATGTTTTAAAATTGTGGATCATAGCCTCCTTCCATCCATTTGAGTTGAATTTTACAGTATATAGACAAAAATGCCCTCATATAAATATATATATATATATATATATATTCTTTGACTACATTCCTACTATATGAATGTTGCTTATGGGCTATGGGAACTCTTGATGTATGAATATTGCATTTCTATATCCCTTTTTTGAAGGTTTTAGGGCTACGAGAACACCTCATGTATGAATGTTGTTTATAGGAACTTTTATGGTGACAATGTTCTTTTTGGCGATATCTAAATCTTATTTCAGTTACATTACAGTGTTATTTTGCTTCTTGGCATTTTGTGCATTGGTTTTGGATGGTTATGGATTGGTTATTGATTGATTGGTCATGGATTGCTTTTTGGTTGGTTTTAGTTGCTTTTGTTAGTTTTGGGTTGGTACCATTTAGGTTTTGAATTGCTTTTAGCTATTTGAGGATGAGGGATAATATGTTGGATCGCTGCATTTTGATGTAACTAACATATTTTTGCTGCTTTTTGGAAAACTATAAGTCTTTTACCTTATTTTATTTTTTTTAAAAAGTGTTTTACCCCCTTCTATTATATTAAAAAAGCATCATACACCCTTTTATGCTGCAAAGTTATTTAGCAATTTGAGGATGAGAGATAATAGGTTAGATTACTGCATCATATTGTAACTGACCTATTTTTGCTGCTTTTTGAAAAATTATAAGCCTTTTACCTTTTTCTATTTTTTTAAAATAGTGTTTTACCCTCTTATGTTATATATATATATATAAAGTATTATACAACCCCCGGAACAGCAGTAGTACAACTTCCCCTTTGAAGGTTTCGTCTTAGACTCCACCACTTAAATTTTAGCTCTTAAATCGCATCCATATTCTGGAGTTTTCCCAAATATCAAGTCAAGCGTGGTGTGCTTCTGTGCTTCTCTATTCTTATTCTTCACTTTTGAATTGAAGGAAGATATTCAACAGATTTCTAGGGCTTCAAAGAAAGAAATAAAGAGAAATGAATGAAGAAGATGATGGAAATTGAGAAATTAGATGGGAAATGTGGGAAAAAACAAAAAATAAGATGGAAAAAAAAATGAAGGGATTAAAAGGTAATTTCAATTGCAAAAAGTAGCAAAAAATCAATGAATACTTGCACTACAGTGCGCATGAGGGTCACTTGGGCTCTCAAGGGATTGAGACAGTTCATAAAAATAACACGAGTAGGACTGTGCCTTAGGCCTGCAAGTCCATTGGACGTGAGAATTGTCTCCAAACCTATTGAGTGCATCCTGAAATTGAGCTATGATCAACTTGCCCAAAAGAGATATCCAATGGATGGGCATGAGTTCTTTGGCCAAAGCTTATATACTAGTCACTTTTTCAATAATTAATCCATGTATGATGGGGTATCACAGTCGCCCCCTCTTCAGAACATGACGTCCTCGTCGTAACATGACACAGATCCAAGTTCAGTCATCAGGCATTAGACTCAAAAGGTGGCTCCTATAGGATCAAGATGTGGCTCCCGTGTATGTAGTAATTTGTCCCGCGGGTTCAAGATGTGGCTCCCACACACGTACTACTTTGCCTCGTATAGCACTTAGCTCCTAATATTTTGGCTGGTGATGGTTTTGATACCATTTGTCATGCCTCGGGTTTGCGAGCCCGTTGGACGTGATAATTGCTCCATTGGGCTATGATCAACTTGCCTAAAAAGGATATCCAATGGATGCACCTGAGTTCTTTAGCCAAAATTTATATACTAGTCATTCTTTCAATATTTAGTCCATTTGGGATGGGGTATCAAACTTTTTTACCCTTTTTTTTATAGGGGGTAAACCTGTTATTTCACGAGGGAAGGGGGTTGAAATAAATTTTTCCTAAAAGTTTAAAATTTCACATGTTATTTTGAATGGAAAATTAAAGAAACCCTAATGGCGACTAACGGCTGGATTAAATTGTTGTTGGACAGTGATAAACTTCAGGTCTTTTCTTTTTTGTAATTTTTGAAACAGTGAAGACCTTTTTTGGGATTATGCCAAATCTCAGGGGTGGCAACCGTAATTCACCCTTTAGATTCTCTTTCTGTTCATTTAATTTTATAATTTTACGAGATGAGATATATTAATTGTTCTTAATATTTTTTTAATTTTGTTTTATTTTATTAGTTACATTGTTCTCTTCAACCATTGATAAATTTCTTTCATTTAATTTTTATTTTACTTAGTACCTTTTTAATCATTCTTTGAATCAATTCATCAATTAACTTGTTAATTTTTCATTTTATTTTTATATTCTCTTTTTTTTCATGTTATATAATTTTATAGGATTCTATAGGATGATCTATGTAACACTCCTAAAATTCGATATTTTGAAAAATAAGAATTGAGAAAATTAAGATTTTTATTAGCCGAATTTTAGGGCTCGAAAAAAAATAAATAAAAGGACTTGATTTTAAGAATTTTGGAAGTTTTGGGGTTGATTTGAAAATTGAGAAAAATTTGATTGAGCAATCTTTAAAAATTTTGGGGGTTTGTATGGAATAATTCTTAGTCAATAGGGCACTAAGATGAAATAACTTTTGAGGACTTAAGTGAAGGCTGAAATAAAGTTTTGGGGGTGAAAACATAATTTTTGGAAGTTGGTTTTTAAAAAACAACTTACCCCTTTTCTTCTCCATTTTTCACCTTCCTTCTTCATTTTCTTCTCCAAACACCAATGTGCACTAGCCTTCTCTAACAACTCTCTAGCGACGACCAACCCACCCAGTCTCTTCATCTCAGCTTCTTGAACACACCAGTGCCAAGAACCACCGGAAATAGCCAGCGAGGCTACCAAAAAATCAAGGCTAAAATACTCACGGTGGAGCTAAGTGGGTTTCCAACCTCCGGCGACTCAAATTTGAATATGTGTAGTGGGTTTCGATGGGTTCAGCTCAAGGATCATGCCAGTGTCTTCAATTTTGGGAATGGACCACTGTAGATGGAGAAATTAAGAGAAAACGACGTGGCGGTGAATAGTGGTGCTAAAGCTTCCAGGCCAAAATTGACCTTCAATTCGATGGTGTTTGGTGAAATCGTTTGAGGGGTTTGATTCTTGGAGCTGAGGAGCATCTTTTGGTAGTGTTGTTAGCCATCTTCGGCGACGGGGGACGGCAACACGACAGCGATGAAGAGATAAATCTTCGTCTCATCATAAGGATTACATGCACGCAAGCTGATCATTGATTCGAAGCTTCGATAAAAAGATATTGGGTAAAAATGAGAAACTTGTGTTAAAGTTGTATGCATGTGTATGTATATGCCTCCAAACTTTACGATGTATTGTATAAACGAGGAATACGCAAGATTTGATTGAAAATATTGAGATATGCATAGAATTACATAAGTAAATGGATCTAAATTTTGTCATATTGCGTAATAATCTTGATAATTAAGTTAATTAGGTGGAGAAACCCTCGTTTTATGAATTTGGAACCTAAGTGGAGATAAATTGGGATTTTTAAGAGATATTGGACCATCATTATCAATTTAGTATATTGTGGCAAGATCAATTGGATGATTTAGGACCCAATTATATATTCCTTTAACAGGATCGACACTATTAGCATGTTTTTATTGAGGCTATCGATTTAGTTGATTAAGTATCGATTTTAGGTCGTCAATTTGTATAAATATGATTATATGATCAAATGAGGATCTTGAATTTTGACCTATTCTTTCGGATTAGGTGAGGAAGAAGTGGGTCCCGCAGACCAATAGTCAGTGACTACATTTCTAAGACAACGGAGGTGAGGATCCGCCAATCTGGCACTCTTGTACCTATCGAATTTCCTTGATAAACCCCTGTGAGGGTTGATATTGACTTGATTATCACACTCTATTATTTGTTGTACTCATAGGAGGTTCTGTCAATCGGCACTTGCTTTGTATAAACTTATTCCATAGCCATCGTTGAACCTGGTTAAGTTCTCCTGATCTGATTTCTGTCTTGATTTTCATTATCGTTGCTATTAATTATCGAACCCTATGAGGTTCCCCAAAACTCTTATCTGTATTTTGTATCGCTAGATTTCCTATTACTGTCTTGTTATCGTATGTCTTACCAGCATACCTGTCTGTTCGTATATGGCCATGATGGCTTAACTGTACTTGTTAATCGTTATGGTATTACCTTAACGACATTTCTATACATGTTATTTGTTGTCTTGTTGGCAAATCCGATTGATTGATATTGTTCGTATGTTGGCGATATGCTAGGGATACTCCTAAGTATCGATATGCCTTGTCGAAAAATCTGATTGATTGATATTGTTCGTATGTCTGTGATATGCTAGGGATACTCCTAAGTATATTCCGTCTGTTTATGATATGCTAAGGATACTCCTAGGTATCGTCCGTTTGTCTATGATATGCTAGGGATACTCCTAAGTATCAATGATATAGATTGATATTATTCGTATGTCTGTGATATGCTAGGGAGACTCCTAGGTGTCAATGATATGCTAGGGATACTCCTAGGTATATTCCGTCTATTTATGATATGCTAAAGATACTCCTAGGTATCGTCTGTTTGTCTATGATATGCTAGGGATACTCCTAAGTATCAATGATATGCTAGGGATACTCCTAGGTATCGTCCGTCTAGCTATTACGTGCTAGGGATACTCCTAGGCATCTTCTGTGTGCTAAGCTATCATGCATGTGCCATTGTTATTGCTGAGATGTCATGCTCGTGTGATTGAATTGTTATTGTTGATCAATTGTATTATCATGGAGGTATAAGGGTATCGTGATATGCATGTCAAGCCAGTTCCGTTGAACTGCATATGACTCGGGTTTGTTTATTATGACCATATCTGATTGTTTGTACACTATTCATGGAGCGATAAGGAATGAGAGATTCCTATCTGCTCAAAACTGTTATTTGTATGTGATATTGTTCTTATTCTAAACGTTAACTTATTATAATCTGTTGAGTTAATTCGTCCTCAATGGATCCCCACTGCTTATGATTAATATTATACCTCACTAAGTCCTTTGGACTTACCCCCCGTATTTCTTCGCAGACAGGTTTAAGTGATGAACTGGAAATCCAGGCTTGGATGGGCGAACACATTTTTGTAATAGAAAATGATTGTATATGCTTATGGGTTCTTTTGGGACATTTTGTATACCCTAGAGACGTTGTGATATGTCATGTTGATGCTGATGACTTAAGGCACGTAAATGTTTTTTTAAATGTAAGAAAAGTGAATTATGAAATGTACCTGACGGTTTGTGGAGTTAGTTACGTTTGAAATTTCCGCTGCTTTGATAAATTAACTTTGAAATCTTTTGGGTTTATTGATTGAATTGTAGGTTCAATTTAAGATTGATCTAGTGGCGCCTCAACATAGGTGCTATCCGAAGTGGGGTGCCACAATCTATTTTTTTATTTTAATATTTTTAAAATTTATTCAACTTCTGAATGTTTATATATTTTAAAAATATGTTACTTAATTTTTATTTTTATTCATATATATATATGTATGTGTGTGTGTGTGTGTACATAATTATGTAAATTCCTAAATCATTCTCGATCTATTTGAAGAAAAAAAAATTGAGATAGTTGTATCAATATATGGTAATGGTGGGTTGCATTCCCAAATGCACATGGCCGCTTTAGAATTCAAGTTTTTCTATATCAATTGATAATTTTTTCTCCTAATATGTGTACAATAAATTTTTTATAGCATAAACTAAATTTCAATAATTATTAAATAAAAAAATATTATGATAAATGGTAATAATATGATATAAAATGAATGTGTTGTAAATTAGTAGTTATTGTATAAGTTGTGGTTATGCTAATTAAAAGATACATATAGGAATATTTTAGGCATATCACTTGAAAATACATCAAAAGAAGGCTGATACTTTATTAATAACTAATAAATAGTACAAGAAAAGATAAAATAGTAACAAAATAATAAGTGATAATATAAAAATCATAAACTATTTATATATAATAGGTGACAAAAGACTTTGTTTTCTCAACTTAATATTTTTAAAAATTAAATAGTGACAAGAATGTTTAAGTTGTCACCATTAACGATTAGTAACACGCATATAGTGACAACCTAGTGACTGTGAAAATCTTGTCACAAATTTTAGTGACAATTTTTTTAATTGTCGTTATATTGTGGCTATGTGGGTGTCACCAATCATCAATAGTGATAACTTGAAACATTAACTTTTGCCGTTGTTGAACTATATTGTGACAAAATAAAAGTTATTCACTTGACAATTGTTATTAGTAGCAAAATAAAAGCTATATCACTTAATATATGCTATTAATGACAATTTTTACATTGTCACTTATTATTTTGTCACTAATGTTACATTTTTCTATAGTAAATGCTCAAACTTTCATAATTTAAGATAAAGAAAATATTTATTTTTTTAGATGTTAATATTTTTTTATTCTCTCAATGCTTTTGTTCGAATTTTAAAATAAAAAAGAAATATTAAGATGACATGGTAGTTACTAATTAATTATGTGAATTAAACACTTTTCAAATTATGAAGTGTGGTTAAGTGATTCAGCTCATATTGAGCCAAGTGTCCAGTTTTCAAACAGTTGAGGATAGAGTTTTCAAGGTTAATTAGTAAAGGTGCTATTGCTGTGATGAAAGCCATATAATTAGCCTGACAAATAGTTTCTATGTGTTACAACGTATTACTATGCCTGTTTTATTAGCTTTCCTCATCATCTATGTCAAATCCTAAAATTACCAAATTGTGGTATACATGATTAAGGCACATGAGTGAAAAAGATAGTACTACAATTCCATTAAGAACGGCTCCGATGTCTTAACTATAGTGCCGTTAAAAGCTACTTCTGAGATCTTAACTACAACGCCATTTAAAGTGATTTTAGAGGTCTTAACTACAATGCCGTTAAGAGTGGTTTTAGAGATCTTTTGTTACTGTAATCCCATGGCACAGTTACAGAACTCGTTCCTATTGACAGTTTCTCGATTATTCAGGGCATAAATCATTTTTGTTATTTCTATTTCAATAGAGAGTACTATGTTTCATGCAAGACTTAGAAAATTTTGTTTTTTACATACTCAAATCCTAAAAATAAGTTTTATGTATGCAAAGAAAAGTTTTATGAATAGTTAAATAATTGCAAACAAAATAATACTTCAACAAATAAACCATTAAATTTAAGAATTCAATATGTAAAATTTACAATTTTGATGCAGAAATCATTTATGCAGAAAAGATATTTATAATGGAAAGAGAATAGACATTTTACTTACTATTTCAAGCGGAAAGCATTTACACAAAGAGAATATTTTCAATAGAAGGAAGAAAGAAATTTACTTACGCCAAAATCTTAAAACCCAAAGTTTTCCCTCATGTTTGGCCTACCACTTAAGCAATCTCCACTGAGTCTACAACAGAAAAAATAGGATGTTAGTACCCCAAAATGAATTTTCGACGGATTTTTAAATAACAAATAGAAAAATTGGTATTTTCTCACCTCTGTCTACAGCTTCTCTATTTCCTAGTGTATTGGTATTTATACTACTAGGCTAGGTATTCTGGACAAACTAGAATTCATATCTAGATAAATCTAATTCCTAACTCCCCAGACTTGATCTATATCAATCCCAAATAACGATAGTTCAAAGTCGTGGGGAGATAATTTTAAAATCCTAACCTTATTAGGATTAAGTAGTTACTGAAATTTCTAAAATTTTCAACTTATTAGAATTGAATAATTACTGAAATTCCCAAACTCATGACTAAATATCCGAAATCTTAACTTTTCATGATTTAATATTCTGGATTCTAGCTAATTATTACCATAGTTTAGTAGTTAAATAATAGGGAATATCTATAACAAATTTTCACATCAAAATATAGTGGTACAAAAAATGAGGTCCTAAGATTTCATATCACCTATTTTTATATGGTTTTAGCTAACTAATATGCCTAGATACCTTATAGGGGTCAAAAACTATTCAAATATAGTTTTATAATGATGATCAGACCTCTAAAATTATCCATCTATTTATAAATTCAAAAATTCCATAAAAATTAATTTTCATCTTCTTTAACTTGATAATCATGGACCTAAGCCCATAATTATTTGATAATAATTTGTGCACTTATTTTCTACACTACTTATGGACTTAATTATAACTTAAAATGAATTAAATAGTTTGGATTGTTATTACACCTAACTTATAAAACACAAATACCAATTATGGGTTTATTTTTATACTAGTTATGGGCTAAACAACTTAAAATGAATTAAATAATTGAGTTAATTAACACAACCCAAGTCACTAATTAGATATGGACAAAAGATTAATATTTCTTTCACTAAAAATTGGTGTCCATAGTAGCTAGCTTAATCTTTAACATAAAACTCAATATATAAAGTTCCCATCAAATAATTGACTTGATAAATTCTACATCTTTGATAACAACCAATTAATATTTACAAATTTATTAATAATCTAAAGTCTATGTCCTCGAGATTATAAGTAAAAATCAAGCTAATTACCTAAAATAGGATCTTAATAACCCCTAAAACAATTTAACTTATGTCCCATATTTATTTTCAATTAAGATCCCTTAAATATTGATCATGCCGTAAATAAATTGTATGCTAAAATTCTAGGAGAAAAGCAACCTAAAAATATCAGTAAAAAATAAAATCAACTAATAATACTCCACAATTTCTACCATCTAATATCATATATGTATTATAATAATTTATATAAAGACTTGAAATATTATAGTCATTAGAGGCCTACACAAACCCAACACTTACTATTTTAGATGACATTCTATTTTCGTTCATTGACCAGCATAGTTTTACATTATTTCTTGAGCAAAGAAGAAAACTTCGAAATTATTATAAACAAACACACTATATCAATACAAATATATTGTATTCTTTCTTTCTCTTAAAAAAATCGAAAAGGTTTTCTTTGTTTGTCTTAAAAAAATCTAAAAAATTTGTAATATAACATAACTCAGTTGTTAGATTCCCATAATGATTAAATAAATAAATAGTGGCCTCTATATATGGTTTTAGACAATCCACATTTTCTGAGCTAGTTGTAAGCGCAAATCTTTTTGTTTGCAATAAATAAAAAGAAAAATTGACACAAATAAAATAAGATTCAAACTTGTAAATTGTGAATTCAATCTCTAATATAATCCTCCGATTCTTCCCTTCCAAATATGATTTTGAAATTTAATTACCTCCATGATGAATGCCTTGAACGCCGCGGATTTCATTGAATTTGATTTGAAGAAAATAACGCCAATTCGAGGGCTTTGTACCTTAATCTCGAATCAAACGCCAAAATATATAAACTTCACAAAGAATGCCCTGAACATCATTGTGGATCCCCTTGAATTTAATTTAAATAAAATAATGCCAATTCAAGGGTTCTATACTTGAATCTCGAATCAAATGCCAAAATATGATGAGCTCCATGAAGAACACTTTGAACGCCGTGGATTCCATTAAATTTGATTGAGAGAATTGCTGGACTCCTTCAAAGTTTCTGTCACTTGCTGAAATTTGTGTTATGTCAAATGAGATGCGTTCACCCCTTTATATAGGTGCTTAGTGGGAGATCCTAGCTAATCTTGAACATCTTTGATAGTTATCTTCTTGATAAGATAATATCAAAAATCTTTGATTTGATTGGCCCATGGATATAGACACTTCATCTTTGTCACTTGTCAATATTTGATTTGATATAAAATAAATACTAAATTATTAATTAAGATTAATTATTTATCTTTTGGAATTAAATTTAATAAATACTAAAATATAAATAGAAATTTTAAATTAAAATCTAATATATTATTTTATACATGTCACTTCTCAATTGATCAAAATTTAATATATCTACAAATGCCCCCACTTCAAGACTTAGCGAAAGATGTGATGATCAATTCCAAAAAAGGCGAAACTTGAAGTATTTGAGAATGTGTGTGTGTGTGTGTGTATATATATATATTCAATGACATGTGGGTCAAACAAAAGCCCATGTCAAAATTCTCATGAAAAGCCCAAAATCATTTCTTCATATTGAAAGTGAAATCCACAGCAGCAACCTTTGTTTCACCTTATGATTATTTATTTTTTAATTCCATAAATGGCCCACAAGAAATTATTGACAATGTGATTGGCATTATCCAACTTTTAATTTGCAAAAGCAAACATTGTAGCAGACAATTGAGAAGTTCACTTCTTTTCAAATCCTGTCCCCGATTTCTGCATTTTTCTTTTCTCTCAAATGAGTATGGCCCTCCATAAATTTCAATTCCAAATTAAAGTTTCTTAATTCAAGTCAGCTTTTTCAATTCCAAATTACAGGAGGGTATTTTCCAGTAGCACGCAATTTCGGCCACAAGGAATTTCGGCAGATTTAATATGTCTTTCCATCATCTTTTTCTCTTACAATGATAAATAAATGGATTGAGATAAAAATCCAATTCCTGATAGGACTGAGATATGAATAGTTCAGGAGTTTGAGTCCCATTCAGATACTTTATCTGCAACAAGCACCTATAAATTGGCTCGATCATGAGATCACAGGCACACAACAAACACATTAAGAATTTGTTTTGTCAATTGCTAAGAATTTGCTCTTGATTGTTGGATATTTGCTCTATTAAATTGTCCGGTACATATTTTCCTTTTCTCTTCTTCACTCAATGCTTTGTGCATGACAACTTCATGTTTGATAAAATTCCTCTATGAGCATACACTCTTATTTTAGCATTATTATCAACTTAATTCTTCATCAATTCACATGAGCACGACTGCAATTGCTTGGCTTTCGTTCATTCTTCCCATGCTTAGCTTTTTTTATGAATGCTAATCTTCTTAAGATGCCACTTCTTCTTCTTCTTCTTCTTCTTCTTCTTTTCTCACCAACTTGAATAACTTTTCCTCATACTTTTGTAGGTCGCACCATGGTTTGCTTTAAAGATATTTCATCTATTGCCGGAGTGGAACATTTGATTATCCTTAATGAAGAGAATCAACCAATGGAGAAAGGCACACTTTTGGTTACTTATATTCCCCTTATAGTGGCCAAGGTTGACTACTTCACTTCATACTGAGGAATGGATTCAAGAGATCAAGACTTTCAAGGTGTGGGCTTTAAGGGCAACTAACCATTGTCTTCCAAAAGAACTAATTCGTTGTCAACAATCAAATGAACTAATTCTTCTACCAACATTGGTCGTAGCTTTATTAAGGGCAAAGCCAAGTAGGGAGAAACTCTTCAATTTGATGGCGAATTCCATTACATCAAAGGATACTGGGAGTGGCTGGATAAAAAAAAAAAAAAAAAAAAAAAAAAGGATATTGGGAATGGACTGAAGATGTCCTTAGCCGATGCAAGCACAAGTTGATTGCCGCACAAGTATATGATCCAGTATATGCTTCATTATTCACATATGATCGAAATTCTGAGATTTTCAAAGCATTTTGCGAGGCATGGTGTCCACTTACAAATACTCTTTTAACTTCCTTTGGAGAATTGTCCATATTACTATAGGATTTGCATTTGCACAACCTCGCAGGCCTCCCTATGACAGGAATCTTTTATGATGAAGTGATTCCTAGTGCCAAGGCGCTTACCAACATTAACAAGACATGAAGTAAATTTATTCCCCATTCTTACAAATACTTATTCCAAGCTTATCATTTACTTCAAATGAGTGCTAATGGAGGTTAACTTTCTCAAATTACTATAGAAAAATGGGTGAAGTATTAGTCCAAGAAAGCCACAAAATACCAACAACCACCACCACCCAAGGAGAAAAAGGTGGTCCGACCCAAATCAACTCACAATCCTCTTGGCCATTTTGGTGTTCATGAAGAACGGTCTATTGCAAAGGAGACATTATTTTTAAAACTTGGGATTCCTGGGAACTTCAGAGAAGAGACATATTTGGTGGCATATTTGGCTTGTTAGCTTTACTCATTCGTTCTTCCTACCAATGATGTTAATTCAATACGCCCCAGTACCTTCAAGATAGCATGCATCATGGCTACTGGTAGGAAGATAAATCTTGCTATTCTAGTTTTAGCCAATATCTACAATGATTTAAATAAAATTTTAGGTTCCCCAAGGCTAAGCCGTGTCCATTCTTCTTTTGCCATCCATTTCATATATGCTTGGTTAGCGTACTACTTCAAAACACATTATCAAGTTTGGCAAGGGGCATGTGACCCAAAAATGGCAATCTATTCTAGCGAATGAGGTAGAAAATACTATGATCGAAAGGAGGCCTGCAAGAGAATTCACAAAGGGGATTTTGTTTCCTAAACTTGTACCATGATTACTAAAGACAAGGGACTTTCATATGTTGATAATGGGAAGGCTAGAGAATTGGAGCAAAATACTTCATTGCTATTCGCTCGAATTATCTTCCTTTAAGGTAAGGCGACTACTTTATTATTGAACCTTATAGTCCTCATCGCTTCAGTTGTCAATTTGGATTTTATCAAGAAGTTCTTGGGATTTTTGCTCATGATATTCGCACAGCCCCTTTGGATTATGGACTTCGCTATTAGCGCTTATGCACTTTGCACAATTCTACATCTACAACATGGTTTCCTTGTGTGCCCCCAAATGCAAAACAATTCTCCTCGGATGCTTACAAGAAGTGGTAGATTAAAATTCATGGAGATTACTTGGAGGAAAATATTACAAAATTGATTAACTTGAAGCCAATCAAAATTTCCCTTAAGGACAAGGATCATGATAAAGGGAATAGACCACTTGCCAAAGATATTCAAAACCCTCCCAACTTAGAAGACATCGAGCCTCAAAAAGAAAAGAGAAGGAATCATTATCCTTTAGAAACGAGCAGCAGTAGTAATGTAGAACGTTATTGGAAAAGGCTTAAAAGGGGTCCCAAATCTTCAAAGCCAAGTGATCATTTGCCACCAGAGAACTTTGCCAAAAAGGTTATTTTCTTCTTTTCTTCTTCTTTTTAAATAAGTCCCCTTTTCGGTCATTTGATAACTTAAATCGTGTATCATTTCAGTTGGAAAATGAAATTATTAATGTTGATGAAGATGAGATCCCAAGGTAGCCAAGGATCAATCATGGGACCTTACTTGTTGGCCATGGGCGCTCCAATTGATGCAACCATGCAAAATGAGGCACTCGCTAAACAACAATCTCCTTATGTTCCAGTTTTAGTATTTAAGGATGAGAAATTTATACTTAATCATCAAAAAGAGTATTTTCAAATATTGTGGGATGGCTTTTGCCAGAGAATAGCAAATACTCACCTATCAAACATACTGTTCAATTTTTGCTTGAATCAATGAGGGGCTTCAACAAATTTAATATTTCCAATGTGGAAGAATTATTGTAAGCAGTGTTTGACAAGGCCATCACTTATGATGAGGCAAAGTCAGCATCTTTTGAGAAAGCATCCAATAAACTTCTTGCACAACAACTAGATGAGGCCAAAAGTCATCTCCATGATGCTCAAACTAGAGAAAGCAAAGAAATAAACCAAATTCAATCTACCCAAGAAGAGCTGGAATGTGTTGAAAATGAGCTTGAAAATTTGAAGGAATGCACGAAGAACTTGACTTTATCATTGAAACGTCAACAACAACTTCTTCAAAGTGCTCAAGTTGAAGTTCATGAGATTGAAGAAAAAATTGCAGCTATCAAAGATACTCCTCCATTGAGTAATAAAGTGATTGAGAATTTGCAAGCTTCAATAGAATACTTGGAGGCTGTCAAGGAAGAATTGAAGAACTTGAGTTCCTTTGCTTGAAAGTTGTTTAGAACTTTCTGGTCTCTTTTTTTTTCTTTTTATTTTTTTTTATGAACTATGCTGCATTTATTTATTTCTTTTTCAGATTACATAATAGAAAATTTCTTTCTTTTCTATCTTGCAATCTTTGAAGGGGAAAAAAAAAAACTCAACATAATTCAAAATAAATTCAAGAGACATCTAATCTACCCTTTTTTTTAATTCAATATAACTTAAAACAAATTAACTAAACTACTTTTTTTTTCTTTTTTTTACTCAAAAAACTAATTTATAAAAAAAATACTTTTTATTTTTACTCAACAAACTAATTAATAAATTCAAAAATTCAAAATCAAAACAATTAAACTATTTATTTTTACTCAACAAACTAATTAATAAAAACAAGTAAACTACCTTTTTTTTTTTACTCAACAAACTAATTAATAAATTCAAAAACTCAAACTCAAAATAAGTTAATAAAACAACTAAAATACTATTTTCTTTTTACTAATGAATAAATAAAAACAACTATTTTTTTTGACTCAACAAACTTAAACTAATAAAAACAACTGAATACTTTTTTTAACTCAACAAACTAATTAATAAAAATAACTAAAATTACTTCTTTTTTTTTTTACTTAACAAACTAATAAATAAAAACTCAAACTCAAAATAAACTAATAAACCCAAAATGAACTAATGAATAAATTCAAATTTTCAAAACAAGCTACTTTCTTTTTATATTTTTATATTTTTTATTATTTTTTTATGACACAAAAAATTAAAATAAACTCATGACTGAACTTAGAGAATATCTAGGCTGCCTACGTACCCAGTAAAGGGATCAAATCGTAATGTAGTTAAAAAAAAACATCATTTTGGGAGGGGGTGTTGTTCACAGTTTATACTCATGCGGGCCAGGAGTATCCATTGCTTAACCACCTTGGACTATGTGGGGTATTTAATATTTTAACCACATAAAACATCTTTAGTGGGGTACATTAGCAGTTTAACCACATGCACTACCTTTGGCGGGTGCCATTCACAATTTATACTCATGCAGGTCAGGAGTAATATGCAGTTTAGGCTTGTGCACCAAGGAGCAATCTCCCAACTTTATACATAGTAGGGCTTCAAGAACTTCCCGTTTATAGGGCCAACTCTTAACCCATCTTCAGCAACCAACTTATATGCACCATTTGTATAGACTTCTTTGACAACATAAGGACCATCCCATTTTTATGTGAACTTAATCCTAGTCCAGTGAGTTGTAATGATGGGCCCTCTCACAACGGGCACCAAATCCCCAACTTGAAAAGATTGTGATCACACCTTCTTGTTAAATTCCCAAGAGAGCCAAGCTTGATAACACTCAAATCTTTGTTGTGCTTCCAACCTTTTCTCATCAAGGGCCTCCAATTTTCAAGACATAAGCATGCATTTTCTTCCTCTGTCAATCCTTCTTGTATAACTATCCTTGATGATGGAATTTGCAGCTCAAAGGGTAAAACTATTTCAACACCATAAACCAATGAATATGGAGTTGCTTATGTAGGTGTTCTATGAATACTTCGATATGCCCATAAAGCTTCTCCAATTCTTTTGTGTCAATCTTCTTCAACAAATTACATAGAGTCTTATTGAATATTTCGGCAAGACCATTAGCATGAGCATGTACATGGAAGACTTTCTGTACTTAAAATTGAACTTCTGACAAAGTTTGTCTATCGGACTATTGAAAAAAGGCTTTCCATTATCAGTGATAATGTATCGAGGAACCCCATAGCAATAGACAATGTTAATGTGGATAAAGTCAGCAACATTTTCCATCTTTACTTCTTTGAAAGGTATTGCTTTAGCCCACTTAAAGAAATAGTTTGTTGCAGCCAATATATACGAGTGCCAAGTAGAAAACTTTGTCATGGGTCCAACCACATCTAATCCCCAAGCATCAAATATTCATGAAGCAATGCTCGGATGTAATGGATCGGGTGGTTGGTGAATGAGATTTGCATGAAATTGGCAAGCTTGACATCTTTGTGCATAATCCATGCAATCTTTCACCATTGTTGGCCAGTAGCAGCCCATTCTTTTTATTCAAAAATGTAATTTTGGACTCAACTGGTGAGCACCACAAACTCTGAAATGAGCTTCTTTCATAGCTTAGATAGCTTCATTGTCACTTAAATATCTCAAAAAGACTCCATCAAATGATCGCCTATAAAGTACACCTCTGTAATAAATAAAGCAAGTCGCACGACGTCAGATATCAACTCTTTGGCGTAGATCATCAGGTAACTCCTCGTACTTCAGATAATCCACGATTGGTTGGCACAACCTTCGTTCTCTATCTAAAATACTTGAACAACATAGCTTTCATCTTCTTCATAATCCTCATCCTTGAAAATTGGCAGTATAACCCAAATCTTACATATTTGAACATGCACTTCATTTTCAGTCATGGCAAGTGAATAGGCCAATTTAGCTAATGCATCAACTTGCTTGTTCTCCTTCCATGGCACATATTCAATTTCTACATCCCCAAGCCATCCAATGAGTTTTTGCGTGATTAAAGTATGGAAGTAATTCAGGCTTCTTAACTTTATATGATCCATGCAATTGGTTGACCACCAACTTAAAATCTCTATAGACTTTAAGGTGCAATTGTTTTATGTCAACTGCCATCTCCAACCCAAAAATAAGAGCTTGATATTCAACAATATTGTTAGAACTATTGTAACACCCCTAAAATTCGGTATTTCAAAAAATAAGAATTTAGAAATTAAGATTTTAATTGGTCGGTTTTAAGGCTCGAAAAAATAATAACAAGGACTTAATTGCAAAAATTTTGAACGTTTTGGGGTATATTTGCAATTTTCAAAAACTTGATTGGACTAACTTGAGAAGTTTTGGGGTTTGCATGGCTAATATTTTGGGTCAAACGGGTTTAAATGAGGCACTCAGTTTGTTAGGGACTAAATTGAAGTTTGTGGGAATTTTGGAGGGCTCAATTGCTGGTTGAGGAAAACTTTTGGGGTCAATTGGTAATATAGGAAAAGTTGACTCATATATATGGAAATCGCATTTTTCCCCTTCATTTCATCATCTTCCTCATCGCGGCATCACCTCTTCCCTTTCCAGTGAGTTTTTTCGGCAACATCCGCTTTCCCAAATTTAAACCATACAATCTCTTCCCCTCCCTCCCGCGACCACACCCATACCTCGAACACCTTTTTTCACCGGTGGAACTACCGAAAAATTAAGTTTGAAAGTTGATCGACAGCGGGGCTTTTGATGGGTTCTCTTCCCAATGACATTTCACGGTGGGCTAAGGGTGGTTCTGGTAGAGCTCAGCTCAGGGATTATCATGGTAGCTTTGGATTGGGTTTTGGTCTGATGCTGGCGACGGAATTTGGAGAAAACTGCACGGCGGTGTGTGGTGGTAAAGGATGATTGGAGCTGAAATTAGGCTTCAATTTGATGGAGTTTGGTGAAATTGATTGAGGGATTTGATTATCTGAGTTGAAAGGTACAATTTGGTGGTGGTTTGGGTTAATTCCAGCGGTAGTGCAGGCGGCACTCCGGCGGCGATGCTTCGATGACTTCCGAACAGAATATTCAGGTCATAGCGAGGATCATGATGGTGGTCTTAGTTTGTGAATTCAAGTTCCGGTTGATCATATCGTAGGTATAAAAGTTGGGTGATGCTTATGTATATGTGTGTGTGTGTATATATATATATGCATGTTGTATTAGAATTCCTAATCTTGTATTATGAGGATGATATATAGTTGTTTTATATCTTTAGCCATGCATGGTTTAGGATATCACACAGCTGGCCCGAATTATGTATTAGTGGATGTTAAGAAAAGATTAATTGAGTTATTTAAATGATTAATCTATAATTTGATGAAATTGAAACTTGAGAATTGATAAGTGGTAATTTGAGAGGTTATGGGACTAAGACTTGATATATGCGTGTGCCAGTATGTGTTTAGTCAACTTGGACTATATAATTTTATGAAATATTGGGAATTGTCGAGTGATTTGTAAGAGAAAACCCTAACTTTATGGATTTATGACTTAAGTGGCAAGAAATAGGTTAATTAAGACAACTGGACTATTATTATTGATTGGGGATGGCGTTACGAGATTTGATATGTAATTAGGAACCAAGATTATTTTGGTCATAACGACTTTATTAGCCATTTTAGGCTAATAGTACCGTTTTAAAGTTAAAATACCGCATTAGTCGGTAAATTAGTGATTCTGGATTATTAATGGTATAATTAATAGGATTAAGCATGGATTTTGATTATAAATATTCTTTTTGGCTAGGTGACAACAAAGTAGGTCCCGTAGATCTGTAGGCGGTGACAACTTTTATGAGACTTTTATGAGAATACGGAGGTGAGGGTCTACTACTCTGGTTTTTGCCTTTTATAAGCTACTTCTTATTTGTTGAACCCCATTGAAGGTCTGCTAGTCGGGCACATTTTCTAACTGTCTGGTATTTGTGATAAGCCCCTATGTGGGTTTTCTATTTCTGTACCGTACTCTGTTTGTTTAAAATCTAAAATGTGTTGGAATTCTGATTTGTTATCCGTTATCTTATTTGAACACCCCTGTGAGGGTTATCTTTGATATCGGTTTTGTTCGTTCTGGTGCCCAAAACTCTCGTTTGTTATATGTTATCTATCCGTATTGTCATCTGTTCGATCTGATATCCGTTTGTCTATTATTTGTACGATCCGATATGTTGATCCCAGCTGTTAAGCTCGGGACAAGCCGTTATGTTGATCCTAGATGTTAAGCTCGGGACAAACCGATATGTTGTTCCCAGCTGCAAAGCGGGATGTGCCGTTTTGTTCAGAATGACATAAATAAGGGACTGATATGATTAAGTTGATTTTTCCTCAACAGATTTTTTCTGTTATGCTTACAGTTATCCCTCACTAAGTCATTTGGGCTTACCCTCCCATTTATTTTGATTCTCTCAGACAGGGACTAAGTGTAGGATTTGGACTCTAGGCTGGATAAGTATATTTTGTAATAGATCAAATGTTGAATGTATATATGGAATCATCTGATTGCTAAGTATGGACTCGAGATGTCGTGATATGCCATGTTGATGTGGATAACTTATGGGATGTAAATATTTTGCTATGTTCGAACGTGAATCATAGCATTTACTTAATGGTTTGTCGAGTAAGTTAAGTTTGAATTTCCGCTGCTTCTGATAAGTTGAATTTGAAAAAAAAATTGGTATGTATTTAGTATATATGCCATATGTTATAGGTTTATTTAAGTTGGATTTCGCTGCTATTTTTGATGAGCTTGAAATGTTTGATTATGAGCCTATTAATTTGTATTTTGGGTTCAATTTTAAGATTGAACTGAGTGGCACCTCAGCTTAGGTGTTATCCCAAGTGGGGGCGTTACAGGTGGTATAAGAGCCTTGGTTTGTCGATGACCTAGGCATTTGGGTATTATTGGGATTTGTGACTGACTTCTTATTTAGGTTAGCTTGAGTATGAATTATAGGAGTTTTGTTTATCGGAAGTGATCTGAGGAATTAAGATGAAATTGATCAATTGTCGTTAGTGAAATGAATTTGCTTACTGCAAGACGTCTATGGGATCTTACTACTTATTGTAGAATGATTACACCTGTGTATCCTTGAGTTTGGTATACCCCCATCTGATCCTTCTACTTACTTGAGATTAAGCTTGAATTGAAAATCATTTAGAACGTAAGTGCTTAAGTTAAGGGATATCTTATTTATGTAGGGATATAATTCTTAGAATGTGGATTTTGGGCAGGAAAATTTGGTTATGTGGAGATATAGGTAAGGAATCATCGCAGGTAATGTTGCATTTGAGGACAGTATGGAAGATTTGAAGAACGAGAATAAGATCCTAAATGATGAAAAGAAAACTCTTCTAAGATGGTGCCAGGGTCTTGAGGAAAAGCTGCATGATAGGAATGGGGCTTTAAAGGATAGAAGAACGGAGTTAAGTTATTTAAAATCAGTACTTGGGGCAAGGAGTTATATGCTAGACAGATTAAAGGAGAATATAGAGAAAGAGGAAATTGAATGTTGAAATAAGTAAGGACACTAGAGGTTGATTACTCTAAGAAAGAGAAAGTAGTCAACTGGAAGAGACCAAAAAACGTGATAGAAGTTTGTAATTTTATGTGTCTTGTCAATTATTAACGAAAATTATGAAGAATTTTTCTAACTAGCTGACACATTAAATAAATTAACTTAGAAAGATTAACCATTTGACCAAAATGAGAATCTGAATATGAGATAGAGCTGATGGATGCAAATCCTAGAAGATTGCAATTTCTCCATCACCTATCACCCGAAAGGCGAATGTAGTGGCCATGCCTCGAGCTGAAAGGCTAGAATGGTTCACTTACAGGAAATATAAGTATTAAAAAGCCTATGAATAGGTGTTGTGTTTAAATTCATATAGCGAATAGGATTGCAAAGATAAGTGCAGTACGAATCATAGGATGAAATGCGATGAGCCCTAAGTTAAAGATATAGGATTGTTGAAACTAACAGAAAGGTTGGAAGTTTTTGGAGATCTGAGTTTAATACCGAAAATCAAGATGTCCTTCTATTTCGTAAGAAATATGTGTGCCGAAAGAAATGGAAGAAAGTTCGCTAGTGAGACGCACAAGTCAAGAGACACGATGCATTCGAGAGGCATGAAAATGCATTGGAACTTGAAGGAGCAATTTTGGCAGAATGTAATGAAGACAAACTGTAGATCGACTAATCGAATCTACTTATTTTCTGCCAATTGGGACAGTACTCATATGAGAATCTGGGGACCATATTATTTTAAGAGGGAGGTCCGTAACACCCCTAAAATTTGGTATTTTGGAAAATAAGAATTTAGAAATTAAGATTTTAATTGGTCGGATTTTAGGGCTCGAAAAAATAATAACAAGGACTTAATTGCAAAAATTTCGTAAGTTTTGGGGTATATTTCCAATTTTTAGAAACTTGATTGGACTAGCTTGAGAAGTTTTGGGGTTTGCATGGCTAATATTTTGGTTCAAAGGGGTTAAAATGAGGCACTCACTTTGTTAGGGACTAAATTGAAGTTTGTGGGAATTTTGGAGGGCTTAATTGCTGGTTGAGGAAAACTTTTGGGGTCAACTGGTAATATAGGAAAAGTTGACTCTATATGTATGGAAATTTCATTTTCCCCCTCATTTCACCATCTTCCTCACCGCGGCATCACCTTTTCCCTCTTCAGTGAGTTTTTTCGGCGACGCACGCTTTCCCAAATTTAAACCATCCAATCTCTTCCCATCATTCCCGCGACCACACCCATACCTCAAACACCCTTTTTCACCGACGGAACCACCGAAAAATTAAGTTTGAAAGTTGATCAACTGCGGGCCTTTTGGTGGGTTCTTTTCTCGGTGACATTTCACGGCGGGCTAAGGGTGGTTCTGGTAGAGCTCAACTCAGGGAGCATCATGATAGCTTCGGATTGGGTTTTGGCCTAACGCCGGTGATGAAATTTGGGGAAAACTACACGGCGGTGTGTGGTGGTGAAGGATGATTGGAGCTGAAATTGGGCTTCAATTTGATAGAGTTTGGTGAAATTGATTGAAGGGTTTGGTTATTTGAGCTGAAAGGCACAATTTGGTGGTGGTGCATGGCAGCGCTCCGGCAACTTTCGGACAAAATATTCAGCTCATCACAAGGATTGTGACGGTGGTCTTCGTTTGTGAATCCAAGGTCCAATTGATTAGATCATGGGTATAGAAGTTGGATGATGCTTATGTATATGTGTGTATATATATATGCATGCTGTATTAGAATTCCTAATCTTGTATTATGAGGATCATATATAGTTGTTTTATATCTTTCGCCATGCATAGTTTAGGATATCGCATAGCTGGCCCGGATTATGTATTAATGGATGTTAAGAAAAGATTAATTGAGTTATTTAAATGATTAATCTATGATTTGATGAAATTGAAACTTGAGAATTGATAAGTGGTAATTTGAGATGTTATGGGACTAAGACTCCATATACGCGTGTGCAGTATGAGTTTAGTTAACTTGGACTATATAATTTTATGAAATATTGGGAATTACCGAGTTAATTGTAAGAGAAAACCTTAACTTTATGGATTTGGGACTTGAGTGGCAAGAAATGGGTTAATTAAGATAACTAGACTATTATTATTGATTGAGGATGACGTTATGAGATTTGATATGTAATTAGGAACCGGGATTATTTTGGTCATAATAACTTTATTAGCCATTTTGGGCTGATAGTACCGTTTAAACTTTAAAATACCGTATTAATCGGTAAATTAGTGATTTTGGATTATTAATGGTATAATTAATAGGATTAAGCATGGATTTTTTATAAATATTCTTTTTGGTTAGGTGACAACAAAATGGGTCCCGCAGATCTGTAGGCGGCGACAGCTTTTATGAGAATACGGAGGTGAGGGTCTATAGATCTGGTTTTTGCCTTGTATAAGCTACTTCTTGTTTGTTAAACCTCAGTGAGGGTCTGCCAACCTGGTACCTTTTCTAATTGTCTGTTATTTGTGATAAGCCCCTGTGTGGGTTTTCTGGTTCTGTACCGTACTCTGTTTGTTTGAAATCTGAAATGTGTTGGAATTCTAATTTGTTATCCGTTATCTGATTTGAACACCCCTGTGAGGGTTATCTTTGATATCAATTCTGTTCTTGTCTGTTCTGGCACCCAGAACTCTCGTTTGTCATCTGTTATCTATCTGTATTGTTATCTGTTCGATCTGATATCCGTCTGTCTGTTATTTGTACGATCCAATGTGTTGATCCTAACTGTTAAGCTCAGGACGAGCCGTTATGTTAATCCCAGCTATTAAGTTTGAGATGAGACGTTATGTTGATCCCATCTGTTAAGCTCGGGACGAGCCGATATGTTGTTCCCAGCTATAAAGTGGGATGTGTCGTTATGTTCGAAATGACAGAAATAAGGGACTGATATGATTGTTTTGATATGATCTGTTAGATTGCATCGATTGATCTGATCTGTTTGATTGATTGAATATGATCATTCGATTATGTTTCTGATTATTCGATTGTTTACTGACTGTCTGACCGTATTTTGTTATGTTCTACCTAACTGTTAATCTACTGTCTATTGAGTTGATTTTTCCTCAACAAATCTTTCTATTATGCTTACAGTTACCCCTCACTAAGTCCTTTGGACTTACCCCCTCCCCCCTCCATTTATTTTGATTCTCTTAGACAGGGACTAAGCGAAAGATTTAGACTCCAGGCTAGATGAGTATATTTTGTAAGAGTCAGATATTGAATGTATATATGGAATCATCTGATTGCTAAGTATGGACTCGAGATGTCATGATATGCCATGTTGATGTAGATGACTTATAGGGTGTAAATATTTTGTTATGTTAGAACGTGAATCATGGCATTTACTTAATGGTTTGTCAAGTAAGTTAAGTTTGAATTTTTGCTGCTTCTGATATGTTGAATTTGGAAATTTTTGTGGTATGTATTTAGTATATGTGTCGTATGTTAAAGGTTTATTTAAGTTGGAATCCGCTACTATTTTTGATGAGCTTGAAATGTTTGATTTTGGGCATATTGATTTGTGTTTTGGGTTCAATTTTAAGATTGAACTAAGTGGCGCCTTAGCTTAAGTGCTATCCCGAATGGGGGCGTTACAACTATTTTCAGTTAAAGTGAAAGAATATGGTAATACTTCATCATCAAATGTGATGGATACCACTCTAGCACCAACTCCTTCTTTGTGGTATGCTCCATCAAAGTATATTTTCTAATGAGGTGTAATTTCAACTACCAAGACATCTTCATCGGGTGGACCATTAGATAACTTCTACTCAGTGGGGGTGGGGTGATCAGCCAAGACGTTAGCCAAAATTTGTCATTTTACTGCATTATGCAGAACATAGATAATCTCAAACTGTTGCAACTGAAGGTACCATCTTGCAAGTCTGTCAGATATAAAGGGTTTTGACATGACATATTTTAGTGGATTTGTTTTTGAGATAGGACAAACAGTATGAGCCTGAAAGTAATGCTTCAATTTTTGGATTGCAAAGATTACAACCAAGCATATTTCTTTGATCGGTGAGTACTTCAACTCATTTGGCGTCATCATTCTACTCAAGTAATACAAGGCATTTTCTTTTCCTCCATCATTTTTCTGTACTACTAAAGCTCTAACAAAACATTCTTGAGCAGTGATATAAAGGATTAGTAGACATCCAGGTACTAGTGCGACCAACACAGGAGGCCTCATCAGATAAGCTTTTATACTCTTAAAAGCATAGCTACAATCTTCACGCCACTCAAATGGAACACTTTTCTTCATCAAACGGTTGAATGGTTGACATCTACCAGCTAAATTTGATATAAATCTCTGTAAATAAGCTAACTTCCCTTACAAACTTTTAAGTTCATAGATGTCTCGAGGTTCAGGCATTTTCAGAATTACATCAATCTTTGCTTGCTTGATTTCTATGCCTTGATGATGAACAATGAATCCTAGAAACTTCCTCGGTGTAACATCAAATGCACGCTTTAATAGGTTCATTTTGAGTTGATATTTTCTCATGCACCAAAAAATTTATCTCAAATCTTGAAAGTGATGTTCTCGCCTTTTGGACTTGACGACCACGTTATCAACATAACATTCAATATTCTTATGAAGCATATCATCAAAGATCTTCTACTTAGCTTTTTGATATATGGCACCAACATTTTTCAATCCAAATGGCATCACTTTATAGTAGTATATTCCCTTGGGAGTACGAAATGTCGTTAACTCCTCATCTTTTGATGACATGCATATTTGATTATACCCAGATGATCCATCCACAAATAAGAGTGCTTCATGTTTTGTGGTAGCATCAATCATGAATTCTGCAATAGGTAATGGAAAATCATCCCTAGGACAAGCATTATTCAAGTCCCTAAAGTCAATGCAAACTTGAATTTGGCCACTTTTCTTTCCTACAGGGACAATGCTGGAGCTCCATGTTGGATACTTAACTTTTAGAATAAACCCAACCTTGATGATCTTGTTCACTTCAGCTTCAATCAAAGGAGCCAATTCGAGGCGAAACCGCCATTGAGCTTGTTTGACTAGATGAGTTCATTTCTTTACTGATAAATGACTGCCACCTTCGGGTCTAACCTAGGCATCTCTTTGTATGACCATGCAAACACATCTTTGAATTCATGTAATAACTCAACATATACTTCTTTTTCCTCAGCAGTTAACAAAGCACTAATGTAGATAGGCTGAAGGTCATGGCATCACCTAAATTAATCTCTTCCAATTCATCTACAGTGGCCTTAACACCTTCTTCAAACTCAGGAGGAGCAGTTTCAGCATCTTCTTCTTCAATAAAAAATTCTTCACTCAAAGTAATATGGTATGCTAGCGCAATATCCTCTTCTAAGGGCTCAATCCTCTTGAATTCCACATATGCCCTTGTTTGTCAATCCCTTCTTTTGATATGGACAATGTACATGATGCCATCTTTCTCACTTATGTAACTACTGTTGATAAATTTAGAGATTTGCTTGAAAAGACGATCTGTAGTACTTTAACGAGTTGGCTGACTATTACTAGCAACAATATGATATGAAGAAGCCATGCTTTCTCTATCATCTTCTTCGACTATTTGAGTTTGTGTGAAGATAATAGTTTGTAGTTTGACTTTCAAGGTTCTACCACATAATATATTTAAAATAGAGCACCGCTTCATGCATGAGGAATTGAACTCCTAAGCTTTTTCGGCTCGCTACCCCACTTCAAGTGCTTTGGCATTTTGGATGAATTCAATCTTCAATTACAGGTTCTTTTATGCCGCCACTTTCCAAGTCTATCGAAAACTGAGATTCGTTGGACTTTCTTCCCATTTTCATCAAAAATGTCATTTATTGAGGAAAATTCCTCTCCAACTATATGATTATTGCTGGCTCTCCTAATCGCAATGTGAATAGAATTATGAGGAACAAATCCAAGTCCCGTTTGAGAGATTTGAACACCATAACCTTTTTCCTTCAACATTTTTTAGTGTTAAGTCCATACATTTGCTTGCCATAAGCCTCAAGGGGGAGTTTTCCTAAGAAGGAACGTTATTGTGGATTATACCTGGCTTTGACAATAAGTTCATAGGCTTTTGGATCAAATTTGAAGCTGAAGAGATTCTCCATATTTCTTCTTAGCTCCTTGAGTTGCACGAACAAACCCTTTCAGTGACTGAAGGGATGGCTTCTTCACATCAAACTTGGTTAGAGAAAATGTCAATTCTTTCAATGATTCAAATCCTAGTAGAGATGATTGGCTCTTTATGTTATCTTTACTTCTACATACTGGAGTCAAGTCTTTAACTTTGTTTCCTCCATCATAATCATTTTGTTACTTGAATTCCTCTTGTTCTTTGACCTTGACAGCTTTCATACTTTCAATGTAGTATTTAGCATCAGGTAAGTGCGATTTGGCTTCAGTGAAAGGTTTGCTATCTCTAAGCACCAGTTTTACCACACATTCTCGACAATATTTGGAACACTGGTGCCAAGTAGAGAGAACCACACCGTTTTCATGTAACGAAGGTCGGCCCAGAAGCATATTGTATGATATCTTGGCGTCTATGACATGAAACAATGCCATTGATAACATATCATCCATCAACAGTTTTATCCTTATTATTCCAAGAGTTCATTACCCCTTGATTGAATCCTTGGATCATCATACGACTATTTGTCAGTGTATCTGTGGAAATTTCTAAATCCTTCATTACACGCAATGGCAAGATATTGACTGCAGATCCTCCATCAATCAAATTTCTATTTATTTTCTACTCATGAGCATAGCCAATTACAAATAGTGGCCTATTGTAAAGCTTGGAGCCAAGCAACAAATCTTTGTCAGTGAAAAACATTGCCAACATATACCCGTCAGTTACACCATAGTTCTTTTCCTCATATAAACATGCTTCATTAGAGGAAATATTTTCTTCACTTATCATGTTACACGCAATGTCATTGTCGTGATCACCAAGTACATCCTTTTCAATCTTGATGGTAGCATAATTTGAGGCTACGTTATCCTCCTCAAGTAAGATTTTCCATTTTCGAGCCAATTGTATCACTTTATCTTTGAATACGAAGTAGTCATGGATTGGGTGACCCACCAACTGATGGCACTTGCAGTACTTTGGGTCATCAATTTTCCCAGTTTCTTCAAGTCACTTCATTTTAGATAATTCAATGAGATTTGCATTTAGCAAATCATTGAATATTTCAGAGATATCAGAATTGAGGAATAGGTATATCTTAACTTGCATCTCCTTCATAGTCAATTTTCTTTACCCTTTTTCTTGGGAAGCGACCCTTTTTCATCACTTGTGCTATCTCCTTTTACATGAAATCTGATGGGTGTTGCAGTTACCGCCATAGCTTCTTTACTTGGAGCCTTGGTAAGAGGTTTGCCACCTTTCTTAAATTCTTGCTTTTCCTTAGACTTACAAGGCTCTTGGACTAGTGACCCCTCAAATCCACTAGCTGACATACTTAACTCTATATCATGGGCTCGAGTAGCTAACTCTTCAAATGTTTTAAGCTAAGTTCCTTAGAGAATATACCGAAGTCCCCAATGCATCCCTTGAATGCACATTTCAATAGTTGAAGCCTCAGATAATCAGTCTTTACAATTAATGTTTAAGTTTCTCTAGTGATTGATGTAATCAATGACTGGTTCTCCTTTCAATTGGTGAGAATTTGTGAGTTTAATTATGCTGACCGTTCTTCGTGTACTGTAAAAGCAATTGAGAAATTCTTGCTTCAATTGCCCTCAGCTATCAATTGAGCCTGCTTCTAGGTCAGTTTACCAATCAAAAGCATTACTATTCAAAGATCGAACAAACTGCTTAACTAGGCGATCTCTATACGTCCCAGCATTATTACAAGTTTAGATGAAATGAGCCACATGCTATTTTGGATTACCTTGCCATCAAATTACTAAAACTTCAGGGATCGATAACTAGTCAGCATCTTCAAGTTGTCAATCCTCTGAGTATATGGCTTAGAATAAGTCATAGATGACTTAGAGCTTCCTTCAAGTTTGTCTTTAATAGTTTCCATTATGAACTCCCTCAGTTGGTTGATGGGAATTAGTCCGTCAGTGGAAACTTGCACTTCATTCGTTGCAGGCTTTTCATTTTCAACCGGCTGTCTCTTTGTGGATGTTTCATCTTTATCTTCAGTTTCTATTTGTTTCTCTATTATGCGACCAGTCTTAACACTATCCACCTTGGTCATCAACTTAGATATCTGAGAGTTTTGCTCTTAGAGATGCTTTGCGAGCCCTTCAATAATCTTTGTCAAATTAGCAGTTTGCTCCTCCAAAGTTGTGGCGCGTGTTACCATCACCGACGCCATACTTAAGGAACTTGATGTTGAGCGAGGTGTAGATGCTGTTGATTCTTCTTTTGAGTCTCCACCACCTTTATTCGTATTAATAGCTACAGCAATGCCTTTTCCACAGCTTCAAGTAAATGAGCTACCTTCAAAGATGATTGCACCTTTTTGGACATACTCCTTGTGGTGACACCAACACTTCTTGCTCCAGCATCTGTGGAATTTGAGGTAGTAATTTCAATGCAGCAGTCTTGTTGGCAGCCATGATACTTCAATCTTGATGAAGGAAAGAGATAAGAGGTAGAGATTGTCCCGCTAGGCGTACCAAAAATTTGTAAGTGCAAATTTCTTTATCTACAATAAATAAAATTACAAGACAATAATAATTGATACAAATAAAATGAAATTCAAACTCATCAATTGTGGATTCAATCTCTAATCTAATTGTCCGATTTTTCCCTTCCAAATATGATTTTGAAATTTGATTAGCTTCGTGAAGCTCCGCGATGAATGCCTTGAACATCGTGGATTTCCTTGAATTTGATTTGAAGAAAATAATGCCAATTCAAGGGCTTCATACCTTAATATTGAATCAAACGCCAAAATATATGAGTTTCGCAAAGAATGCCTTGAACGTCGTTGTGGATCTTCTTGAATTAAATTTGAATAAAATAACACCAATTCAAGGATTCCGCACCTTAATATCGAATCAAACGCCAAAATATGATGAGCTCCAATAAGAACACCTTGAACGTCGTGAATCCCCTTGAATTTGATTGAGAGAATTACTTAACTCTTTCAAAATTTCTCTCACTTGTTGGAATTTGTGTTGCGTCAAATGAGCTATGACTACCCCTTTTTATAGGTGCTTCGTGGGAGATCCCAGATAACCTTGAACATCTTTAATAACTATCTTCTTGATAAGATAATATTAAATATTAAGAGATAATATCAAATATCTTTGATTTGATTGGCCCATAGATATAGACATTCCATCTTTGACACTTGTCAATATTTGATTTGAGTATAAAATAAATACTAAATAATTAATTAAAATTAACTATTTATCTTTTGGAATTAAATTTAATAAATCCCAAAATATAAATAAAAATTTTAAATTAACATCTAATATATTATTTTACACATGTCACTTCTCAATTGATGAAAAATTAATGTATCTACACTAGTTATTAGAGGGAGCTAAACCCAAGATTCATTCGTTGATATGGTATCAGTGACATTCATTTTTTGGTATTGGACCACCCATTCATATTATTTCACACTCCAAAAATTCCATCCATTATGCCGGTGTGTGTTAGATTCTCACATCAGTTAAATAAATAAGTAATGATCTTCATATATAGTTTTGCACAATTCTCACATCTTAAACTACCTTTTAAGGTGAGTTAGACCCAAAATTCATTCTTTGATATCAATTATTAGAAATTAGCCTCCCCGTCTATGTGACCCTTCACAATAAATTGAAAGCTTTGAGAAAAGATGAAAAAACAAGTAAATTTCATATTTATAATAATAGTTAATTTATGAGCCCATTACTAGTGGTGAATCTTGGTTTAAGCCCATGATGTATATTATGAAGCCTTAAAATATTTCATATTAACTAGTAAATAATTAACAAAGAACATATGAACATTGTCTTTCAATAAATATATGGAGAATATAACTCTAGATTTTTATTATATGTCGATTCTCCGATATTTTATTATTCAAACACCTTCCTCTTTTTATAAAATCAAAATATGCCACCATGTATGTTAACCAAATTTACACATTATGACCATATATTTTCTATATTAATGATAAATTTGAACACATACAAATACAAATATATAATTAGATAACGGTATTTCTTTTATTATAAAAAACCATATTGTATGAATCTCTTTAAGTACTTTTATGGATATAATAATCACATTGGCCAGAAAACTTGATGAATCATCAAAAAGAGAAAGATATTTATGTATGGTCATATCATAATTTTTGTCATATAAGCTTGTCGAATTTTAGAAAGTTACAGCTTCTAACTACAGTAAAACATGTTATAACTGTTTTATTTCAACAACTTGTATTTCCTTCCCTCTCAAATCATGCAGAAAAAGTTCGAAGCTGAAAGATATCTTTGAATTTTGGAAAATGAATTGTATTAGAAAAAAAAATAATTTAAATTAAAAATATAATATTTCATGTTTGTTTAATTATTTAAAATAACGAGGAAATGAATTGACTGAAAAAACGATAAAGGCAAAAGAAGACAGTGAAATAAGATCTTATTTTATTTTATAATATTTTTGTGAGAAAAATGAGTTTTCATCAATTACGATATATTTTACCCAAGTTGTCTTTCTCTTTTTTATATTTTATTTAATAAGCAAACAAACATACTTTTTTTCTGATACTTTCTTCTTCTTTTTCATTTCTTAATGCTAAAACCTTTGTGCTAACAAAATATGAGATTTGCTTCATTTAAAAGATAAATATCTTCATTTAGAATTTAGATTTCAAATCAAATTATTTTATTTTAATTTTCAAGTTGTGGCAAACTAGAGAATGCAATTTTGGAAGATATAGATACAAATTAACTTTTCTTATTTTGTGAAAAATAAAAAGTAAAGCATAATGTTTTTATGGTAAGTAGAGAGTAGATGAACTTGGTGCACTCTTAAATCATACATTCAATTTTTATATGCCAGCTAAATGTTCTTTTACATTATTTATTTTGGGCTTTTTCTAATATTGGAATAATATTGCATTACTAATTGAAGCAAGAACCCAAATAATGAAATATGGTCCATCCATGAGATCAGTGTCATCCTAGTTGGAGTCAAGTCCATAATGTTAGAAAATTTTCATTTGGAAACTGAAAAAAAAATAAAGAGAGAGAGAGAGAGAAGCATACATGACACGTAATCTCAACACCTAGCGCTATCCAAACTTTGTCTTTTATTTGCCTAGTTGTATTATGACTGCGAGTCTGATACTTGAGCCTATATATACATGCGCACAGGGTGTATTTACATTTGATTTAATTAACTCCTTTTTTTTTTTTTTTTTGTTAAGGCCAAAATTCTCTTCAACTCTAGAAATTACCAAGCCAAAGGAAGATTTTGTTTGTATAGATATATCTAGATTTGTGTATAGACGCTAGACTTCTTGTGGTAGTATATTTTTTGACTATGAGTAAAAGAATTTCTTGCTATATTGCACGATATAGAAAGGGTGTTTAACTAAATTTATTTAAAAGATATTATAAATTTTTACATCTTATAGGATGTTTTTGAAATTTATAAGATGTTGATAATATTTCTAGAATAAGTTATTAAAGTACTTTGATAAAATAAAATCTTAGAGCTTATAAGATTTAATAGCCATTTTGTAATTAAAATAGTCAAAATTAAAATAACTTGTTAAGATCTTGAAATAAATTAGAATCTTCTTACTTTTTAGAGAAGAGCTTATAAGAGAAGAAGAAGAAGAAGAAGGGGGAAAAAAAAGCGCTTTTTAATATAATTTTTTGGCTCAAAATTTGATTCTTAGCTTGGTTATTTAAAAATGATGACCTCATACTATTTATACTTTCTCCTATATCAAATAAATAGTGAGATTTAAAATACTTAATAATTAGGAGATGTTATCTGGAACCTTAAAAAAGTATCCTGATTATATTCCTAAAGATATTTTTCTAAAACAGTTTCCTAAAAGCTTATGCCCTTAGTTTTGCGTAATTTTAGATTATTATATTCTTTACACATCTATAACATATGCAAACATTCTAAAATCTTCTAAGACTTCAAAAATGATAAATTTTTTGCCCTAATGTAAGTTAACGGGTTGTGTAACCTTTCATAACCAAGACACTAGTAAAAGAGAAAAATCAACATGTGATGAAAATATTATGAATATCTGCACAATGTAACAACAACAACAACAACAACGACAACAAAAAGATAGAAATACATCTTGATCCATGATTGAAAATTTGTGGAAATGAAAATTGGATTCATGTAACAGGATAAAGATTTCTCATTCCTTAGCCGGAAAGATATGTGACCTCCTTGCTTCTTTCATGTACACGCCGAGCCCCTTAGATGTTATTTGTAACAAATAGTTTTGTTGGTTGGTTAATTGGTCACATTTTATTCATGAATTTTTTGCCATAAAAAAATTCCCCTTTCCCTTTTCACAGATATGGATTTACCGATCAATAATAATAATGTCATTAATTTGAATGTGCTAGATACAATAATCTAATCCGAATTTCTTTATGAACTCCTAATTTTCTGAATTCAAATCAATCAATCCAATTTAAAATTGGATTTAGATAGGGATAGAAAAGGATTGGTACATTTTCTCATCGAAGAATTTAGACCTAAAATGAAGAAAGTTCTTATGTGTAATACTAATCAATAGTGCCTCATTACCCACCCAACCCCCTCTAATTTTTTTTTTCATTTTATTTTGGGGAGTTAATATTAAATTGTAACGTGTCTCACATTCGAGATTTTTTTGTTGGGGGGGAGGGTATTTTTATTATTAATTAATCAAATTACATTAATCAACTCAAACAAAAGATGAAACATAATAAATTGTTAATCAAATTTAGGTAATAAACTATTGAGATATCAAAATTAGTTATCTTATCCAAAAAGTTAGACCATGCATGTAATCCCAAGATATAGAACCGAAGAAGTTTGTTCACCAATCAAAATACCAATGAAATTTATGCATACTTCTATTGTAAGAATACATGTGAGCAGAAAGGACTTATAATTACTGATTTTGTTTTATTGTACAGCTATAGCTCCACATGATAAACTTTTGTCATGGACCTGTAATTTTGGGGGGGAAAAAAAGATACATTCATCATATTTAGTTAATATATACTATATATTTAGAAAGTATTTGGTAAAATTACCTTGTATGAAAGGATTGAATCATTGAAGGATTAGACATATTGTTGAAACAAACATCTTCGATATAAAAGGATTGAAGGATTAGGCATTCGAATCTAATGCAATTCAAATAAAACTATAAAAAATATTTTCTTTGTCATTGAAATATGCACGAAGTAAAATTAAACATTACATATAACATGTATGTATAATAACATAACAAATTACTCTAGTTCCATCAACTGTACAACTATCACTATTTTAGCCATATATGTTGTAAAGAAGTGCACAGAGAATCGCAAAGGATCATTACAGCCTGAAAATTCCTTATCATTCACTAAATGACCCTCAATTGTTTGAATAATAATATTCTTGCTAGTAGCATCTGCTATTTCATCACCACCACCAATAATAACTACTTCTTGTGATGTTGTTGGAAGTGTATGTTGATAGTTCCTGGTTGATTGCTCATTACTCAATAGCTTAAAATGATTAACATCATAACATTGAGCAAGTTGACATAAAGTTTGTACAAATGGGTTATGGGCGTTAATGATCGATCTTTTCAATTAGTTTCCTACTCAATCCATCATTTTCCAGTAATTGATTTTCAATCTTATAATATGTGTCAAAAATGAATATTTGAATATATCTTAGTCTCGATCCTACAAAGGCTAATAATATACCAATCATATGATAAATTGATCCATAGGCTCTTAAGGTATATACTTCTTGACGAGCTGTTGCCAAACTTTCATCTGTAAATGAGAAGACATGATTAAAAGCATGAATATTTTATCTAAATATCCTACCCTCTACGGATTGATAGGTAAAGGGATTATGAAGCTCATAAGTCATATGAATTTCTAGTAGAATAATTTTCCAATTACAACAAAAGTTTCAAGTTTCACCATGAAGTAGCTTAGCCCCATATTATTGACAAATTGTTGGAGTTGGGAGTTGTAATCAATGAATTTGTTTCGTTTCATGAAAATTCATTGCGTGATTGTCGGAGAGATTTGTATGGCCTAATGCATATCTTCTTTCACTCTTAATATCATCATGTTCAATATTACAGAAAGAATCTGAGTCGCCATCGCGATTAATTTCATCATATCTATAGACAGCGTATTTATATAATTATATTTATATATTAGGAGTTTTCAGTAGATCGCAAATATAGTAGCATAGCAATGTGAATTTAAAGATATAAACCTAATAAATTTAGACAAATAATTCTTTGAATTAATTCAAATTTATTGCACTTATAGATACTTTTACAATTATTGCAATTTGTAGCAACGAATATATGTAATTCCTGTTTTTGTATAGACGAAGTGAAAATTACAAAATTAATTGAAATAGCAAAGGCACTTTTTTAATTAAAAGTTGCATTTCTCAGTGATAAATGAATTTTCAAAGTGCTGAATTTATTTTAAGTTTTCACATAAGTCCATAAAATGAATAAGGTAATACTAAAATCAAATTCCATTATGGAGATACATAGCCTTTATTGGGATTAAAAAAAACTAAACAATAAAATGAATAAGTTGTTATATTATATATGTGCCCATGGTGCAAGATTCAAAAAAGTTGAAAATTTTAAATAACGTTCATAGGGTGTTGAATACGGTAATATGCGCCCCCCGCCCCCCGCCCCCCCCCCCCCCCCCCCCCCCCCGGCCCCGCCTTTTTCTAAGTTTTGTACCTTATCTATTTTCATGCATGCATTGTAAGGATTGAATATTGAATTACCCCAAAACTATAGTATAGTACTTGTGTAATAATTGTAAAAGTTATCCTCACATGATTAGAAGGAAATGTAGTTGAAGATTCTTCATGTGGACGTGTTTCAACATTTGTAATTCTTGATCTTTTGATTTGATAGTATGAGTATCGCTGCTTTTTCATAAGATAATCTTCCCGCTCTTCAATACTTATAGCTTACATCCTCTCTCTAGTACGAAAATAGTCTTTCTCTTCTACATTTAACTTCAGCAATATCTCTTGCCAAATTTTGTATTGATAATTTTAACTCCATTACTCGCATCTACATTTTCTCTATTTAATTGTATAAAGAACAAAAAAATAGGTGCATTTCCACTAGCAATAACATAAGAATTAGCAAGAAACATGCAAATATTATTCCCACCGGCCAATATACAGTGATATGTATAGTTAACATATCGATTATCTATTTATCTCAATATTTCTATTTATCTCAATATATTAGGATTAATTAATTTCGACTATGTAAAATGTGCATGTGGTGTTCAAAGTTTGGCCTAAATCTAACTTATGATTGATATTTAAAGGCATGAAAATTTTGGCTCTCCCTGACAACATGCGGATCTTCAAATGTCAAAGGAATCATCTCCTTTAAAATTCTTGAGCATTATAATTGTCAAATTAAAAATTAAATGAGAATGCATAAAATGTGTGCATATAAGCATGAATGTTGAAATTTATTTACAACAATCTTGTATATTTTGTAGCCTCTTCAAGTTGAGTGCATGTGCAACCAAAACTATTATTCAATCATAGAATTGTAGACACACACACAGACACACTTACTTGTCTATATAACATACATGTAGCTAAAATATAAAATGACTGAAACATAGGCACCACATAGTCAAATATAATCATTATGTAACCTAGAGTACAAACTTAGTATGTAGCTTATCCAAATACTTGATTTCCTCATATGTGCTTTCAACGCCTCCATTTTCTGCTCGAAAACAAATAAAAATCAAACCAAAATACGGGTAATTTATGGTTGTCTTGGTAATTCACATGGGCTTACCCATCCCTCAGCTGCTTTGCCATGGTTTGAGATAATTTGTCAGATTTAAGGAGCTCTTCAATGGGGTAAGGGCTCTGAGCAAACATTGATCCAAAAAGAAATCATATTTGGTTTCTACGTTAAAAAAATTGGCTTGATTATGCTCATAAACAAAAATTGAAAACTCAAAAGCGTAATAAATTGCTGAAGGAAAATTAAGCACATAAACCCTCATATGTTGGCTCCAACAAGTGATGATCCAACTGTATGCATTCGGGGTTTAAATCGAGTAATATGAGTTGGAGGAATCACAAATGTGGGTCGTGGCTTAAGTGGTATATTATAGTTATATCCTAATTTTGAGATTCGTGTTTGATACATAAGTAGGCAAATTTGAAATATTTAGAAAATGGCATGAGGACTGCCATCTATGTATAGTAATTTCTAATTTTATCCTTTATGTTAACACTAATAATTTTAGCTGGCAAAAATTTGGAGGATAAATTTGTTAAAAAAATTTAAATAGCTCACACTTTAGGGAGAATAACACGCTTTCTCTTTATAATAGTAATAGATAATAATTGAAAAAATGTAAGTATTATATGAATTTGCATTATTATTATTATTTAAAGTAATCATAAACAGTTATTGTCACACATCATTGTTTTTGGTTAAGAGAAAGTTTTGAAAACAAACTTTCATTAATATGATACTATTTTGTAACGTTTTAAAAAGAAAATGAAAATAATCAATTTGGAATAAAAATAATAATATAATCCATTTTAAAATTGACATTCTCAAATATCATATTGCTATTTTCATACTGTTGTCTTGATTGCGACTTAATATTCAATTTTATATAATTGAAGCTACTAATATTCTTATTTCCAATGAAGTAATAACAATCACAAGAACTCACTTTTTCTTTTGAAGCATAAAATATTAATCAATTGGAATATATTTATAATTGAAGCTACTAAATGTTCTTACTTCCAATGAAGTAACAACTGAAGTCAAGTGTAGCACTAGATCCAATAATAAAGCACAAAATAAGTTAAATTAACTAGGCTACACTTGAAATCAAGGATCTAATCACGCTTCAAACTCAGAATTGGATGAACAATTACCTTGAATGTTCAAAAATCCAAGGAAATAAGGAAGAACACTTCAACACTTGAAAGTTCTCTTCCAATGGCGCAACAGCAAGTCGGCAACAATTGTCTAATCAAATTGCCTCAGAATTTGTTGAAATTTGGACACAAGATTACCAACACCTTGATGAAGATCCAGTAGAAAATTCAGCAGAAAACAAATTTAGCAAAGCTTGGATAATCACCTCCAAAGTTATTGCCTCTGCAATGGATCTCCAAAAGCCGAGGCTATGTTCTTCTATACCAAAAAAATTTCAAAATGGAGGCACCTTCTCCAATCTTTTCTTCAAAAAACTCAAATTTTATACCCAAAAAACCCCTCTCAACTAGGCCAAAAAATCCTACACCCTAAAAATCACACCTACCTCATCACTTTTCTCACTCTACCTTTCACATTACTCATTCATTTATCACTCTCTCACTTCACTCATTCATATGATATATACATACATACATATATATATATTAAAATTTTACTAGGTCAAAAAATTCTAAAACTTATGTTTACAAATTTAATTAAATTAATTGTCAAAAAATGAATTAAATTTAATTAAATATTATTTATGTTATTACTAAATAATTTATTTATTGAATAACATATTAAATTAATTAAATTTACTTATTAATTAAATAATGTATTAGTTATATTTAATATTTAATGTATTAATTAAAATTATATTTATTCATTTAATAAATAACTTAAGATGTTTTAACTTGATATAGTATATAAATAAATCTTCTTCAAAAAAAATCTTCATTAAATATTAATCTTCACATTTATTTAAAATTATAATAAAAAATTTGATTATAGGGTGATGCTTATGTAATAATCTATTAAGTTTAATAAATTAATGTTGATATGCTTAAAGTAATTGTTGAGAGAATTAATTAAATTTAAGTAAAATTACTTGATTATTACTAAGTAATTTTTTTCATATTTTACATATAATTAAATATTATATTTATTTATTTAATAAATAATTTAAGATGATGTAATTTCATATAATATAATATTATTTATTTTTTTAATTTGATGAATTGTTATTAAGTCTTATATATATTAATTATTAAAAAATTATTTATTTTAATAAATAACTAAGTTTTATTTATACATAAATTGTAAGTAATAAATAGTTAAATAATTATATTTTAATTAATAAATAGTAATTAGTTTATAATTAATGTATAGTAATTAAATTTTTTTATAAGTCGATATTAACAATTATGATATAAGCTAATTTTTTTATAATTAAAATATAATTATGATTTTATGAATGATTAATATTTATTAATATAACCAAACAATATATCATTTACTAATATTAAATTTATGAAAATATAAATTTCAAAATGAATAACCAATTAAATTAATCACACTCATATTTCAATATATATATACATACACACATCATCCAACTATAAAAATACATATATATATAATACATAAAAAAAAATCACTTCACCCTACAAACCCAACAAAAAAGCAACTGATTTGACATTTACAGTAAAATTTGTGTCTCCCCAAAATATAAAGAAACAAACAACTTATTTTCAAATTATTTTTCATATTTTTCCAAAACAAAAAGAAACGCATGGCACATTCTCCAAATTTTCTCCCAAAAATCCATTCCCCCAAAAAAATTTCTAGAAAATGGCCAAAAAATAGAACAACAAGCCCCAAGCAATCCAAATGTGTTGCCTCTAATGTGATGATCCACACAGCAATGACAAATCCAAATCTCTCCTAGATCAGCTAGAAAACCAAGGAGGGAAGAGAGAGGATGAAGGCTGAATTTAGGAGGGAGAAGTGAAGAAAATGTGAAACCTTAATACACGAGAGAGTCACACACAATTGGACGGAAAAATTGAATCTAACAATTCGATCTTTCATGCATGCTTGGCCGCCCACCCTCTCTCCTATTTATAGGAAAGGGCATCACACCTCCCATGATGTTGGCGTCAACTTGCCTTGCAAGTTGCATGGGTGAAATTCTTAATTTCACTTACATTTGAATTTCATTTGGAATATTCATCTCATCTCATAAAATATCATCTAAATAAATTCAAATGCATTCCCAGTGAACTCTTTCATTTTGAATTTCCTCCAAATTAATTCTTCACATTAATTAAATTAACCCCTTAATTTAATTAATTAACCTTGACTTAACTCTTTATGTCAATTAGCTTAACTCCTTAAGCTAGAATGTGTCAACTTAACTCCTTAAGTTAATTTGATCAATTGATAGTCATATGGAACCAATTAAATTAACTCTTTAATTTACTTGATCTACTTTATCTCCTTAAATTATTTAGATCAATCTAACAATTAAATTGATCAAGCCAAAATAACCAAAAATTAGTCAACAATTTCCCTCCATAAAATTGGTCAAGGTGGAATTTTCTAACTCTTAGAAAATTCTCTTCATCAAATAGGATTTCCGATTGGCTTTTGTATGTGACCCATTAGGTTCTATCATTTAATGGACATGGGCTCACAACTCTTGTGATTTCTATATTATCGAAATATTTACATTAGATTAAACTCATTTAAACTAATGACTCAATTCAATTAATCTTTATTAATTGAAGAGTACCATATCTTTATAGTCGATGTCCAACCTCAAGCCCATAGAGCCCAACTAATTGACCAAAATGAATATGCTTTTCGAGAACTATTCTAGCTATACACTTGTCATGCAAATATGGTCCTACCGTCTTCTATCTCCCGAAAGAGACCTATGGCAAGATATTTGTCGGCTCCTTAATAACCTCAATAACTATGTTTCTATTATCAATGTTAGATTTCCCTTTATGAACCCATCTTTGAAAAAATTCTTTTACAAATTGTCATACTACCTTGCTCAAGGATTTCTTGAAATCGATTATTATAGAACACATAGGAGATGCACTTGCCCTTTACAAGGATGATGAGTCAAATCCCATCTTGGATCTCACAAATCTCCATGTCTAAGTAGCTCATACCCAAAGTCAACCCGAGAGGCCCGCAGAGTGATTAAGGAAAAGTCAAAGTATGAGTACCTAAATATAATATTACCATGGATCTTTAGGTCAAAGGACTAATTATATACACTAGCGTAAGACAGAGAACTCGCCACTACTGACTTGCCACTATGGCTATCTAATGGATTCTCCGGGCGAGCCTTCAGTGAACTTGTTCTCTAACAAACACCTACTAACATGCATCCATGTTTAATATGGATTGTTCATGCAACGGAGCAATATCCAAACCCTTAGGGCTTGTTCTCCTATGTTTTGGGAAAAAAATTTTCAACCCCCAAAAAAATTTCTAAATACATGCACATTCTCCAATCTTTCTCCCAAAATACTACAATTTTTTACCCAGAAAATCCCTCACAATTCACCCAAAAAAACTCTACACCCTAAAAAGTACACATACTCCTTCATTTTCTCACTCCATCTTTCACATCACTCATTTATTTATCATGATCTCATTTCACTCATATACATATACATATATATTTACATATATGAAAATATTAAAATTTTACTACTTAAAAAATTCTAAAACTTATGCTTACAAATTTAATTAAAAAATCGTTGAGAAAATTAATTAAATTTAATAAATAATTTATTTACTAAATAAAATATTAAATTAATTAAATTACTTATTAATTAAATAATTTATTAGTTATATTTAATATTTAATTAATTAAATATTATATTTATTCATTTAATAAATAATTTAAAATATTTTAATTTGAAATAATAAATAAATTAATCTTTTCAAAAAATTAATCTTCATTAAATATTAATATTCATATTTATTTAAAATTATTATAAAAATTAAATATAGTGTGATATTTATTTAATAATCTATTAATTTTAATAAATTAATATTAAAATAAAAAAAATTATCAAGAAAATTAATAAAAATTAGTAAATTTTTTTTGATAGTTACTAAGTAATTTATTTATAAATAATATATTAATTAAATAATGAGTTAAGGTAAATAAATAACTTATTAAATTAATTAAATTAATTTATTTAATTATTTAAATAACCTATTATGTATATATAAATTATGTTTCATATTTCACGTATAATTGAATATTACACTTATTTATTTAATAAATAATTTAAGACGATTTAGTTTCAATAATATAAAATTATTTATTTTTCTAACTTGATGAATCGTTATTAAGTCTTATATATATTTTATTTTATTTAAATAAATAACTAAGTTTTATTTATACATAAATTGTAAATAATAAATAGTTAAATAATTATATTTTAAGAATAAAAAATGATTAATTTACAGTTAATGTACAATAATTAAATGTTTTTATATAAGCTGATATCAACAATTATGATATAATTATAATATTAGCCAATTTTTTAAAATTAAGATATAATTATAAATTCATAAATAATTAATATTTATTAATAAATTCATAAAAAATATAAATTTTAAAATAAAGCATCAATTGAATTAATTACATATCATTTTATTACAACAATATATCAATCATTACATATATATACACACACACCATCCAGCTATAATCTACATACATATATAATATATTACATAAAAAAATCACTTTTATCTTACAAACCCAACAAAAAAGCAACTGATTTGACATCAACAGTAAAGTTTGTCTTCTCCCAAAACATAAAGAAACAAACAACTCATTTTCAATTCATTTTCCATATTTTCCCAAAACAAAAAGAAACGCTTGGCATATTCTCCAAAATTTCTTCCAAAAATCCATTCCCCCAAAAAATTTTCTAGAAAATGGCCAAAACATAAGAGAACAAGTCCCTAGATTTATGCATCGTTAGTGCAAGTCTATCTAAATTTTAAATATCCTATCTCATAAGATTCTACGAATTGGAAGATTTAAGATCACGACCGTGTAAGACTTGTTTCATGATCACCACCCAGTGCGTGATCAAGTTCTGTAGTCTTGTGTGATTTGAGGGCTTCAACCAAATACTAGTGAAGTAAAATAAACATAAGATGAAGATGACCATTTATAATGAATATCATTCAATCAAGACTGTATCACAAGTGAAATAGTTTGCATGACAATTTAATTGGTTGCAGGGCACTATTCCAACAATGACAATCACTAGAACTCACTTTTTCTTTTTAAGCATAAAACATCAATCAATTGGAATATATTTAGGGCTACTTTGATTGGATTTTTAAGTTATCTCTTGATTTTCTATTATGTGATAATTTGTGTGATTTTTTTATCAATGTGGTATAGTTTGATATGCATGATAAATAAACCTACAAGGGGTGGCAAATTAATTTATCATGGGAATTGCACATATAAACATGGGTTTTTGGTATTCATATAGGCTTGAGTGTTTATTATGACTCTAACCAAACGAATGATAGTGTGAGGTACAAACACTATATTCCACCTTATCATCTCAACCAAACTAATCCAATGTATAAAGTTTCGAACGTAACAATGTTTCTTTTGCACGTTTATGTGGAATAAAGTGATAGGTATACAAGTACAATAGTATGCTTATCCTTAATTCCTTATCACTTCAAAACTTTTTATTATCATTTATTATTACTACTATTAAGATGACTTATTTATTATTAGTAGTAATTTTAACATAGTATACGTATTGTACGATAAAACTTTTATTGTATTAAATAGATAAAGTATTTATTTATATTTTTTATATAATACTACAATCTTTTATAATTTAATGTACTTATTTGAACTTTGAAATAATAAAAAGAAAAATTCATGATAAAATGGTAGTGAAGTCATACCGCCATAGAGTGGCAATAATATACTATAAATAGTGTAGCAATGCAGATTATATGATAATAATTTTGAATGGTATTTTAAGGAGATAACTGAAAATGTACCCAAAAATACTGAAATTAAAGGACCAGCCTTCATGGTAAGAAAAAAGGCTGGTCCAAAAAAAAGAACTAAATATTCCATATATATTAGTTATATGCCATATTGATTGAAAAAGTGGAATAAGATATATATTTCATTTTTTATAATAACTTGACAAAGTATTATAAATCATTTAGAAACTTCAATTCATTAATTAACAAAATATGATACATTCCAATAAGAGATTATTGCAATATCTTTAATTAATTTAGATTTAGGAAATAAATTAACTACAAATGTGACTTATGTTTCGGAAATCTTGCGTCAATGGGAAAGTGATTATTATATTATAAATCTATATATTTCTTACATGACAAAATTTAATAGTACCATATAACTGAACCAGATATCTATTTAAATAAATACATATATGATTATAATATGTTTGTAAACTAATAATTCACACGTAAATAAATTTATTGCCAGCAAAAATTTCTTTGCTGGACTATCCAAAGCAAATGGAGAAAATTACTTTCTATTAGCAATTATGTTTTTATTTTTATTAGTAACAAGACCATTTTTTAAAATTTATTATTTTTATTAATTCGACAAATTGAGTGAAAAGAAAAATGTATACAAGCTTACGAGGTGTATATACATGCACATACATAACTCTATTTTGTATAACTTATTCTTTATATTCTTTTTCGGGTGTCTAAAAGTTGATTTTAATTCATAGTATAAAATATTATTCATATAAATTGATTTGATATTATTATTTACGATCACCGATCAATATTTTTAATCAGGCTCAATCAAATGGGAACTTTAGAGCCCATTTAGTTTTATTTTCAAACCCCATTTTTACTTTTTTTTACTATTTAAAAATTAAAATAATTATTTTTTTGGCATTTTCATCCAACATCATTTTCATTTTCATTCTTAAAACATATTCCCTATACATGTTCTTTCTATTTCATTATTACTATTTTTCTTTACTTAACAACCTACCAAACTCAACATGACTATTACTTTTTCAGTGGATTAAAATCCTTTTACCCCCTTGTGAAATGCGAAATTGGCGGTTTACCTCCCTATAATAAAAAAAAGGTTGAAATGCCACTTTACGTTTTTAAATTGTGGCTCACTGCCCCCTTGCATGTATTTAAGTTGAATTTTACAATGAAAGGATGAAAAATACCCTCACATATATATAAAATTACTTTATATCCTTATGTTTTTCTTTTTCTTTTATTTAATCTAAATTAAATAATTTTATATTTTTAAAATACGTAAGATATTTATATAAACTAAATAATATTTATTATTTTTAAAATTATATATACATGCATATATATAATTATATACATATAAGAAATTATATAAATACATATATGTATATAAAATTATTTATAACATATCTATATACATATATATAAAATATATTTTTTTCTTTTGTTTAATCTAAAATTAAATAATTTTATATTTATGAAATATATAACATATTTATATAAATTAAATGCCATTTAATATTTATAAAATTATATATACATACATATATATAATTATCAAAACTAAATTATTTCATATTTATAAAATATATAACATATTTAGATAAATCAAGTACTATATAATATTTATAAAAAATTATATACATGCATATATATAATCACATATATATAAAATTATATATATATACATATATGCATAAAATTATTCATAACATATTTATATTAAATGCTATTTATTATTTATAAAATTATATTTACATACATATATATAAAATTATATACATATAAAAGATTATATAAATACATATAAGTATATAAAATTATCTATAACATATCTATATACATATATATATAATATATTTTTTCCTTTTGTTTAATCTAAAGTTAAATAATTTTATATTTATCAAATATATAACATATTTATATAAATTAAATGCCATTTAATATTTATAAAATTATATATACATACATATATATAATTATCAAAACTAAATAATTTCATATTTATAAAATATATAACATATTTATATAAATCAAATACTATATAATATTTATAAAAAATTATATACATGCATATATATAATCACATATATATAAAATTATATATATATACATATATGCATAAAATTATTCATAACATATTTATATTAAATGCTATTTATTATTTATAAAATTATATTTACATACATATATATAAAATTATATACATATAAAAGATTATATAAATACATATAAGTATATAAAATTATCTATAACATATCTATATACATATATATATAATATATTTTTTCCTTTTGTTTAATCTAAAGTTAAATAATTTTATATTTATCAAATATATAACATACTTATATAAATTAAATACTATTTAATATTTAAAAAATTATATATACATACATATATATAATTATCAAAACTAAATAATTTCATATTTATAAAATATATAACATATTTATATAAATCAAATACTATATATTTATAAAAAATTATATACATTTATATATATATTATTATATATGCATATATAAAATTATATATATAATTATTTATATTTATAACATATTTATATTCATACATATATATAATATATATAACTTCCACCCTTCCTACACCCCTCGGCCATTGGAACCGGCTTCCTAATGCCAATTTTTTTTTTTTTTTTTTTTTTTATATACATGATGACTGCCGGCCAGATCTGCCCAGTTTTGGTTGGCTCAAGGTGCCATGGCAGCCTTACGCAAGCTTTTTTCTTTTTAATACATGGTGGCGCTGGCGGCCATCGTCGGATCTGCTTTTTTTTTTATTTTTAGTACATGGTGGCGGCGGTGGCCGCTGTCGGATCTGGTCAGCCAAGCTTTGTTTTTTTTTTTTTTCCTCTTTTTTTTTCTTAATGCCGCCGCCAGATCTGGCCAGCCATATCTTGCCATATACATATATATATATTATAATATTATATTATGTTTATAATATATATTATATAATATTGATAAATGTACTGTAATATATTATATTATAATATGTTGTGTATATATATGTATATAAATTTATAAAAAAAAATTATATATATTTTTTATAAATATTAAGTTATATTCAATTTGAGCCGTTCATTTAAATAAGAAGATCTAACGATTGATATACTAAGGGCATAATAGTTATTTTATATATAAAAAAATACAACAATTCGCATTTGTTGGCGCGTGCAATACACTTATGGTCTCAAGAGAGTTTTTCACCTATTTTTAAAAATATAAGACGGTATTTCAACTTTTTTTATCACATGGAGGTAAACCATCAAAATGATTTTTTTGAAGGGACTAAAAATATATTTCTAAATACAAACTCATTTTCAATTAATCTTTACTCACTATCTTTTTAAAATTTAAAAAGGGACACTTATTTAAAAGTACCAAACACACTTTTCACTTTTGTGATCAGTCCCCACTTGATTTTTGTTAGAAAAAACTCCCTAGTTCTGTTAAAAGTTTAGAGATCACTCCCCACTCACTTAATTTGACAAAAATACCCTTAAAAATAATATTTTTCATTAATTTTTTCTCACTTCTTCTTCATCCGGACAAGCAAATAGTAAACCCTATCATACTAGAAACAGAAAGAACAGAAAAAATGCAACAAGCTCCACAGCAGGAATGAGAATAACGTTAGAACCAAAAACCACCAACCCGATAGTTGCATTGTCTTCTTCTCTTTTTATTTTCATCATTTTCGGGTTTCTTCTTCTTCTCAGTTGCTTCTGAGTTTCTTATATTTTTCTAACAATGTCAACCAGTAGTGAAGTAGGAGTGTTCAATCAAGTTAATGGACATATACATTAATCTCGCAAGAAAATGGAGTGAAATCAACGCCGAACACTTCAGTTTGCAATACATAGCTCCACATCAAAAATTGTACATGAATTTGACTGATGATGACGGTGTCATGAATATAGTCTTACTACATTTGACATTGAAGATGAACGTTGTTGACATCTTGGTAAACCGAAAGGATGAATTAAGCAGCAGTGCAAAGAAGAGCAGTGATGGTTTAAGGTAATACTTCTATAGAATCTAAACTGTACTGCAGTTTGTAAAGTTTTGTACTTGAAGGGTTTTGAAATTGTACTCTATTATGTAAGTTTTATACTTCAAGTGTTCTATTAATGGATAGTGTTCTATTAATGGATTATCCAAAATTGTACTGCAACTTCTAGCAGTTTATACTTGAAGTGTTCCTAAACTATACGTCTTCTATATAAAATTATTCTTTTGATTTTCTGAAATTATACTTCATTTTATCAAAGATTGCACTATATTTATTGAAGTTATATACTTTAAGTGTTATATTTATCAATTAACCAAAATATACTGTAGTTGCTAGGACTTTATACTTCAAGCGTTTTGAAATTGTACTTCACTTTATCTAAAATTGTACTTTTATTTTCTGAAATTATACTTTCTTTTGTACTTCATTTTATCTAAACCTGTACTTTATTCATTAAAGTTCTATACTTCAAGTGTTTCGAAATTGTACTTCATTTTATCTAAACTTATACTTTAGTTTTGAATATATTATTTAAGTTTAAATTGTTTTACTAATGGATTATCCAAAAATTGTACTGCAATTGCTAAAGTTTTATACTTCAAGTGTTTTGAAATTGTACTTCACTTTATCTAAAATTGTACTTCTATTTTTTGAAATTATACTTCATTTCATATATTGTTTTACCTAAACATGTACTCTATTCATTGAAGTTCTATACTTCAAGTGTTCTGAAATTGTACTTCATTTTATGTAAACTTGTACTTCAATTATCTGAATCTATTATTTAAGTTTTATACTTCAAGTGTTCTACTAATGGATTATCCAAAATCGTATTGCAATTGCTAAGGATTTATACTTCAAGTGTTCTAAAATTGTACTTCTTTTTATATAAAATTGTACTTCTATTTTTTGAAATTATACTTCATTTTACATAAACATGTACTCTATTTATTGAAGTTCTATACTTTAAGTGTTTCGAAATTGTACTTTATTTTATCTAAACTTATACTTCAGTTATTTGAATCTATTATTTAAGTTTCAAGTGTTCTACTAATGAATTATCCAAAAATTATACTGCAATTACTAAGGTTTTATACTTCAGGTGTTCTGAAATTGTACTTCACTTTATCTAAAATTGTACTTTTATTTTTTAAAATTATACTTCATTTTATACATCATTTTACCTAAACATATACTCTATTCATTGAAGTTCTATACTTCAAGTGTTCTGAACTTGTACTTCAGTTATCTGAATCTATTATTTAAGTTTCAAGTATTTTACTAATGGATTATTCAAAAATTGTGTTGCAATTGCTAAGGTTTTATACTTCAGGTGTTCTGAAATTGTACTTCACTTTATAAAAAATTGTATTTCTATTTTTTAAAATTATACTTCATTTTATACATCATTTTATCTAAACTTATACTATATTCATTGAAGTTCTATACTTCAAGTGTTCCAAAATTTTACTTTATTTTATCAAAACTTGTACTCTCGAGTCAAAGTCACTTTCATCGTATGACTTTACCGATCAATATTACTGAGTTGAGATGTATCAACAAGCATACCAAGCAGTGATAAACACTATTCCTACGTATGATATGCATATGTTCCCTCTAGATGATGATAGCGTCATTAATGCACCTGATTGCCGATCTCAACCTGGGCATAGAAGGACATAGAGGATTCCATCACAAATTGAGAAACGTGTAATTAAGTGTAAAAGGTGTGGTAGAATAAGTAATCTAGCTAAATTTCGTACCTTAATATAGGATATTTATACTTGATTTCATGACATTTGTACTTTATTTCGGTAATCATGTACTTGATTTAGCGTGAAATTGATATTTTTGTATATTGTCCGAGATATCAGTTATTTTGTACCCCAATCTGGGAGAACTATACTTGGTGTCATGACAATTATACTTTATTTCGGCAATTATGTATTTGATTTAGCGTGAAATTGGCATTTTTGTATGTTGTCGGAGATATCAGTTATTTTGCACCATAATCTGGGAGAATTATACTTGATTTCATGACAATTGTACTTCATTTCGGCAATTATGTATTTGATTTAGCGTGAAATTGACATTTTTCCATGTTGTCCGGGATATCAGTTTTTTTGTACCCCAATTTGGTAGAATTGTATTTGATTTTATGACATTTGTACTTCTTTTTGGCAATAATGTAATTGTTTAGCGTGGAAGTTAGCAAATGGATATTGTATCAGCGTTTCGTACCTCAATCTGAAATATTTATACTTGATTTCACGACATTTGTATTTCATTTCGGCCATTATGTACTCCATTTCTTAATATTTTTACTAATATTATTGAATTGAAATTTGTTCCATGATTTGCTTTTTAAGCCTCAGTAATTAATAATCAAACTCTAAAAATGTGTGTAATATTTATTATATGAATAAAATAATATTAAAGTTTTAAAGTGTTAACCACTAATGTTCAACGAATGAATGTTATCAATCGCAGTAATGTAAAGAATACTTATATTTTCAAAGATGTAAATAAATGAGCATTTGATAATAATATCTACCCTATAACCCGTACAAATACGTACTTCATCTGATCTGATAATCTCAAAATATTGTACTTGACTATCACTACAATTATTGAAGACTAATTATTCAATTGCAATAAGTGTACTTCAACGTAACACCATTTATACTTTATTTGTTCTACATTTGTACTATATTTTCATCATATTGTACTCAAATTCACTATCCGATTTCAATTGAATTGAAGTGTACTTTAACATAACACCATTTATACTTTATTTGTTCTATATTTGTACTTTATTTTTATCATATTGTACTCAAATTCACTGCCCGATTTTAATTTAATTGAAGTGTACTTTAACATAACATCATTTATACTTTGTTTGTTCCATATTTGTACTTCATTTATATCATATTGTACTCAAATTCACTATTCGATTTCAATTTAGTTGAAGTGTACTTCAACATAACACCATTTATATTTTATTTGTTCTACATTTGTACTTCATTTACATCATATTGTACTCAAATTCACTGTCCAACTTCAATTTAATTGAAGTGTACTTCAACATAACACCATTTATACTTTATTTGTTCTACGTTTGTACTTATTTCCATCATATTATACTCAAATTCACTGTCCGATTTCAATTTAATTGAACTGTATTTCAACATAACAATATTTATACTTTATTTGTTCTACGTTTGTACTTCATTTTCCTCATATTGCACTCAAATTCACTGCTCGATTTCAATTTAATTGAACTGTATTTCAATATAACATCATTTATACTTTATTTGTTCTATATTTATACTTCATTTTCATCATATTGTATTTAAATTCACTACATAATTTCAATTTAATTGAAGTGTACTTCAACATAACACCATTTATACTTTATTTTTTCTATATTTGTAATTCATTTCTATCATATTGTACTCAAATTCACTGTTCAATTTCAATTGAATTGAAATGTACTTCAACATAACACCATTTATACTTTGTTCATTCTACATTTGTATTTCATTTCCCTCATATTGTATTGAAATCAAAATATTATAAATACTTGATGGAAAATTATACTTACATGCAAAATAATATTATAAACAAAGTATGCTTCAATTTACATATGTATGTACATACAAAGTATGATTCAAACCCTACAGGCTTAAATATTTTATAGTACAATTGCTTCTAAAATATACTATAGATACACAAGTTATATACTACATTTTCAGTTAATGTATACTACATGCCTGAATATTTTTGTACTACATATGCTTCTAAAATGTACTGCATATATACAAATATTAAATTATAATTTAATTTAATCTACATGCTTGAATGTTTTGTACTACAGATGCTTCTAAAATGTACTGCAGTTACATAGATTATATGCTACACTTTTGCCTGATGTGTACTGCAAGCATAAATGTTTATACTATATTTGCTTCTAAAATGTACTCAGTTACACAGATTATATACTACACTTTCATTTAATGTATACTGCAGGCTTAAATATTTTGTACTACAGTTGCTTTTAAACTGTACTACAGATACACATATTATATACTATATTTTCAGTAATGTATACTGCACACTTGAATATTTTTGTACTATAGATGGTTATAAAATATACTGCATATATACAGATTATATACTATAATTTCATTTAATTTATAGGCTTGAATGTTTTGTACTATATTTTCGCAACTTCCTCTCCCGGCGTCCAAATCACTTGCCGCTTGAACCGTTGGATAGCTCTCGGCTTATACATTAACTCCACAAAGTTCCAGCCCCGTCCGATTCTCCATGAAACAGTAATTACACTCGCAATAAGCTGGAATTCCAGCATTGCCACTGCACTGCTGCATTCTAAACATCTTCGCTGTTTCCTATCCAAACGGAATCGTCTACTGGTGAAACTTGGTGAGAACGTTGCCAACACCTCAAGGAACACCCCACTGAAACAGTTTCACAAAATTCCTTTTCCAAGCCACTCTGCTCAATGCATCTTTGCACTACCTGCGTGCAGTAAGACCACTCCAGGTCGCCCTCAATGTTCGGTGCCCAAACGGACACGGAATGACTTCAAACTTGGTGGGAAGCATCCTCATAACTTAAGGAATATGCCATTGAAACAGTTTTTCAAACCGAACCTCATAAGAGTCTCTACTCATGGGCTTTTTTCGCCTTACTGAGTGAGCCGACAACGCCTTGTCGCTCTTAATGCCCCTTGAAGTCAAGGTCGCCATTCTTCTCCAATGAGCGACACATGACATTCTCCTCCACTCGATCCATTGACGTCCTTATCAACATATACATAAGGACTTGAAGTGTATGCGGTGCCCCAACTCAACTCTGATCTCTTTTTGCACCGTATGAATTTAGCTCATCTTTACATAGATTATATACTATACTTTCATTTAATGTATACTACAGGCTTAAATATTTTGTACTACAGTTGCTTCTAAAATGTACTACAGATACACAAATTATATACTACATTTTCAGTTAATGTATACTGCATGCTTGAATACTTTTGTACTATAGGTGCTTCTAAAATGTACTGTATGCACACAAATTATATACTATAATTTCATTTAATCTGCAGCTTTGAATATTTTGTACTACAAATGCCTTTAAAATGTACTGCAGTTATACAGATTACATACTACACTTTTGCTTAATGTGTACTGCAAGTTTGAATATTTATACTACATTTACTTCTAAAATATACTACAGTTATAAAGATTATATACTACACTTTTGCTTAATGTGTACTGCAAGCTTGGATGTTTTGTACCACAAATAATATACTACCACTTTCAGATAATTTCACCGTATAATTTCAGGTAAAAGGAAGTATAAACCTCAAAAAAGTGAAGTACAACTTTCATGCCTTTCAAGTACAAATCAAAAACTTTCCATCTCACAAATAAAATTATATATATCAATTGGGTTCAAGTGTTTAACAACTAAATAGGAAATAAAAACCCTAAACATGAGAAAATAGACAATAAATAAATATAATACTGAAAAATCACAGACATTTAAAACTGTAAATGCAGAAAACATACATTTGTTTCTTTTTATCACTTCTTTTTGTATTTCGCTTCTTGTTGCCATTGTTTCTCCTTCCATTGTCACAAAAAAAATGGCAAAAATTTTGGTGTCTTTTTTTTTTTTTTTTCTTTCTCCCATCAATGGCAGAGGAACGATTTCGCGCCCTTTTGTTTGGCCGCTTGGAGAAGTCGTCGATTTTAGAAAAAAAATAAATGAAAGCATTCTTCTTGAAGAGAAAAACGCATTTCTCAGGTATTTTTGTTGTTTTCTCTAACTACAAGGATATATGTGTCTTTCTAAAAGATATGGGGAGTGATTTCTAAGTTTTGTGAAAAAGTAGGGAGTTTAATGTGTAAAAATTCAAATAGGGACTGATCACTAAAATGAAAGTAGGATTATGGATTTTTTTCTAATTAACCGTTTTAAAAATGGTGAAAATAAAAAATGAGAATTAAAATAAAATCAAACGGGCCCTTAATTTTGGCTTGGAGCATTTATTAAAAAAGAATGGATCCCCAAACGGGCACAGTGACACTTTAAGTATATAATATAAATATCACGAGATGGGCACACGTTACACTGTCCGCCATCAAAGTAGTGTCACTTCCCTCAGTTTACTCTCTTCGGCTTCATCTTCTTGCTATAGTAATTCTGGCCGCTTGGTTTTCACAAAATTGCGATTTGGGTCCATCTGGGGTAATTCTTTGACGTTCAAATCCCTGATTTCCAGAAGAGCAAAGCGTATGGCTGACTCAACTGCTCGGGCCACTCTTGGCCTCACTCAACCCAAGAAGATCGACCCACCAAAGGTATTATTTGCTTTACTAAATTTGAAGAATGTGTTGAAGTTGTCTAATTTTGTTATTTGTTTGACATTGTTCAATCTTTATTGATATTTTGGAAAAGTTATGCCTTTTTTGAATCTTGATTTTATATTTTTGTATTACAATTATGTGCTTTTTTCGCTTGCCATCTTACTCAGGCACAGGTTAATTTGTCTGTCATGTGTGTATATGTAAGTATGTGTTTGATTGATTGCTTGGCTTGGGGATATTATAGCGGTAGCATAAGTAAACTGATATGTTTCTGGAATAATGTAAGATCTCATTTGCTGCAAAAGAGATTGATTTGGTTGAGTGGAAGGGAGATATGCTTGCTGTTGGCGTCACAGAGAAGGTTATGGAGAAAAATGAGAATTCGAAGTTCAAGAATTTGATTCTTCGAAAGCTAGATTTGCAATTAGGTGGATTATTGTCTGAAGCTTCGTCTGAGGAGGATTTTACTGGAAAGGCTGGACAGTCGACGATTCTTAGGCTCCCTGGTCTTGGTTCAAAAAGAGTTGCTTTAATTGGGCTTGAATCGGCAGCATCAGCCAGTGGAACTTATCAAAGTCTTGGTGAGGCCGTTGGCACGGCAGCCAAGTCCGTTCAGGCAAGTACTGTTGCCATAGCGCTTGCTTCTTCTGAAGGGATCCCTGCAGAATTGAAGCCGAGCATTGCATCAGCAATAGCAACTGGTACTTCTCCTTCTTGGATTTCTAGGCTTTTGATATTAAACCTGGAACATCTGTTTGTTGCATATTCATGAAATTGAACTAAATAGAACTTTTAAATGCTATAGGAGCTGTATTGGGGACTTTTGATGATAATAGGTTCAAGTCAGAATCAAAACAGTCAGCTCTCAAATTGGTGGATATTCTTGGTCTTGGTACCGGACCTGAGATAGAGAAAAAACTCAAATATGCAGAAGATGTTTGTTCTGGGATCATCTTTGGGAAAGAGCTTGTAAATGCTCCGGCTAACGTACTCACTCCTGGTTCGTAGTTTTCCATTGTAGTTCTATCCAATTCTTACTCTCACTTTTTCCCGTATTAAGTTTTGAGGGGTAAACATTATGAATTGTTGTTTGTGCTAATGGTGATCTTTGGAAATTCAAATTGAAAATAATGTTACTGCATGGATCGGGGTTATAAATTTTCTCATTTTCATACTTTCTTAGGCCCCATACGGACATTATGTTTTTGGTGTTGATTTAGCCATCTTCTGAGGTCAAATTATTCTTCTCTTCTCATTTTGTTTTTTTTACATAAATTTCAGGAGCCCTGGCAGTCGAAGCCTCAAGGATTGCTTCAGAGTACAGTGATGTTCTTTCTGCAAAAATATTGGACGCGGAGCAGTGCAAAGAACTAAAAATGGGTTCCTATTTAGGTGTTGCTGCAGCAGCTACCAATCCTCCTCATTTCATCCATTTATGTTACAAGCCTCCTAGTGGAGAAGTCAAAACTAAGCTGGCTTTAGTTGGAAAAGGCTTGACTTTTGACAGGTAAAAGTTATATGTTTTTGCAAATTAAAAATTTTCCACTTTTTAACAGTGAAGATCAAAAGGAGCCTTTAGATATTTCAGGCATCGATTTTTGCTCAGGAGTTCTTTCTCATGCAAAATCTTGAATATCTGTCTATGATTCAGTGGTGGCTACAATATCAAGACAGGACCTGGCTGTTCTATTGAACTCATGAAATTTGATATGGGAGGCTCAGCAGCAGTACTGGGTGCAGCAAAAGCACTTGGTAAAATCAAACCTGCTGGAGTAGAGGTGGATATTTTTTTTTTTGCCACTTTTCGGGGATACATTTGCTTGACTTTTTTCATGTCCAAATTATCAGTTAATTGTTATTCCTTTTTGGTTCTTTTGTCTATGCTCACAAATATTGGTTATTTTTCCCCATAATTTTGAGATGGATTAAAAGAAAACTTGATAATTGATGATCTTTTATGCAGGTTCACTTCATTGTTGCCGCTTGTGAGAATATGATAAGTGGAACAGGTATGAGACCTGGAGACATTGTCACAGCTTCAAACGGAAAGACAATTGAGGTAATTTCTCCACATTACAAGTAATAGATACCTCTTTATTCTTTTCATTTCTTTGTTGGATCATGCCTATTTTTTCCTCCCCGACATTCATATCCTCTTTCACGGACAGTATTTTTATGTATTCTATTTTCTCCATATATTTGTTAGACAGTACTGTTTCCCAATTAAAATTAAATGTTCTTTATTATCTTACGTTATAAAGATCGAACACAAAACTTAATCATTTTTGTCATCTAGCTTGTTCATTACATGTTGAGCAATGGGTGTTTCTTCTCTGTGTCATTATATGTATTCTTTACACATTCCAGAAGAGAATGGTCTTCCTGTTTTTGCTTTTCATTTACCATCTATAATTCTTGTTCACGATATTTCCTCTAAGTTGAATGGAAAAATGGAAGCCAAAGCTTTCTTTCCTCCATATATACTTTTCCATTATAATTTACTTACTAACTTATTGCTAAAAGTATGTTGCACTAATCAAATGCATTCATATCCATGCTTTTACTGCACTTGCAGCTTATAGGTTTTGAGATGTTTGTACACCTATTGCTTTGACCAATTGCCTTCAAAAGTTAATTATAAGAATTATTCATTAACGAGAGTATTAAAAGATTTTCTTGACAAGTTTGCATCTCCTAAAGTTTGATGATCTGGCATTGCCTCAGCATGGTATTATTGTGTTTGAGGTCTTTTTTAATTCACCATATGTGCCTTTCTTAATTATGGATTGGATACGTTTAGCGAATTTTACTTTTGTTCCGATCATGTGGTTATGCTTTGCTTACTTAGAACTCTATGATCAACTAGCTGCGATTAGACAGAACTACAGGAATTAAGAGAAAATTTTTGGCTTTGAATTCAAAGAATATATCCTTTGGAAGAAGTTAATGGAACCTGACACTGCAAAACTTGCAAAACTTGTGAGATTGAATATTTTTAGTGACTGATTTGAATTGAAAGGGATTACATTGTTTATAGGCTACAAGGCTTAAATGAGAGGGGATTAAGGAAATCCTTACTCAACCCGGATTAGATTTAACTAATTATTTCATGATCAATGCCTAACAAGGATTCTAAAAGCAATAATTTCTGAAGAAATAAATGAAATACTGAAATAACAAGATTCTCTAGAAGTAACAAAGCACCTCAAAATTGCCAGATCAGTCAGAGTAATCTCTGATTGCTATTTTCAGATTTTCTTCTAGCATAAAATTTGAAAGCTGTAATCAATCAGCTTGCTATGTTACATATAACTGTGTTGAATGATATGGGCCAATATGCCTTTTTCCTTTTCTTAATGTTATTTGTGTTCATCAATATTGTAGGTAAACAATACAGATGCTGAAGGCAGACTTACACTTGCAGATGCTTTGGTATATGCTTGTAATCAAGGTGTAGATAAGGTAGCTAAGATTCATTTTATTTGCATTCCCATTTTTGGTGGCATGATGTTTTGTGATACTCTTTCGCTTTTGAATTGTCATGGCTTGAGGAGCAAATATACCTAACTGTGAAATAACAGCAAGAACGTAGTAATTCTATAACCTCGTGGAATGTTTTCTTATGCAATAGTCTCAAATCATACAGATGTATTTGTTTACTTTCACCATTTGAATAATATCATAGAAAAGGCTTAATTTTGTGTATTTCCATAAGTAATAAAATTGAAACTCTGACACCATATTTTGTGATATTTTTCGGCTTCTCAATTGTTTTGGCTTTGGTTGAGCAAGGACAGCTGACTCAGGAATGACAACTTGAACATAGCTATTCCATAACTTGGTGGAGTGCATTCTTCAAATAAGCAATTCTTCCAAATCCCATCTGTATCTGCTCATTTTCACTTGAATAGTTTCGGAGAAAAGGTTTATTTACATCAATTTCCATAAGTTATGAAGTCGAAATTGGATTATATATGGGATATTGAATCAGCTAGGTTTTAGTTTTGCATATTTTATTTAATTGTATTCCATTCAGATCAAATCATTTTCTTTCCTACTACAGAATTCAAGAAAATGCACAAACAAAACCTTTAAATTGTTTAGCTCTAGAATGGAAGTGGTTTTGGGAGTTCAGTTTGAAATTGATTGTTTAACAGATTTTTATTTAATATGTAGATTGTAGATCTGGCCACACTGACTGGCGCTTGTGTTGTTGCTCTTGGACCCTCTATTGCTGGTAAGTGATTTATTAGTCTCCCTTTTGACTAAACTGCTATCAATATGTTCAATGGTGATAATCTTATTGGCAATTTGAAAGCCACAAAAAGTTACATGCAATGTATTAAGAAGCCAAGATGCACTGGAGGACATAGTGGGAACGAAAGAAATTTGACTGACGTGTTAATAAGATATCCACTGATTACTTTAATAAACAAAAAACAGGTGTATTTACACCAAGTGATGAGCTGGCAAAAGAGGTACTTGGAGCATCAGATGCTAGTGGGGAAAAGCTCTGGAGGATGCCCATGGAGGAAAGTTACTGGGAGTCCATGAAATCAGGAGTTGCTGATATGGTGAATACAGGTGGTCGTCAAGGTGGTGCCATCAATGCAGCTCTTTTCTTGAAGCAGGTAAAAGCTTCCGGACCTTTTTCCTTGCTCTTTTGAAACATCATCTAGTTATTGTTTCCTTGGTGAAGATGATTTTATTGCTCTGCAATGATTGTAAAAATTGTACAAATAATTGTTCGGTTGCAGTTTGTCAATCAGAAGGTCCAGTGGATGCATATTGACATGGCTGGCCCCGTTTGGAATGATAAAAAGAAAAACGCAACAGGATTTGGTATTTCTACAATGGTCGAGTGGGTGCTAAAGAACTCTTCTTAATCCGGCTTCCTTGGTGCTCCTAGAAGGGCTGATAACCATACTTGAAGGCCTAGTTTGGTTGGGTTTTGGTCTTATCGGATGATGGATTTTCGCATAGTAAGTCTTATGATTATCATATAATTTTCAGTATGTTTGGTTTGTATGAAATTTTTCTCATAATCGTATTTGGGCTAGTTTGTTCTGGCAGAAATAATACCCTAAATTAGTGTGCTTTCTCATGAGAGTAATTATCCCAGATTCCTAGGGTTTGGGTAGGGTTTATTTATCTTAAGTTTTAGATTTGTAAATACAGGCCAATAAATTTAATGTAGGTTGTAAGATAAACTCTTGGGAAATGGGCACTATCAAATCTTTTCTGGGCAACTAAATTAGCCCGAAGTAAATGGTTGAAGTCCTAACTACTGGAATTAAAAAGCTAGTGCTCTGGGATTGTAAACTCTTTAGTTTTGCCTCTTTGAAATTATCCAACGGTCTATTTAGTCCTTTTTGTTTTATCCATTTCATGTGTGGTCTGTTGGTCTACAGAACGAACTTGCTTGAAGTGAACCAAATTCACATGATTCCATGCGATTTATGTGGAAAATACAATGGCATTGAGTTACCCATGAATTTTACTATTGAGGGCAAGTTTGGTTTCATTTTCATACCTCATTAACACATTTTCTACTACATGAAAATAGAAATACATCATTTTTTTACATATTTTCACTTGATATTATTTTTATTTTTATTTTCAAAACACATTTCCTAATAACATATAAATATATCTTATTCCAATAATCTATGTATCTTTTTTCTCTATTTTATTATCTCTCTTTACATATAACTTATTAAATCAAATATAATCATTATTTTTTCAATAATTTATCCAAATACATACTTATTTTCAACTTAATTATACTAATTACTTTTTCAAATTCCAAAAATTATGGAAATGAAAAATGAAAATGAAAATGAAAATAAAACTAAAGGGGCCTTAGGGTCCATTTGGTTTAATTTTCATACTCCATTTTCTCATTTTATACTATTTAAAAATGAAAATATATCACTTTTATACATTTTCACCTAACATTATTTTTATTTTTATTCTCAATATACATTCTCCAATAATTTATATATCTTCTTCCAATAATTAATATATCTTCTCTCTCTATTTTATTATTTTTATCTCTTTCCACATACAATTTACTAAACCTAACATAATCATTATTTTTCAATAATCTATTCAAATACAAATTCATTTTCAACTCATTTTTACTAACTAACTTTTTAAATTCTGAAAATGATGAAAATGAAAATAAAACCAAAGGGTTCCTTGGTTTTGTTAATAATGAGATGCATCAAAATGCTGTTTTTAGTGAAACAATTGAACATGTCCTTACAAATCAATATTATATATTGATCTTTGGTGGTGACATTTAAACGGTACAATTTCTTGAATACACAGGGGAGCATGTTTTGTCGAATGCTATACCTCTGTGATTAATAAAGTCAAATTCATCTAATCTTTACTATTGTATATAGTATAGTGATGTGGGACTTGCAATTATATAATTTTAATTAAATATTGGATTAAAATTTTAAAATTTTTAATTAAATTTTAAAAAAAGTTATTGATTATTTATTTGATATCATCTATTAGATTTAAAAATATTTAGTTTTTTAAAATTATTTTCTTGATTATAACAAATAATTCTTTATTTATATTTAATATCAAAAAAAGATCGCATTTTATCTACTGGTAGTTGTTTTTACCCAATTTTGCCTACATAAAATATTTTTGATTATTCATATTATATATATATATATATTTATATTTTCATAAGCATTGTATAAAAAAAACTGACATGCAATTAATATATATAATTTTTATATTCATGAAGAAACCAATAACATAAAGTAAATATTTTACAGTTCACTACCAGATTGAAGAAAAAAAATGAAAAATCATTAAAGTATAGAGGTTATCTTGTGATAACTGATAACATCAGTTTTTGAATAAATGGTGGTTATGTGGACATATATATTTAACTAAATACATGGAATAAGTAGAATGCAAATTTAGTATATATAAAATTTGCTATCATAATTTCACTTTAGAAACAAAAGATGCTTTCTTTTATAATAGTACAAATAAAATCTCATTCATCTCTACTCTTAATATGTAAAAGATTTCTTGATCATCTGAACTCTATAATTTAATGAGGCTTTCATAATTTTTCTCTTATCTTTGATAACTAATTTATAACTATATAACTATATATAAAGTATTATGAAAGTCATTTCATTAATATTCTCCACTTTTAGCATTTTTTTTCCCTCCATCATTATTTCACTCTTCAAATTATTTATTGTTTGCTTGGTTTTAATTATTCACTTTTTCGATTTTGTTTTTGTTTGTTTAATTTAGATATGTTACTTGATGAAGGAGATTTTTTGGATTTTAATGCCTATAATTTTCTTTTCAACCATAAATAAAGTCTATCATTTTACTTTTATTTGTTTATTGCTTAGATTAAGTTAACAATTCAGTTATTTAATTTTTTATTTTTAAATTCGGCAAATTACAGCTATCACCCCTAAGATTTCGCGTAATTATGAATAGGTCATTACTTTTTTCAAAATTACAATAAAAACCCCTAAATTAACAAACCCATTGTAAGGAAAACAAAAAATGTGAAATATCGAAAATGCCCTAATAGGAAAACAATTAAAAGATAGAAAAGGCTGAAAATTTGTGAAATGGTAAAAAATTTAAATACCCCTCTATGTGTTATGCATCTTAAAAGTGTTGAAATATATTGAGTACTATATATATCTAAACTAATTTATTTATATAATTAAATTTATTTAATAATATTAAATAAAAATATACTAATTAGTTGAGTTACATAATAAATACTATTTATTAATTAATTAAAATCAATTTAAGTAAAAAAATTAAAAACTATACTAATTAAGAATAAATAAGTTAAAAAAATTTAAATATATTCTTTTTAACTAAATTATTTATTAATTAAATTTTTTTTTAATTTAGTTATATTATTTATTAAAATAATAATCATATCTAAAATAAAAATACTTAAAATAATTAAATTATTTATTCAACTAATAAATATATCTAAAATAATTAATGAAAATTAGTTGTATTTATTAATTAATTAAAAACACAATAAATTAAAAATTAAAAATAATAATAGTTAGGAATAAATAAGTAAAAAAAATTAAATATATATTTTTACTAATTAAGAATTAATTTAAAAAAGATAATTTTTTTCGAAAAAAAAAAAAACCAATCCCACCCCACCTTCCTGGCGCCCTCCCTCCCAACGCACCTTCTTCTTCCGCCGGCCAGCCATGACCAGGCGACCGCGCGTGCTGCTGTGGCAGCAGTGAGTGGCCACCATGGCCAGATTGCCCTGCCAGACTTGGGCGTGGGGTGGAGGGTTGGTTGTGTTACTTGTATTGTTATCAACCAAATTATCAGATGGGCAATAATGAAATTTCACATGTTATTTTTAACAGTAAATTAAAGAAATCCTAACAGCAACTAATAGCTGGATTCAATTATTGAACGGCGATAAACTTTAGGAGTTTTTCTGTAATTTTTAAAATATAAGGACCTTTTCGTAATTATACCAAACATGAGGAGTGACAGTCGTAATTCATCCTTTAAATTCTCTTTTTGTTCATTTAACTTTATAATTTTATGAGATGAGATATATTAATTGTTCTAATCAGTTCATGAATTAAATTGTTAATTTTGCATCTCTTTGTATTCTCTCTCTCTCTCTCTCTCTCTCTCTCTCTCTCTCTCTCTCTCTCTCTCTCTCTTCATCTTTCATAATTTTATAGGATTCTATAGGATGATTTATTTTTTTATTTTAATATTTTTAAAATTTATTCAACTTTTGAATGTTTATAAATTTAAAAAATATGTTACTTAATTTTTATTTTTATTCATATATATATATATGTACATAATTATGTAAATTTCTAAATCATACTTGATCTATTTGAAAAAAAATTATGACATAGTTGTATCAATACACGGTAAGGGTGGGTTGCATTCCCGAATACACATGCCTGCTTTAGAATTCAAGTTTTTCTATATCAACTGATAATTTTGTCTCATAATATGTGTACACTAAATTTTTTATAGCATAAAATAAATTTCAATATTTATTAAATAAAAAAATATTATGATAATGGTAATAATATGATATAAAATGAATGTGTTGTAAATTAGTAGTTATTGTACAAGTTGTGGTTATGCTAATTAAATGATACATATAGGAATATTTTAGGCATATCACTTGAAAATACATCAAAAGAAGGTTGATACTTTATTAATAACTAATAAATAGTACAAGAAAAAGATAAAATAGTGACAAAATAGTAAGTGATAATATAAAAATCATAAATTACTTATATATATAATAGGTGACAAAAGATTTTGTTTTGTCAACTTAATGATTTTTAAAAACTTAATAGTGACAAGAATGTTTAAGTTGTCACCATTAACGATTAGTAACACATATATAGTGACAATATAGTGACAATGAAAATTCTATTACAAATTATAGCGACGATGTTTTTTAGTTGTCACTATATTGTGGCCATATGGGTGTTACCAATCATCAATAGTGACAACTTAAAATATTAATTTTTGTCGCTATTGAATTATATTGTGACAAAATAAAAGTTATTGCTACGTAAAAAATACTATTAGTGGCAAAATGAAAGTTACTGATACTTAATATATGTTATTAATGACAATTTTTATATTGTTACTTATTATTTTATCATTAATGTTACATTTTTCTATAGTGAATGTTCAAACTTTTATAATTTAAGATAAATAAAATATTTATTTTTTTAGATGTTAATATTTTTTATTCTCTCAATGCTTTAGTTTTAATTTTAAAATAAAAAAGAAATATTAAGATGACATGGTAGTTACTAATTCATTACGTGGATTAAACACTTGCATTAGGCACTACAACCATCCCCCCACATCCCCACCCAACCAAAAAAGAAGAATTTAATAATATTTATACTCTTAAATTTTTCTATAGTTATGTAAACACATTGTAGCGCCCACCCGGGAGATGCTTGCTTTGGGTTGAGGTGCTACTCCAATCTAAATTTAATAATTCATAACCAAAGTCACACCTCCAAAACATTCATTTTAAATAGTTTGTAGCGACCCAAAACCATTGTGTGCCACTTTTCTTCCATATCCTATTGTACAATAATCCACAATAACTTGAACTACAAAACTATAACCTTACAATTACATAATAGTCACATTCAGTGATTGAAACCAAACATGACGTACCAGAGGTATCACGACAAGACTGATATATAGATATCATAGACTACCTTCTTACAAAAACGATATTAACTAGAATGGCACTATTGAAAATAGGATTCACAACATTACTAGCGCTAAAATCTGAACAACTAAATAGGTAAATGCCGAACTGTAAGGTAACTTACATATTCCAAAGTCCATAAATACATAAACATCTAGTACTAATTATAAAACTCTATATGCGTCATTTCTATAGCAAGCTTAGGTCTCCAACTCTCCGACAAATTCTGTCTGAGAAAGAATTAAGAACAGAAATAGGGGGTAAGTCCAAAGGACTTAGTGAGGGGCAAATTTTCTATTAACTAACACATAGGATTAAGGGAATAGATAAAAGGGTCCTAATACAATGGAGAAATATTTAAGCAAAGTAATAGGAAGAACCGAAACAAATAGAATTTATAAAATGACGTTATAACAAATTAGGGCTCGAATAAATAGTGTATTGATGGAATAGGAATCAAAATGAAATGAGACACGAATCAGGCAAGATTTGACATAACAAAACATATCATAATGGTAACCATTTTCCAATCATAGAAGGCTATTGGCAATTCCGACCTTATTGCTCCCATAACGGGACATAAACGGTAACACGGAGTACAATTGTAACGTAACAAATTTTCCTTATTATTCCATTACCCAAGCACTTAGATTGGTAGACATATGGCATGGCCGGCCACTTGCTAGATCTCGCCACTTACTAAACAGCTACATCCAACTATCCGCAAGTTAAGATCTTAAGTAGGTACTAATGGGGAGACCAGCCACCATCAGTTCATACCATGCGGTCGTCTTTCCGGACCTAGTCCTGGGCCTAACCCGCCTTATGGCGTCCCATCAGGTGGTAATCTCCCAAGAGCGTCCTCAAGGTAACTTAACATTATGCCAACAGATAATATATATTCAAATAACCCATCTGAAACATATCTATGAAACCAAACGTAACAATACAATCCATAACCATTAGTCGGCAAGGCCATATAACAACATTCAAAATGATTTAACCAGTAATGATGAAACGAAAGTGGTTGGCAAGACCTAAAATATCAACACGAAAAAGGAAAAGCCGGCAAGGCTGTTGTAGGGTATATGGGATAGAAACAGATATCACAATGGGAGTTTTGGGCACCAGAACGAGTACAATTCAAATTCAACAGATAGACACCGGGAATTTAGGAATCAAAATCATTCACTTCTTAGAAGAAAGATAGGCTTAACCCTCACCTTAAACTCCATAAAGCGCTATCCACACCCTATGATCTGGGAGGCCCGGGATCCTCGTCACCTGTTTCATTCAAAATGCCATATAAATATTGATGCCATAATATAGCATTTACTAACAATTATTATGGCAAATTGCATGTTCTAATTACTCTAGCCCATTTATCTTCTCGATTATCGTTCTATCTTGTCTTCTTACGGGAGTACTTAGTTATATGGTCTATTTTCTTCGATCACCTAATTCATATTACCAGTTTCACTACTCATCTAGCTCTCATTCAGGAAATCAATGGTTGTACCTCGAACTTAATCTTTCATCTGTTTTCCTAAGCGTGTTGGTTTGGTCAAACCTCATCAATTAAATATTATATCCTTCCAGACCAATACTTACTTCCATTATTAATATTTAAATTAATATTCTCGGTTCATAACTAATTTAATTTAGCCCACATCCATGGATCTAACATGTATACTCCTAATATTCAAGTCCTATTACAATTCCACAATTTCGACTTTCCAAATGCATCAATTAGCTCAATTAATAATTATTAGTCTTTTATTAGCGAATTCGGGTCCATACATCAATTACAATTTAATTCTTATACAATCATTTCAGTTAATAATCACAATTTTCATCCAATTAACTTGTATTTATATCAGAGATTAGCCTAACAACTTAATTAGATTAAATTAGGAATCAATTTAACCGATTAATCAAGAATTTACCAAATTGACCGAGTTCAAGGTTAATTCACTATCTGAAACCAGCCCTCATGCATTCAGATCATTGAGCCAAAGATTCTATCCTCACATGGCCAAACCACAGCCATCGGAACTATGCATGACCACTACTACCAAATGCACCTCGATGAGGTGAGCAAAATGCCCTGATAAATTTCAGAATCGGATGTCAATTGGCTAGTTAATTTGCCAAAATACTGCACAGCTTCAGCACCATCCGCCATTTCGCCGCCGTTTGATTTGTCCTTCTCCGGTGATCCAATTCCATAATTGAGGGTACCAGCATGCTCCTCCAACTAAGCCCATCAAGACCCGCCTCCTAGTTATGAGATTTATCGCCAAAACAGTAGCATCCGCCAACATGCCGCGAAGCTCCGTTTGGAACTCAATTCTCGGTGACTCGTTGGTTGTTTCTCAAAAATTTTGGTACCATTGTGTTCTTCGTGAGGAGAGGAAGAGATTGGTTGGAGTAGTTCAAAGTTTCCGATCACGGTGAGGTGACGTTCGGCGAGAGGATGGATGGGTATGCATGTGGAAATTGAAATAAGTGGACGGACTTCTTTTTATATTTTTGACTTTTCCTAAGTTTCACTTAAGCCCCCAGAACCTTTCCTCAATTCTCAATCTGATCCTTGAACTTTTTGAATGCCGTACATTTGACCTTTGATTTATCAATTGGCCCCTCAAATTTTATTTCAGTTTGTAATTGAGTCCTAGGACAAGTTAGTGCCTTAAATTGACCCAATTGACCATTTTTAATTATGGATTGACCCCCAAAAATTTCAAATTTCTTACAATTAAGTCCTCCTTATTTATATTTTAAGGCCCAAAATTTGTCGAATTAGTATTTTGATTTTTAAATCTTATCTTCTAAAATGCTAAATTTAGGGGTGTTACACACCCATCAAATATTCTTTTTTTCTCCATTGTCCAAAGCTACTGAAAATAAATAAATTCAAAATAATTTTATTTTTTTATTTTATATATATTAAAAATTTAAGTATACACTTTAAGTATGCCATGATTATTAGTATACATTTAATTTTGATATAAATAATTTGGATTAACTGGTTAAATTTGAGTATTTGGATAATGAGTAATTTCAGTGTATATGATATGTGGGTAAGTTTTGCATATAAACATAATTACACCCGTTCAATTATTTTTAATATATTTTTGGATTTAAGTTTGAGGAAAATGGTAACTTATGAGTAAAAAAGATTAAAGTTGGGAAAGAGGGAGTTGGAACATGGGTAGTTGATATTGGGTATATGGGTATTTTATGGGTATAGACCATACCTTAGCCATCCCATTATTTTTAATGGGTCTGGGTAGGGTCCGGGTCTCATATCTATTTATTGGGTATGAGTATGGATATTGTACTATTGTCATGGGCTGGGTAGAGTAAAACCCTATCTGTTGACATGCCTAATCCGATTTGTGTCACACGACAAAAATTAACTTTCTCTTACCCCTATAAGTATCTCTATGATTGATGTTTTGAGGTACTCCAAATTGATTATATTTCTAGTATTTTCTCTTCTTGCTATCTTCATTTTCTTGCTATCTTTATTCACTGATCTTATATTAATTTGAGTATTAGATGATCTTTGTTGAGTACACTGACAATTTTAACATTTTCTTTGTATTTCAAGATTAGGGTTTGAATTATATATACAAAGACTTTCAAATCTGAACCAAAATCTAAGGTTTTGTTCTCCTATGTTATTTAGAAATATTTTCCAACTTTAAAAAAAAATTCAGAATGGAGACACATTCTCCAATTTTTCTTCCAAAATACTACAATTTTATACCTAAAAAATCGCTCAAAAAACCCTACACCTAAAAATCACACCTACTCCTTCATTTTCTCACTCCATCTTTTACATTATTCATCATTTATCACTCTCTCACTCAACTCTCTCTCTCACTCACTCATACACACACACACACACATATATATATATATAAATATTAAAATTTTACTACTTAAAAAAAATTCTAAAACTTATGGACTTGTTCTCCTATCTTTTGGTTATTTCCTAGAATTTTTTTGGGGGGGAATGGATTTTTGGGAGAAAATTTGGAGAATGTGCCAAATGTTTCTTTTTGTTTTGGAAAAATATGAAAATTCATTTGAGAATGAATTGTTTGTTTCTTTATGTTTTGGAAATAGACAAACTTTATTGTTGATGTCAAATCAGTTACTTTTTTGTTGGATTTGTAGGGTGAAAGTGATTTTTTAAAGTAATATATTATATATGTATGTATACATATTTATAGTTGGATGATGTGTGTAAATATATATATATATGTAATAATTGAAATATTATTTTAATATAATGATGTGTAATTAATTCCATTGGTGCTTTGTTTTGAAATTTATATTATTATGAACTTATTAATTAATATTAATTACTTTTTTTATCAGTATAAATATTAATTATTTATGAAATTATAATTATATCTTAATTATAAATATAAGCTAATATCATAATTCTATAATAATTGTTGATATTGGCTTATTTAAAAAAATTAATTATTGTACATTAATTATAAACTAATTATTGTTTATTCTTAAAATATAATTATGTAACTATTTATTATTTACAATTTATGTATAAATAAAACTTAGTTATTTATTTAAATAAAATAATATATATAAGACTTAATAATGATTCATCAAATTAAAAAAATAAATAATTTTATATTATATGAAACTAAATCATCTTAAATTATTTATTAAAAAAATAAGCGTAGTATTTAATCATACGTGAAATATGAAACATAATTAATATATACATAATAAATTATTTGAATAATTAAATAAATAAATTTAATTAATTTAATAAGTTGTTTATTTACTTTAACTCATTATTTAATTAATACATTATTTCATAAATAAATTACTTTGTAACAATAAAAAAGATTACTTAATTTTATAATTTTCTCAATAATTATTTTAATTGTATTAATATTAATTTATTAAACTTAATAGATTATTAAATAAATATCACACTATAATTAATTTTTTATAACAATTTGAAATAAATGTGAATATTAATATTTAATGAAGATTAATTTTTTTAATATGTTATTTAGTAAATAAATTATTTATTAAATTTAATTAATTTTCTTGACAATTAGTTTAATTAAATTTGTAAACATAAGTTTTAGAAATTTTTAAATAGTAAAATTTTAATATTTCATATATGTAAATATATGTGTGTGTGTGTGTGTATATGTATAGATGAGTGAAGTGAGAGAATAATAAATGAATGGGTGATGTGAAAGATGGAGTGAGAAAATGATAGGGTAGATGTGCTTTTTAGAATGTAGAATTTTTTTTGGTGAGTTGTGAAAGATTTTTTGGGTAAAAAATTATAGGCTATGTTCTTTTGGCTTTTCCCAAAAAATTTTCATTCTCTCAAAATAATTACAAAATGGGTATACATCTTTCAATCCTTCTCCCAAAAAATAAAATTTCAATACCCAAATCCTTACAATTCATTTACAAAACACCCTACAACCATATTCCAATCATTACAGATATATATATATAAATCAGTTTCACCCTACAAATCTAATCAAAAAGCAACTAATTTGACATCAACAATAAAGTTTTTCTCTCCTCAAAACACAAAAGAACAAACAACTCATTCTCAATTCATTTTTCATATTTTCCCAAAATAAAAAGAAACACATGGCACATTCTCCAAATTTTTTTCCAATAACCTATTCCCCCAAAATATTTTCTACAATTTACCCAGAAAGCAAAAGAACTGGCCATACTATTTTGGGAGAAAAATTGGGGAATGTGCATGTGTTTTGAAATTTTTTTGATAGTTGAAAAAAATTTCCCCAAAACATAAGAGAACAAGCCCTCAATTAGGATTTCTAATTCTATCAAACTTCGAGAGGTGGATCACCTTGAGTCCACGGTGGTGGCTAAGGTGGTTGACCACAAAGGTGGCTAAGGCCCCTTTTTCTGATCCGATCACGGCATGAGCGACTGGCCTTGGGGAAGGCAAGGCAAGGTTACCCCATCTCTTTCCTCTAGCTCCTAAAGATTGTCCTCTTGGCGTCGTTGTACGACATATGGGGCAATCATGTTTGCTAAGGTTTACATTGAGGCATCTCCCGTTAGTACCATCTTGCAATCTGTTGGATCAGCTTCCCAGGATGAGGTGTTTTTTAGTGCGGCAGTAAGTCTTAGTGGGCGAAGTTTCGCGATACTTCATGTTGTCACCTTTATTGCCGTCCACATTAAGGCATCTTTTGCGAATTCCTTCGGGAAGTCCTGAGTAGTCTGCATCGTTGATCCTTCCGAGAGTGGAGCTTGCAGCTCAGATGGTATTTAAATATAAATGATATTTATATATTTTAATTTAAATAGAGTAATAAATGAGAGAGATAATATTGACACTAAAATATATATTATTTGCTATCAATATTTATTTGGCTAGTGTCACCTATCTTATTATTATTCAAATTAAAACCCTAAGCCACTTACACTCTTAATTAAATAAATAAACGCAAATTTACAAGTACACCATCACGATCATTTGGTAATAGAACCCTAAAATTAATTTTTAATTATCGTACACACATCAATTTAGAAAAAAATTAACCATTAAATGGTTTATACATTTCAAATAACTCAAATTGACTAAATTGGTGATATATTGATAGTTAAGTAATATATGGTAATACTTTTTGGCAAAATATTCTACTTTATTCCACCAGAATAAGAATTTAATGTTAAAAATAACATTTTAAAGTACTTTAGGCGGTTAAATATAAATTCTTTAAAACATTAGGGGGCAAAGTGCAACAACTTTAAAATATGTTGCTAGAAAATTGGAATGTTGGGTATTTTAGCATGTTTTGCAAATGTTGGGTAACCGTTCCACACACTTGCAATGGTTGGTGGGCAAAGTGCAAATGTCCCTATACGTTGGGGGTTGTCTGCTATTTACCTTAAACTAAGACGGAAATATAAATTTGCAACTTGTTTCTAATTAATTCATTAATTGTTCCTTATTAACTGCCATTATTGTATCTTAAACAAATTCAACTATCAATTCTATTTAATTCATTGATTTCCAATCCAACATTATCATAAATTAAACAAATTCGCTTGCTAATTTCGGGTTTTCTTCTCTTGTATAACTTCTTTGTTATCCAGCAAGTTAAGATCAAGTGGGATTCAAATGTCATGTTACTATATTTTATGCTAATTGGGCTTCTGGAGAAAATGTAGGGATTATAAGGGTAGTTCTTGAGCTTTGTTAAGGACCTCCAAACTCACATAGAGACAATAGCATGATTAGTTAGTAAATTGTTGGTTTATTATTAAAAAAAAAAACAAAAAAAGGTTCGTGATTAAGCATTGTCTTATGTTAATGGGCAAGTTGGCCCCATTATTAGGGTTCGAGTTTTGTTGAAAGATTATTTTGATATCAATTTGATATATATAGATTTTGATATATTATTATTCATCAATCTTATTTACTTAATTGATTGATATTGACTTAATATTGTAATGGTATATTTAATCACTTCACATAAAAATAAGACAAACTCTCGGTACAATTCAATTTCTGTAATGGAAACAGTTACTATTAAAATTGAGTTTATCCCATAAAAAAACTGAAATTGGAGCGTAGAGTTTTCCTACCGTGGAATCCATTCTTGTTAGCCAATCAATGTAAAAAATAGAATAAAAATAATAAGAAAAGAAAAGAAAAGAGAAAAATAAAAATAAAAAACATCATCATGGTCCTAGTGTCAGACTATCTAATAATTGTTGTGGATAATTGTGTGATTCGTGTTAAAATATAAAATAAAGTAAAAATAATTCACATGATCATAATTTTATAAAATAATAATTAAGAAAGTGATCAACCAAACCGCATAAACAATGAGGAAATTAGAGCCGGATCAATGGAGAGTCACGACACTTGTCGTTGTCCTAAAGCCATAATTGCCTCCATTCGTGCGGGTACTAATGGCTGATCATGACGCCAAGATAAAACCTATTAGCTCATAGCGATGTCTCATCCCATGTGCACGACCACGAGGAGACTGGAAACCAGTCTATAGTCACGTTGCTAAAAACACAAAAGCTTGTGGGGAGTGTATAAAATAAAACAATATAAAAACTCACACCAACTCTATGTACCAAAGAAAGATTATGGCCCCTTTATATAATAGTAAAAGTTTGACCATTTAGAAGGATTAATGGACCACTAAAAACATCATAAAACCACCATAATTCAATTATAATTAGGCCCAATAATAATAAATAAAGTGGTCAAACATATTAAATAAAATTATGTTGATGCCATAAATATGAAATAAATAAAATAAATAGGCACATTAGTTGTCAGTGATTTGAAGAAATTTTAAAACTTATTTCCAACAATCCCCCACAAGATTTAAAATTTCTGAAATTTAATATAAAAATAAATATGATGGCAACTTATACTGTGCAATCGGTGCATGTGCCTTCCGGGCTTGAACATACACTTAGTGTTGGCAAGATCCGTTTGCGGGAGCCATAATGGACTAAGCCTTGAATTAGGTCCCTTGAGCCAAACTTCAATTACCACACACATGATATTGACTTAAGACATGGTTGTGGTGGGTTAGCGCGTTAATGGCCCTGCGCTTAATCTTGATTCTCGTGAGATCTCTAGGGTTAGCCTAAACCCATAGTCACGGCCCATGGCAACTCTCACTTAGGTGAGCCCTCCAAAGGTATGTGTGATCCACACCTTGCGGAAATCCTGCTTCGGTTTCATTAAGGGTCAAAGTTCAGCCTAACATCATATTATCATAGCACTTCACCTTATGGATGGGAATGAGGTATCTCATGTACACTCTTCTTAAAATTAGTGCTATATATGAGTCACACAGTACGGGTTGTTCCTACCCATTGAACCTTCTTCATGGGGTCTCCAATCACAAATGTTAGGTTACTCCCGGAGGTGACTCCCTTACAGGCTTAGCCCATCCCCTCGATGATTAAGGATATAGCCTCGATGCTAGTCCCCCGAGGCAGTTTTCCATCTCATGGAATATAACATCACATGCCTCTTATTTTATTTTATTTTTTTCTCCTCCTTGTGTTTATTCAATCATGCATGTGCACCTATAAATTTTTCGAATATTTTGGAGTCCAAATTTCCTTCTAGGAGCATTATTGTTCTAGCCATCTCCCATACTTCCTGTACACTTATAAACTCAAGAATAATAGATCATTATTTTATATAACTCTTAGATTCACTTAAACCCCCACATTTCCTTGTAATTTGGAAAAGTAAAGAAGAGCATGAATTTTCTCTTATCTTCATGTTTTTAGACTTTCATATACATACCAACAATTAAGCACTTGTAACAAAAAAAAATAAAAATGTTTAAATATAAACTCATAGATTAATGGAGTAGGGGCAATATTTCATTAGCAACTTAAACAAATATTTCTAACCCCACATCATACTAGAATTTATGGTGAATTAACAGGGCAACAAATGTAGTAAAGCATCACCACCATACATTGATGGATAGGCTATTAGCATACCATGGTAGCAAAATATTTACAATTCTATTTATTTATTTTTTTCTAAATAATTCATCTCTAATTTTGGTCATTAAAATACAAAATTCATGCGGCAGTTATAAAGCCAACATAAAATATTTTCATTCCAGCTACAACACAGATTAATCCTATAGCAATCTCAAGATTTTGTTAAAGTTATAAAATATCACTGGTGCCAACATAAAATATTTTCATCCTAGCTACAATACAGATTAATCCTATAGCATTGTCTCAAGGTTTATGTTAACAAAATTATCAGAATATTTAGAAATAAGATCATTGTTCTTCTTTTCTTTTTCCATTTTTTTTTCTTTTTTTATTACCACATAGCTAGTATTAAAAGTGATTTGTGACTCTAGAATAATAGTGCTATAATAAATCTCGTTAATTTCATAGCCTAACATTTAAGTAATTTATGAGGAATTAACTAGCAATATAATGTTATAATTATTGGCATAGAAAGCTGTTATGCTATTAATGTATATCCACACGTCAACAAAATTAATGCTCAAATCAATTTCTACTCTTATATATATTTCACCAAAACATATAATATGAAAATCCACATATAACATTTTAGCAATCATATTTATATAGTGATATTAATGAAAATGTTTATGCTATAGGTATTTAAAGAAACATTATCTCGTCTATTTACATGTATACTAGTAACTTCACTATTTTACTTCCACTCAATTTGCATATATATTATCCATCAATTTTATCAATGCATAACAGTAGAACTATTAAGAGTTTCTGATTTTTTTTTTTAATATTAATGTGGATATATATTTTTTCTTCAATTGAAAATAGCTAAAAAGATAATTATTTCACTATATTTTTCCCATGAGTTTTGATAATGTCATTATTAATTATGGAACTGAAACCTTCAAAATAATATCCACCAAATATGTAACTCACTAACATTCATAAATTTTAAATGAAATCCTAATAGAAAACTAGCCGTTAAGACAAATGACTCCTAATAAATCATTAAAGGATTTAAGTGTGAATCAATCATATTTTGTCTCTTCATTTCTACCCATGGTACACAGGTTTCCTAAAATTCAACTATGATTTAGCAAGCCTCAGGAAATTATTCTTTCCTATCTAAAAGTAAGAGGCAACTAAGAATAGAATATGCAACTTATATATATATGTGTGTGTGTGTGTGTGTGTGTGTGTGTGTGTGTTCAAGATAGAGTAGATACAGATTACATCATGGCAATTTTTTTTTCTTTTAGAAAATAGAAACACATGATTTACTATTTATTTTAATTTATAATATTATTGTAATTAATAAATATATACCATACATTAAGACTGATTATAAGAAATCATACGTCCATCTCATATGACTCATGATACTAAATTTGAAAGCAACGAATCATACCTCCATCTCATAAAACTCATCCATCAGCTTGAAAACTCATACCTTCGTCCATCAACACAAATATACATCTTGTTGTCCGTTGTAGCTAATAAAATTTGACTTGAACAAAATCCTCAATGTTTTTCATACAAGAAAGGATAACATGTTAGACTTGTCTAAATATTCAAACACAAAAAACACAATCATGGCTTTAGATTGTTGTGGATAATTGTGTGATTTGTGTTAAAATATAAAATAAAGTAAAAATAATTCACATGATCATAATTTTATAAAATAATAATTAAGAAAGTGATCAACCAAACCGCATAAACAATGAGGAAATTGGAGCCGGATCAATGGAGAGTCACGACGCTTGTCGCTGTCCTAAAGCCATGATTGCCTCACTTCGTGCGAGTACTAGTGGCTGATCAAGACTCCAAGATAAAACCCATTAGCTCACAGCGATGTGTCATCCCATGTGCATGACCACGAGGAGACTGGGAACTAGTCTATAGTCACGTTGCCAAAAACACAAAAGCTTGTGGGGAGTCTATAAAATAAAACAATATAAAAACTCACACCAACTCTATGTGCCAAAGAAAGATTATAGCCCCTTTATATAATAGTAAAAGTTTGACCATTTAGAAGGATTAATGGGCCACTAAAAGCATCATAAAACCACCATAATTCAATTATAATTAGGCCCAATAATAATAAATAAAGTGGTCAAACATATTAAATGAAATTATATTGAGGCCATAAATATGAAAGGAATAAAATAAATAGGCACATTAGTTGTCATGTTAAGACACATGATAAAATGATTTGAAGAAATTTTAAAACTTATTTTCAACAATAATTTCCTTAAAGAAACCCATTCCAACTGATGGGAGAAAACGAAAACAATGTTTGAGAAATATTGTTGCTACAATCTTTATGTAAGTGGACAAAAGATTGGCCATAACTAACAACAATGACTAACGTAAGAATTTGCATATTTTTGGAGCCTCTCTGTTTTCATGTGGCAAGTCACTTCATGCAGTCTAATATTTTTCCTTCCTTTTCTTTTTTTTTTCCAGCATTTTCATACGAATTAAAGATCTTCGTTTGATGTTTATACATGTTCCCAATACTCTTGTCTGGGGTTGCTACAGTTTTTTTTTTTTTTTTTTTTTTTGAGACTTGCCTGTTTTTCGGTGCAATAATTCACCTTTAGGTTTGTCATCGTTTTCAACTTTTCCCCTCAGCTAGATGGGGTCTTTTCAATTGAAAAAAGGTTTCATAGGGAAAGCAGAAAACGATTTCAATTTTGATCCTAATCTTGCAATAAATTGATGGGTAGAAATTACAATGATTGAGTTGATGGTTCTTTTCATGTAATAATAATAATAACAGGCATTTGCCCGGTGCGGTGCATCAAAAATAGTTTTAATATTAAAATAATTTATATTATGATAATATTTATTTTACTTAATATGATTAAAAATGAATTGTGATTATTTTTAATATTTAAAAAATAAAATCTATTACTAACTAAATAAAATGTGTGAATATTGCAATTGAAGATAATAGTCTTAAAGATATTTTATCTATACTATTATACATAGCACAATGGTGTGGGATCAGCAATTGTATAATTTTGGTCAAATTTTGCATTCTTAGAATTTTGATTTTTTAGTTAAATTAAAAAATTCTCATTAATTGTTGATTATTAATTTGATATTATTTTTTCATTTAAATGTATCTAGATTTTTGAAATTATGTTCTTGATTGGAACAAATTATTCTATATTTATATCTAATACTGAAATACGTTTGCATTCTATTTATAAAAAAAATTTCATCTCTACTCTAAAGATATTGATGATTCCTAGATCATTCAAACTCAATAGTTCAATAAGTTTTTTTTTTAATTTTTTATTTTTAATAACTAATTTATATATATATACCATTATATATAGAATATTTTGAAAGTCCTTTTGTTAACAATTCTCTATTCTCTAGCATCTCCTTTTCTCTACCTCTACCTCTTTGTGTGTGTCATTTTTTCATTCTTCAAGTAATTAATTGTTTGCTTAATTTTTCTTTGTTCACTATTTTGTATCTCATTTTATTCATTTAATTTTGTTATGTTACATGATGGAAGAGACTATTTGAATTTTATGCTTATAATTTTCTCTTCAATCATGACTAAAGTTTATCATCTAACTTTTATTTGTTGTTAAAATTCTATACCTTTTATATATTTTTTTGTTTATTACTTTGTTTAAGTTATCAACTTATTTATTTCTTTTTTGATTCTCTTTTTGATCATTTAATTTTGGTATTTTACATAATGAGATATGTTCTTTGCTTTTAATATTTCATAATTTATTCCATTTTTAATAGCTGCATTTTCCCCTTTAGTAATTGATAAGTTTTGTCATTTGTTTCATCTTCCATCTTCTTTTCATTTGTTTCAAGAAATCTTGTTTTATATTTGGTATCTTCTCATTCATTCTTTCAATCAAGTTATCAATTATTTTCTTTATTTTTTTTTCTTTCTATTTTTAATCTTTCTTTTTTGTTCTCTAATTTTACAATTTTATAGGATGAGACTTATTTGGGTGTAATATTTTTAGAATTTTTGATTTTTTGAATATAAAATTTTATAAGTCCATTAGTTTTATTTTTTCCTCATATATATGCAATTATATATGTATAAATATGTATAATTCTAACTATTTTTGAAAAGTTTATGAACTACTTCATCAGTATATATTCTTTGAACTTATATTCATTCTATTGAAAAATTATGAGATAATATTTTCAATAGGAAATACACTCATTAATTTTTTTTAAGTTTATAACTAGAGGTGTCAAATGGGCCGGCTTGAGCAAGGCCGACCCATTTGATAGATGGCTCACAACGGTCCCCAACTAAGCCGGGCCGGCTCGCGGCACGTTCACGGTCCGAATCATGACGGACTGAAACTTGAAAAATCCGACTCGGTTCAAAACCAGCCCACTACATAAGTTAGTTGGTTTATATATGAGCCGGGCTATGCGGGCTGGCTCGCAGGTTGACCCGTGGTTTTTTTTTTTTTTTAATAATAAATTTAAAATTTTCAATTTTTTTTATTTATGTGATTATTAATATTTTTTTCAACACTTATACTTTTTTAAAAGACTTAATAATTTATATTTATGTAATTTTTAATATTTTACAACACTTAAATTTTTATAAAAACTTAGAAATTTACACTTATATTAATTTTTTGTATCAATTATATTTTTTCAAAAACACCACCAAATAAGGTGGTGAGGGATTTGGCATGGACCCCTATACCCATCATTAATTTAGAAAAAATAATTATATAGGGGTGGATATGCCAAACCTCTAAATGAAAAAACATAATAATAACAAAAAGAAATAAACAATTTTGTAATATCTAAAAATCAAAATATTGTCAATGATAAACCGATCGTTCACTCAAGTGATCTGAATTGCTCTCGGACTGAAATGCGATTTCAAGCCATTCTTCATCGTCTTATTCAAATGGAAGCAATATGGTCTTCACCTTTCTCAAATTTTTGTTTCTATACTCTTGGTCTAGTCAATCCTTTCAAATTTATTTTTAATTCTTAATTTATAATTTAAAAATTATACATTCTTAATTATTGATTTATACATTCTTAATTTATAAATTATAAATTTATAAATTTTCAAAATTAATAATTTGTAATTTGTAATTTAAAAATTATAAATTCCTAATTTTTTAAAAATTATAATTTATAATTTAAATTAAAAAAAATATTGCGAGCGCTTAGCTTGCAAGCTGGCTCATTTATCCTGCGAGCTCTGCTAGCCCATTGTCCTTCACAGTCCGCGGGCCGAGCCAGTCCCAGGCTGACAATTTCAGTTCAGGATGGGTTTTTAAGTGAGCCGGTGCAGTCCAACCCATATTAAAGAATTAAACGAGTTGAGCTGGGCCAATTTTTTTCATGGGCCAAGCCGGGCCGGGCTGGTCGGACCAGCCCATTTTGACACCTCTATTTATAACATTAATAAGCATAATTTAATGCATTTTGAATTTTTTTTTTTTATGTTTACTGTCATAGTTTTTATTAACTTGGTTGGTTTAATAAAAAGTTAAAATAAGATAAGACTTTTTTTAAATTTTTTGTAGGCTGTTATTTAATTCTATATGTTTTAACTTTCAACCTAATATGTAGTCATTTTCTTTTTAGTTTAAAGTGACCTTAAAATGCTATAGCTTTGTTGGTTGTGAATTGAGGAATTTTACCAAAAAATTTTGCCAAAATGGTTTTTGGGAAGTGGGGTTAGAAAATGCGATGATTGTTTGTTTGTGTTTTGGATGGTAGGTAGAGAATGAATTGAGAGAAAATTATTTGTTTGTTTTTGTTTTGAGAGGAGGTAAAATGTCACATGAGTAATTTTTTTATTGGGTTGGTAGGGTGAAATGAGTATTTTAAAATTATTTACATATATGTATATATAAATTGAATGAGTGGTAGTATGTGCATATATTTGTATTGATGAGACAATGCTTGAAATTTTGGGGAATGGTTTGAGAGTGTGAATAGTAAGGATAGTTTGGGGAGTAAATTTTGTATTTTGAGAGTGGGATTGTAGAATGTGTAGTATTTGTTTGTTTAAATTTTGAGAGTTGGAGAATGAATTGGGAATTCACATCCAAACAAAGCATGTACTTCTAAGTTTCATTCAATGACTTTTAGCCCATTAATCTTGTGATCTATACTTCTCATATGTTCCTTTTTTTTATTTTTTATTTTTATTTTATGCAACTGTCTTTTAATTTTTGTTTTAACATTTTTTATCTTTTGAGTAAATTGTAATACTACTCAGAAGCTTTTATTTTTAGAAGTTTTAAGTTTTTTTAACTTCTTACTAAATAATTTTGAAATTCATTTTTTCATAATGTCATGTATATAAGAAATCAGTTTGTACAAATGGGTTATGGGCGTTAAGGATCGATCTTTTCAATCAGTTTCCTATTCAATTCATCATTTTTCGGTAATTGATTTTCAATCTCATAATATGTGTCGTAAATGAACATTTGAATATATCTTAGTCTTCATCCCGGGAAGGATAATAATATGCCAATCCTATGATAAATTGATCCACAGGCTCTTAAGGTATATACTTCTTGACAATCTGTTGCCAAACTTTCATCTAATTCAACATCAATTGAAATGAATGATAAGACATGATTAAAAGCATGAATATTTTATCTAAATGTCCTACCCTATGTGGATTCATAGGTAAAGGGATTATAAAGCTCATAAGTCAAATGAATTTCTAGTAGAATAATTTTTTCTCCTTTACAACAAAAGTTTTGAGTTTCAACATGAAGTAGCTTAGCCCAATAATATTGACAAATTGTTGGAGTTGGGAGTTGTAATCAATAAATTTGTTGCATTTCATGAAAATTCATTGCATGATTATGGGAGAGATTTGTATGGCCTAATGTATGTCTTCTTTCATTCTTAATATCGTCATGTTCAATATTGCAAAAAGAATCTGAATCCCCATCATGATTAATTTCATCACCTATAGACAACCTATTTATATAATTATATCTATATATTAGGAGTTCTAAGTAGATCGCAAATATAGTAGCATAGCTATGTGAATTGAAAGATATAAACCTAATAAATTTAGACAAATAATTCTTTGAATTAATTCAAATTGATTGCAATTATAGATAGTCTCTATGTGAAGATGGCACAAATGAAGATAACCCTTTACATTGATTAGATGGAACATATTGGAGACAAATGTTATGTAATTTAAAGAAGACAATCAACTTCTTCCTATAGTCGCCGTACGAATAATGATGCTATAGTGGAAAATTGATGCAAGAGGTTGAAAATTTCTGTATCTTTATATTTGGGAGAAATCATTCTTTTACATTTTGCATATATTTTATAGTTTTTTTTTTCTTTTTTTGCATCCAACATCTTCTGATTAAGCAAGATCTAGCAATTAAGTTTCCAAAAGGGCCCAACTTTAATCTTCCAACAAAATTAATTTCCAGCCCACAAAACCTGCAACGTTGAAGCCTGAAATTTCCAGCCCACAAAGTTGATTCCAAACAATTTGCCAGCCGAAAACTTCCAACTTTAGCAAGAAAATAATTAGGCTGGGAAGCCCAAGTATAATCACAAGTACCAGGATCCAACATTCCGCCAGGAAATCTACAAATTGGCCCAGCATATGTTTTATAGTTGATTAACAAACCGATGATAAATCGAATTTAAAGATTTCCAATAATAAGGTGGTGTTGTAAGTCCTTTGATAACAGAAATTCATGCTTGAAAGTAGAGTTTAAAATTGAATTAGGGTTGAGTGGTTTAGTAGTTGAGGTCACCGGATGACATGCTGCTCTTTAGAGTTTGACAGTTCAAATTGGTTACATTGTATTGACTTGATGTGAATTTGTATTGAATTGATTGAGGAAGACAAACTTGTAGCAACGAAATATATGTAATTCCTGCTTTGGTATAGACAAGGTGAAAATTACAAAATTGATTGAAATTCCAAAGACACATTGTTAATTAAAAGTTGCATTTCTCAGTGATAAATGAATTTTCAAAGTGCTGAATTTATTTTAAGTTTTCACATAAGTCCATAAAATGAATAAAGTGATACTAAAATCAAATTATGGAGATACAATGCCTTTATTAGGTTAAAAAAGACTTAACAATAAAATGAATAAGTTGTTATATTATATGTGTCCATGGTACAAGATACAAAAAAGTTGAAAATTTTAAATAACGTTCATAGAATGTTGAATATGCGCCCCCCTTGCTTTTTTTCCTTTTTCTAATTTTTGTACCTAATCTATTTTCATGCATGCATTGTAAGGATTGAATATTGAATCACCCCAAACTTATAGTATAGTACTTAATAATTGTAAAAATTATCCCAACATATTAGTAGGCAATGTAGTTGAAGTTTCTTCATATGGACGTGCTTCAACATTTGTAATTCTTGATCTTTTGATTTGATAGTGTGAGTATCATTGTTTTCTTGTAAGATAATCTTCTTGCTCTTCAATACTCATAGCTTATCTCCTCTCTCTAGCATGAAAATAGTCTTTCTCTTCTACATTTAGCTTCAACAATATCTCTTGTCAAATTTTGTGCTAATAATTTTAACTTAATTACTCGTATCTGCATTTTCTCTCTTTTAATTGTATAAAGAACAAAAACATGGGTTCATTTCCATTAGCAATGATATAAGAATTAGCAAGAAACATGCAAATATTATTCTCGCCAGCCAATATACAATGATATGTATAGTTAAAATATCTATTATGTAATTATATCAATAGGTCTATTTATCTCAATATATTAGGATTAATTAACTTCGAATATGTAAAATGTGCCTATCGTGTTCAAAGTTTGGCCTAAATACTTATGATTGATATTTAAAGACATACAGATTTTGACTCTCTTGATAATATACGTATCTTCAAATGTCAAAGGAACCATCTCCTTAAAAATTCCTGAGCATTATAATTGTCAAATTGAAAATTAAATGGGAATGCGTAAAGTGTGTGTATATAAGCATGAATGTTGAAATTTATTTACAACAATCTTGTATATTTTGTAGCCTCTTCAAGTTGAGTGCATGTGCAACCAAAACTATTATTCAATCATAGAATTGTAGAGACACACACACGTGTGTCTGTATAACATATATATAGCTAAAATATAAAATGCACGAAGTATAGGCACAACACAGTCAAATATAATGATACAACATAGTCAAATATAATCATTACGTAACCTAAAGTAGAAACCTAGTATGTAGCCTATCCAAATATTTGATTTCCTCAAATGTACTCTTCAACGTGTCCATTTTTTGCTAGAAAACAAATAAAAATCAAGTCAAAATAAGGGTAATTCATGGTCATCTTGGTAATTCACACATGCTTATCAATCCCTCAGCTTTGCCATGGTTTGAGATAATTTATCAGATTTAAGGAGCTCTTCAATAGGGCAAGGGCTCTGAGAAAACATTAATCCAAAAAGAAGTCATATTTGATTTCTACATTCAAAAATTAGCTTGATTATGCTCATAACAAAAACTGATAACTCAAAAGTGGAATAAATTGTTGAAGGAAAAATTAAACACATAAACCCTCATACGCTGGCTCCAACAAGTGATGATCCAATTGTATGCATTTGGGGTTTAAATCAAGTAATATGAGTTGCAATGGTAGTTATAGTGACGATGTCCACTACTCTGATGGAATTTAAGTTCACAATAAAAAGAACACCACACCCTCAATGATCGTGGAAGATTTAAGAGAAGATTTATGTAGCGCTCCGCCTGGAAGGTGCCTGCTTCGGGCCAAAGTGCTACTCCAATCTTATTTCATATTAACTCAAAGCAAATTACGGACTCCCAAAATATTCAATTTAAAATAGCTCCTAACAACTTATAACCATTCATTCCAACTTACTATTACATTCCGCTATATATATATATATATATCATTCCACAAAGCAACAAAACCTCATCGGCATAACAAGCTATTAATAGCACATTACTCCTAATACATAACATTTACAATCTAGCCACAAAACAGGTAACCTAGCAAACATTAGTTTATATAATAGATGCAAAAGCCCTGCATAACTAGATTCTAAAGTCAACAAAACCTAACAGAGTTCAAACTTAGCATATAATAATTTGCATATCAAGTTCGATAAGTTTGTACAATTGGTGACCTATCCGCAAAACTATGTACACTATTTACATATGCGCAAGCAGAATGTCCATTGTCCATTAGGACCTATCTAAGAAAAGAACCAAGAAATATACAGGAGGCGTAAGTCCTAATGACTTAGTGAGGTAAATAGTAAACAATTTAGAAATGAATATATAGAATAGGAAGAGGTAAAGGAGACACTTTGAAAGAGATCAAAATAAGCAAGGTACTAGTAAATCCTTGCACGAGGCCAAGTACAACTCAGGTGATAACAAAACTATTACTGATAAACTCAAATAACAGAAGTTTAGAAATAAATTAATAACAGAGGATGAGATAATAACATATCATGAGGTGTTGTTGGGGAAGGGTCTCCAAACTTATGACTCTTAAAGATAAATATAGAAATAAATCCCTTATCCCTCTAAGTTCTGAGCGCTCGACTCTAACAAAACACACACACACACACACACACACACACACACACATACACACACCCCTCTGGCATGGTCGACCGCATGCTGATCTCTCATTCATAGACAGTTAACCTCCGATGACCTGTGAGACAGAATCACTAGTGGGTGCTGGTTCGGGATACCTCACCGTCAGTCTGTTCCGCCTGGTCTTCTTTTCGATCCTAGTCCCTAGGCCCAAACTTCCTGTGGCGTCCCCAAGGGTCTGAACTTCATATGGGCATACGTAACGGTCTGATTAACAACTAGTTCCAACAGCAGATTCATATTTCAAAACAACTAACCATGAACAAATCTGAAGACAACTTAATTCAAATAACATACCATATCGGTCGATGCGACTGTATCAATATCTTAGAGTAGTAATAAAGTTAGTTTTAGAACTTGGCCGACGAGGCTAAAGGATGCAAAACAACAACCTAATGCATTCAAGAATAATAGGATAATAGGTCGATAAGACCAATTAAGAGTGTAAATGAGATGAGACTATTCGTGAACGGTTCGGCTCGGCTTGATGAAAGCTCGAATTCGGCTCGAACTTAAACGAGTTGAGTCGAGCCGAGCTGAGCCTAAGCTCGCCAATCAAGCAAGCCGAGCCAAGCTCAGTAGTATTCGGCTCGACAGGCTAGCGAGCCTAAACGAGCTTTTTATTATGTATATAATAATAATAATAATAATATGGTATTTGTTATTATAAATTTTGTTTCAAGCCTAAACGGGCTCGATCTCATCCGGACTTATACGAATCGAGCCTTATCGAGTAAGAGCAATCACATCCAAATTTATACGAATCGAACCTTAACGAGCTGAGCCTGAGCCTATTCTGACGAGTTGAGCTTGAGCTTGATTGTAACGCCCCATCTCGGGATTGCCCTTAGCTGAGGCGCTACTCAATTTAGACTTAAATTTTAATCCATACACAAGCAATAGGCCTAAAACATTTCAACTTAACTAATCAAAAGCAGCAAAAATTTCAAACTTAATTAACACGACAAGCATTTAAAGATATTTTTTTATTCAACTTCTTATATCTAACATAACATATACAGACCTTAAGTCCTCCACATCAGTCCTGGCATATCACATCATCTCAAAACCAAAGTTTAACATTCAAGAGAGCTTAACAACATACACAAGCATCTGTTCTATTACAAAAGTATTTCTCCAGCCCAATTCAGGAGTCCATATCCTTTACTTAAATTTGTCTGAGAAAGTCAAAGAAATACGTGGGGGGGGGGGGGGTAAGTCCAAAGACTTAGTGAGGGATAATAGTAGCCATAAGCATTAGGATCTGTCGAGAAAGAATCAACTCAACAGATCAAAAATTAACAAGTAAACGGTTACATTTCAAAAGACAGGCATTAACAAGTTCGGCAAAAAAGCATTGTCAAATTCAATACTTTTAGTAGGTACTAGCTCGGGGGTTGTGATTGCCGACTCGAACGGTGCGGCCGACTCGAACGCTTTACTATGGGAGGTTTCCCCACCAACTCGTTCGGCCTGGACAATAGCCCGAACTAGACCAGGAACTATACCATCCTTATTGCTCCAAGAACAAGTCTCAAACGATCAAGATACAAGTACGAAAAACCAAACCCATACGATATATGCATTTCAACATATCAAGACGAACACATGCATATCGATTCACCTTATTCCATTCAAACAAGTACTTCCATAGCGTGACAGCTTGGCATACAATTGGTGTGCCCATACAGACTGTATAGCGCATGGCAGATACCTAAGCGGATTGCTTAACGTACCGCAGATACCTAAGTGGACTGCTTAGTGTATCATGGACACCCAGGCGGACTGCAAGGCATGTCCCAAGTATCCCATCATTCTACATAAGATTGGCACTCGGCCCAAGTACTATCTCCAACAAGTACAACAAGTACCAATCAAGTACAACTAGTACCAATCAAGTAATTGGAGTTGCCGATGAGGCAATATATGAACCACTAGCAAGTACAGACAAGCCAACTGGCCAGATAATAGGATACAACAAGCGAGTATGCCGGCAAGGCATCTGAGAACGATTCAAGATATAAACAAGTACCTAACAGTGACAAGTACGATCAAGACAAGTACCATATATGACAGATAGGAGTTCTGGGTGCCAGAACAAACAAGAACTAACTCAACAGAGTGACAACAAGTACTAACCCTCATAGGGGTATACAAGTCGAATAATAGATAACGAGCAAGTACTAATCAAGTTTAGATTCCAATAAACAAGCAAGTACAAATCAAGCAATTTACGAGCATGTGCAATCAAGCAAGTTAACCCTCAAAGGGTTATGCCACAACAACAGATAGATAGAGCAAGACTAAAATTAGCAGACCCTCAATGGGTCCAACAAATAAGAAGTAGCTTATACAAGGCAAAAACTAGAGCGGTAGACCTTCACCTCCGTAATTCTCAGATACAACAACTGAAATCAGCAATTTACTGGTCCATGGGACCCACTTCCTTGCCACCTAACCAAAGAGTGTAATTATAGTCAAAACCCATATTTGACTTCCAGAACATCACTATCATGCTTATCATTAATCCAAATTCACTAATTAACCTATTAACATGATAGTTTAAAGCTTCGATAGCACTATCGTCCCAATAATGGCTAATTTGGTTAGTAGTGCCAAAGTAACGCTCAGCTTTTATATTAATTCACTTATCAGGATATAGACTAGTCCTTAATTACATAATCTTTTCATAATATCAACCTAAAGTCACAATAATTGCTTAATTCTTCATAATTAATCCCAACAATTGCCACTTTGGTCTTAAATCTCCAACTTAGGGTTTTCTCACTTAAATAATTACAATAAATTCCAAGATTAACATAAAATGGTACAATCCAATTTTACTAAACTCAAACTGGTACATGTATATATTGAGTCTTAGTGACATCGACTCAAATTGCCCAATTATCATATCACTAATTCCCATTTCATAAATCATAGTTAAATTACTTAAGTATCTCAATTAATTCCAACATTACATAAAATAATATAGATCCAAGCCCACTAACTACACTATAGCCATCCATGCACGGTCTCAATATATATACACAATCACCATGGTAATCTCATTTCATAACATTATACAAGATTTAAACAATACTACACAACATGTGTATATATATATATAATCAAATCTTTTCCCAACTTTATTACCCACGAATCGCTCAATCGAGACCTCAGATTCATCAACTAAGACCATTGCTGCGATTGTTGCGTCGAGGAGTAGATTCTGCCTCAACATCGCTGCTGCGCTGCCGTCGTCGAAAATACACAAACTCACCACCATAAGAAGCCTTTCAGCCTCCTGAACCCAACGCCACCACCAATTGTGAGTTTCACCGTCGAGAAGACCATCAATTGAAGATCCAAAGTTTGTTGGGTGTTTTCGCCGCCATCGCTTGAAGCTCCGATTCCGCTGTCGCCGGTGGATGGTTCAAAAATATGAAGTTATCAAGTCACTCATTGAGCTAAGATATGCCAGAAATACTACCTAGAACTTTATCTCTGCTGCTGCTTCGCCATCCCCATCACACATCGCTGCTGCCGAGCTTCAATTCCATTTCTCTGGTGAACCGCCGCCCAAGCCACCATGCATGGGTGTGCGAGTGTAGCTAAGAGTGAGAAGATGAGGTTTGTGGGTTTGGGTTTGACAGAAACCTGCTGCTGGAGGAAAATCACCGACGAGAGGGGTGGGGTGTCGTGGTGAAGAAGAAAGGGAAAATGGGGAAGAAATGCAATTTTCATATATATATATATATATTGGCTATTTTTAAGTTATTCTAATTTAACCCGAAATTGTTCTGATTGGTGCAATTAAATCCTCCCAACTAATTAAAACACAACTTGACCCTGGTTGACCTAAAGCTTTCCATGCAAACCCTAATGTTTTCAAATGATGCTTAATCAAGTCTCTGTAAATTGAAAATTTACCCCAAAACTTTCAACTTCCTTGCAATTAAGTTCTTTTATTTATTTTCGAGCCCTAAAATATGACCAATCAATATCTTGAATTTTAAATTCTTATTTTCCCAAAATACTGAATTTCAGGGGTGTTACAGACTCCCCCCCAAAAGAATCTAGTCCCCAGATTCTTATCCGAGTACTTTTCCGACTGGCAGAAATAAGTAGATTCGGTCAGTCGATCTACATTCTTCCTTCATTACATTCTGCCAGAATTGTTCTTTCAAGTCCCGATACATCTTCATGCTTCTCGGTGCATCATATCTTGACTTGGGTGCCATATTTAACAATCTCTCTTTCACTTCTTTAGGCACGCATATTTTTACGGAACAGAAGAATATCTTGGTTCGGTATTGAACTTAGATCCCTAGAACCTCCAAACTTTCCATCCATCACATTGTCTCACATTCAAGTCCTTAGTGCCTTAATCGCAGGTCATCTCAATACTTAAAATCCATTTCAGTTCTGATAGAGTGCGTGCTCTTATCTAAAAGACCATAAAACCAAAATAACAACAAACAATTAACAACATCACAAGTTCATACTTATAGATTATTTACATTAAAGAGTAGTCAATTTCAAACTTAACATGCTAGAGGCCATAACTTATCATACATTCCAAAGCGACTAAATACAGATTCACAAAACTTAAACATACTAAGTATATACATAACCCATATGCCTACTGTTTCTCAAACTTCGTCTGGGTTATTAACCCAAAATATGCCGTGCCTGACTTTCCTTTGACATCCAAGAACTCAACTAGAACCTTCAGCCACCTGTTTCCCTTTTCCTGCCGATGCTAGACTTTTCCTATTGGGGCAATTTTTCAAGTAGTGTTGATCACTACCACAGCCCAAGCATTTGCCCTGCTTTCTCCAACATCCGAACTTCTCATGGCTAGGTGATCTATAGAATTCACATTTCTTTCGTGGCCTTTCTTGAGTCAAAATTGTCATCTCATCGATCTGGTGGGATTGAGGAGTAGCGCTTTCAACCTGTAACCTTAGTTGTTTTTCTCCAGTGCTATTTTGCTCCTCAAGGCGTGATCTTCCTTTTTGCCCATTGTCTATAATTTTTTTGATCTAATTAAGCTCTGCTTCTGGCTATAATGCCTTGCTTATAGCCAAGTTGAAATTATGTAGGTCCCATGAGGCTAAATCCCGCCTTAGTTCGGGCCGTAGCCCCTGTATGAACCTTCGAGTTTGCAAGACCTCATTTTTCTATATATAGGGGGCATACTGTAGGAGTCTACTGAAGGTGGCCTCATACTCACTAACAGACAGGTTTCCTTGGACCAGATCCATAAACTCCATTTCTCTTGCTTGCTTAGCTACTAGGGGCATGCATTTGTCCTTAAACTCCCGGGTAAAGTTTTTCCAAGTTCTGGGGGTTGCCGCAGCTGTCCACCTGCGGTCAGTCATTCTCCACCAGTTTCTTGCAGACATTATTAAGGGAAACATGGCAAAATGTACTCTTTGCTCATCCGAGTAACATAAGGTCCCGAATATGTTTTCTAAGTCTTCCACCCATTCCTCTGTTTTATGGTCATCCGGCTCACCATAGAATTTCGGGGGCTGAAATCGCAGAAATTGCTCTAGGGCTCGATCTTCTGTAACTACTTCTTCCACCACTGCTCTATTTGTCGGTTGATGGTTAGGTTGCCTGTGCCTCTGTCTTTCTCGACGAACAGGTCTTGCTAGAGGATCTATAGTAGGTTGATTCATCGAAGGAGTTTGTGAAACTTCATCGTCAAGTATCAGTTGTGGATAGGTAGGTACTTCTCTCTAGGGGCCTGTCAACCGATGGCCCATCTACCCTATGACCTCCTTCTATGACTTGTTTCCGATGGAGAGGTTATGTCATCACTTCCATATGAGGCCATCGCACGTCTGATATCTTCCAAGTATTCTTAAGTTTGAGCTCACTGATAGAAAAAGAAACCAATACCTCAATTATCTCCAATTCTTTCAAACTTCTCAAGCTTCCAAAATAAGAGAAGAAAAAATAATCAAATGAGATTAAATCAAACTCATAGATACACAAGTATTAATCATTCTATGATAAGCAGAAAGATTCCACAAACTTTAGTATTCTACACTTTTTCGTATTCTAGTTCCACCCCTTTCTATACTCGTCAATCATCCTACTGTACACAACTCATCTCAATGATATCAACCCATAAACTTCATCTTAATATCCCAAAATCACATAGAAGCTTCCCAAACTACATGGAATACTTAGAATTCTAGCTCAATCTAGAGTTCATCGACAAACCTAGGCTTTGATAGAAGTGTATTGAAATGAATTCTCTGCTCATTCTTATCTGAAGCAATTCCAAAGTCAAGCTTAACATCTACTATCCATAAATTTCATATTCGAGGATCATGTCCTAGTGTCGTTCGGGCTTTCCTTAACCCAAGTATTTACATCCTCGGTATTTCCTAATTCAAGTTAAATCTCTAGCATGCTAATCGAATTCAGTCAGAACAATCATTTATTCCTATGTGAACTTAGGTCATCAAAACCTAGGCTCTGATATCACCTGTAACGACCCCCTCTTGGGATCGCCCTTAGTTGAGGCGCCACTCAGTTTAGACTTAAATTTTAATCCACACACAAGCAATATGCCCAAAACATTTCAACTTAATTGATCAAAAGAAGCGGAAATTTCAAACTTAATTAACACGACAAGCACTTAAAGACATTCCCTGATTCAACTTCTTATATCTAACATAACATATATAGCCCCAAAGTCCTCCACATCAGCCCTGGCATATCACATCGTCTCAAAACCAAAGTTTAACATTCAAGAGAGCTCAATAACATACACAAGCACCTGTTCTATTACAAAAGTATTTCTCCAACCCAATTCAGGAGTCCATATCCTTCACTTAAACATGTCCGAGAAAGTCAAAGAAATACGGGGAGGGGGAGGGAAGGGGGGGTAAGTCCAAAGATTTAGTGAGGGATAATAGTAGCTATAAGCAATAAGATCTTTTGAGGAAGAATCAACTCAACAGATTGAAATTTCACAAGTAAATGGTTACATTTCAAAAGAAAGCATTAACAAGTTTGGTAAACAAGCATTGTTAAATCCAATACTTTTAGTAGGTACTAGCTCGGGGGTTGTGACTGCCGACTTCGAACGGTGCGGTCAGCTCAATCGCTTTACTACGGAAGGTATCGCCATTGGCCAACTCAACTGATTTACTACGGGAGGTATCACCGTCAACTTGTTCGGCTCGGACAACAGCCCAAGCTAGACTAGGAACTACACCATTCTTATTGCTCTAAGAGCAAGTTTCAAACGATCAAGATACAAATACGAACAAGCAAACCCGTATGATATATGCATTTCAACAGATCAAGAGAAAACACGCATATCGATTCACCTTATTCCATTCAAACAAGTACTTCCATAGCATGACAGCTTGGCACACAATTGGTACGCCCATATAGATGGTATGGCGCACTACCCATACGGACTGTATAACGCATAGCAGATACCTAAGTTGACTGCTTAGTGTATCATGGACACCCAGGCGGACTACAAAGGAGTGTCCCAAGTATCCCAGCATTCCGCATAGGATTGGCACTCGGCCCAAGTACTATCTCCAACAAGTGCAACAAGTACCAATCAAGCAATTGGAGTTGCCGACGAGGCAATATATGAACGACTAGCAAGTATAGACAAGCCAACTGGCCAGATAACATGTTACAACAAGCGAGTATGCCAGCAAGGCATATGAGAACGATTCAAGACAGAAACAAGTACCCAATAGTGACAAGTATGACCAAGACATGTACTGATCAAGACAAGTAGCAGAGATGACAGACAGGAGTTCTGGGCGCCAGAACAAACAAGAACTAACTTAACAGAGTGACAAAAAGTACTAACCTTCACAGGGATATACAAGTGAAATAGCAGATAACAAGCAAGTACCAATCAAGTTCAGATTCCAATAAAAGAGCAAGTACGAATCAATCAATTTATGAGCAGGTGCAATCAAGCAAGTTAACCCTCACATGGGTTACGCCACAATAACAGATAGATATAGCAAAGGCCAAAATTAGGAGACCTTCATTGGGTTCAACAAACAAGGCAAAAACCAGAGCGGTAGACCCTCACCTCCGTAATTCTCAAATACAACAACTGAAATCAGCAATTTACTGGTCCATGGGACCTACTTCCTCGCCACTTAACCAAAAAGGATAATTATAGTCAAAACCCATATTTGACTTCCAGAACATCACTATCATGCTTATCATTAATCCAACTTCACTAATTAACCTATTAACATGATAGTTTAAAGCTTCAATAGCACTATCGTCCCAATAATGGCTAATTTGGTTAGCGGTGCCAAAGTAACGCTCAGCTTTTATATCAATTCACTTATCAGGATATAAACTAGTCCTTAATTACATAATCTTTTCATAATATCAACCTAAGGTCACAGTAATTGCTTAATTCTTCATAATTAATCCAACAATTGCCACTTAGGTCTTAAATCTCCAAGTTAGGGTTTTCTAACTTAAATAATTACAATAAATTCCAAGATTATCATAAAATGTTACAATCTAATTTTACTAAACTCAAACTGGTACATGCATATACAAAGTCTTAGTCCTATCGACTCAAATTGCCCAATTATCATATCACTAATTCCCTTCATAAATCATAGTTAAATTACTTAAGTATCTCAATTAATTCCAACATTACATAAAATAATATAGATCCGAGCCTACTAACTACACTATAGCCATCCATGCAGAATCTCAATATATATACAATCACCATGATAATCTCCTTTCATAACATAATACAAGATTTAAATAATACTATACAACACACACACACACACATATATATATGTAATCAAATCTTTTCCCAACTTTATTACCCACTAATCGCTCAATTGAGGCCCCAAATTCATCAACTAAGACCACCGATGCGATCGTTGCGTTGAGGAGTAGATTTTGTCTCAACACCACCACCGCGCCGCCGCCGTTCACCACCATCGAAAATACACAAACTCATCACCACAAGAATCCTTTCAGCCTCTTGAACCCCAACGCCACCACCAATTCTGAGTTTCGCCGCTGGGAAGATCGTCAATTGAAGCTCTGAAGTTTGCTTGGTGTTTTCACTGCCGTCGCCTGAAGCTCCGATTCCATTGTCGTCAGTGGATGGTTCAAAAATCTGAAGTTATCAAGCCACTCCTTAAGCTGAGATATGCCAAAAATGCTGCTAAGAGCCTTATCTCCATTGCTACTCCGCTGTCCCCATCACACACTGCTGCTGCCGAGCTTTAATTCCATTTCTCCGGTGAACCGCCGCCCAAGCCACCGTGTATGTGGTGTCTAAGTGTAGCTGAGAGTGAGAGGAGAAGGTTTGTGGGTTTGGGTTTGGCAGAAACCTGTTGCTAGAGGAAAATCACCGACGAGAGGGGTGGGGTGTCATGGTGAAGAAGAAAAGGAAAATGGGGAAGAATGCAATTTTCATGTATATGTATATATATATATATGCTATTTTTAAGTTACTCTAATTTAACCCCAAATTATTCTGATTAGTGTAATTAAATCTTCCCAATTAATTAAAACACAACTTAACCCTGGTTGACCTAAAGCTTTCCATGCAAACCCCAATGTTTTCAAATGATGCTTAATCAAGTCTCTGTAAATTGCAAATTTGCCCCAAAACTTTCAACTTCCTTGCAATTAACTAATTTTATTTATTTTCGAGCCCTAAAATCTAACCAATTAATATCTTGAATTTTAAATTCTTATTTTCCCAACATATCGAATTTCAGGGGTGTTACATCTATTATCTAGGCTCGACCGAGCCTGAGCTTGAGCTCATGAATTAGTAAACGAGCTGAGCCCGAGCTTCTCGGCTCATTTACACCCTTAAGACTAATAGCAATGCAAACAACGAGTTTAAAGAATAACAAATAATCAATTGGCAAGATTGTCATGATAGTATTGTAGAAAAAATAATATAACTATCAATATAATCAACAGGTAAGCAGAGGAATATAGTAAAAGCAAAGTAATCGATATAACTCAACAGAGATACTCGAACATCATGAAGGTATTGGTAAGTTAAAATAGGTATGAACGAGTCGATAAACACAAAACAGATATATTCTTTTCCCAGCAAGAATGCATATCCTAACCTCATCTCCAGTCCTAGTGTTGCCAAAAGTCCCTTACTAGTTCGGGATGCCTGGATCTTCATCACCTCTTTTCATTCAAAAAGCCATATGAATATTGATACTATAATATAACATTTACTAATAATAAGTATGGCTAATCGCACATTTTAATTACTCTAGCCCACTTATTCTCTCGATTATCGTTCTATCTTATCTTTACATTGGAGTAATTTTTCTTCAATCACCTCGTTCGCATCACCAGTTTCGCTATGCATCTAGCTCGTTCAAGCAATCAAGGGTTTTACCCTGAATTTAATTTAACATTTGCTTTCCTAAGCATGCCGCTTCGGTCAAATCTCATCAATTAAATATTTTATCAGTTTCGTGCTAGTATTTACTTTCATTATTAATATTTAAATTAATATTCTTGGTCCACAACTAACTAGATTCAGCACACATCTATGAATTTAATATGTGTCTTCATAATTCTCAAGTCTTACAATTTTGACTTCCCAAATGCATCCGTTAATATGTTTTACCATTTTACAATTTTGACTTCCCAAATGCATCTATTAACTTAATTGATGATAATTAATATCTTATTTAAGATCCGAGTCCATTCATCATTTGCAATTAAAATTTTATCCAATCATTTCAGTCCTTAATCCTAATTTTCGTTAATTAACTTGTATTACATCAAAAATTAGCCTAACAATTCAATTAGATTACACTAGGAATCAAATTAACTGGTTAACAGAAAATTTACCCAATTGACCAAGTTCAAGGTCAATTTACGATATGAAACTAGCCCATATGTACTCGGATCGTCGGCTTGAAGATTCTGCCTTGAAGTCGTTGGCCTGCTGACAGCGGAATTGTGCATGGCCACCACTACTCGATGCACCTCAATGAGGCGAGAAAAACACCATGATCAATTTTTGAATCGAATGTCAAAAGGCCGGTCAATTTTGCCAAAAATCAATTTTTGAATCGGATGTCAAATGGCCGGTCAATTTTTCCAAACCGTGCAACGCTGCCCAACGTCGCCCATTAATTTTCCTCAATTACTCCTCTACCAGTGACCCGTTCTTGAAATTGACGCTACTATTGTGTTCCTCTAGCTGAGCCTGTCAAGACTTGTCCTTTGGCCACCACCAACAGTTGACGGAATGGTGCCTCTCACCACCACCTCCGCGAGCTACCGTCAGCCCTTACTTTTCCAGCATTTCGCCAATTGTTTCAAGGTGGTTTTGGTATGGTTGTGTTCCTCATGACGAGAGGAAGGAAATGGTGTGGTTGTTCTCAAGCTTTGTCGGTGCTGGAGAAAGATTGCCGAAGGGGTGAAGGAAAGGTTTGCATGTGGAAATTTGACAAATTAGGGGGTGGGTTTGCTATTTATGTGGGTAGTTTCCAAAATTACAAAATGACCCCAAAATCTTCCCTCAACTAAAAATTGAGTCCCTCAACTTGTTAATGTCTTAAATTGACCCAGTTGACCCATTTTATTACAAATCAGCTCTGAAAATTTTCAAATTTCTTACAATTAAGTCCTTATTATTTACGTTTTGAGACCCCTCCCCCCGCCTTTTTTTTTTTCAAATCTTAATTCCCTAATTGAAAATTTTGGGGCTGTTATAATGTAATTTTAAGAACATGGGTTGTGAAGATAGAGGAATCATGAATGTGGGTTGTGGCTTAAATGGTGTATTATAATTATATCCTAATTTTGAGATTCATTTTTAATATGTAAGTGGGCAAATTTGGAACATTTAGAAAATGGCATGATTCTGTCATCTGTGTGTAATGAATTCTAATTTTACCCTTTATGTTACACTAATAATTTTAAGTGACAAAAATTTTGGAGGATAAATTTATAATTTTTTTTAAATAACTCACACTTTAAGGAGAACAACATGCTTTCTTTTTATAATAGTAATAGATAATAATTAAAAAAATGTAAGTATTATATAAATTTGCATTATTGTTATTTAAAGTAATAATTGACAATTATTGTCACACATCATTGTTTTTAATTAAGAGAAAGTTTAAAACAAAGTTTCATTAATATGTTACTATTTAGTAATTTTTTAAAAAGAAAATGAGAATAATCAATTTGAAATAAAAAAATAATATAATCTATTTTAAAATTGGCATTTTTGAATATCATATCGCTATTTTCACAATGTTATCTTGATTGCATCTTAATATTCTATTTTATATAATTGAAGCTCCAATGAAGTAATAACAATAACAAGAACTCACTTTTTCTTTTTAAGCATAAAACATTAATCAATTGGAATATATTTATAATTGAAGCTACTAAGATTCTTACTTCCAATGAAGTAATAACAATCACTAGAACTCACTTTTTCTTTTTAAGCATCAAACACCAATCAATTGGCATATATTTAGAGTATAAAGTTTCGAACATAACATCGTTTCTTTGCATGTTTATGTGGAATGAAGTGATTGGTATACAAGTACAAAAGTATGCTTATCTTTATCACTACAAAACTTTTTTTTTCATTTATTATTACTACTATTAAGATGACTTAATTATTATTATTAGTGATTTTAATATAATATATGTACTGTGTGATAAAACTTTTATAGTATTAAATATATAAAGTTTTTATTTATATTTTTTTATATAATAACACTATATATTATAATTTAATGTATTTATTTGAACTTTGAAATGAATAAAAGGAAAAACTCATGATAGGTAGTGAATTCATAGCACAGAGTGGCAATAATATATTATAAATAGTGCAGCGATGCAGATTATATGATTATAATTATGAATGGTATTTTTAGAAGATAACTGACAATGGACCCAAAAAATTTGAAATTAAAGGACCAACCTTTATGGTAGTGTAAAAAAAAAAAAAAAGGCTGGTCCAGAAAAAAGAACTAAATATTATCATCTAGAAACTTCAATTCAGTAAATACATTTCTTTTCAATAAGAGATTATTGCAATATCTTTAATTAATTTCGATTTAGGAAATAAATTAACAAAAAATGTAACTTATGTTTCGGAAATCTTGCATTAATGGTGTGATTCTTAGATATCTATTTAAATGAATAGATCTAGATATCTATTCTTAGATCGAGTAATATATTATAAATCTATATATGTCTTACATGACAAAATTTAACAGTGCTGTGAACTAGATATCTATTTAAATGAATACGTATATGATTATATTATGTATGTAAACTACTAATTCACATGTGAATAAATTTAGTGCTAACAAAAATTTCTTTGTTGGACTATCCAAAGCAAATGAAGAAAATTACTTTATGTTAGCAATTATGTTTTTATTTTAAAAAAGCGTAAGAGTTGTATAAATTTGCACTGCACATTTTAAGTAATGATTGATAAAGATTGCCAGCTACTATCTCATATCATTAGGCCTTGTTTGCTTGGCTTGATTAGGTGTGATACACACCTAATCAAGTTTCTTTTAATATTTGTTTCAATTGATAAAAATTCTTGATAAATTATAGGCCCTACATTATTTATTGTTGCTTTTGGAAAATGGATCAAGGGGAGGAATGTTTGATTATGTGTGATAAGAATTACAAAGATTTAATAGGGTCTATTTTTTATCTTATTTCCAATTAAACCATAATACTAAACATGGGAAAGAATGAGAAAATTATGAAAAACTTATTAAAAAGTATAAGAGATATAATAGTAAATTTATATATTATATTTTAATTTATTTATATATTAATCATACCAACCAAACATAAAATTAAAATATTATATCCTAATGGGCTTAAAATGTATCATTTGCTTATATATCACTTCTAATTACATCATTCCAAGCAAACGAGCCCTTATCGTAATTAAGAGGATAGTTGTGGAAACAAAAATTACATTAAAGAAAATATGATATTATTTTGGAACAATTGAAAAAGAAAATGACTATAATAATCAATTTAAAATAGAAAAAAAAAAGAATATAATCCATTTTAAATTTGTACTTTCAAAGTTCAAACAGTATATTGCTTCTTTCATACTTTATTATTACTTTATTATAGTTGAAGCTACCAAGCATATGTAGTATGCACCTATTAAAACAAAAAAGAAAAAATAAAAGAAAGGCAAGTATATATGCTTTAAATATAATAATCACTAGAATTCACTTTTTTCTTTTTTATATTTTCGAAACATAATATTGCTGCTTTCATACTGGCACAGTAACTATCTACTATAAATGTCGCGAGACGGGCACACGTCGCAATGCCCGCCATTACGGCAGTCTCCACTTCTCTCAGTCTACTCCAGTATAATTCAATTTTTTTTCTTTTTTGTATTTTCGTAACAACATATTACTGCTTTCATACTGGCACTGTAACTATCTACTATAAATATTACGAGACGGGCACACGTTGCAATGCCCGCCATTACGGTAGTCTCCACTTCTCTCAGTCTACTCACTTCGGTTTTCACGAGATTGCGATTTGGGTCTATCTGGGATATTTCTTGGACGTTCAAATCCCTGTTTTCTAGAAGAGCAAAGAGTATGGCTGACTCCGTTGCTCGGGCCACTCTTGGCCTCACTCAACCCAAGACGATCGACCCACCAAAGGTATTCTTTGCTCTACTAAATTTTGAAGGATGTATTGAAGTTGTCTAATTTTTGTTACTTGTTTGACATCGTTCAATTTTGATTGATATTTTTGAAATGGTTTGCCCTTTTTGAATTTTGATTTATATTTTTGTATTATAATTCGTGCTTTTTTCGCTTGCCATCTTAGTCAGGCACATATTAATTTGTATGTTATGTATGCATATGTAAGTGTGTTAGATTGTTTGTTTGGCTTGGGGATATTATAATTGTGGCATAAATAAACTGATACGTTTCTGGAATGATGTAAGATCTCATTTGCTGCAAAAGAGATTGATTTGGTTGAGTGGAATGGAGATATGCTTGTTGTTGGCGTCACAGAGAAGGACATGGAGAAAGATGAGAATTCAATGTTCAAGAATTTGATGCTTCGAAAGCTAGATTTGCAGTTAGGTGGATTATTGTCTGAAGCTTCATCTGAGGAGGATTTTACTGGAAAGGCTGGACAGTCGATGATTCTTAGGCTTTCTGGTCTTGGTCCAAAAAGAGTTGCTTTAATTGGCCTTGAATTGGCAGCATCAGCAAGTAGGACTTATCAACGTCTTGGTGAGGCTGTTGGTATGGCAGCCAAGTCCGTTCAGGCGAGTACTGTTGCCATAGCGCTTGCTTCTTCTGAATGGATCCCTTCAGAATTGAAGCCGAGCACTGCATCAGCAATAGCAACTGGTATTTCTCCTTCTTGGATTTCTATGCTTTGGAATTAAACCTGCAACATCTGTTTGTTGCATATTCATGGAATTGAGCTAAATAGAATTTTTAAATGCTATAGGAGCTGGGTTGGGGACTTTTGATGATAATAGGTTCAAGTCAGAATCACAACACCCAGCTCTCAAATTGGTGGATATTCTTGGTCTTGGTACCGGACCTGAGGTAGAGAAAAAACTGAAATATGCAGAAGATGTTTGTTTTGGGATCATCTTTGGGAAAGAGCTTGTAAATGCTCCTGCTAATGTACTCACTCCTGGTTTGTAGTATTCCATTGTCGTTCTATCCAATTCATACTCTCACTTTTTCCCATATTAAGTTTTGAGGGGTAAACATTATGAATGTTTGTTTGTGCTGATGGTGATCCTTGGAAATTCAAATTGAAAATAATGTTATTGCATGGATCGGGGTTATAAATTTTCTCATTTTCATACTTTCTTAGGCCCCCATACCGACATTATGGGCCTATTCTTTTATGATTTGCCCATTTTCTAGAAAATTTTTTGGAGGAATGGATTTTTGGGAGAAAATTTGGAGAATGTGCTATGTGTTTCTTTTTGTTTTGGAGAAATATAGAAAATGATTTGAGAATGAGTTGTTTGTTTCCTTATGTTTTGGGAAGAGACAACTTTTACTTTAAATGTCAAATCAGTTGCTTTTTTGTTGGGTTTGTAGGGTGAAATCGATTTTTTTTATGTATTATATGTATGTATTTTTATAATTGGATGATGTGTGTGTATACATATATATATATTTGTAATGATTGAAATATGAGTTTAATTAATTTAATTAATTATTTATTTTGAAATTTATATTTTTATAAATTTAATATTAGTAAATGATCTATTATTTGGTTATATTAATAAATATTAATTATTCATGAAATCATAATTATATTTTAATTATAAAAAAGTTAGCTTATATCATAATTATTAATATCAAATTATAAAAAAAATCAATTAGTATACATTAATTATAAACTAATTACTGTATTAATTAAAATATAATTATTTAACTATTTATTACTTACATTTTATTTATAAATAAAACTTAGTTATTTATTAAAGTAAATAATTTTTTAATAATTTATATATATATATATGTATAAGACTTAATAACAATTCATCAAATTAAAAAAATAAATGATATTATATTATATGAAATTACATCATCTTAAATTATTTATTAAATAAATAAATGCAATATTTAATTATACGTAAAATATGAAACATAATTAATATATAAATAATAATTTATTTAAATAAATTAATTTAATAAGTTATTTAATTGTTTTAACTCATTATTTAATTAATACGTTATTTAGTAAATAAATTACTTAGTAATAATCTAATAATTTTACTTAAATTTAATTAATTCTCTCAACAATTACTTTAAATATATCAATATTAATTTATTAAACTTAATAGATTATTACATAAGTATCACCCTATAATTAAATTTTTTATTATAATTTTAAATAAATATGAAGATTAATATTTAATGAAGAATATTTTTTTAAAGAAGATTAATTTATTTGTTGTATCAAATTAAAAAATCTTAAGTTATTTATTAAATGAATAAATATAATTTTAATTAATACATTAAATATTAATTATAACTAATACATTATTTAATTAATAAGTAAATTTAATTAATTTTGATATGTTATTCAATAAATAAATTATTTAGTAATAACATAAATAATATTTAATTAAATTTCATTCATTTTTTTGATAATTAGTTTAATTAAATTTGTAAACATAAGTTTTAGATTTTTTTTACTTAGTAAAATTTTAATATATATATATATGTATGTATGTATATATATAATATGAATGAGTGAAGTGGGAGAGTGATAAATGAATGAGTGACGCGAAAGGTAGAGTGAGAAAAGTGAGGAGGTAGTGTGATTTTTATGGTGTAGGGTTTTTTGGGTGAATTGAGAGGGATTTTTTGGGAAAAAAATTGGAGATGTGCCTCCATTTTGAAATTTTTTAGGGGATGGAAAAAATTTTGGAAATTTTTTTGGGAAAATGTAGAAGAATGTAGCCTATGTTTTTGGTGTTGATTTAGCCATCTTATGAGGTAAAATTATTCTTCTCTTATCATTTTGTCTTTTTCATAAATTTCAGGAGCCCTTGCAGCTGAAGCCTCAAGGATTGCTTCGGAGTACAGTGACGTTTTTTCTGCAAAAATATTGGATGTGGAGCAGTGCAAAGAACTGAAAATGGGTTCCTATTTAGGTGTTGCTGCAGCAGCTACCAATCCTCCTCATTTCATCCATTTATGTTATAAGCCTCCAAGTGGAGAAGTCAAAACTAAGCTGGCTTTAGTTGGAAAAGGCTTGACTTTTGACAGGTAAAAATATATGTTTTTACAAATTAAAATTTTTCCACTTTTTAATTGTGAAGATCAAAGCTCAAAAGGAGCCTCTTAGATATTTCAGGCATCAATCTTTGCTCTTGAGCTCTTTTGTCATGCAAAATCTTGAATATTTCTCTATGATTCAGTGGTGGGTACAATATCAAGACAGGACCGGGTTGTTCTATTGAACTCATGAAATTTGATATGGGAGGCTCAGCAGCGGTACTGGGTGCAGCAAAAGCACTTGGTAAAATCAAGCCTGCTGGAGTAGAGGTGGATATTTTTATTTCTTGCTACTTTTCAGGGATACATTTGCTTGACCTGTTTCATGTCCAAATTATCAGTTAATTGTTATTCCTTTTTGGTTCTTTTGTCTATGCTCACAAACATTGGTTATTTTTCCCCATAATTTTGGGATGGATTGAAAGAAAACTTTATAATTGATGATTTTTTACTCAGGTTCACTTCATTGTTGCAGCTTGTGAGAATATGATAAGTGGATCAGGTATGAGACCTGGAGACATTGTCACAGCTTCAAATGGAAAGACGATTGAGGTAATTTCTCCACATTGCTAGTAATAGAAAGCTCTTTATTCTTTTCATTTCTTTGTTGAATCATGTCTGTTTTTCCTTTCCCGACGTTCATATCCTCTTTCAGAGACAGTATTTTTATGTATTTTATTTTCTCCATATATTTGTTAGACAAGACTGTTTTCCAATTAAAATTATTGGATTAGAAAATGTTGTTTATTTGCTTAAGATCGAACACAAAACAAAATCATTTTTGTCATCTGGCCTGTTCATTACATGTTGAGCAATGGGTGTCTTTCTTCTCTGGGTTATTATATGGATTCTTTGCTTATTCCAGAAGAGAATGGTCTTCCTATTTTTGCTTTTCATTTACCATCTACAGTTCTTGTTCACAATATTTCGTCTAAGTTGAATGGATGAATGGAAGCCAAAGCTTTCTTTCCTCCATATATGCTTTTACATTATAATTTACTTACTAACTTATTGCTAAAAGGATGTTGCACTAATCAAATGCATTCATATCCATGCTTTTACTGCACTTGCAATTTATAGGTGTTGAGATGTTTGTACACCTATCGCTTTGATCAATTGCCTTCAAAAGTTAATTATAAAAATTATTCATTGATGATGTATAATATATTTGCACTTGAGTATTGAAAGACTTTCTTGACAAGGTTGCATATCCTAAAGTTTGATGATCTGGCATTGCCTCAGCATGGTATTATATTGTTCGAGGTCTTTTTTAATTCACCATATGTGCCTTTCTTAATTATAGATTGGATACGTTTAGAGAGTTTTCCTTTTGTTCCAATCACGTGGTTATTCTTTGCATACTTAGAACTCTATGATGAACTAGCTGTGATTAGAGAGAACTACAGGAATTAAGAGAAAAAGTTGGGCTTTGAATTCAAAGAATATCCTTTGGAAGAAGTTAATGGAGCCTGACACTGCAAAACTTGCAAAACTTGTGAGATTGAATATTTTTAGTGACTGATTTGAATTGAAAGGGATTACATTGTTTATAGGCTATAAGGCTTAAATGAGAGGGGATTAAGGAAATCCTTACTCAACCAGGATTGGATTTAACTAATTATTTCATGATCAATGCCTAACAAGGATTCTAAAAGCAATAATTTCTGAAGAAATAAATGAAATACTGAAATAACAAGATTCTCTAGAAGTAACAAAGCACCTCAAAATTGCCAGATAAGTCAGAGTGATCTCTGATTGTTATTTTCAGATTTTCTTCTAGCATAAAATTTGGAAGCTGTAATCCATCAGCCTGCTGTGTTGCATCTAACTGTGTTGAATGATGTGGGCCAATAGGCCTTTTTCCTTTTCTTAATGTTATTTGTGTTCATCAATATTGTAGGTAAACAATACAGATGCTGAAGGCAGACTTACACTTGCAGATGCTTTGGTATATGCTTGTAATCAAGGTGTAGATAAGGTACCTAAGATTCATTTTATCTGCATTCCCATTTTTTGTGGCCTGATGTTTTGTGATACTCTTTTGCTTTTTAATTGTCATGTCTTAAGGAGCAAATATACCTTACTCTGAAATAACAGCAAGAACGTAGTAATTCTATAACCTTGCGGAATGTATTCTAATGCAATAGTCTAAAATCATACAATTGTATTTGTTCACTTTCACCATTTGAATACTCTCGGAGAAAAGGCTTAATTGTATTTATTTCCATAAGTAATTACATTGAAACTTTGACACCATATTTTGTGATATTTTTCGGCTTTGGTTGAGCAAGGACAACTAACTCAGGAATGACAACTAGAACATAGCTATTCCATAACTTTGTGGAGTGTTCTTCAAATAAGCAATTCTTCCAAATCCCATCTGTATTTGCTCATTTTCAACATTTAAATAGTTTCGGGGAAAAGGCTGAGTCAAATCAATTTCTAAGTTATAAAGTTGAAATTGGATGTTATATATAGGATATTGAATCAGCTAGGTTTTAGTTTTGCATATTCTATTTAATTGTATTCCATTCTGAGTCAAATTGTTTTCTTTGCTACCACAGAATTCAAGGAAATGCACAAGCAAAACCTTTAAATTGTTTAGCTCTAGAATGGAAGTTGTTTATGGAGTTACAGTTTGAAATTGATTGTTTAACAGATTTTTATTTAATGTGTAGATTGTAGATCTGGCCACGCTGACTGGCGCTTGTGTTGTTGCTCTTGGGCCCTCTATTGCTGGTAAGTGATTTATTAGTCTCCCTTTTGACTAAACTGCTATCAATATGTTCCATGGAGATAATCTTATTGGCAATTTGAAAGCAACAAAAAGTTACATGCAATGTATTAAGAAGCCAAGATGCACTGGAGGACATTTTGGGAATGAAACAAATTTGACTGAAGTGTTAATAAGATATCTGCTGATTGCTTTAATAAACAAAAAATAGGTGTATTTACACCAAGTGATGAGCTGGCAAAAGAGGTACTTGGAGCATCAGAGGCTAGTGGAGAAAAGCTTTGGAGGATGCCCTTGGAGGAAAGTTACTGGGAGTCCATGAAATCAGAAGTGGCTGATATGGTGAATACAGGTAGTCGTCAAGGTGGTGCCATCAATGCAGCTCTTTTCTTGAAGCAGGTAAAAGCTTTGGGACCTTTTTCTTGCTCTTCTGAAGTAATATCTAGTTATTGTTTCCTTGGTGAAGATGATTTTATTGCTTTGCAATGGTTGTAAAAATTGTAACAAATAATTGTTTCGGTTGCAGTTTGTTGATGCGAAGGTCCAGTGGATGCATATTGACATGGCTGGCCCTGTTTGGAGTGATAAAAAGAAAAATGCAACAGGATTTGGTATTTCTACAATGGTCGAATGGGTGCTAAAGAGCTCTTCTTAATCCGGCTTCCTTGGTGCTCCTAGAAGGGATGTTAACCATACTTGAAGGCCTAGTCTGGTTGGATTTTGGTCTTATCGGATGATTGATTTTCGTGTTATAATTCTTATGTTTATGATATAGTTTTCAATATGTTTGGTTTGTATGAAAATTTTCTTCTAATCGTATTGGCGCAAGTTTGTTTTGGCAGAAATTATACCCCAAATTGTCGTGCTTTCTTACTAGATTAATTATCCCAAGGTTTCGGCTGTGTTTATTTATCCTAAATTTTAAATTTGTAAATACGGGCCAATAAATTTAATGAAGGCTGTAAGATAAACTCTTGGGAAATGGGCGTTATCAAATCTTTTCTGGGCAACTAAACTTTGCCCGAAGTAAATGGTTGAAGTTTTGGAAATCGTGGTTGAGCATGCCTAACTACTAGAATAAAAAAGCTAGTGTTTTGGGATTGTAAACTTTCTATTTTTTGGTAGTTTAGTTGGACATTGTCATTACTTCTTATAAGGAGGTCGCAGGTTGAAATTTACTTGCGGCAATAGTTTGTGAATTAGTCGCCTCTGTGGTAGAAAGATCTCGGCTAACCAATGCTTCGGTGGGGCTTTGGTGATGGATTTGCCTTTGGGCAATAGCTATGGCTCAAACTGGACATTTCACTGTAGTGGGGAACTCCTATGATTATGCTTCAGGAAGGATTGCTCCATTGATCGTCCATCACTGCCTTTTTGTCTTAAAAAAAAAAATACATTTTTTATTTTTGCCTCTGAAATTTCCAACTGTCCATTTAGTCTTTTTTGTTTTATTCCATTTTATGTCTGGTCTGTTGGTCTACAAAATGAACTTGCTTGAAGTGAACAAAATTCACATAATTTCATGCGATTTATGTGGAAAATGCAATGGAATTGTTACCCGTGAATTTACTATTTTAGTTTTGTTAATAATGAGATGCATCAAGATGCTATTTTTAGTGAAACAATTGAACAAGTCCTTACAAATCGATATTATATATTCATCTTTGTTACTGACATTTAAGCTGCAGGATTTCTTGAATATACAGGAGAGCATGTTTTGTCGCATGCTATATGATTAATAAAGTCAAATTCATCTAATTTTTACTATTGTATAATTTTATAGTACAATGATGTGGAAATTGCAATTATATAATTTTAATTAAATGTTGTATTTTTAAAATTTTAAACTTTTTAATTAAATTAAAAAAAAATTCATTAGTTATTGGTTATTAATTTGATATCATTTATTCGATTTAAAGATATTTATATTTTTAAAATTATTTTCTTAATTAGAACAAATAATTCTTTATTTACCTCTAATACCAAAAGAGATCGCGTTTTATCTATCAGCTTTTGTTTGCACGCAATTTCACCCACATAAAATATTTTTGATTATTCATATTATTTATATATATATATTCTAATAAACATTACATAGAAAATTGACATGCATTTAATATCTATATATATAATCTTTATATTCATGAAGATATCAGTCATATCTATACTATTATATTGTAATGCCCCAAAATTTTATTTCGTGTTTAATCGATTAATATACCTTATTTTATTTTATTTACTATTTCAATTAAAATTGGAGTAAGACATGAACTATATTTTCGGAATAATATATTTATATATATAATATATAAACAATATTAAATTATCTTTTGATCAAACAGTGATAATTAATATTACATATATACATTGCAAACTATAACACCCCTAAAATTTAGTATTTAAAAAAAAATTGGGATTTAGAAATTAAGATTTTGGTTAATCAAATTTTAGGGCTCAGAATTAATATTAAAAGGACTTGATTGCAAAGATTTTGGAAGTTTTGGGGTCACTTTGCAATTTTTAGAAACTTGATTGGATGATATTTTCAAACTTTAGGGTTTGCATGGAAGACATTTGTGGTCAAAGGGCTTAATTTCATGCACTCAGTTTTTTTGAGGGTTTAATTGAAGGAAGGCTAACTGAGAGGGACTTAATTAAGGCATGTTGAAATCTTTTGGGGTCAATTCAAGAACCCAAGAAAGTTCCTTACATATATACCAAATTTGCAAAAATCACCCCATTCCCTTCTTCATCTTCACCGCGGCCACCACTAGTTTCTCACCGGCTATTTCTCCGACCGCGAGCTTTCTCCCATTTTTGTTCCGATTATCTTCATCCTCATGTCCCAGCACCACAACTATACCTCATGCATCCATAAACTCCACCATTTCGCCGAAAAATGTGAAGTCCGAAAATTGACCACAGTGGGCTTTTTGTGGGTTCTCTTCCCGACAATATTTCACGGCGAACCAAGGGTGGTTTTGGTAGAGCTCAGCTCAAGGAGCAACACAGTAACCTTGGATTTTGTTTTGGGTTGACGCCGGCGAAGGAATTTGGAGAAAACCGCGCGGCGATGTGTGGTGGTGAAAGGTGATCGGAGCTAAAATTAGGCTTCAATTTGATAGAATTTAGTAAAATTGATCGAGGGGTTTGGTTGTTTGAGCTAAAAGGAGTAGTTTGGTGGTGAGTTTGTGTATTTTCGGCGGCGGTAAGCAGCACGGCGATCTGGAGGCAGTTTTTTCTGCTCGTTGCGAGGATCGTGACGGTGGTTTTAGTTTATGATTCTGGTGTCTCGATTGCAGGATCTTGAGGAAAGGAATGGGAGTTGGATTTATATGTGTATATACATGTAATGTAACGTTATTTCCATTAGATGTTGTAATATGCCAAGAATGAACAGTTGTTATATTAGATTTTGCTTTTTACCCCATTTTATCTTCTTCCTCACCCTCTCACCTGCGGCCACCCATACATCCCGTTGGCAATTTTTTTTTCTGACGAGCTTTCTCCAAACCAAATTGAGCAACTTCTTCCCCTCATTCCCACGACCACAACTGTACCTTCTTCTCCGCGCAACCACCGGTGGAACGGCTAGAATTGCGAAGATCGAGTTGGCTCATGGTGGAGCTTGGTTTCCAACCTTCGGCGACTGAAGCTTGAAAATGAGCATCAGGTTTTGAAGGTTTCAACTGAAGGGTTGTGAGGGTGGTTTTAGATTGAAGATTAAGCTAGCAACGGAGGAGAATTTGGGATATGATATAAGGTTAATAGTAAGATTGTAATTATTGAAAGTTGTCGGGGTTGAGTATGAATTTTGATTATAAATATTACTTTTTGGTTAGGTAACGACGAAGCAGGTCCCGCAAGTCAATAGGCGATGACAATAACTCTAAGACTACAGAGGTGAGGGTTTGCTAACCTGACACTCCTTTCAATTATCTGTTATTGGAATAAACTCCTGTGAGGTTTTTCTGTTTTTGTACCATACTCAGATATGTTATTGAAATATGTTAATTGCTTATAATTTGTTTGTTATCTGGCAATTAACCTGTATACCCCTGTGAGGGTTATCCTTCAATTGATATTTGTTATCTGTCTGTACTGGTTATGCTTTTGATTGATTATGTTATCTGTCCGTTCTAGCACCCAAAAACTTATACTGTTATTTGTTATCTGTCTGTAATGTTATCTATGATTTGATATCCAACTGTCTGTTATCTGTTACCAATCTGATATGTTGTTCTCAGCTGTTAAGCTCGGGATGAGCCGATACGTTGTTCCCAGTTGTAAAATGGGACGAGCCGATATGTTGTTCCCAGCTGTAAAGCGGGATGAGTCGTTAATGGACTGATATGATTGTTTTGATATGATTTGTTAGTTGATTCTATTGATCTGATTTGTTTATTGATTGATTTTGATTGTTTCCTGACTGATGGACTGCTTGCCTGCCTGACTGTCTAATCGTATTCTGATATGTTCTGCCTGACTGTTGATTTACAGTATGTTGAGTTGATTATTCCTCAACAGATTCTTTCGGTTATGCTTACAGTTATCCCTCACTAAGTCCTTTGAACTTACCCCCCGTTTATTTTGATTCTCTCAGACAGGGAATAAGTGAGGAATTTGGACTGTAGGTTGGGCAGGAGTATGTTTGTAATAGATCAGATGTTGCATGTATATATGGAAATCATCTGGTTGCTAAGTATGGATTTGATGCATATGATACGTTATGTTGATAAGGATGACTTAAGGATTGTAAATATTTTGTTATGTAAGAATGTGAATCTTGGCATTTACTTTGTGGTTTATCAAGTCTGTTAAGTTTGAAATTCCGCTGCTTCTGATAAGTTGAATTTGAGATTTTGTGGCATGTATTTAGTTTATGTGTTGTATATTACAGGATTATTACATGTTTGTTTAAGTTGGAACCCGCTGCTCTTTCTGATAAGCTTGGAAATTTAATTATGAGCTATTGCTTGTATTTTGGGTTCAGAATTATTGATTGGAATGTTTTGATATATCAGTTTTGGGTTACCCGGAGTGGGGTGTCACAGGTGGTATCAGAGCTTGGGTTTGGAAGGCCCGAGCCATGCTATGATATGATCCTCGGATATGGAAATCTTGGATATTAGAGTTAAGTGTGATTGTGGAAATATTTAAGATGTGAATGAGTTAAAGGATATCGGAGCCTAGGTTATCGATGACTTAGGCATTGAATATCATTTGGGTATCATTGAGATTTGTGACTGACTTCTCGTTCAGGTTAGTTTGAGTATGACTTCTAGGTATTTTTGCATATTGGGGGTTCTTGTGTGATTCGAGGATTTAAGATGAATTTAATCTGTTGATATTGGGAAGATGAGTTTGAGTTTTGTAGGATGCCTACAGGATCTTGTCATTATCATAGGATGATTAGACTTGTGTATCCTTGAGTTTGGTTTAACCCCACCTGATTCTTCTATTCCTTTTATTCTTGGAAGTTTAGAGGAGTTAGAGTTGATGGACTTACATGAGATTAAGCTTGAATTTGGAATCATTTAGAATGTATGTGCTTGAGTTAAGGAATATCTTAGCTATGTAGGGATATGATCCTTAGAATGTGGACAGAAATTTGGTTATGTGAAGATATATGAAAGGAATTATCACAGGTAATATGGCATTTGAAGACAGTGTGGAAGATTTGAAGAATGAGAATAAAGTCTTTAAGGAGGAAAAGGAAAACTTTCTAAAATGGTGCCAAGGTCTTGAGGAAAAATCGCATGATATGAATGAGGCTTTAAAGTATAAAAGAACAGGTGTTGAGTTGAAATTTATGCAGCGAGAAGGATTGAAAAGATAAGTACGATCCGAATCTTATGATGAAATGCAATGAGCCCTAAGCCAAGATATATGAATGTTAAAACTAAAGGAAAGGTTGGAAGTTTTTGGAGAATCTGAGTTCAATACCAAAAATCATGAGACACGATGCATCCAAGAAGCACGAAGATGCATCGGGACATGAAGAAGCAATTCTGGCAGAAAATAATGAAGGAAGAATGTAGATCGACTGATCAAATCTACTTATTTTTTGTCAGTCGGAACAATACACATATGATAATATGGAGGCAGATTCTTTTAAGGGGGGAGGAGTGTCACACCCTTAAAATTCGGTATTTAAAAAAAATTCAGGATTTAGAAATTAAGTTTTTGGTTAATCGAATTTTAGGGCTCAGAATTAATATTAAAAGGACTTGAGTGCAAAGATTTTGAAAGTTTTGGGGTCAGTTTGTAATTTTTAGAAACTTGATTGGATGATATTTTCAAACATTGGGGTTCGGATGGAAGACGTTTGTGGTCAAAGGGCTTAATTTTATGCACTCAGTTTTTCTGAGGCTTTAATTGAAGGATGGCTAACTTAGAGGGAATCAATTGAGACATGCTGAAATCTTTTGGGGTCAATTTGAGAACCTAGGAAAGTTCCTTAAAATTTACCAAATTTGCAAAAATCACCCTATTCCCTTCTTCATCTTCACAGCGGCCACCACCAGTTTCTCACTGGCGATTTCTCCGACTTGATCTTTCTCCCATTTTTGTTCCAATTATCTTCATCCTAACGTTCCCAACACAACAACCATACCTCATACATCCATAAACTCAATCATTTCGTCAAAAAATGTGAAGTCCAAAAATTGACCACGGCGGGCTTTTGGTGGGTTCTCTTCCCTATGATATTTCACGGCGAACTAAGGGTAGTTCTGGTAGAGCTTAGCTTAAGGAACAACACGGTAACCTTGGATTTTGTTTTGGGTTGACGCTGGCGAAGGAATTTGGAGAAAATTGCATGGTGGTGTGTAGTGGTGAAAAGTGATTGAAGCTAAAATTAGGCTTCAATTTGACAGAATTTGGTAAAATTGATTGAGGGGTTTGGTTGTTTGAGCGGAAATAAGTAGTTTGGTGGTGAGTTTATGTATTTTTGGCAATGGTAAGCGACGTCAGACGGCGGCCGGCTGTGACATGGCAGTATGGAGTCAGTTTTTTTGCTTGTCGCGAGTATCATGACGGTGGTTTTAGTTTGTGATCCCGACATCTCAATTGCAGGATCTTGGGTAAAGGAATGAGAGTTGGATTTATATGTTATATATATGTGTATATATATGCAATGTAACTTTATTTCCATTGGATGTTGTAATATGCCAAGAATGAAGAGTTATTATATTAGATTTTACATTTTACCCCATTTTATCTTTTTCCTCACTCTCTCACCCGCGACCACCCATACCTCCCGTCAGCAATTTTTTTTCGACGAGCTTTCTCCAAACCAAATTGATCAACTTCTTCCCCTCACTCCCATGACCACAACCGTACTTTCTTTTCCCCGAAACCACCGGTGGAACGGCCAGAATCACTAAGACCGAGTTAGCTCATGGTGGAGCTTGGTGGGTCTCCAACCTTCAGCGACTGAAGCTTGAAAATGAGTATTGGGTTTTGAAGGTTTCAGCTCAAGGGTTGTGAGGGTGGTTTTAGATTGAAGATTGAGTCGGCGATGGAAGAGAATTTGGGATATGATATGAGGTTAATAGTAAGATTGTAATTATTGAAAGTTATCGGGGTTGAGTATGAATTTTGATTGTAAATATTACTTTTTAGTTAGGTAACAACGAAGTGGGTCCTATAGGTTAATAGGCAGCAACAATAATTCTGAGACTACAGAGGTGAGGGTCTGCCAACCTGGCACTCATTTTAATTATCTGTTATTGGATAAACTCCTGTATGGGTTTTCTGTTTCTATACCGTACTCAGATATGTTATTGAAATCTGTTAATTGCTTAGAATTTGTTTGTTAACTGGTAATTAACCTATATACCCCTGTGAGGGTTATCCTTCGGTTGATATTTGTTATATGTCTGTATTGGTTATCCTTTTGATTGATTCTGTTATCTGTCCGTTCTGGCACCCAGAAACTTCTACTGTTAATTGTTATCTGTCCATACTGTTATCCATGATATGATATCCAATTGTCTGTTATCTGTTACCGATCTGATATGTTGTTCCCAACTATTAAGCTCGGAACGAGCCGATACGTTGTTCCCAGCTGTTAAGCGGGATGAGCCAATATGTTTGTTCCCAGCTGTAAAACGGGATGAGTCGTTAAAGGACTGATATGATTGTTTTGATATGATCTGTTAGATTGATTCGATTGATCTAATCTGTTTATTGATTGATTTTGATTATTTTTTGATTGATGGACTGCTTGGCTGCCTGATTGATTGATTTATTGCCTGACTAACTACATGTCTGACTGCTTGCCTGCCTGACTGTCTAACCGTATTCTAATCTGTTCTGCCTAACTGTTGATTTACAGTCTGTTGAGTTGATTATTCCTCAACAGATTCTTTCGGTTATGCTAACAATTATCCCTCACTAAGTCCTTTGGACTTACCCCCCGTTTATTTTGATTCTCTCAGACAGGGAATAAGCGAGGAATTTGGACTGTAGGTTGGACATGAGTATGTTTTGTAATAGATCAGATGTTGCATGTATATATGGAAATCGTCTGGTTGCTAAGTATGGATTTGAGGCATATGATACGTTATGTTGATAAAGATGACTTAAGGATTGTAAATATTTTGTTATGTAAGAATGTGAATCTTGGCATTTACTTTGTGGTTTATTGAGTCTGTTATGTTTGAAATTCCGCTGCTTCTGATAAGTTGAATTTGAGATTTTGTGGCATGTATTTAGTTTATGTATTGTATATTACAGGATTGTTACAGGTTTGTTTAAGTTGGAACCCGCTGCTCTTTCTGATAAGCTTGGAAGTTTAATTATGAGCTATTGCTTGTATTTTGGGTTCAGAATTATTGATTGGAATGTTTTGATATCTCAGCTTTGGGTTACCCGGAGTGGGGTGTTACATGAATACTCTATATTTTGAGGAGTATGAGTTATAATTGTACTTGAATTAATATTATATTAGTACAAGGAGTTGAATTATTGAATTATGGGAATTAAAATTATAGGTACTAAAATTATAATGGGATTATCCTAGTCCTAGAAGGAAATTGATTAGACTCATACTTGAACTAAACCACTTCTTTCACATAAATATAGTCCCTAAAAACAAAACCCTAATTACATTTAATAGTAAACAAAAGAGGAAAAAGGAGAAGAAGGAAAAAAGACAGCAGCTGTGGTAGAGGGGAAAGGAAAAGGAGACGGCATTTGTAGGAAGTGCATTAGAAATTAGACAAGGTAATTCATGAGTTTGTAGACTTCATATTTAATAATTGCGAAATTCAATGATGCTGTTAGGTTTTTATTTTCTCAAAAATAGATATTTGTGACAGTTTTACTTCTTCTTCTTGTTAGAATTAAGTAAAATTATTAACATAAAAATTTTAGATCTGTGTTTAGGTTTCTAATGTCTCCTAAATCACCTCAATCTGATTTAAATGCAGTAAGTTATGACCAAAATACTAAGATGTGTCCGTTTAGGAGATATAAGACTTTGATTTTTCCCAAAAATGGATATTGGTGACACTTTTACTACTTCTTCCTAACCAAATTAAGTAAAATAATCAACATAAAAATTTTAAATATGATTCTTAGGTTTCTATTTCCACCTAAATCACTTCAATCCAATATATAGGGAGAAAGTTATGACTAAAATACAAAGGTGTGGCAAGACAGAAAATGCAGGGCTTCGATTTTCCTAGAACAGAATATTGCGACACCCTTTTCTACTTTATTTAAATTTAATTTGGAAACATGGTCAAAATAATAACTTAATTTCAGTCTCTTAGGTTTTTACATCCTTTAGAATCACTTTAATCCAATGTACAAGGAGAAAGTTATGACTAAAACACTACAGTGTGACAATGTAAACAAATACAGGACTTTGATTTTCCTAGAACAGAATATTATGACACCTTTTGCTACTTGAGTTAGATTTAATTTGGAAACATGCTCAACATAATAACTGAATATCCGTCTCTTGGGTTTTCACAGCCTTTGGAATCACTTTAATGCGATGTATAGGGAGAAAGTTATGACTAAAATACTACAGTGTGGCAATGTAGAAAATACTGGACTTCGATTTTCCTAGAATAGAATATTGTGACGAATTTTACTACTCTGTTCCGATTTAATTGGAAAATATGGTCAATATATGAATTGTATATTTGTCTCTTAGTTTCTAATTCTACATAAATCACCTCAATCCGATTTATATAGAGAAAGTTATGATCAAAATACTAAGATGTGTCAAGTTTGGAAATACAGGACTTCAATTTTCTTAGAATAGAATATTGTGACATCTTTTACTACTTGATTTCGATTGAATCTGGAAATATGGTCAACATAATAACTGAATATTTATATCTTAGGATTTTACATACATTTAAATCACTTTACTATGATGCATAGGGAGAAAGTTATGGCTAAAATACTACAGTGTGGCAATATAGAAAATATAGGACTTCGATTTTCCTGGAATAGAATATTGTGACAACTTTACTACTCGATTCCAATTTAATTGGGCAATAAGGTCAACATATGAATTGTATATCTACATGCTATGTTTTTATGGTATTTTGAATCACCTTCATCCGAAGCCTGTAGTAAAAGTTATAGTTTAGATACAATTAAGTGTCACATCAAAAAATTTCCTAAAAATTGAAAATCTGCTTTCGCACTATTGCTACCTCTTGAACTCAATTTTCTTCTCTCATATTAGCCAATTTAGACTGAATCATCAATGTAATAGTTTTAGCACTCTTTCTGAGCTTTGTAATGCCATAAGAATCGAGTCAATCGATATCTAGAAAGAGTGTTATGAGCGAATCAACAAAGTATGTACGAAAGGATGAATTCTTGGTAAGTTTTGTGAGTATGTATGTACTAGGCTAGTCCAAAGTAAATTTTATCTTGTTAGTCAGTTAAATTGGTGATTGATTTGTTTATTAAATAAATCAAGTGACTCAACAATTGAGTTGATTGACACTGAAATAGGATTGACTTCTAGGATCGATCTTGAAGGTAAGTGCCTCAACTTATAACTATTATATGATATTACTTTTCAAAACTAGAAGGATATATCTATAGTAATGCATGTTATGAAACTTCTTTTTAATATACACTGCACTATATATGTATTCCACTGCCCACAAAAAAAAATATTTTTCTTGTTTTATTTTTGGATAAAAAAAAACTTATGCGTTTGTGACTTTTTTTATGCTTCTAGACTGATAATTAAATTCGATGATCAACTGATTACTGTTACTGTTAGTTGGATACAACTTGATCTGGGTGTGCAAAGGACTTCACCAGGCAACAACAGACTTGTAGGTTGAACCCCAAGCCCCTATGGCCTAATCCCCCAAGCATACAACAGAAGCCGTTTGTGGCTAGGTGGGTCGTAGGAATTTTTGGGGATGCTCGGGCACTATTTTGGTAAGGTTACACCTCGCCCGGAGCGATAAGGGACTGTTACGGTGGGAGTCATAAGGTTGATTGGCTACAACAAACACTGTCTAATCATCGCATTTAAGTTGTTAGTCTAGAAAATCGTTTATTAAAATCTTAGCTTGTTACTACTTGACTGTTTATAAAATTCTTGACTTGTTCTTGCTTGACTGTTTATAAAATTCTTAATTTGTTACTGTTGGACTGTTTAAAAAAAAATTCACTTATGTTTTTCTTGAACATTTTCACTATACAAATCCTCGAATATTTTCACTGAACAAATGATTTTTGTTAGATCTCTTCCAAATATGTTTTGACAAATGACCAATCATTTATCTTATCTTTTATTCTCTTCAAAATGGCAAGTTACCATTTAGAATATTTCCTTGTACATATCAATGTTTTATGGCAAGTGACTGTTGGAATCACAGAAGGAAAGTGAGCTATTAGATAGAGAAGGAAAGTTAGTTGTCAGACAGAAAAGGAAATGACAGATTACAATATCGGCTATCAAAGGGAACTCTGATGTAGCAACCTATTTAAGTGAGAATCACACTAAGTGTCATGTGCATCTCATAATATACTTGATTAGCCTTGAGTAGCTTGTATTCAGTAGAGGGAGAACTTTTGCTTGTGAGCAGTTCAAGTTTCAGCCTTTTGGTACTTTGTATCTTATATCTGCTTTTCTTCTAATAACATTGCAGGTTAAAAATCCTAAGTGATATCACTTAGGTAGTGGAGTAGGCTTGCCAAACCACTATAAAATTATTATGTCTCTTTATCCTATTTTCAATAGTCTTTTGGCTATTCTAATATTCCAACTTTCATCTCTTCACTTTTACTTGTAAAACAACCCATAAACTTTCAATTGGCATTCGAGCTAGGTTACCCTTCAGCATGGCTAATTCCAGTTTTGACATCTATACGGAAGGACAATCCCATACCCATCCTCCTCTGTTCGACGGGACGAACTATTCCACTTGGAAAAACAAAATTGAAGAATTCTTCATTACCTTAGACTATGATCTCTGGAGTGTCGTCATTGATGTGCCCCTCATCCCAACAAACTCAGACATGACACCAAAAGACAGAATGGAACTTACTGCCAAAGATAAGAAAGTCCTCTCAACCAATACCAAGGTAAAGAATATTTTATCCTGTGCCCTTGTTAAAAAGGAATACAACCGCGTCAACACTTGTTCCTCAGCAAAAGAAATATGGGACATGTTGCAAATCACGCACGAAAGAACTTCACATGTAAGGCTAGAAATAATTGCTCTTTTTACCCACCAATTTGAAATGTTTTCCATGAAAACAGGTGAATCAGTGAGTTAAATGTATTCTCGATTTATGGAAATAGTGAATCCAATGTTTGACCTGGGAAAAGTCATTTTAGAAAGTGAACAAGTTAGAAAAATGTTGCGATCCTTACCCAAAGAGTGGAACTTTAAGGTTATAGCCATTCATGAGGCAAAGAACCTAGAGAAGATGACTATAGGTGAACTTATTGGGTCACTCACCTTACATGAGATGACACTTCTAAGCAAGGAAGAAAGTTTCGAAAGTAAAAACAAGAAAATCATAGCCTTCAATGCAGAAAATAGAGACTGGAACGAAGAGTTGGGTGATCTTGACAAAGAAACGTTGAATAAGGAGATAGCCATGATCATAAGACGACTAAGGCTATTCACTAAAGCAAAAGGAAAATTTAGAAAAGATTCAAAACCCAACTTGAAAAGATACAACAATGAGAATTATAAGTCAGACCAAATCATTTGCCATGAATGTCATGAAGTAGGTCACAAGAGACCAGATTGCCCAAAGCTCAGGAAAAGTCCCAAACCTGACCGAAGTTCCAAACCAAGAGCTATGATAATCACGTGGGACGATTCTGATTCTAATCATTTTGACGTAGAGGACAACTGTTTAATGGTGGACAAATAGGTGACTTTTAATTCTGCAAGTGATTGTGAAATTTTTGAAATTGATTGTGATAGTACTAGTTCCTTCAATTTGCATGCTGATTGTCATAATCAATTTACTGTATTAGAAATAGTGATAAACTCTCTTAAAGACCAATTGCAATAAATTGGAAACAAAAAATCAAAGATAGTTTGTGTTTACAAAAATATTATGAAGAAGGGTACTGAATAAAGAAATATAATTGTTCAAAAAAATCAAGAGTTAGAGAGAAAGATAAGGGAACTTCTTGATGTGAACTATTATTTGAAAAGAAAAATCAAAGGAAAAATACCCCTAAATGTTAAAGAGTTTAGAAATTCTAGAACATGCCATTGATGTAATCATGCTGGTCATCTATCCTACAACCACCTTATAAAAAGACTTATTGGAACTAAGTATGTATGTGTCAAGAAATCTAATGGATTAGGACCCAGTAATATGTGGGTACCTAAAACTTTAATATCTGTGGTGCAGGAACCAACGGAGACAGAAAACGAGAAATGGTATCTGGAGAGTGGATGTTCCAGACATATGATGGGAGATAGGACATTCTTCTCAAATCTACAAGAAATCACTGGAGGAAATATACTATTCATAGATAAAACCAAAGGTAAGATTATTGGAAAAGGAATAGTTAGGAAGAACACTGGAACTTCTATAGATAATGTCTGGTTAGTAGAAAGACTCAAACACAATCTATTAAGCATCAGTTAACTATGTGACAGTGTATATCATGTACATTTCAAACCTTCACTTTGCATAGATTCAAAGGACGATAAACCTTTCTTTACTGCCACTAGGGACATAAACATCTATTGCATAAATCTGAATGATCTATCTAATCAGAAGGTAGAATGTCTTATTACATCTAAGGACCCTAGTTGGACATGGCATAGACGCCTAGGGCATGCAAATATAAAGTTACTGAATCATATTGTTAAAAAGGATCTAGTAAAAGGAATTCCCAAGCTGAGCTCTGACAAAAACAAAATATGTGATGCATGTGTGAAAGGAAAACAATTAAAAACTTCCTTTAAACCAATAAATAATGTTGGAACTTCCAGACCTTTGGAACTTCTTCACCTAGATCTCTTAGGTCTAATGAAAACTCAATCACTAGGTGGAAGTAAGTATGCCTTCGTAATTGTGGATGACTTTTCTCGTTTTACCTGGGTTCGCTTTCTCTCACATAAGAATGATGCATTGAGATCTTTCATCCCACTTAGCAAGAAAATTCAAAATAAAAAAGGTCTCAATATTAAGCCCATAAGAAGTGATCACGGTCTGGAATTTGATAATATGAACTTCAGCAATTTTTATGATGAATATGATTATACTCATGACTTCTCTGCTCCCAGAACACCCCCAACAAAATGGGGTTGTTGAAAGAAAGAATAGGGTACTTCAAGAAAATGGCACGATCAATGCTGAATGAATACAACCTACCAAAATCCTTCTGGGGAGAAGCTATCAACGCGGCCTGTTATGTCATCAACAGAGTGTTCTTAAGACCGTTTGTCAGAAAGACACCCTATGAACTATGGATTGGAAAAGTTCCAAATGTCTCATACTTTCGAGTCTTCAGATGCAAATGCCACATTCTCAACGATAGAGACCCTCGAGGTAAGATTGATCTAAAATTTGATGATGGCATCTTTGTTGGATATTCAATTTATAACAAAGCACACTGAGTCTATAATAGGAGAAAAAAGGTTGTACAAAAAACTATTCATATTATATTTGATGAGACTAACCTTCAGATTACCAAGGAAACCTTGAGCATTGAATCTTCAGGAATTAATCAAATTATTGAAGCAGTCTATCAAGAAAAAGAAATTGAATAGGAACTTTTAGAAAATGAACTCATCTCAAATACCACAGATGGAAGTTCCACTGTTGAGGTTGATCAAACCATAAGGAAATTCAAACATGCTTCCAGCCATCCTACCACTAATATAATTGGAGATCCACAAAGAGGAATTACCACAAGGGCCGAGGTGAGAGAAGAAACCTCAAATTCTACTAATGTCATATTTTTATCACTTTTAGAGCCTGGAAGTATTAAAGAGGCCTTAAAGGATGACTCTTGGGTCTATGCAATGAGGGAGGAACTGTTGCAATTTGATAAAAATAATGCCTGGACCTTAGTAGAAAGACCTTTCGATCATCCTATGATTGGAACCAAGTAGGTGTTCTAGAACAAGCTTGATGAAAAAAGGTAATGTCATAAAAATAAAGCCAGACTTGTTAAGGGATATTCTCAATAAGAGGGTATCGATTACGATGAAACCTATGCACCAGTTGCACGACTTGAGTCAATTCACATGCTTTTAGCATATGCATCTCATAAAAACTTTACTCTATTCAAATGGATGTTAAAAGTTCATTCTTGAATTTTTTCATAAAAGAGGAAGCTTTTGTTGAACAACCGCTCAGGTTAAAAAATGAAGATTTTCCAAATCATGTTTTCAAACTATCAAAAGCCCTTTGTGGTTTAAAACAAGCTCCAAGAGCCTGGTATCAAAGGCTAAGTACTTTTCTTATTAAAAATAGGTTCTACATGGGTTCCATTGATAACACTTTATTTACCAAGCATCATGAAAAGAATTTTCTATTAGTCCAAATCTATGTAAATGACATTATTTTTGGAGGGACCACCTCTGAGCTATAATTGTTTCATGCATGAAAAGGGAATTTGAAATGAGTCTCATGGGTCAACTAAACTTCTTTCTTGGGTCACAAATCAAACAAACTCCCAAAGGGATTTTTCTTTGTTAAGAGAAATATGTCAGTGAATTACTACGAAAGTTTAGTATGGAAAATTGCAAAGAATCTTCAGTTCCCATGACACCTAATACCAAACTGGAACTTGACCCATCCAAAAATAGCATCGATGAATCCATGTACCGAGGGGTAATAGGAAGTCCCCTATATCTCACTGCAAGTCGGCCAGATGTAATATTTGCTACCAATGTATGTGCAAGATTTCAAGTCGCTCCAAAAGAATCTCACCTCAATGCTGTAAAATAAATTCTTTGATACTTGAAAGGATCTACCAATTTGGAACTATGGCATCCTCGATTAAACTCTTTTTCTCTTGTTGGTTTTTCTGATGCTGACTATACAGGATGCAAAGTTGATCGAAAAAGCACAACTAGAACTTGTCAATTTCTTGGTGAAAGTATGGTTAGTTGGTGTAGCAACAAACAAAGTGTCGTTGCTCTTTCAACCACAGAGGCTGAATACATGGCATTAGGTAGTTGTTGCAGTCAGGTAATATGGATGAAACAAACACTTCATGATTTTAGCTTGAATTTCTCATGTGTTCCCATTCAATGTGATAACACTAGTGCAATTAACATTACTCGAAATTCTGTTCATTATTCTCACAACAAACACATAGAAATTTGTCACCATTTTATTAAAGATCATGTTGCCAATGGTGATGTTTGCATAAATTATGTTGCCTCCTCAAATCAGCTAGCTGACATATTTACTAAACCCCCAGCTGAAGAAAGATTTTTCTTTTTAAAATCAAAATTAGCCATTATTACTTTTCCTGCGTAAATATGGCATATTTTACTATCCTTGCAAAGTTTCAAAAAATCTATTGTCTTTTCAAAATCCCTAAATCTGCTCCTTAAATTTCTGTTTGGCTCCAGCTTTTTGATGATGAAGGGGGAGAGTTATTTCTAACTTTTGATGACTCATGACTTCTAATGTTTTTCTTGAAACCTATATTCTGCTTTTGTCTTATGATCTACTTAAACTTCTTATTGTATGTTTTTGATTCTCTTGTCTTAAGTATTACTCCTGCTTTAAGCTTCTTAAGTTTCCTTTGTATGTTACTCCTGTTTTATGTATGATGAATCATGGTATGTCACTTTCTATAAAGTTGTAGCCATGCATGATTAAGCTTGGCAGGTTGAGCTAATATTACCTTAGGGGGAGATGATACTTGCTTGGTCATCATCAAAAAGGGGAAGATTGTTATATCTCTTCCAAATATGTTTGGACAAATGACCAGTCAATTATCTTATCTTTTATTCTCTTCAAAATGGCAAGTTACCTTTTTGAATTATTTCCTTGTACGTATCAATATTTTATGGCAAGTGACTGTTGGAATCACAGTAGGAAAGTTAGCTGTCAGACAGAAAAGGAAAATGATAGATTACAAGCTCGGCTATCAAAGGGAACTCTGATGTAGCAACCTATTTAAGTGAGAAATCCTTCAACGTTAAAAATAGAATGAGATATCTGTATGGTACAACTGTCTGGTTATTTCAATTATCTATACCTATCTATATATATAATCCTCTAGTAGATGCAAAAAGCTTGTATGAGCTCAAAACCGCATTTTATCTTCTACAGCCACAAGCTTAAGTCCTTGACTTTAATGCCAGTCATCATACAGTCAGTTTGCTCACTCTGAAGATTATCATGGTCCCGGGCATTTCAACATTTCTTAAGGTAAACTCGTAAAGTATCAGAAACTTTGACTATTCCCACCATTAGACTTCCAACCATCCCATAATGTTGAATTTTCGTTTTGCAACAAATTATTATCATGGTAATCAAATATTAAAACTGAATGTTCCTTTTTCTTTATGAAATATCCATAAACAAGGGTGGTGCCTATCCAAAAATAATGAATCACTCTCAAAAAGGTACTCTTGAAATAAATGATTTGACTAGCTAATGTACCAAGCGTAAACAGAATGTCATATTATATACATATATTGAGTCTAGCCCACAAATTCTGGATAATTATACAATTTTCGGGAGTGGTATCTATTTTTCATTCGTCCTTCTATTTTATCCAGGGCCTGTTTCAGCCAAAAACCATTCTCCTACAACCAAGTAGGGGTACTCCATGCCTCTTCACAGGCAAATCCACCATTGAACAATATAGTTTTACCAATTCCTCATCCATGTTTTTTTTATTTTATTGAAATGCATAGTAAAATTGCATGCTCTTCAGTAAATCTAGATCGTAATTGATGATGCCAGGTGACTTGGCAAACCATATTGACCTTTGAAAGTCTCATATGAAAGTAATATATACTTTTGTTCAGCAAAATTCAGGCCCAAACTCCCTTCATTATCAGTCAGGCATTTCTCTTTCACAAGCTTCACAGAAACGTAATCCTAGTTCACATGAGTAGAAATTGTATGACCTTAATTACTAGTCAAAAAATCAATAAAATATTCAAAATAAACTATAATTGCTTGCAATTGTTACAAGTGACCAAGAATTCCACATGCAAGAAACATATGTTTTGTGTGCTAAAGTACATAAAATAAGGTTAAACCTTGTGAATATTTATGTTGGTCAAGAGCATCTCACCTAATCTCAATCTTGAAAAGATCCTTTAAGAATCCTCAATGGCGCTCTCCTTTCCCATTTAACTCACTAAGAGCCCTTTCTATCATTTTAAAAGTAAAACAAAACATCAACACCATGCTTAGAAACAATTTCAACACATAATTATGCTTGTCTCTTTATAATTGAAAAATAAATAAATCAAGAGACTCTAAAATAGATAACAATATTGAAAGGAGTTAAATAATGAAGGTGTCTAATTAAATAGATATGATCGTTTGTCTTGACGGCAAGATTGGATTGTTAGAAATATAGTAATTTTTCTATTTATTTTGAAAGGGCAAATTATATATGTTCAATTAAATGATCAAAGGCAATTTTATCACTTAAGGTTAGCCAATTATAAATTTTATAAAATTTGTATTCCAGATTTAGATTTTTAAAAATTTGAGGGGAGGACTTTGCCCTTAGACCACCCATGAGGCTACATCCCTGCAAAGGCTAGCATATGCCATTGAGAATATATATATATATATATATATGGTGATAGAATAAATGTATCCCAGACAAGGAGGGGGGCTAAGTATTTTATAATATGATCCGATGACCAAATTAACGTGACATAAGACATGCATTAACTGGCCATGCATTAAAATCTGAAAATCCAGAAGCATTCACAATTGGAGAAACTGGAATATAAATAAAGAAAAACAACTATTTTTCTAATAAACAGCATACGCAAAAGACTTAAACACCAAAAATATTTCTGACATGCACATTAAATCAAACATGATTCTCCACAAACACAAACAAAAGCACATGCTGTGTGTGTGCGTGTGTGTAGTGTTAACAGAAAGAAATATGTGTGGCTACCGCATATCATAGTATGAAACAAGTTAACTCTTGAGAATGTACTTTAAAAGTCGCATGGATAGAGAGTGCTGGCAGAGAGCAAGTCAGGCTTTCACTATCTTGTTATGTAATTCCACCACTCGTGGAAAGCAAAACCATAAACTGCTATATGCATAACTAGTCTCAGAGGGTAGAACTTAAGAAAACTACATAAGAGATCTAAGGTTGAATAATTACAAGTATGGTATTTTACGATGGTATAAATAGATGCCAGTAAATGCGATTGTTGAACATACATATATATATATATATATATGCTCATTAAGATGTGTTTTTATAACGAAATATGCTATTATTTTGCAAAATACCTGATAAAGCCATCATGGTTTTGAAGAAGAACCAAAGAAATGATAGAAGGATTTCAGTTTCGCCTAGTTATTTGAAGGAGGCAACTCAGTAGTTCTGAAAGTCATTCTTCTAGTTTAACTTCTACACGGTTACAAGTATTTAAGCAATATACAATCTTACTGTTGTTCGCAGGATTTCATGCCAACATGCAGTAATCCAAAGCAATAAAAATTGCAAGTTCAGATTATCAATAATAAATCAGATAATCACAAGTCAATACGTGCGTTTATATCCAGAAGAAATTCAAATAAAGCATGTGGTATAAGAATTAATCATGCGTTGCAAGAATTTAAACATATAGCATGCGATATCAGTTTTCCATACAAACAGCATGTGTGATAAAAATAAATATCCAATTCAAAGCAAATCAGAATTTTAGTTAAATAATCAAATACGAGTCCAGGAAAAGCCAAATTCATAAATTAACCAAGACAATACAATCAATAGAACATGCTGTTAGATAGATCTAATGTAGATACAGAATTTTAACAGTAAACTTATCTCAAATTCTGTATCGTAACAGAATTAATAGGGCGACCAAATCACAGAGAAATTCTGTTTGCCTTGAAGAAACGAGCGCCCCGACTCACCAGTGCAACGGGTACAGCGCGGCTCCTCCCAGGATGAGATGATCCAGAACGATCAGGTGCACTCCTTCACGTTCACCTCGAACAGCACTCAGTAGCCAGAATTCGAATATGATAGCCAAAATTTCGGAACGTATAAGTGTATATGTATATAAATATACTAGGCCGAATATGGGAGCACAAGAAAATAAATATGAGGAAGCTGGACTATCAGTGGGAGAGAAGAGAAGAACACAAGCAGAAGAGGCTGCTTTGTATTTGGTGTGTATAGAAGGCTGCCGAGAGCCTCTATTTATAGGGAAGGATTAGGTCTTGCGGAAGGCCATGGGCCGACGGCCAAGCCCAGCTTTAATTAGGGTTTGACGGCCAGACCTAGGGTTTGACGGCTGCTTAAAAGAAGATTAGGGTTTGACTGAGTAAAACCCTAATCCTCATCCGCCAGTCAGCCCTAAAAATCCGGCCCTATCTCCCCTAAAATCTCGGCTGATCTCCAACAGGCAGACTCGGTCAGGCCTCTATCCGATCAAGCCAACGGTTAGGTTAAGTTTGAATTTTGAATTTAATTTTTAATTTAAAATTCAAAATTCCAATTGAATTTCGTCCAAAAAGTTAAGACTGAGACTGAGACATTCGCCCTAACGCCCGCGCCCGCGACCCGGACCCGGATCCGGAGCCGGAGCCGGGCTGGGCGGGCGGCGGCGGCGCTCGTGTGGTCCACTTTTATGAACCCCTTAAAGAACACTTTATCAAGCATTCTTACTTGAGCTCAATATAAACTACACCACACATGTTTACAAAACCAATGTGGGACAAGTGAAGGGTTAAAGACCCTTCAACTCCTCCACTTGGTTTATAGGTCACAAGAGGGTCTCCTTTCTCATAAGCTTACAATGTGGGACAACTCAATTTATGATACTTAACCTTTTTCCCTTCCTCTATTTCACCAAAATCACAACTTTAATTATCTAATGGATTCCAACCATAATTGGCATCCATCCACTTAATAATTAACCATGTAATGTGCCAATTACAACAATTACATCCATAATTCCAAAAGAAGTTTCACTTCAACCTTCCTTCCAAATAGTGTACGATATTAACCTAGAGTAATAGGATAGCCACCCCCTCTTTATACACATACAAATATATATACATATGCTAATTTTTTTTGCATTTTTTCACCATTTGGTTTAATGAATGCCAGCCATGATATCTTATGAGCTCATATTTGTACACTACATTGTAATTAGTTCTCCTTGTTTAGCAACATTGTTTCATAAAGCAGAATCAAGGATATGGCCGCATTAAACTATAATTTGTTTCAGAACAAGAGCACTTTATAGTTACATGAAAAATAATAAAATCTATAATTTCACACAGTATAAAATTCGAGAGTACTAGTATCATATACCAGCATACAATACTGCATCCTTTTTTCACCGTCTAAATTAGCAATATCACTCAAAGGTACGGGCGTCAAATCCAAAACAATCAAAGGATTAAAACTATATACAATCTCAAAAGTTGAAAAGTCTGTTGAAGAATGTATTGACCCTATTATAAGCAAATTCAATACAAGGCAAACAATCCTCCTAAGTTTTCAAATTCTTTCCTAAAACAACACACAATCAAGTACCCAAAGTTCTATTTGCCACTTCAATTTGTTCATCAGTTTGTGGATGACAAGTAGTAGAATACAAAAGTTTAGTACATAACTTACCCAACAAAACCTTCCAAAAATAGCTCAAGAACTTAGCATCCGTATCAGAAATAATAGATTTAGGAACATCATATAATCTCACAACTTATCTAAAGAACAAATCAACAATGTTAGTGGTATCATTAGTCTTATCACAAGCAATAAAGTGTGCCATCTTGCTAAATCCACCAACCACAACAAAGATACAATCTCTACCCTTCCTAGTTCTAGGCATACCGAGCACAAAATCCATAGAAATATCAACCTAAGGTGCAGTAGGAATATGTAAGGGTGTATACAATCCATGAGGCATAAACTTAGATTCAGCCTGTTTACATGCAATACATTTAGAAAACACTTTCTCAACATCTTTTCTCATACCATGCCAATAGAAATGCTCGCTCAAAATATCCAAAGTTTTATGCACACCGAAATGACCCTCAATCCACCACTATGTGATTCCCTTATAACCAGCAACTCACGCACAGAACATGCAGGCACACAAATTCTATTGCCATGAAACATAAAACCTTCATGCCTATAGAATTTATTCAATGCACCACACTCACATGCAATATACAAATCAGCAAAGTTAACATTAGTTACATACATATTTTTAAATTGCTCAATTCCTAACAACTTAGATGTAAGTGTAGTGATTCAAGCCTTTCCCTGCTTCTAACAAATCACATATGGAAAAGCCTCAACAAATTCTACCCACTTAGCATGCCTTTTATTCAATTTCCCTTGGCCCTTTAAATGCTTCAAAGATTCATGATCACTATATATAATAAATTCTTTAGAAAGCAAGTAATTTTGCCAAACATACAATACACAAACCAAGGCATATAATTCCTTATCATAAGTGGAATATCTAAGCTCAGCACCACTCAACTTTTCACTAAAGTATGCAATGGGATGTTTTCTTCCATTAGAACAGCACCAATCACAATCCCATATGCATCACACTCAATCTCAAAAGTCTTATTAAAATCATGTAAAACAAGAATAAGAGCATAACACAATTTATCTTTCAATGTATTAAATGCATGTTCTTGTTCCTTTCCCTATCTAAACATAACTTCTTTCTTAATCTTCTCAGTTAATAGAGCAGCTATAGTAGAAAATTTATGCACAAACCTCTTATAAAAGCCAGCTAATCCATGAAAACTCCTAACTTTACTAACTATCTTAGGCATTGGCCATTATTGAATACCCTTCACCTTCTCCTCATCTACCTCAATGCCATGTGTATTCACAACAAACCCAAGAAATACAAGTCTATCAATGCAAAACATACATTTTTTGAGGTTTGTGTACAATCTTTCCTTCCTAAGAACAGTCAAAACAACCTTAACATGCATTATATGATCATCTAAGCATTTATTGTATATCAAGATATCATCAAAATAAACAACAACAAATTTACCTAGAAAATCACGCAATACATGGTTTATCAATCTCATGAAAGTACTAGGTGCATCAGTCAAACCAAATGGCATAACCAACCATTCACATAAGCTATATTTGTTTTTAAATGCAATTTTTCGCTCTTCCCCAAGTTTCATCTTGGATAGTCTGCTCACAGATCTCCATCGCCTCAACGTCAACTACCTCAAAGACCTTGGCAAAACCCTTGAACTCCGTGACCATTTCCTTACAAGTGACATTTATGAAGATCTTCCCAGTAGAGAATCTATAAACTTCTCTCAACTCCTCACTCCTTTAGCATGCTTCAGCATCAAGCGCGCAATCTCCTACAGTAGCTTAGCTAGCTCTTCTTCCTAACTCTACTACTAAACCGCTTTAGTAGCCCCCTCTTTAGGGTAGGCCACCATCCTTGTAGCTCCCTCTACTCAAAGAAATATTGGCTCAAGTAAACTCCATTATTGCACTAAAAAATGCAGAGATAAAGAAGAATAAAAAATCTACACAACACTGTGAAGGAAAGAGAAGAAAATGAAAAATAAATCAAAGTAATGAGACAAATATTTACTCGAATAGTCACCACCAGCCGTCTCAGATAATTGAAAAATGAGAATAACACCAACTTCCCTCTATGGTACTTGCTAGCTACACTTTGGATGTGGTTGACGCTGAAAGCTGCTTTATCTACTTCCTAATGAGAATTGTGCCACAAGTTTGGTATGAATACCAATAGAAAAGTCCCTCACCCTTGTCAGCATTAAAAGTTTAAGTTACTTGCACAGAAGTGATCGCTCCACGTGCATGCTTACCAGCGAACCTCTGGGAGGCACCAATTTAAACTCCTCAATGGCAGTACACAGCCGCACTGCCAGAAGTTGCAGAGGATGCACCTCATTAACCTGGGGGCCTTGAATGAATCCTAATGAGCAATGTCTCCCTGCGGCAATTCTTCAAAACATGCCTCTTGTACACTCCTCCCTCTATCCTTCTAATTGCGGAAACAACTTCACAAGTTTAAAAAAAATGCTTAAGTACTTTGGAGAATGCATAACGCCATTTGTAACCCTAAATGGTTTTCAAAGATAGAAACTTCATGAAGATAACATCTTATGCAGAATGCGGAACGAGACATGTCTCTACTCACTGCAATACATAAGCCTATGCATTTACATTTGATATACATGTAGTCCTGCATGACTTTAAAATTGCTCCATATGTGGAACAGAGTCAACACAATTCCAAGTCCCAAAAAAAGAACCTACTCCCTACAAACATCGAATAATAATGGTTGAGGCTCAAAGTTAATAAAGTTTGCCCAAATAACTATCAAACAAAGCAGTCTTTATAGAAAAGCGAGAGTAACTGATGAGATCGTAGCCTTTGAAGGATCCCTCAAGCACGAAAAACTCAAAAGGAATTCTTTAAGTAGTCCACAAAGCGCGAACTCTTGGTGAGTATTCTCAACACTATTAACAATACGAAACTTAGTCCAAAGAAATTTTTTCTAGGTCCCTTGGTAACTTCACAAATACTTAGAAATGCTCATACAAACATACCGGAAAAAAAAAAAAAAAGGAATAGCTAGCTATCTTAAGAACCCTTCCTAGTATAGAAGGTGACTTTACAAAATGTTTAAGTCCTCAGCTAAATGCATATTGTTATCTACAATTCTAGAAAAATTTAAAAGTAGAAAAATTTCACATCAAAGACTAAGTTTTGTGCTGATATAGAGCCCAACGCAGGCACCCAGGTAGGTGCCCATTAGGTGCTCGACGCTGACACCCAGCAGAAGCCTGACAATGGGCACCCAATGTTGAAATGCTCCCTTTGGCTCCCCTCTTCAAAAGTTAAGAGTCAACCTCGATCTCAACTTTAATTGAGTCCTCTTTCTCGATATTTCAATCCTTGTGATTCCATTTAAAAATTCGACAAAGTCCTAAGAAAACAACAACTTAGAATTTCCCTAAGTCATCATACAATGTCAACATGAAATTTTTTTAAGTCTCCCTATTATGTTACACTATCTCTTGTCGTAAGAATGACATAGTACCACACCAAGAAAGCTTCTATAGGACACCCACGTGCTTCCTCGTGCAAGCATGAACACATCACTCTAAAGATGCTAACCCTAAAACTCATGCTATCATGCACCTCCCTGTCACATCACCTTTCTATTGGCGGCACCATGAAAAAATTTATTTAAGTCGCCAAATGACTGCGGCACAAAACCTTCTTGAGCTAAACGTCTTATATGTGAAATTTATCTAAGTCCTTAGGAGAATGCTACATTAAACTTCTTCAAGTCTCCTAATACACGCTATTAATTCTACTCACAATTATTAATCAAACTAATTTTATTGATTAACATAAAACAAAAATCAAAACAAAAATTTATGTTATATTTTCTATATGAAAATAAAATTTCCTACCAAAAATAGAGGGTTTGATGATACTGCTAAAAATTGACTATAAGGATGATTTGGTAAATTGACTGAAAATAACATTAAACCTAAAATTAATTAATTGACACTACAAAAAAAGGGGGTATTAGTGACTGCAAAATGGGTCACTAAATATGCAAAAATCGTTCACTAACAGCTCTAGCGACCGATCTGATCGGTCACAAAAGCCCTCGTCACTAATTTGTGTCGGTCACTAATTCGGTCAATAATTAGTGACCAATTGTTGAAAAAAAATTGGAGTTGTAATTAGTCACTAATTATTTAAAAAAAATTGAAAAAAATTGTGTATGTTACTAGGCACTCACTAATTTGGTCACTGATTAGTGACCAACTAGTGACTGCGTATTTCAATCACTAATTTTAATGGGTCAAAAATTATATTGGACTTTGCTTCCTCTTGAATTCGAATTCAAGACCTTTGCTTTGTTCAAATAAGTAACTGATAACTACACTACATGCATTTTAATGCATTTGTCTCAACAATATAATATATATAACATTTACAAATTAAAAAGTAATTATAATATTCTTATGTATAAGTTACTATTATTTTGCATTTTAAAATTTAACAAAAATAGCAATTATTCATTTAATATTTATGTAATATTTATTCAATATAATAACGTACTATATTTATTATTTATAACTATTACTTTTAAATTTTAGGTATATTTTATCATAATATATTATAAACACATTAAAAAGTAGTATATACATACTAATATGTATAATAATAAATAGTTTTTTTTGTTTTTTTATATAGTAAATAGTTTATAATAAGTACTAATATTTATTACTATTTATAGTAATAAATAGTTTACATACACACATATATATATGGTAATATGTATATATGTTTATACATACAAATTAATATATAATATTATTAATTATATTATAAGTATTTATTTACTCATAATACATGTATAATATATATATATATTATTGATACGTATATATTAATTAATTCTCATTTTTTCCTTTGTATAAGAATATTAATCTTGTTTATTTCTTTGTGTAGCTATATATACATTAATAAATTAATGTTCAATTATATGGATATTATATAGAAATATTTAGTGGTTATATATTTTTATATTTACGTATATTTTTATAGTTTTCATATATACATATATTATTATCAAATATATGTGTGTGTGTGTGTGTGTTTATAACAAACATAATATTTTATTACTTATATAGGTGTTACATAAATTGTATACTTTCATATTACAAGAATACGCAAAAAATAAAATTTTATACTTGTAACTGTTTATTGATTGAAAAACATGGTCATTAATTGGTGATTGAATTAGTGATTGCTTTATTAGTGACCAAACTCTTAGTTCGGTCACTAATTAGTGACCAAATTAGTGACCGCTTTTCGGTCACTAATTTTTTTAGAATATTATATTTAAATTGATCACTAATCAGTTATTAAACAGTCACTAATCGGTCACTAAAATTCAATTACTAAAACTTATTTTTTTTGTAGTGTGAATAAAAGAGTCAAGAGCCAAAAAGACAAGTCAAGCCAAGCCAAGCCCGTAAAGAGGAGTAGAAAAACACTAATGGAACCAAGCCCATCAACACTAAAAAGTATAAATACCTAATCTTAGAGAGAACTTAAGGAGAAGAAATCATTAGCAAAAATTATCAAATACCTCATCCTCCATGATACTCCCGCTAACCAAGTTGGTCTGGCACCAATATGCCCCCAACAACACTACCAATAAATGTTGTCCCCATTGAAGTAGAAGGGTCTTCTTCACCAAAGTTTTTCCAGTACGTTGACCCTGATCACTCTTGCGGCTTAGAGATAAGCCAGATAACTCAATTGGGGTGGGATCCCATGTTGAAGCTTCTACGCGCATGCCACCTCATGAAAACAAATGCTCCAAAGAAGAGAAGAAGGATAAGGCCAAGTCCAGTGGCAAAGATAAGACCAAAGTGAGCTCTAGCACTATCCACTTTTCCAAAGTGAGCTCTAGCACTATAACAGCCACTGTCAAGCACATCCACTTTTCCAACCTTTCTATTGATCCCCGCGCTTTAGCAAACGTGCACAGATATGGTCGTCTAAATTGACCTCTATGCATTCCAGCCTCAAGAAGATCTCGGCTGCATGCGTTGATTCAGCTCCATTGGGTCCTTCTGCTTTTATGGGGGTTGTAGGCATGGATTCCTACGACTTAACAGTGTTGCTACTGAAGAAGATCAAGCCATTCTAACTGATACTTTGCTGGAGAGACTAGAGGAATCAACGGCTTACAACCTCATGCAGGTCAGTAATTTTTCTAAAACTACGTATTTTACCCATTCTCTATTTAATAACATTAAATCCTTTACCTTTAACAAATGATCGCTTTTACCCACCAACTCACACTTCATAGTGTTGTTTGGCATGAGCGGAACGCAAGCATGAAGTTGATCGTCAGTTGCGAGATGTAGAGGATGGCGTAGGGATAAGAGACTTCCAAGCTGGAAAACTCCAAATTGGAGAAGACCAATGACACGCTTGGCGCCCATGACGAAAATTACCCTTCAAGAAAAATCTTCAATTACCCAATTGACATTAGTAATATAGCTAACAAAATTAGATTAGAGTGCTTAATGTACCAAAATAAACTCTAAAATAGATATGAAATACCAAAAGATCCACGGACACATGCCTTTATCTCATGTGACTATACGAAACTTTGCGCTTCGTACAATCCAATATACCAAATACCACCTAAAAGTGATATTCAAAAGGCACAAGCACAACCACTTATTACATTAATTTTATATATATTTACAAAATGCACATATAATAAGAATATATAAATATTTAGATATATTCATATAATATCTAATTTCAGTTCAATTCAACTCATATTGACAATAAAATATATAATTATTCTTTCACATGTTATTTTTTTCAAATTTTTATTCTTCAAGTTAAGACTATATATAATAAGACATCTAAATCAGCTTACGCCACTGCCCTGTAAAATTTTAAGACAATTGATAAATATTATAATAGTACCTATAGTTTAGGATTTACTTCAATAATGAATAATTTTGGAACGTCAAATGTATTCTTTTATGTTTTATTGGTTTTAAGTTCTTAAACATTCTATTTCCCATTTTTGTTGGTGATTTTTTTTTTTTATTATAGAACTAGGAGAACACGATATAAGTATTCATGAATAGTTTTAAAGTTATGATGACCATGTTGATAACCATCTAATTTTATCTCTTTTTTTATTGGTATCTAATACTTTTATGAATTAGCAGTCGAAGCACACCATTCCCATGTGCATAAATATATTTTATCATATATAACATTATAATTAATTGTAATGATAAAAAAAAAAAAAAAATCAAGTGTGCAAATAATATAGTTAAATATACAATAGTAAACCACATGAAATAACATGCAATATTAATTTTCAAACCAACCAAATTTTTATAGAATTGACAACAAAAAATTTCAAACAAAAGCAATTTAGAATGCAGAGTAATTCCAATAATAAATAAACGAAAACTATTTTTAAACTTAGAAAGAATATGCATCTAAACTTGTGTATTAGTCTTATATTTAGGACATGTAGATTTGAAATTAGTAACAACTACATCCCATTTTTTCAATCTTGCTTTCTTTTTCGATATATGGAATAAAAATAAAACTTACATAATAGGATATTTAAATTTTAAAGAACACAGTATTGGAATATTCTTCACATAGAAAATCGAAGAATCCATCCTAAATGTTGAGAATTTGAATGTGCCTTATCCAACTTTTCAATTCAATTACAATTATAATCATAATTTTGTTAAATGACAATATTAAATCTTGAGGGTGATTTCAAATATACAAAAATTGGTACGAGAACTACCAACTTTGAATTTGTTGCCATTTGTACCATTAATAATAGTTGATTATACACCAAATCTTTTTACCATTTAAATGTCTCCTAGAAGATCAAAGTAGAAAAAACAACAAAAATATTAAAATAACTTCTGTTTGTGAGAGTAAAAAGTCTTTCTTTTTATAATAATATAAATAAATATCTTGAAACAAGTTAATCATTTTTTTAAACAAAATTATGCATTTTTATCTATAAGTTTTTTAGTAAAGAAAAAGCAATCATAATAACATCATTCTGTATTATACTGCATAATAGCAACATTAAGTTTTATTCTTCATCCCCATCCTTGGGGGGAAAAACACTAAGTTATATTCTTAGTTTCCGTGACATTATTATAATAATAACATTGAGGACAGGGATAAAATTTAAAGAAAAAACATAAAATTCAAAATGATTCAAAAAGCATAACTAATTTAAGTGAACCTGGCAGTTTGATCACCATATAATTGTAATTGGCCCAGGCCAGACATCCTAATGAATGCTCACTCACGCCAATATCGTCATGCATACAATAATGATAATATCCTTAATTAACTAACCAACCAACCAACTGTTAGATTAATTTTAATTGTTGCGTCGTTCCACCAAGAACGGTTTGAATGTGAGCAAAACTCCAACTGCCTCTATTACATTGAGGATGAAGAAAACCATTTGATCCCCTGCATTAACATTTAAGAGAAGCAGCCAATTAATGGCCATATGCATATGCATTGAATACAGAAATTAAAAGAGCATCAAAGTATGCCTAATAAATAATTATTACCTGGAAGGAAATTAGCATGCTGCCGCTTTTGTGCCCAACAAAATCTGCACCAAAATTTTCGTTTGATTTGAATATGAAAAAGTAAAACCAATAGTTTAATTTGGCTGATAAGGTTGAAATTAATTTAGATTAAAGAAGCTACAATATAATATAATTCCAAGAATAACTAACTCACAGTGATCCTCCCCCTGCTGGACCAGCAGCTTTGCAAATTGACATTAAGGTCATAGCTATACCGTTTGCAGCTCCTCTTTGGTGTTGGTCCTGTGAGAGAACAGAGATCATCATATCCAATCATATCATACATATCATATCATATATGGAGGCATAATCAAGAGGAGGAGATTTCTAGAGATCAATACCACAGCTCTATTTTGCAATATGAATAGCTCCGTTACGATGGAGATCTGCCCAAAATCAAACTTATAGTAATTATTAAATTTCAAATACCACAAATATGAATAGTGCACATAGAATTCTCACAGCTAAATTGACTAAGGTGAAAGTGTCACTTACAGATAGAACATTCTTCAATAAAGATGCACAGTTCAACACTATGGACAGCGTGATCCCAGATAGCATGGCTATGTAGTGATAACTTGTTAACAGAGGAATTGAAATGATCTGCATTCAACAGACAACTTTTGAATGGATAGATTGTCTACAACATGTCCATGTCATATCTCAACTTTCGAGTTCTTACTCCTAAAATTCGAGAAAGCATGATCGGACCCATCATTTTCTCCACAAGTGGATATAAGGAAGATTGAAAGATTAAGAGGCCAACACCTGAAATTTGAACAAGCCATCAGCAAGAAAGTCTTTTAACTTATTTGGCTATATGCACTTCAAAGATCATTGGCAGATATGCAATATTGTTTCCAGGAGCTCAATGCACATTACATATATATGGACCAGTATAGAAGGCTTCTTATAGACTTAATAAATGAGAAACATGGTGAAATCTCTGTCATATAAATGACAGCAACTTCTGCTGGTAGCTAGTGATTTAGTTGAATCCCTGATGATGCTGTTATCTGCAGGCCAGAATAATTAGAAGATCTTTGCTTCTCTCTGAATCCATTTTAGAGCCTAAACAGTTGGACAAACTTTTATCTATTTTTTGATCATTTCATGTATATGTCAATCTATCTATCTATGTTAATTTAATGTTCCAAATAGTTGACAGGATGTAGATATTGGAGTTTTCTTTAGTGAAAGATTTCAACTATTATCACCATTTTAGAGACAAATATCTCATGTATTTTAATGGTCCATAGTGAGAGACTTTCTTAACCCACAATGATCAGTATTGCTCTGTGGACCTTGTACTCAACAATAATTCCAATTTCCTCAGTCTCTGAAACTATGGGAAAAACTTATGTTTTGCAAACATGAGAGAGATGGAGATGAACTGGGAAGAGATAGTCAGAAGCAACATGGATGAGATACTTTTATGTCCCCACATACCTTTTGCCCATATTTCATCAAACTCTTAATCCAAAAAGCATGTAAGAATTGCTCTAATTACCTAAAAAGAAACATCAACAACTCACGAACATCAAAAAATATGATGAAAATGCATCACTATGTCAAAAAAGCAAACACGATTTCTTAAAAGATTCTCTCATCTCAGGAGCCTCCTGGCACTCTATGACTACTAAATTGGCATTTTAGAATTTGTTGATGATCGGTGCCCCTTTAGCTCACATTCAAGACTGCTGAAATTCCTTTCAAATGTATGAGAGGTTTAAAGTGTGAAAACCTTTTCATAACAAGAATGTACTATACTGGCGGTTAAGGTTGAGGAAGGGTGATTTTAAATGATACTTTCAGTCTCTTCCAGTCCTGGGAAGAGGGGGAGGCGATGGGGATGGCCAACTTCTGTGGTATTGTGCATTCCAAGATTTGACTTGTGCTTGTTCATTTGACTGCAACACTAAATTCTATGCTTGATGCTAGAAAAAGGATGGTGCCACAATTTGAATAAATGTTTTGGCATATCTGCTTAGTGGCACCATCTATCATGCTTAGTCTCATTCAAATGTCGGATTTGCAACACAAGTTTCTTTCAAAAAAGCAGCACTGTGAACCAATTCCTACATCCTTTAAAGCACATTCACTTTGACATAAGAACAAAGAACGGAAGGAGGTCAAAAATGAAGAGAACTATACCTGAGATTGCACGAACCGTCCCAAATTCTCAGTTGTATAACTTAAGCCTCCAAGTCTTCTGGGACTCTCAGCCCACAATGAAAATATCTATTGAAGTAAAATGGTTAACTGTTTGATGAATGTAAGCAAACAAGGTCAACTGAGAAGTCCAACTGACAACTGCTGCATACTTACATGATTAGTCTTTCATATTCCCAATGATATCAAAGCATCAGTTCTAAACATGAGAGCATCAAATTGGAATTATATATGCAAAAGTTTTCTTATCTTGATGCCATGCAATTATTCAATTATAACGCCAATTAACATTTGTTAAATAAATTTCCATGTCTCTTTCCAACATTTTGGTTTGCCCTCTTAATGGCCACAAATTAGTCCGAGTTGAAGTATGCAAGAAGAAAATAAAGAAATAACATTCTCCAGCTGTAACTCTCTTGTGATAGAACAGTTCACAAGGGAACAAACCTATAAATATATTGTCGTACATGGTAATTTTTATGAGGAAAATAAAAGTGGATTTATCACAGAAAAAGGGATCAAGAGAGGTAATTAAGCCCATATAGATATTGACATTGCTTGAACTTAAAGAAAGTTAATGCTATGCTGCATAATCACGCCAAAAATGTGTACATGTCTCCTCTGCCTTAAATTGTAGGAACGCACGGTAACAATATAAAAAGAAATGCAGAAAATATTTCGTTCACTTTATCAGAAAAAAGATTGCTGTTATGTTTTAGCTTAGAATCAGTTTTTACAGCCATGCATCAGAGAAGATAACTGACAAAGATTGCTGAACCTTTGTCAAAAACGGAGAGCAATTTTAGAAACTTGGAACATTGAATAATTCAATGTTAAGTACTAGGCTGTGATATTAACTTACCTCTGTGTAAGCCATATCATGAAGTGAGAAAACACAATATACAATGATGGATGACATAAGGGGCCAGTTCTTAAAGAGGCTTTCGTTGGAAGGAGTTTTTTGTCCTTCCTCCATCCCTTCGTGTCCAGTTTCAGACTCCAAAGCATCATAGGAACCTTGAGATGACATCGTCCCTGAGTTGTGTGTGTGCAAGGTTTCCTGCATTTCTTAGAATTTATAAAAAATCACCACGGAGAAATTCAGACATATTTGAGGAACATAATTGTGGCAATATCAAACTTAATCATGATAATTCATAGTTAAGAAAATAGAGAATATACTTTGAGTTAAATTTACAAATAAATCAAACAATGTCTTATTATGCTTTTTGTCTGGTTTATACCTTAAACAATATTTTAAAAACAAAATATATTTATGGGATGTATATAGTCAAACGAATTAAATTCTAAAATAACTTGAATGCTGCAAATTTCTTTATAACTCTCCCTGAAGTACATATTTGATATAACTAGGCCCACAGACCCAGTATGATTATATTGCGGACAAGCCCAATGGTAGGCCCAGTAAAACATCTTAGAGTTGAAAATATTCCCATTTCGACCAAAGAGGTCGAATTATCCGACCGGGAGATCGATATGAGCAAGGCAAGAGCATTAACAGCAGCCTCTGCCACCCATCACATCCACATTAAATACGCCTCAACTATTAGACTGTCCACATTAATTGGATTGACGGCGCGTTACCTCAGCAGTAATGGCAATACGAATCCCCTCTCCGGCCAACCGGCCATTTGTAAAGCTCTGACTTAGGTTGAAAAGACTTAATTTGCCCCTACTCATAGGATCAGTGCCTAGAATATGTCAAGGAGAAACTCGTCTTTTATCCCTAAGTAAACACTATACCTCATCCTTCAAAAGTAACGGTAAGTTTTCATACTCTTTGAACTATTACTCTGTTCAACTACTCTCAAGTCGAAATACTAACTTAATCATTGGAGGGTCTTAGCCGAGGAGCCTCTTTGACTAGCCTAATGTTTGTTCCATGGCTACAAGATCCAACTCACGTCTTCAAATTATGTCTTTCTAGTCGATCAGTTCCTTTAGGTCGAGATCTAGGAGCCTATTATAGTAAAATTAACATCATCATTAGGCGCATTCTGTGGGAAGTGGAACTTACAGGTGAAAATAGTCAACACCAGGCGAACCACATTTGAAAGACAGAGTGACCGTAATCACAACCGCCACCACATAATCAACTTGACCAGCAAATTGAAGGTCCCAATTCTCAACCAGAGCAGGTGGTCACTTTGACCATCTCTCAACTCATGCAGATGATCAGTGATCAAATTTCTGCCTAGCTTTCTGCGCAACTTTCAGCCACTTTGCAAAGACATAACAACTAGCTAGTTGTCGTCGCTAGTGCTACACCACATCCCTCACACCAAGAAAAGTGACCACCATAGAAAGACAAAACGAGAAATGAAACTCGTCACGACCCTATTAGACAAGACTTGAGCCTGGCCGATTTCCCTATGATGAACCACGCTACCAACCATGCAAGGAAGTAGTAGATTCAACTGAACATTTTGTTCAACCCAATCGAGCCCAACAACGCAAGCGAGTCGAGCACCAAAGACCTCAGGCCAGTTGAGATATGTCTAAAGCTGATAGAGATAAATGGGAGGAAGTTTCACATCAAGTTCAGCAGCTCAATAGGAGACTGGAAGAAAACTAGAGGAGAAATGTGGAGAAGACACAACTTGATAATACTCCCAGATTCCAAAGAGAGAGGGAATCTCCATTTATTCAGGAAATCATTAATGAGCGCATCGCAATCGATGTAAAAGTTTTGACTACATTTTTCGATATGATGGGTCAACCGACCCCAACAAGCACCTCCTGTAATTTGAAGACACACAAAAATGTAGTTGCACGGCCACAGTAACCACATACACGCAAAAATATTAGTTACCACTTTTCAGAAAGTAGCATTGGAATGGTTCGTCAAACTGAAGCCCGCATTCTTATTTTCTTATGATCAGCTCTGCATTAAATTCCTCCACCAATTTGCTAGTATAAGAAAAACAAAGTTGATGCATACTCTCTTCCACACAGTAAAGCAGAATGAGGGTAAATCTTTCAGAGATTTCTTCTCCAGATACAATACTGAAGTTTTAAAAACCGACAACCCCTAGATTGAATTTTTGATTGATGTTTTGTTCTTGGGATTGAGATATAAGAAATGTGCTAATGCTTTGGTCAAGGAGCGACCATGAACAATAGAAGGACTCCTTGACCTCGCAGAGAGATATATAGTAGAGGAGATGAATAAAATGAAATACGATGGATGAGAAGCCGACAAGAAGAAAGGCAAGGAGAAGGATGACAGGAACTAGAATGAAGGTCACTGATATCCGATAAAGCATTTTCACAATTACACCCCACTCAATACTCCTAGGAAAGGGATCTTGTTTGATATACAGCATGATAACCTCTTAAAAAGACCAAGAAAACTCAATGAGGCAGAAGCCATGAAGAAATCCAAAAAATATTGGCATTTTCATTAGCAAAAGGCCATGACACGGAAGATTATTTCAACCTCCAGGATGAAATTGAGTGTCTCATCAGATAAGGCCACCTCAAAAGATACATTGATCAGAAAACCCTACAAGCAATGGCTCAAGCTGGCCAAACTCCTAGTAGAGAATGGTTGGTTAGCCCACAAAAAAAAGATAAAGGAAAGCAGAAGGTCAAGGATGATTGCTTCCCTTGAGAGGTGTTATTGATACAATCACAAAAGGACCAATGGGGGGACTCCAAATCAACAAGAAGGCAGGCACAAAGACACCTGGAACCCAATAAGTTAAGGCAAGCTAGGTCAGTCTATCAACTTTCTACAAACACGAACCCTATATCTTTTTCTGATTCAGACCTCATTCACTTAGGAGGTTAAGGCGTGGAGAGTAAGTTAGATTGCCCTTTTGTGGTTTATGTGGAAATAACAAACTTTGAGGTTAGGAAAATCTTGGTCGATAATGGCAGCTTTGCAAACATCATTTTCTTGTCCACATTAGACAGGATGAAGCTTAGAAAGCTAAAGTTTGACCCTGTTCGAATGCCCCTAGTCAGTTTTGGGGGATCAGATATTGTGCCCGTTGGATCCATAGATTTATCCACATCTTTTGGACAAGCACCCACAAGGTGAACCCTCATGATCAACTACCTCATTGTTGACGTGCCCTTTGCTTATAACGCCATCATGGGGAGACCAGCACTAAATGATTTTCGAGCAATAATCAATAGTATCTACTTATCACATGAAGGTTAAACTCCCAACAACAGTTGGAATTGGGGAGTTATTGTGTTATGTGAAAGATGCTTGACGTTGTTATACCATTTCGGTCGAGGCCAATGAACATAAAACCTAACCAAAACTGAAACTCTCGAGGGACATCCCTGTAATAGAACCCGAGAAGGGACAGACCAACAAAAAGAGGAAATGGGAAGACACTAGAGTCGAGCCCACTGAAAAATTCAAAACAATAGAACTCGAACCCAGTAACCTTGACAAAACAACGAGGATAGGAACAAGTTTGGGACATAATATGGAATGCATGCTGGTCGATTTCCTCAAGAGAAATATTGATGTTTTTGCATGGAAAACAATCGTCCTCCAGGGAATCAACATCCAGATCACTGTCCATCGTCTTAATGTTGACCTATCATTTAAACTAGTCAGATAAAAGACAAGAACCTTCAATACTGAGAGGACCCAAATAATAAGGACGAGATCAACAAGCTTCTAGAGGCAAGCTGTGTAGTTGAGATACAATATCCTAGTTGGTTATGTAATGTAGTCCTTATCCCTAAAAATGAGGGCAGATGGAGAATGTGTAATGATATCACTGATCTTAATAAAGCATGCCCTAAAGACCCGTATCCTTTACTTCACATAGATTTGTTAGTCAATTCAACTGCAAAATGAGACCTTCTGAGCATGATGGATGCCTTTAAGGATGCTATCAAATTTTTAAGCATTCGAGGATAGAGATAAAACAACTTTTGTGGTACCAAATGGTGTTTTTTATTTTCTGGTCATGCCATTTGGATTAAAAAATGTTAGTGCAACATACCAAAGACTGGTCAACTTTAGTTTAAGAACAAAATCGGTCGATCCATGGAAGTCTATGTGGATGATATGATCGTTAAAATAGAAAGAGAATCAGACAACTTAGCCGACCTCGACCATATATTTTCTATTTTAAGAGCATTTGGTATAAAGCTTAACCTAAACAAATGCACATTCGGAGTGAGAAGTGGAAAATTCTTGGGTTACATGGTCAGCCAGATAGGTATTGAAACTAATCCCTAGAAAATCTAAGCAATTCAAGATATCCCGCTACCAAATATAGTGAGAGATACCAAGAGGCTAGTCGGGAGAATTATTGCTCTCAATCGATTTATAGCTCAGTTAGCAGATAAAAGTTGGCCATTCTTTTAAGCCCTCAGAAACACAAGGAAGTTTCAGTGTATAGAAAAATGCGATCAAGCTCTGGTTGAACTCAAACAATACCTAACCACCATTAATTGCAAAGCCTACGGTCGGAGAAGTATTGAGTTTGTATTTGGTAGTCTCCACTGCAGCAGTTAGTTTAGTTTTTGGTATCTACTCAGCAAGGCTTATATAAGCCACTATATTACATTAGTAAAGTCTTGCAGGGTCCCAAACATAACTATTTGGGGATCGAAAAATTTGCCCTTACTTTAATCACAGCGGCATGAAAGTTGAGGCCCTATTTCTTGTCACATACTATCATTATTTTGACAAACCAATAATTGAAGCAGGTGCTCTTTAAGCTCGATACATCAGGGAGGTTAACTAAGTAGGCCATTGAGCTGGGAGAATTTGACCTCAAGTTTCAACCCCGCACTACTATAAAAGCCTAGGTGCTAGCTGATTTTATGGCAATGCGTGTCAACCTACCCACAGTAGTCGAGCAGAAATAGCAAGTTTGGTCTTTTCATGTAGATGGATCAGCCACAAATACAAGGGACAGGACGGGTATCTCCTTGTGTTCCCCTCAAGCGAAGGAATATGATTTCGCAATCAAGCTAAAGTACCCAGTCATGAATAATGAGGCGGACTATGAAGCTCTCATCGTGAGGATGAGAATGGCTCTAGATAGGGGGGTCATGTTGTTGCCAGCTATAATTGACTCGCAGCTGATCGCGAAGCAGTTTGGGGGAAACTTTGAAATAAGGGAGATGACCATGAACACCTATTTAACAGAGGCCAAACAACTTGAGCAACAATTCGAAAAGTTCACACTCAGTCAGGTGCCTAGGTCAGAAAATGAAAGAGCAGAAGCACTTTCAGAGTTCGCTAGCCCAACAAAAGGAACCAAGAAAAGGTCTATCACCTTTTTGGTCTCGGACAGACCTACCATCAATAACCTCCATAAAAATTAGGTCTTCGTTGTTGACGCCATGGGCCAAGTTGGATTAATGAAATTAAGTCCTATCTCAGGGAAGATAAAACACCACTGGATAAGGCAGAAGCACGCAGGTTAAGAGCATGCTCGGCAAAATTCACCTTAGATGAGTTGACCAGCTATATACGACATCCATTTTAGGACCTCCACTGAAGTGCTTGACGCGCAAGTAGGGACAAGAAATCTTATATGAGGTCCATGCTGGCATTTGCGGGAATCACTGAGGAGGTCGTGCATTAGCTCACAAGGTCATCAGGCATGGCTATTTTTGGCCAACTCTGCACAAGAACACCGTTGAATTTGCTCAAAGGTGCCCATTCTGTCAAGTCCATGCTAATATCTCTCATCAACCAGCTATGACCCTCACCCAGTGCAAATCACGTGGCCTTTTGACTAATGGAGGGTTGATATAGTAGGATATTTCTCAAAAGCTACTAGCTAAAGAAAGTACATGATAGTAGCAGTCGAGTACTTCACCAAATGAGTTGAAGCAAAAGTCGTACCTAAGATCACAAATGCAGTAATAAGGAGTTTTCTATAGAAGAATGTCATTTGTCATTTTGGCTTGCCCAAGATCCTCATATTTAACAACGAAACTCAATTTCAAAGCAAGAAAAAGAGGGAATGGTGTGAAAGCCTTGGAATTAGATAGCACTTCACTTAAGTCAGAAATCTACAAGCAAACGAACAAACATAGGTTACTAATAGAACTGTTTTGGATCATATCAAAACCCGACTAGAAGGCTCTAATGCTAGTTGGGCAGATGACTTACCAGGAGTACTTTGGGCCTATCGAATCACCCTAAGAACTGCCACCAAACAGAGCCCACACAGTTTGGTTTATAGTTCATAAACAGTTATTTCTACTAAATTGATCCAACATACAACACGCATTATACACTACAAACCGATCAAAAACCAAGCTGAAAAGGAATTCGACCTTGAAACCATCACGAGCTTCGGCAACAAGCTTCCCAAAAATATAGAGGTACAAGTCGATCATGTCGAAGCAGTATGATAAAAGTGTTAGGCCAAGATGTTTTAAGGTGGGAGACCTCGTTATTAAGAATGTTGAAGTCTCCAAAAATATTAGCAAGCTCAACCCAAAATGGGAAGGTCCATATTCTATAGTGAAAGTGGCAAAACATAACTTCTACTAACTAGCTAACATGAGAGGAAATGAACTTCCCAGACCCTGGAATGCAATTAATCTGAGGAAGTTTTATGCGTAGATTGCATTGTATAGCAAGCACAAGTTCTAATGAATATCGTCTCGCAATCTCGTAGTTGCATCATCAAAATTGTGTATGATTCAATTACTAAGCAATGGTCAAGTTGACCACGCAATCACATGAGCAAATTTGTGTATGATTCATTTACTGAGCAACGATCAAGTCGACCCCACAATCGCATGATCAAAATTGGGTATGATTCAATTATTGAGCAATGATCAAGTCAACCCTGTAGTCGCATGATCAAAATTGTGTAATTCAATTATTAAATATCGATCATGTCGACCCCACAGTCACATGATATAAAATGTGTAACCCAATTATTGCATGATAATCTACTCAACCTCATAGTTGTGTGAAAAAATCCGTTTATAAATCAATTACTTTGGATTCAAGTCAACCCCAAGGAAGATGACTAGTCAGGAACATAAATTTTCAAATTATTAGGTAATTAAAAAAGACAACAACGTAATTTCCATGTTGAACATTGAGACCGTAAAATCTATGTCCCGAAAATCATTACTAGGACGAAATAAAATGAGAGTAAAGGATTTACTTTACTAACCATGAAATAAAGGAATGGGAAAAGGTATGATATTGGCAGAGCTCTAGAGGTGCAACATCAACATCAATCAACATAGCTGCTAGTTAGTTAGTGCTCATACGAGAAATGAAAAAGAAATACTTGAATAACAAATTGTGCAAATATATATATATACATATATATGTACTTGTATATAGTTGCATTGACTCATATTTCAATGATATATATAGAAGAAAAGAAAATTAAAGTAAAAATTGAATTTGATTATACCAGTAGAGAGCACAATAATCCATATAGTGAGAATTTGTTTGATGGGCAGCCCTGTTTGTGTTTGTTTCGGTTGATCAACCTTACATCCTGGGCATCCCTCAAAGTAACCATCTTTCTGCAGCAAACTCTCCCTATACTCCTCCCTCCCACCCATTTCCTTATATTTTTTATTTTTTCTTTTCAGTCCAAATTCTCGTGTACAGAGAGAGCGCGCCACACACACGCGCGCACACATATGGTGTATATATTCCTAACTGTTCCTACGAAAATGAATTAAATGCATGAGAGCCATGCCGTCAGATCCTATTCGTCGTCGACCATATACGATATTTTCATAAATAAATACTGATTATGAAAACATATACTTATAATATATTTATTAAAAAAATGTATAATATAATAGATATCAAACGCAATGTTTGGTTTTTTTTTTGTGTTTTAGGAGAATGAATGTTGAAAGTGGGATTGGAAAATGTGATAATTGTGTTGGGGAATATAATGGACTTTTGGTTATATTTTAGGAAATAGTTAAAAAATTATTTTGAGAAATTTTGATATGTTTGTTTATATTTTGGGGGGAGATATTTTTTACTGTAACAATCAAATCAATATTTTTTTGTTAGCTTTTTGGACGGTGAAAATGGAATTGAGTAATTTATTTTGTTGTAAGAGTAATAAAAAAAAATGATATATAACATATATATATATGTATGTATATTGAAAATTTGGGAAGTTCTGTGAATAATGAAGGATATAAAAAGATATTTTGGAAAAACCTATTTTAGTATTTTGAAGAAAAAAATGAGTGTATATTTGATTATGTTTTCCCAAAACAAAATTGTTTTGGGAAAATATAATCAAACGCTCTCAAAATATTTTTGATATTATGGTAGTCTAAAATATATTATTATAATTCTAAAAGAAATTGTTGACAATTTCAAATATTATATATAATATTTTTTCTGGTGAGAGCCAAGTTGCTTGATCAACTAATCAATGTTAATTTTAATAATAACTGCCGTCAATTTAATTTTTAATGCATGACTATACATTAATATCTATTAGAATGTTTTAGTAACCGCCGTTTTTTTTGTTTTTTTGACCCATTTTCATTTTCTTTTGAAAATGAAGACAAAGAGCCATATTCAACTTCTCCCCCATTTTCACAAATATTTTTATTGTTAAAATATTTTTCCAGACAAACTTTTACACTCTCTCTTCATTTTTATTTTTCATCATTTTTCATTTCTCCTACTCGTAATTGCACGACTTTTAATATAAAAATACTACGGTCTGGATTGGTTGTGATTTCATTCTTATTTTTTGTTTTCATTATTTTAAAATGTGTTTTCATTTTATCATTATTTGCGTGTGGAAATGAAAATGTGATTGGTTGTGAATTGTGTAAATTTTGAAGAAAAAAAAAGTAGATTGAAAATAATATTTTAATATAATAGTGTTAAATATTTTAATGCAGTAGTATTAATTATTATTGTTTAATTGATTGTGGGTCCCATTTTTTTGAAAAGATAGAAAAAATAATTATTTAATAAGTTAGTGGATGATAATGTGATGAAAATTTAATATTAAATTTTATGTGGGTTCCATTGTCTTGAAATGATAAAAAAAAATATATTTAATTAATTATTGAATTTTAATTATTTTTAAATTAGTAGGTATTATAGGTTTTTTATAGATATGAAAATGAAAATAGATGGTGGTTTCATTGAAAATGGTACAAATAATGATGTTTTCTATTTTGAAAATAGTGTAAAATGAGAAAATGGTGCTCTAGAACACAAATAATCCGGCACTACATTTTTCAAATACAACTCATTTTCAATCCCACATAATTATTACATTTTAAACAAAATATAAACATTTCATTTTCAAAAATACTTTTATAACTAACTTTTCACTATTTTTTTTGCCAAAAAATAAAAATGCCTCCAAAAAACAAATCTAAACGGCCTGTAAGGAACTGAGGAGCTGCTTTTGAATTTGGATCACATTTTCGTGTTCATTGTGCAATGAGTAAAAAAAATCAACTGCCAGCACAAGAAAAATGGCCTTTCATTTTATAACACAATGACACACAATACATTGAAAGTAATATTTTGTGACGTTTAGTTAATAAATGTCAAATAAAATAGTAAATAGTGGCATTTGATTGAGTATGTCAACATAAATGGGTTTTAAAGGCATTTAACTAAGTATCATCAATTGTTATTAAAAATGGCACTTATATCATGTTATAGTGTCATTTTGTAGATAATGCCATAACATATTTAATTACACTAATTTAATGACATTTTACAATATAGTGACACAATAAAACAATATGATGATAGTTATAAAAAATGTCACCATAATATCATATGTAGTGGGATTTGACATGACAACATAATTAATTCAATAGTCACTTAATTAATGTTCTTACCAATGATGATAACTACCATGCTAAATATTATTGAATATAGTGTGTCAATTGTTAAGGTAGGTGCATTCTTCTAAATCTCATATTTTAATTAATAATTTTATTAAAGATCCTTCTATATTTAACAACTTAATCATTAAGGTAGTGAAACTATTATTTGTAAGATTTCATTTTAATCCTTTTCTAACATGGAAGTGTATAACAATTAATAATAAGATTTTGACTTACCTTTCCCTATGCTCAATCATCAACTATGGTAATGTGATAAATTCTCAAATTTACCTTTCCCTATTCTCAAACTTATGTGGTAATGCATGCTTGTAAATTTTATGTATACTCAAACTTGAAGACTTCAACTATTTCTTGAAGGTATGAGTCTCCTCATTTGACTGTTATTTTTTTTTTATTATTTTGTAATATCATTCTGTGACTTGGGATTTGATGTTACTGTGGAAGAAATAGTACAGAATAGATAATATGTATATATATATATATATATATATATATAATTGCAAAATTTGTGAATATATTTGATACACCATGAACTTCTTTGTTATAATTGCAATAACATTATAGAATTCATCATTTCTAACATCTTTGTTGTATACACCATGAACTTCCTCCACCAATAAAACCCATTATCTTTACACATTCCTTCTTTCCAAGGGAGAGTGCAGTCCAATACAAGAGCAACTACAGCACCCACAGTCACATGCTTAGCCAAAAGCTTTTGTGGTATGTATTGACAATCTCTTAAGTTTTGTAAAATATTAATCTTATTGCTTTATATAATTATGAATTTTTATAATAACGATTATATATTTATACTATTGTCCTACTTGTGCAGATTTCAAAAGATGTAGATTCTCGCCTTTTATGGATGATTCAAATGTTTTTTGAAGATATATATAATTTCAAGTATTGGATTCTAATGATTTTTGAATATTCACTAAATTTGAAGCACCTTAATTTGGATTTTAGTCTTCTAATAGAGCTATTTATTTTTGTTAGATTTAGTAGACTACAACCTTTGGACATACTATTGATCAATGATGTTACTATGAACTTATGTTTATTTAATGATTTCATTTAATTTGAAATATCTTCTTTGCTCCATTTCTTTTTAGGTTGATAAAATGATGATGATGATGATTAAGAATAAAGATTGTTATGTTATTTCATTGTTAAAAGAATTTAATTTTTGCCTATTAGATAAATAGATACTATTAGTGCTTGAAATTAATATTATAGGCTTAAAGTGGCACTATAAAATGTCCATTTTATAAGTTTTTTTGGCATTTTGAAATGTCAGAAAATAATTTTTTTGGGACACTACTAAGGTAACTAAATAAAATATTTTGACAAGTTAAAGTATCACAAAAGGTATATTTTGGTGACATTTGGTAATGTAACAATTTATAAATAGTGTCATTTCAAAGTGTCAGCTAAATCCTTTTTTTGCAGCATTTTGACATGTCACTAATATACAATTTTGTGGCTTGGTTACATACCATTTAAAAATATCTTTTATGACATTTTAGCATATCATTTTTGCATTTTTTATGGCATGTTACTATGTCATTCAAAGATATGTCATTTATTATATTTTAATATGTCATTTATTATATTTTTCATGGCATTTTAATATGTCATCAAAATAAACTTTTTGTGGCATTTTAGTATGTTACTACATGCATCTTTGTGGCATATTACCATATCACTTTGACAAAAGAATGTGATATTTTGATATGTCATTCAATAAACTTTTTGTGATATTTTAAAATGTCATTTAATGTGTTTTTTGTGGCACTTTATTAATGTCACAATATGATTAAAATAGTGACATTTATATTTTTAATTACACCATTATAAATGATATTTTTAGAAAATATCATTAAATATAAAATTGTCACTTAATAAATCTTTTCGTGTATCTATGTGTATAGCTCAGTGTGTGGTCTTCATAATTTCTCTTACGAATCAATAAAACATAAAATAAATGGGGAAAAAGAAAGAAAAGGAGACTAATCACTTTGAGCCATATATTTGCATCATTGCATACGTCATAGACTGCAGCATAGTCCTTTTGCCCTTCATCCTGGGAAAGCATGAAAAGGTCATATACGCATTTACATGTAATATGAACATGAAATTATAAACAAAGATTAAGAAAATATAAAATTTTAGTTTATTTATGAAATTGTACTCTGAATAATAGTGTGATTGAAAGGTAGTAATGTCACATCAATATTTTATACGAAAAACTTATTAAAATGAGAGTATTTTAGAAATATAAAAATTTATTTTAGTAAATAAATTATTATTTTTAAAATGTTTCAAAATAAAAATAAATATCATAAATTTACGACAGCATATATTATATGATCGAATACGTGCATGCAGCTTGCAAGTCATGGGACGAATTATATGTAACAGAAATGCAGATTGTCTAAGGCTAATTAGTTCATTCTACCATGGCTATTTTAATTTTAATTGGTGTCCTTGGATCATAGGTCATATATATGTAGTGATGGATCTAGAAATAAGAGTTTGAGGAATCAAAAATTATAAGGATATAAAAATTTAAATTAATATATATTTTATAATTTACGAATTAGAAATGCGTGATTTTCATTGAAGTTAAGCTCAAAGATCTTTTATACTATAAATTTCATCAATGATCTAATCAATATCAAAATTTTAAGTAATATCATTTTTAATATAAGTAACAAAGCAACTAGCTAAAAAATCATCTTTCTTTATTATTAGAGCCTTTTTTCACAATATTTATAATGAATTTTTTGTTTCACTTCTAGCTGTTGAAAAACGAAGAAAATCTATTTTTTTTTTAAAATTATTCACTTATTTTTGTCTCTTTATCCCAATCTCGTTCAATTCAAAAAAAAAAAAATTCACTTATTTTGCAAGTCTCTTAACGTTCTATTTAACTAGACCCCTATGGTGTTTGTGTGAATAGGCATGTCCTAATGGGCCTAACCTAATTGTCTTCATTTTATTAGTTGATTGTCAATATGGACTTAAAAGTTTATTTGAGTTTTACAAAATTGGAATAGGCAAAATTAAATTAATTTATTTTAATTTTTATTGTTAATTAAAAATCACTTAATTTAATTTAATTAATTTAAATAATTAATTATTTATTTAGGGGCCAAAATTAATTTTTTTTAAATGAATTAATATTAATTAAAAATTAATATTTCTAATTAATATTATATAATCTATTCTTAAAAATACACTATTATTACTAATTTATATCTATACATATAAATATATACATGTACACACACAACAATTTGGTGGGCCGGGGGGGGGGGGGGGCAATGGCCTAGGAGTGTAAGATTAGTCGAGCCGGCTTGATTATAGCTCAATTCTAGCTCGAGATTTAATATGAGTCGTGCTCGAGCTTTACTTTAGTTGTTCAAAAGCTCATGAGCTTTTTCCCATTTTTAGATATTTTTTATATAATAATTAATATACATTAATAATTTACTTTTTTTTTAATTTTAAATATTTATTATATATTAATTAAATAATTAATATATTTTAATAATTTATTTTGTCTAATTTTAAATATTTATTATATATGATTAAATAATTATAATATATTAATAATTTAATACTTTATCAATAATTATAATATATTATAATTTAAATTATTATAGTAATTAATATAGTATATATTATAATTTAATATATATTTTATTTATAATTATACTTTGAATTGTTTTATTAATTATTATTAAATAATTATGATATATTAATAATTTAATATTTTTGTTTAATTTAAAATTTTCTGATGAGCTGTGCACGAGCTCAAAATACTGGGCTCAAGCTCTCAATTTTTGCCGAGCTCAACTTGAGCTCGACTCATTTACACCCCTACAATGCCCCTGGTTGTCCCCCTTGAATCCGTCCATGTATATATGTATACAAATAACATTAATATTTAAAAATCAAAATAAATATTAGCTATAGTCCAAGGTATGATGTACGGAAACTTGTGTAGTCTGCATCTATATTATTATTATTATTATTATTATTCATTAAAGTTAGAATACAACATGCTTGCATTGAAATTCCACATGGGGTTACAGAACAAATATAGGTTTGGGTCATTCTCTTTGGGTACGCATGTTGAGTCATTTCGATCGGGACTTCATGTTGCTGCCTCTCATATGTTCTGCAGATCGCATTAACTGAAAAGGGGGGGGGAGGGAAGAAAAGGGTTAAGTTAAAACTTTCACTTTAAATAGTATAAATTATCAGATAATAATATATAAATTGGGTTAATCATAATTTACTCCCTTGTGAAATATGAAATGTTCAGAACACCCTTCCGTGAAAAATAAACGTACAAAAAATCCCCCATGTGTTTTAAAAAACCATGCAACGAACCCCACTGAGAGCATGGGTGTAAAACACACGCCAATATATGCAACTGGGCTTAAATTTTTATATATAAAAAAACAATTATACCCTTATTCATCAACCGTTGGATCTCCTTTTAAAAAATCAACGGTTTAGATCAAATCATATTATATATTTTTTTAAAATTATATAAAACATATATATGCAACATAAAATATTATAATATATATAATGTATATATTATATATATACAAGTGTATATATACATATTATCATTTATATATATACAATTATATATATATAAATGAGTACCGTCAGCAGCCACCGCCGGCATCTGGCAACCCGCAACCACCTCTGACAGCCGGCAGCCGGCAATATTATATATAAAAAAAAGCGGATGGCAGCCAATGGCAGGATTTGGCCAGATCAGTATCTGCCATGGCGGCAGTAAAGTTTGGGGAGACGGGGTGGGTGGGTCGGTCGGGTTTTGTACTATATATATTTTATGATATATGTATATTATATATTATCATATATATGATAATAAATATATAAATATAACTATCTTATAAAAAATATATATGTATATAAATATATTATATATTTTCATAAATATATATAATATTTAATTTGAAATAAATAATTAGAAAAAAAAATATAAATAAAATTATTTAAATTTTATAGATAAATTTATATAAAGATGATGTTATTAAATAATTGTATATATTATCACACACAAATATATATATATATGATAAGAACATCATATATACTAATATATATGTATAAATATCTTATCAAAAAAATATATGTATATATTATATATATTTTAATAAATATTTAATATTTAATTTGAAATGAATAATTAGAAAAAATATATATATAAATATAAATTATTTAAATTTTATAGATAAATTTATATATATGTATATATATTATATATGTATTTAAGTATAAATAAAAAATATGTTACATATTTTTATGAAATTTAAATTTTATATACTTTGGAATGAATTAATTGAAAGAAAGATTAATATAATTGATAAGGTAAAAATAAAAGTGATTTTAATTTTATAAATAAATTTATATATGTATAAAATGAGAATATATGAAATAATGAGAAATGAGAAATGAGAAATAATAATAAATTTATATATATGTATAAAATGAGAAATATGTGAAATAATGAAAGAAGAGAGAAATGAGAAATAAAAAGAAAAGAAAAGAATGAAAGAAAAAAAAATGATAATAAAAGGTTATTTAAATTGAATTAAAAATATATTAAATGATTAAGGGCAAATTAGTCTTTTCATATTAAAATTATATTAAATGGGCAGCGAATGAAGAGGAGGCGGTGTGCATGATTTTTTAAAACACAGGGGATTTTTTTGTATGTTTATATTTCACAGGGGGGGTGTTTTGAACATTTTATATTTCACAGAGGGGGTAAATTATAATTAATCCTATAAAAATTGCATGTATTAGTGATAAAATTTTAAATAATAGTACAAAATTTTATTGTTAGTTGTATGAACCAGGTCATAATAATTGCCCTTTTGGGATAATAATAATTGAGACGAATGTAATATCGATAAAACTAGTGTTTAGTTTATGGTTATTAATGTTAATGGTATACATAAAATTTTTGAGTTGTTTCTGACAATTTATTGAGACTGAAAACTGTTAGTACTCTGGTTAGTGACAAGTATTCTTTTCTTTTTTCCTTTTTTTGTCGTTAATTATTAACAAGGACAACAATTCTTCAACCATGCATCTATTTGAAAGAATAAATGAATTATTTATAATAATATATAAAAATAAATTTACAAATCAATCATTTAATTTCATGGAATAATAATCATGTCGTGATTCAAATTACCTAAATTTATCCGTGCTTTTATCCAATATTTTTGTATAGTAAATGTTGCGTCTTTCTCTATGCTAAAATACATTTATTATGATACGTTAATTAACTATAAATAAAGGCAAAAAATATTGTGAAAATAGCATTTGGGATTGCTCGTTGTTTAAATATTGAAAAGAAAAAGAATTAAAGGTAGCAGACATTTTTAGACCTTTAGAGCTAGATTGATTGTGTTTTCACTCTTATTTTTTGTTTTCATTATTTTAAAATGTGTTTTTATTTTATCATTATTTTGCGTGTAAAAATGAAAATATGATTGGTTGCAAGTTGTAAAATTTTTGAAAAAAGATAGATTAAAAATAATATTTTAATATAATAATGTTAAATATTTTAATATAATAGTATTAATTATTATGTTTAATTGATTGTGGGCCCAATTTTCTTGAAAAGATAAAAATAATAATTATTTAATAAGTTAATGGATGATAATGTGATGAAAAATTAATATTAAATTTTATATGGATCTTATTGTCTTGAAATGATAAAAAAAATTAATATTTAATTAGATGATAGATTTTAATTAATTTTAAATTAGTAGATATTGTAAATTTTTTATAAATACGAAAATGAAAATAAATAATATTTTCATTAAAAATAGTATAAATAATAGCATTTTCTATTTTCAAAATAATATAAAATAAGAAAATAATTATCTAAAACACAGCCAATCCAACCCTTAATTTTCTTAGTTCTCTGAATGTGGGTTTGGATATCAAATTCAGTTTGAAGTCTCGTTCCTTTTGTACCACGTGCATTGAGAAACGATGAAGAACCCAACCACTGCTTTTCTTAGATAATTAAGTTGGGGCCCGGAAATTAAGAGGGTCTTTTTCTTCTTAATTTACATCTTCATATTGGTACTAGTTTTTGAGTTTATAATGATTTTTTGTTCATAATTATTTAGGTTGTGTTCACTTGTATTTTTGGAAAAAAAATTTCAATCCTCAAAACAATCCCAAAAAGTAGGTACATTCTCCAATTTTTGTTCCAAAATATCAAAATTTTATACCCAATTCAATCACAAAAATTCCTACACCCTAAAAATCACACCTACTCTCTTTTCTCACTCTACCTTTTACATTACTCATTCATTTATTAGTCTTACTTCACTCACATATATATATATATATATATGAAAAAAAATTAAAATTTTAGTAGTTAAAAAATTCTAAAATTTATATTTGCAAATTTAATTAAACTAATTTTTGGAAAATTATTTAAATTTAATTAAATGTTTTTATATTATAAGTAAATAGCTTATTTATTAAATAACATATTAAATTAATTAACTTATTAATATCATCTAATATTAACACAATAATCTATTTAATTTAATAAATTAATTTTAAATAATTATTTTTTTTATTAATAAATAATTTATCTATTAAATAACGTATTAATTATTTAATGTTTCAAGTTAGTTAGATAACATATTATATTAATAAAATTAATTTGTTTAATTAAATAAATGAATTATTATATTTATATAAATTATATTTCATACAGATAAATATTACATATGTAATTAAATATTCTAATAATCTATTTAATTTAATAATCAATTACATATAAAATTTAATATAATAATAAATTAATTTTAAATAATTATTTTGTTTATTACTAAATATTTTATCTACCAATCATAACATATATATACATATACACACACATCATCAAATTATAAATGTAAATATATATTACATAAAAAAATTAATTTTTCCCTCACAAATCCAACAAAAAAGTAACTGATTTGACATTTACAGTAAAATTTGTCCCCCCACCAAAATATTAACAAACAAATAACCCATTCTCAAATTATTTTTTTTATTTTTCCAAAACAAAAATAAATTATTGACACTTTTTCAATTTTTCTTCCAAAAATTCATTCCTCCAAAAAAATTTTTAAAAAATGACCAAAATACAAGTCAACATAGCCTTAAAATAAAATAATAATAACAAGGTCAAGCTGGGAAGTTATATGAGTGTTGGACACGCAACCAAAATAATAATAAGAATAAGGACAAAATTTAAAAGGACAAAAAGACAGCTAGAGGATAGATGGAATCACTGAAATTGGAAAACGATAAAAATGTCTAGATTGCTGTCTTTCGCTTCTCTTGCCCTTTGGCCACTTGGAACGCGAATCTTGGGGTTTAGATCATGTATTTTATTTTTTATTTCATTTCATATTTTAATTTATTGTATTTATATTAAGTGTAATTAATTTTTAATTATTTATTTTATAAAAAAATATTTAATATACATATTATATATTTATAAAATAAATAAAAAATAAAATAAAAAATGAAATAAAAAATTTAAACCCCGAATGTTGGGTGGATTGTTGGTGTTATGCTTGGCTATCCTTATTTTATTATTAATGACTCTTTAATTGGAGGAAATAAAATTTGACGTTACAGGCGGATGATAAAAGTCATGATAAACACATTGTTTCCTATTATTTACTAGTGTAAATCCCGTATTACGCATGGTATATTTATTTAACTAAATTAAGTTAAAAAATTATAAATATGTAATTAATTTTTTATAATGAGGGGAATATATATATATATATATATATATGAACATCTTATCTACTTCGAACTTTATCTTGTAAAGGATCCACGACTTTAGTTTCAAACTATGATATAATTCATTTGAGTTAAGTAAATCCACATAAAAAATATAAATTATGTACTATTTCAAAAATATTTTTTAGTAATAAAATTATTTTGATCCAAAAAATTAAGATCTTTTATTAGCTTGAATATTTTATATTAAATCAACAAGAAGTTCAGAAATATATAAAATATTATTTAATAAATTCTTGTAGTGTATAAAAAACAATAATAAATAGAGATAAAACTACAAAAATTATGTAACACGTCAAAATAGGATATTTTAGAGAAACTTGAGTTATTTAATTAATCAAATAAAATGAATTTATAATGAATAAATAAAACTAAATTAATTAATCAAAATGAAAAAACAAATTAAAAAGTAGCTCTTAAGTCCAAGTAAATCTGAAAAGGAGCTGATGCATCTATGTATATGTATATAAATTACACACACATTATGAACACACAAGTAACTTGAAAAATATTGAATTAATTTGATAAAGAAATTATATGAATAAAAACCACAATAAAATAACAAAAGTGCAAATAATAATAATTTTTAAAAATAGAATTGAAAAAACTATCTTTCAAACATGATATTCATGGTCCAAAATAGAGGAAGAAAAACATATGAATTTAGAGAATATTGAATAGAAAAATTCACCCAACAAAGAGGAACTATAATGAATTGCAAACTAAACCAAATTACAATAATTGACAAAAGGAAAAAAAAAAAAAAAAAAGGGAACAAAACTTGCAACTTAAAGAAGTACCTTATACATCCTGGTAAAGGTTCAAAACTCCCATATGACAAAAGTGAATGTGGAAATAAAGGGGGGGAAACAAAAATAAGGTGGTTTGCAAGTAATTAAAAAGAGAAATACTTTGTAATATTCAAAGTTTATCACTATTAAACGTAGGACACCTATTTACAAACTGTTCTAGTATCTTTTATTATTAGCAAAATATTTATTCATCATATATTCACATACATAAAAAGAAGAAGAAGAAGAAGAAATCTAAATAATAATTGAGCAACAAATGCATCAATACATGATGTTACACTCTCATGCATATATTGAGAATGGATCAGTATAAAAATGAAATATATATATATATATATATGAATGCAGATACATGATGTAATGAATGTTCACTTCAAAGTATAGGATGAAAGAAATTTTATTAGGGTTACCTTAAAGAAGACGATGAAGAAAAATATAGAGGATAAAAAGAAAAAAATTCCTTTTTTGCATGGTAGCATAGAAAAATAAGAAGTGTGTGGAATGAAATTTATAGAATAATTTTTTTGTAGGAGTACTTAATTTGGTGATCATAAAATATCTTTTGAATTTTAAACTTATCAATTGAGATAAAAATTTATGATTATGGATATTTTGAATTATTTGATGAGACAAAACTATATGATTCAATTTTTGGATAAACATGAAGTCATGTTTTAGTTATAATAGATAAGTTGATTATATTAATATAAAAAAAATTAAATTAATAACCAATGAGATTTTTCTTAATTTAATTAAAAAACTCAAAATTCTAAAATTCAGAGTTTGGTCAAAATTGCACAATGGGTCTAGTCCATTGTGCTATATATAAAAGTATACAAAACAAATGAAATGTATATGTATTAATCTTGTGATAAATTAAATTTATAAGATATAATTTGTGATAAGAGTACTTAATATGGTTTTTGTAAAATATTTTTTAAACTATAAATTTATTTAGTGAGATAAAAACATAATTATAGATATTTTTTAAATTATCTTATAATATAATTTAATCTATATTACTATTTTGGATAAACACAACATGATATTTTAGTTACAATATATAAGTTGATCTTATTAAAATGAAATATAAAATAAACAAACAACCAGTTAAAAATTTTCAATTATATTAAAAAACTCAAAATTATAATAATTTGACATTTGGCAAAAATTACACATTTAGAATTAAAATTTTACAATTCCGAGTCCCACAACATTGTGCTACATATAATAGTATAGATAAAATACTCAATCCCTTAGGGCCCATTTGGTTTCATTTCTATATCTCATTTTCACATTTTCTACTATTTGAAAATAGAAACACATCATTTTTTACACATATTCATCCGACATCATTTTCATTGTCATTTTCAAAACACATTCTCCAATAACCTGTATTTAAGCAATCTTGAAGACCTTGGTATAATTCAGCTCTAATATCTCGTTAATGTGTTCTTATATATCTGAGCTTTTGAGTTTCAATCTTCACATATTATCTACGACATATTGTTGGAATAAACGACCTCCATATAAAATGATTGAAGGATTAGGCATCTAAATATGATGTAATTCGAATAAAACTATAAATAAGAATTTCTTTGTCATTAGATAAATATACATTAGGAAGTTAAATTAAAGATTACCTATAACATGTATCCATAGTAATCGCAGCAAGTGACTCTAGTACCATCGACTGTACGACTATCACTATCCCAACCATATGTATCATAAAGAAGTAGTAGAGGTAGTAAAGGATCATAATAACCTGAAAATTCCTTAATATTCATTAAATGTCCTCCACTTGTTTGAACAATGATATCCCTATTAGTAGCATCTGCTACTTCATCTCCATCAACAACAATAGCTGCTAGTTGTGATGCTGTTGTAAGTGTCTATTGATGATCTTTGGTTGGTCGCTCCTTAATTAGTAGCTTACAATGATTAACATCAGGACGTTGAGCAAGTTGATGTAAAGTCTGTACGAATGGATTATTAGCATCAAGAATTCACTTGATCTTTTCAATCAGTTCCCTACTCGATCCATCATTTTTTAGTAAACGATTTTCAATCTCATGATCCGTGTCATAAATGAACATCTGAATGTATCTTGGTCTTGATCCAGGAAGAGGTAACAATGTACCAATCCTATGATAAATTGATCCATGAGCTCTAAAGGTATATATCCCTTGACCGCCTATTGCTAGACTTTCATCTAGTTTAACTCCCATTGAGGTAAATGAGAAGACGTGATTAAAAACACAATTTTTTTGTCTGAATATCTTGCCCTCAGCAGATTGATCAGTGAAGAGATTACGAAGCTCATGAGGAACAGGAATTTCTGGCAGAATGATTTTTCCTCCCTTACAACATAAGTTTTGGGTTTCACCATGAAATAGCTTAGCCCGACAATATAGACAAATTGTTTGGTTTGAGAGTTGTAATCGATGATTTTGTTGCATTTCATGAAAATTCCTTGCACAATTGTGGGAGAGATTTATACGGCCTGATCTATGCATTCTATCATGCCTAAGATGATCACGTTCAATGTGCCGTTTAGAATATGAGTCCCCCATCATTGTTAGGTTCAACATCTATATAACGCCCTATATATTAAATTATATATTAGAAATTCACATTAGATGGCCAATATTAAATATTAATATATAATAATATGAATGTAAACATATAATCCTAATAAATTTGAATAAACAATTCTTTAAATACATTCAATTAGATTGAAAGTATAGATACCTTCTCTATGTGAAGAAGGAGCAAATGAAGTTGAACCTTCACAAATATTAGATGGATTCCTGTTGGAGAGAAATGTCGTATAGTTTAAAGGAGACAAATGATTTCTTCCAGTAGTGGTTGGACGGATAGGTGATGCCATAAAGGAAAGTTGACGTAAGATTTTATGTAGTTAAATTTAAAGTTGTATTGGATTTGAGTGGATCAGTAGTTCAGGGCTTTGAATGAAACATTGCTCTTTAGATAGAAAATGTAAAATGTTTGCACCTGTATTAGTTGGTGGTAAAGCATGAGAGGTTGATGGTTCAAATTGATTGGTTTGAACTGAGTTGACATCAATTTGCATAGGAATTGACTAAGGCAAATAGCTTGCCATAGAAGTACTCCCAATTCCTGTTTTTATATAGACAATGTGAAAATTACATAGTTAACAAAAATTCCAAAGTAGCATTGTTAATATGAAGTTTTGTTTCTATCTGGTAACTTAATTTTCAAATTGATGAATGTATCTTAAGCTTTCTTTTAATAAACTAACTAACTAAAGTAAAACTAAAATCAAATTCCTCGTGCAGATACAGAGTATTTATGGAGTTAATAAAGGGTTCATATTAAATTGAGTGACTTTTTATATTATTTATGTATCTAGAGTGAAAGAATCAATAAAGTTGCACAATCTAATGATGCTCGCAGAAAATTAAACTACCCCAAAATAAAATATGGTATAGTACTTATTTAGTAACATAGAAAATTTTCCTAACCTGAATTTGCCTGCAATATGGTTGTAGTGTCTTCAAGTGGACGTGTTTCAGCATTTGCAATTCTTAATATTTTGATTTGGTAATATCTTCGCCTTCTTGCAAGGTAATCTTCTCGCTCCTTAGTACTCATAGCTTGTCCCCTCTCTCTAGCACGAACATGATGTCTTTCTCTTCTATGCTCTACTTCAGCAACAACTAATAAAAAAATTTGCGTTGATAATTCTGGTTCCATTATTTGTATCTACATATTTCAAAATAGAATATACGTCAAATAGGGCAAAGTAAACTGATGTTAGGTACAATACAAATAACATATAAATTAAAATAAAGTATATGTATATATACCCAATCAAATTAACAAATCAAAGCTTGACACAATGTATGGCCCTCTAAGATACTTTTGATTTGAATCTTTTTTGATAAATTAGTGCTTAATTAGTTTGAGCAGATGTATATTTTTCTTTCAGAATTAGTTTAAAATTTAGAATCCATGGTATATTAAAATTTCCACCCCAGAAGGACATTTTGGATATGAAGAGGCTGCAGTCAGTCGTATTTCACAATATTTGTGACATATCATTTATATAAGTTTGGGATTTTTCTTAGATGAATTCATCCCTAAAGCTTCTATTATTTAACTATAGGTCCACAAATTTCTTCCTGGAAACAGATTCAATAGTTTACTGTTAAGCAGCTACAAAGGAGGCAATGACTATGTTGGTTGGCATGCTGATGATGAGAAACTCTATGGACCAACTTCCCAAATTGCTTCAATATCGTTTGGATGTGAACGTGATTTTATCTTGAAGAAGAAACCAAATAAAAGTGTTCAAGGTATCTTCAAAGTCTGAATTATTTATATGTGTAAGCAGTCACCACGCGCACAACTACTTTTTGAATATTATGTAATATCTATAATATATGTAAATATATTTCTCCTTCAATATAATAAAAGGAAAAATATTTAAAACACATAGTGAAGTAAATGTACCAATTAAATATGAATAAAAATTATACTAAACAAATTATAAACACGTATATTAATAGAGTATTGAGATTTTCTATTGAGAATTTAAATGCAAATAAATTGATAGAGATTTCTAAGGAGCAATATATGCAAATAAAAGATTTTGGAAATAAAAAAGAAGGAAAAATCATACCAATTCTCAATGGTTACGCAATTATATAATAACATTATATTTATCTATACTTACTATTATAAAAAAATAAGGAACTTATGTGTCTAATGTGGAAGTTATTTTTCATGTTTTTACTTAATTGTACTTCAATATTATCTAAATTTCATAAAGACAATGATACCTAAAGGGTAAAGTTGAAAAATTATGGATATTTAGGTAGTTGTGATTCATAATTTTAGTATTCCAAATTTAGCCTTACAACCACATTTGAAACTAGTCAATAGAGTATTAAGTATAACATATAAAAATATATTAATAAAAAAGAATATCAGAAACCATTTTTGCACCACCACATTTATAACCATATTTCTAATCTATACTTATTATTATAAAAGAGAAGGCAATTTTGTGTCTAAAGTGGCAGTTTTTTTTTATAAATAACAAATAGATAATTTAGTTATTCTAATTTTATGGAAATATAAATAGGAGCTAGTTAACTAATAATGAGCTCTTATATAGAAAAACATATAAAGCTATATAGTGAAAACTATAAAGAGTTGTATATATAACTATTACTAGTTTAGACTATATGACGTAAGAGTTCTACCAAAAGAGCTCTATATATAAATATTTTAGAATGTCCTAATAGAATGATTATATGTTATATAAATATAGTTATACGTATTTATATAACCAAAGAGTTTTTATGTAGGTAGAACTCTTACGTATAACTATAAATACTATTTTATATGAAATAACTAAAGTATAACTATAATAAAACTGATCCATAACCACAGACATATAAAGCTAGTACAGTTTACATATCTATTTTATATAAAAATATATTTTATAACATATAATGTTCTATAAATATACTACAATGCTATAGTTATTTTTTGGTAGATAATAAGTAGGGGGGGGGGGGGGGGGGGCGCTAATTGGATCTCAACCCATGATTCCAACCCAATTCACTTTGAGTTGGGTTGGGTTGGATTTAAAATAATTTGATTGGGTTTGGGTTGGGTTGAGTTTTAGTGGGTTTTAATAGGTTGGAATGAGTTTTGAATATAAATGAATTGAAAATGGGTTGAATGTGGTTTCTAAATAATTCAACCCAATTTTAGCTTCAAAATTATCTTTTTATTTTCTCATTGTCTCAAGATCATACACCATTTTATTTTTATTTCTATAACAATTTAAAAATGAAAAAAAAATAATGAATTGAAAATTAGATAAATTATATATCACCGATTAATCATTTACCATTCTCCACCTCATTTAATTTTAAAATATTAATTTATTAACTTAATTCAAATGAATTAATCAAGTAACGTTTTACTTGAGATTATGATCTAAAAATTGATTATGTCACTATTTGGTTTATAAACTCCAGTTTTTTATAAAAAAAATTAGCTAATTAATTTTATAGCCCCCAGATTTTTTTCAACTTTGCAATATGAAAATAAATAAAAAAATTATTTTTCTTTTTTCCTTTTATAATATTTACAAAATTTTCTAGTGGTAGAATGTGAGAGGACAAATTGCGGCCGTCCATTTCATTTCCTTTCCCTCCGCATGAAAAAAGGGCCCCGACTTTATTTTTATTTTTAGTTATAATATTTTCAAAAATTAAAAAATTAATTATGTTTCAATATCTTTTGAGTATTTTATTTAAAAATAATAATTTAGGTAGATATAAGAATTTAAAGTTAAATAATTTATTTATTTTTAATTCTTAAAAAGACATATTTTTCAATATATATGCATATTTTAATTGTTTTAAAATGATAGTAATACTCTTATATCAAATTGAATTTGAATTTGATCATTGTGATAAACGATAATGAACTAGATTGAAAAAATTAAAAATTAAAAATAGTAAATTTTCAAATATTGACTAAATATAAAAAGTAAAAAACAAAAAACAAATACGACTAGTATAGTAAATATTTTGTTCAGTACAATGTAAACATTTTGTACTAAAAATTTAAAATATTTTATATAATTATGTTTTATTCATTGAGCAAGATTGTTATTTTGTATTAAAAGAAAAAAATATAAATATTATAAAATAATAAGTAAATTATATGTTTACATAATTTGATTTTATTTTACGTGATTAACAAGGATTTAATAATAATTAATTAACATATGTCAAATAAAGATAAAAAAATTATAGTTTAATAAAATAATATAACAATATATTTAGCAAAAAATTTATATATTTTTTTCTTTTTTGTATTGGACTCGCATAAATCCGACCCAATCCGTTTTCAACCAAACCTATTTTCAACCCATAAATAAAAATTCATTTTGATCACAACCCATTTTAAACCCAACCCATAAAGACCCACCCCATAACCAATTCAATCCACCTATTTGCCACTATTAATAACTAATTTTATAACTTGGTTGACTCTTTGCTAAAAGTATTATATAAATATAGTCCTACCAGAAATATACTGGCAAGAGTCCTACCTAATGTTTAGTTTGTAAAATATATGACATTAGTTTACATTATACTATTAGAGAACAATACTATTTTGTCCTATTAGAAAACAATACTATTTATATAGTTATAAGTATTTATATATTCTGTTAGTATTTCTATTAGAGAACAATACTATAATCTCTTTAATAGTATACGTATAATCTAGAAATATCCTTTATTTTAGTAATAGAAATTAATAGCTTTATATATATATATATATATATATATCAAATTGTAGGGTGTAATAAGGTAATAGACTAAGAATTGATGCGGGATTTTGTATGCTGTGTGCAAAATGGAGAGACAAAGTTGTTGGAGCGCAGCGGAAGCAATTTAGGCATAAGATTTAATTCATCAGGAATTCACAAATCACACTCACAAATTTAATGACAAAATTAATGCCCAACAGATAGAAGAATAAAACAGACACAGATTTACGTGGTTCGGCAAATTCCGCCTACCTCCACGGGAGTTTTCTTTCTTCAATTATGATAGAATTCACCAGTACAAGCCAACCCTTGAATTTGACACGTCTAAACTCAAGCCCCTTGTACAACTACTATCATAACTACCAAAGAGATACTCACTCCACCCCTTTGTATTGCCCCACTTGTACTCATAATAACTACCCCATGAGTATCATATCATGAGTTCCACGAGTGTCCTATCTATTTCTTTTAAAGTAATCAAATAAACACATCTATTTATAATAGAAAATTACTTGACTACTTTACCTAGAACTAGGAAACCTAATACAAGAAGGAGTCCTAATTCTAGTCAAACTTGGTTTCTCGAAAATCGAGTCAAATCCTAACAATCTCCACCTTGACGAGGTTTCTCATCTCAGCAATTATTCATGACTCCATCGCAAACCAAGTTCCATTGGCCTTCAAAGATATCACTGCACATGTCGAATTAGTAAGGTCTTGGCTCTAACTAACTCATCCCGGCCAATGCCCATGTACAGCTTAATGTGTGACTTTCAGGACTCCACCTTCAGTGAATATTCACAACCTTAGGAATCCAACTGGCTCAGGACTCCACCTTCAGTGAATATTCACATTCAGTGAATATTCACAACCTTAGGAATCCAACTGGCTCAGGACTCCATCTTCAGTGAATATTCACAACCTTAGGAATCAAACTGGCTCAAGAAAATTGGATTCTTTCATACCTTTAGGACATAGATCACACCACCTAAAGTATGAACTGCTCCAACAACTATTTTGATTTTTCCCATTTCAATACCCATGACTCTCCAAGTAGAATCATCGAACAAAGACAAATTACCTGTCTTCCATGATTGAAGTGAATCAAAAAATAATTCTCCATGGAGCAAACATGCATTGTGCATCTGGAATCCAAAATCCATTGATCTCCACAACATTAATAATAATGTTGTTCGTAATACAAAGTCAAATCTTCCCGCTGTAAATCCTTCATATCTGTCGGCTTCTCCTACCTTCAATGCCACTACTAGGCCCTGTTGAATTAGGAGATCCTCCACTCTTTCTTGCAAAAAAGTGAAATTCCTTTTGTCATCAAAATTTTGAACCGTGAAGTAATTTGCTAATAACATTGCCCATCCTCAAAAAATTAAATCTCAACTTGCAGCCCCAACCAAAAGCTCTGATACCAGTTTGTTGGAGCGCAGCGGAAGCAATTTAGGCATGAGATTTAATTCATCAGGAATTCACAAATCACACTCACAAATTTAATGACAAAATTAATGCCCAACAAATAGAAGAATAAAACAGACACAGATTTACGTGGTTCGGCAAATTCCGCCTACCTCCACGGGAGTTTTCTTTCTTCAATTATGATAGAATTCACCAGTACAAGCCAACCCTTGAATTTGACACGTCTAAACTCAAGCCCCTTGTACAACTACTATCATAACTACCAAAGAGATACTCACTCCACCCCTTTGTTTGCCCCACTTGTACTCATAATAACTACCCCATGAGTATCATATCATGAGTTCCACGAGTGTCCTATCTATTTCTTTTAAAGTAATCAAATAAACACATCTATTTATAATAGAAAATTACTTGACTACTTTACCTAGAACTAGGAAACCTAATACAAAAAGGAGTCCTAATTCTAGTCAAACTTGATTTCTCGAAAACCGAGTCAAATCCTAACACAAAGTGCGGCAAAAATATTGAACATTTCTCATTTTTATAGAGAAGTCAGACTTCAGTGACATAATAAAAAATGGGGCGTAACTTCATAAATGATAGATTTTTCTGCTTTGCAATAAAAAAAAGAAAACTCAGATGAAATAATGGGATAACATAAAAATTTGAACAGAAGAATCTAATAATATATAATTTTATAAGCAAACATAACTATGCAGAAGATGTCTTCCTTATTGAAGAAAGTGGTACCTTCTTCTATGTGGCGGAATGGTTACCTTCTTATCTGCACTGAAATTGAGAGCTTGGGTACAACTAAGAGCAACTCTAATAAAATTAGATTTTGCAGCAGCAACAGCTAAACGAGTAGGTTGGATAAAGAAATCTTTTAGTTTGCTTTTCACCCATCTTTTATAAAACTCTTTAGTAGACAAAACAATGTAAACAGAAATAATAAGTTTATGAAGAATGAAAAAATGTTTTGGTGGTTTCCCAAATGATGAAAAAAGTGGTACCTTCTCCTTTGTGGCGGAACGGGTTACCTTCTTCTCCAAACCAAAATGGGTAGCTTGAGTATGACACAACCAAGAGCACCTCTACTAAAATAAGATTTTGCAGCAGCAACAGCAAAACAGGTAGCTTGGGTAAGGGATTCTTTTAGTTTGTTTTTCCCCCATCTTTTATTAAACTCTTTTGCAGACAAAACAATGTAGACAAATCAAAGCAACTCCACTACAATCAAGTTTTGCAGCAGGAACAGCGAACAGGTAGCTTGGAAAAGGGATTGTTGTGGCCTTTCATTTTTCTTTTTCAGCCTCTTTTGTACAACCCTTAGTACACAGAAAACTGTTCCGCCTCTTTTTCAGCCTCTTTCTCAAGCATAAGAAAACTATTCCGGTGGTTTCCCAAATGAGGTATCATATGAAAGTGGGAAAGAGAGGTTTTAAGGAAGTGAAATGTGGGTCATGGAGTTTAATGTCAGATTTCCTTTATAACCTTAATGAAAGGGTAGTTTTGGACATTAATAAATTTGGTATGAGAACTGCCACTTTAGAGAGAAAAGTGACTTCTTTTTTATATTAGTAATAGATAGATAATAGATAAAGAGTGCGTCAAGGTTCTTGGTGAGATATTTAATTGGAAAAGGGAAAAAAAAAAAAAAACACCCATTTTTGGTAGTTGTGGAAGCAAATTCCAAAAGGACATACGACCGTATTGTTTGTCGAGGTTGGGATCACTTATTTTGTTTATACCACAAATATGTTTTATTTTAGCTTAAACTTCATTTAGACACTTCCTTTATATGCTTTTGTAATTATTGCAGAAGGAATCTTGCAGGCATGAAGAAGATATACATCAAGGAGTATTTGAACGTAGGGGCTTTGATAATTTTAGCGATAGGTTGTCTCGAAACGTCAAGGCAACAAAGACCAACATGGATCGAGAAAGAGCAATGGCACGGCTTGCAAAGAGAATGGCCCAAAGATGACAGTCTCGCAAACTGTGAAGAGAGACAAAATCGAGTATCAGATTGCGATGGTCAAGACTATTGTAATTGGCACCCATTTATTCGATATTTGGGGCTAATTACATGTTAAAAGAGATGTTTTATTTCTTTGGATTAGTGCCAATTACTGGTTGAAATCCATAGATGTTTGAAGTGTAAAGAGGGGTTTAATAAGCATGGATTCTATAAATGGGAGTTGTCTCTCATTGGAATCAAGATAAGGATGTGGGGACTTGTGGGAATTCAAACAACTTTGTCTAGTTTTGTCCCACATAGAAAGTTAATGAAAAGTTTGGTAAACTTCACTCCTATATATATTGTTGTAACTCTCTTGTCCCACATCGGAAAACCTTCAAAGGTGATCCCCTCCTGACACTTATAAATTAGTCTGCTGAGTGTAGACTAAAAGATATATAACATATTCTCTTTTATCCCTCTCATATACTTCTATAATAGTGTTGTTTATCATTTTCTGGCGACTGAGTGGTGATCGAGGTGAAGTTCTTTTGGAGTGCACCAAAGGGCTTCTGAGACTGTCTCATCCTGAAGGAAGTTTCGCTGCACCCTGTGCACTGGTAGGGGCGATAATTTCTTCAAGGCAAATCAGATTCTGGTGATTCAGTCTGAGTTCTGTTACGATACAGAACTTTGAGATAAGTTCTCAATTTAGATATACTGATCTTTGTATTTCTGTTCTTATATTCCAAATTGGTATGTTTGCTTTGGTTTATGCTTATGTTAAACTAAATTGCAACTGAATAATTTTGGAATATATATATATTGCTGTTTGCTGTTTTCTGAAATATTTATTATATTGTTTTTTCAAACACTGCCCCGTGATTATAAACTGTTTTATAATTACTTTATAAACTGTTGTTTATAATCTGCACGTCCAACAATCTTGAAGAAATTAGTCTTTTTTAGTGTTTGTTTAAACTGCTTATTTGAAAATGGCTTCTTCATCTGCAAGTGGTTTTGGTGTTGGTTCATTGTTGTCCTCAAGAGTGGACCTTTCTGGCTTGCCAGAAAAGTTTGGGGGCCAATTTTTCAAACGTTGGCAACAACGAATGAAAATTTGGTTCACAATGAAAGGTCTTCTTTCGGTGATTCAAGTGACTAGACCTGAACCTACTGATACTGACCCTAAAACAGCTGAAATAGCTGAGTGGACTGAGAAAGATCAGTTAGGTCGAGGGATAATTTTGTCGTCGCTGTCAAATGTTCTCTTCGATGTATACTGCTCGGACTCATACACTACTAAATCACTGTGGGATGAGTTGGACCGAAAATATAATACTGAAGAGCAAGGGCTTGAGAAGTATTCTGTTTCAAGGTTCATGAAGTATCAGATGGTTGAGGGAAAGTCTGTAACTGAACAAACACATGAACTGATCAATCTTGAGCATGCTCTTGCTGATGCTGAGATGAAACTTCCTGAGAAATTTCTGGTCATGTCCATAGTGGATAAATTTCCAAAGTCTTGGGAAAACTTTGGAATGACACTCAAGCATCAGAAAGGAAAGTTGTCCCTAGATGATCTAATGATTGCTATAAGCATTGAGGAAGAACACCAGAATCAAACTCATGAAGTTCCGGTTGAGCACCTACCTAAGGCAAATGTGGTTACTGAAGGGAAGAAAAAGTTCAATAGAATGAACCAAATGAACTCGAATTTTAAAACCATAAATAAAGGCAAAACCAAGTCCAACAAGAAACCAAAAGCAAACAAACCATGCTGGAATTGTGGACAGGTAGGCCATTGGGCTAAGGAGTGCCCCTCCAAGAAAGCCAAGGCTAAACTTGAGTCTACTGGGCCAGCTCTGGTCAACATGGTTGTGGGGGAACCTAGTGAAGCTAGGGCTCCAGAAACGAATGTTGATGGGTATGTTTCTTTGAAACCTGAACTCCTCTCTATTTATGAACCTTTCGATTGGTTAATTGACACTGGAGCAAATGTGCACGTTTGTGCTGATAAATTGCTATTTGTGTCTTACCAGCCAATCGATGGAAAATCCGTAACAATGGGGAACTCAAGTGCCGCCAAAGTGCTTGGGATAGGACGCGTGGACCTGAAGTTTCCTTCGGGGCGCATACTATCTCTGCTAAGGGTGCACCATGTTCCAACGATTCGTAGGAATATAATAAGTGGTTCTGTAATAGTTAGGGAAGGCTATGAACTTACTTTTAAGTACGATAAAGTTGTAATCTTGCATTATGGTTCTTTTGTTGGAAAGGGTTATTTGTCTGATGGATTATTCAAAGTGCGAGTTGAAAATGTTGGTTCAAGCATGTGTAATACTGCGTATTCTGATCTTTCTTTTGTGAATACAGTTGAATGTTCCACTGTTTGGCATTGTCGTTTAGGCCATTTAAATTTTGGTTCTGTTAAACGCATGATGAACTTAAATTTGATACCTAAACATGATATTGAAAGTAATCACAAGTGTCAAATATGTGCTGAGGCCAAACAAGTAAGAAAACCTTATCAATCGATTGAAAGGAATTCTGAAATACTTGAGCTTGTGCATACAGATATTTGTGAGTTCAATGGAATCTTAACTAAAGATCAGAAAAGATACTTCATTACCTTTATAGATGATTGCAGTAGGTATTGTTATGTTTATCTGTTAAAACATAAAGATGAAGCACTTGCAAAGTTTATCATTTTCAAAAATGAAGCTGAAAATCAAACTGGTAAGAAACTTAAAAGGTTAAGATCAGATAGAGGAGGAGAGTACGAGTCCAAACCTTTCGATGAATATTGCCAAAACTTTGGCATTATTCATGAAGAGACTCCTCCATACTCTCCCTCATCTAATGGGATAGCAGAACGAAAGAATAGAACCTTTAAAGACATGATCAACAGTCTGCTTTTGAATTCAGGACTGCCTAAATATATGTGGGGAGAGGCTTTGAATACGGCTTGCCATATTCTGAATAGAGTCCCTCTCAAACATAAAGAAAGCACTCCGTTTGAAGTCTGGAAAGGCAGAAAACCTAGCTTAAAGTATTTTCGAGTGTGGGGCTGTCTTGCAAAAGTTCTAGTCCCAGAACACAAGAGGAAAAAGCTTGGTCCTAAAACTGTTGATGCGGTCTTCTTGGGTTATGTGGAAACAAGCTATGCATTGAGATTTTTGGTAATTAAATCTAAAATCCCAGGCATAGAGGTTAACACAATAGTAGAATTTCGTGACGCTACATTTTTTGAATACGTGTTTCCAATGAAAACTGGAATACCTCATGATGTTTCTTTAGATTCAGCTCTTACATCAACATCTATTCCTGATCATGTGGAAAAGATGTCTAATGTGGGGGGTTTTCCAAGTAGCTCTGGTTCAGCCTTTGCTGAAGCTGAAGAACCAGATGAACCTAGACGGAGTAAGAGAGCTAGAGTCGTCAAGGATTTTGGAAGTGATTTCATCACTTACAATATCGAGGATGATCCTGTAACCTTCAAGGATGCTATGGCCTCACCTGAAGCTAAGCATTGGAAGGTAGCTATCAAAAGTGAGATGGATTCCATTGTCTCTAATGGGACATGGGAATTAGTCGATCTACCTCCGGGGTGTACTACGATTGGATGCAAATGGATCTTTAAAAAGAAACTTAAATCTGATGGAACCATTGATAAGTTTAAGGCTAGATTAGTTGCTAAAGGCTTTAGACAAAAAGAGGGAATAGACTTCTTTGATACCTATTCCCCAGTTGCTCGATTGACTACAATCCGGGTGCTTATAGCACTGGCTTCTATATATAGTTACCCGATTCACCAGATGGATGTGAACACAGCCTTTCTGTATGGTGATCTCGAGGAAGAGATTTATATGGATCAGCCTGAGGGATTTGTAGCTCCCGGTAACGAGCAAAAGGTCTGTAAGCTTGTTAAATCCCTTTATGGATTGAAACAAGCGCCTAAGCAGTGGCATGAGAAATTTGATAAAACTATTTTATCATTTGGTTTCAGCATAAATGATAATGATAAGTGCATTTACTATAAGGTTAAAGGTGATGATTGTATTGTACTATGTTTATATGTGGATGACATTTTATTAATTGGTTCTACCATTGAGATTATCAATGAGACAAAGTCATACTTGAAAAGTAAGTTTGAAATGAAAGATATGGGTGAAGCTAATGTGATTCTTGGACTCAAGTTGATTCGGTCAACTGAAGGTATAGCTATTTCTCAATCTCACTATGTTGAAAAGATAATTGAGAAATTTGGTTATAAAGAATGTAGAATCGCAAAGACACCATATGATCCTTCTGTGACTCTTTTCAAGAATGAAAGTGGTATTCCCGTATCTCAATTGAGGTATTCTCAAATTATTGGGAGCTTGCAATATCTTGCAAATGGCTCGAGACCAGATATCTCATTTGCAGTTTCAAAGCTGGCGAGGTATACAAGTTGTCCCAATAGAACCCATTGGGAGGCTTTGGATAGGGTACTTCGGTATCTTAAGGGCACAACATCATTTGCTCTGCATTATGGCAGATTCCCTGCAGTACTTGAGGGATATAGTGATGCTAGCTGGATAGCCAAAAACTCCGGTAGTAATGGGTGTACAGGGTATGTATTTACCTTGGGTGGAGGCGCTGTCTCCTGGAAGTCTACTAAACAGACTTTGATAACTCGGTCTACATTTGAGGCAGAGTTATGTGCTTTAGACACAACTGGAACAGAGGCTGAGTGGCTACATGGGCTGATGGTCCAATTACCCATGGTAAGTAAGCCTTTGTTTGCAATTGCAGTGCATTGTGATAGTCAAACCACAATTGCAAAGATCAGAAGTTCAAAGTATAATCAAAAGACCAAGAGACACATCCAAGTTAGACTAAAGTCTATAAGGGAGCTTGTGTCTGATAGGATTGTGGCCATTGATTTTGTTGGATCCAAAGACAACATGGCCGATCCTTTGACGAAAGGACTTGAATTGTCCTTATTCCAAAAATTCAGGCTGGGGATGGGACTGAAAACCCATTAGTGATGCACCTGCAGTAGCAACCCAACCTACCAAGTGGAGATCCCACAAGGAGGTTCAATGTGGTATAAACAAGCTGTTGAGTGTGTCAACGTGCACCTAAACTTGATTGATACCCTAGTATCTGAGTCTGTCCCCTGGTATACCTGGAAGGTGCTGTTAACTGCAAGTAAAGTAAGAGTGTTAACTCTGAATGGGATCAAGTCATACTGACGAGATGCAAGCAGTGTATCCCTGGAGATGCCCAAGTAAGTGAATGTAGTCGTTTGGCCGCGACTAGAGGAAAAGGGTTATTCCTTGAAAACATTCATGACACAGGATCGGGACACATGGCCGTAACGTGTCAAACCTAAAGATCACTACATAGCCATGTAGCTTGTTGTTACCAATGGACGCCAACACATCCAAGGGCCAAATTCAAGGCATAGATCCATTTGTCCCTGTGGTGGCATAAATTGAATAACTTAGGTAGTGGTTCAAACCGGAAGGTACCATTACTGAAAGCAAGTTACGACAATCTTGATAGTCCAACACTATGGATTTGTGGGGGATTGTTGTAATTGGCACCCATTTATTCGATATTTGGGGCTAATTACATGTTAAAAGAGATGTTTTATTTCTTTGGATTAGTGCCAATTACTGGTTGAAATCCATAGATGTTTGAAGTGTAAAGAGGGGTTTAATAAGCATGGATTCTATAAATGGGAGTTGTCTCTCATTGGAATCAAGATAAGGATGTGGGGACTTGTGGGAATTCAAACAACTTTGTCTAGTTTTGTCCCACATAGGAAAGTTAAGGAAAACATGGCATTCTACACTAATATATATATTAACCAAACTTGTCCCACATAGAAAGTTAATGAAAAGTTTGGTAAACTTCACTCCTATATATATTGTTGTAACTCTCTTGTCCCACATCGGAAAACCTTCAAAGGTGATCCCCTCCTGACACTTATAAATTAGTCTGCTGAGTGTAGACTAAAAGATATATAACATATTCTCTTTTATCCCTCTCATATACTTCTATAATAGTGTTGTTTATCATTTTCTGGCGACTGAGTGGTGATCGAGGTGAAGTTCTTTTGGAGTGCACCAAAGGGCTTCTGAGACTGTCTCATCCTGGAGGAAGTTTCGCTGCACCCTGTGCACTGGTAGGGGCGATAATTTCTTCAAGGCAAATCAGATTCTGGTGATTCAGTCTGAGTTCTGTTACGATACAGAACTTTGAGATAAGTTCTCAATTTAGATATACTGATCTTTGTATTTCTGTTCTTATATTCCAAATTGGTATGTTTGCTTTGGTTTATGCTTATGTTAAACTAAATTGCAACTGAATAATTTTGGAATATATATATATTGCTGTTTGCTGTTTTCAGAAATATTTATTATATTGTTTTTTCAAACACTGCCCCGTGATTATAAACTGTTTTATAATTACTTTATAAACTGTTGTTTATAATCTGCACGTCCAACAAAGACTTCCTCCCTTTACGTAAGGGTGGTTCTAAGCTATTATATATATAGAGCACATTTGTATGTAATTTTTATCAAATTTTGAATTCTTATAATTTTAAAATTTTTAATTAAATTAAAAAATTCTAATTGATTGTTAATTATTTTTTAAATTTTGTTTTAATATAAAAAACTTATATAAACACCAAATTAGATACACCTATTACAAAATTTAGTCCTATAAGTACCATAATTCTTTATTGTTATTTAATTGTAAAATGTCATATCACATTAGCAGACTATGATGGTGCTTCGTTTTTATTTTTAACTTGAAAGTTTAGTGGAATTTAATAATTTATGTTAATAATACTATTTGATAAATTATTTTACAAATAATTTTTTAATAATTTTTTATCACATGTATTTATATTCCTTTTATTTTTTTTTATTATTCTAGTTTAGATAGATCCCTCTTCTCTATCTAAATATTTTACTAGCATTACTACTTATCTCCTCAATATTAATGTAAAATTCAAGTTTTTTGATGATCAACATAGAATTGTGATTTTTACACTACTTAAAGCATTAGCGTGTAGTACTTTTGGTTATTTCAATTAATGTATTTTACATATTCATTCAATTATATTTTAAATATTTTGGCTATTCATGTTAGAATTGTGTTTGATTATTGAATATTTATGTTACTATTATCTTAATTACAATATCTTTGATTTGTCTAAAATATATATATATATATATGTCATACTTGAATAATATACTTCAAGTAATGCAGCTTTAAAATATTCAAGATGTTGCAGTATTTTCTTAAATAGTTATTCTTATTTTCTTATCAAATGATTGAAGAATATATTATGTGTTTAAATATACTTAATATTTTTCGCATTTGTTAAACTATAGTACTTCCTTTCAATTAAAATAGTACAATATTAAATTATTTTATATTTTAATTAAATACTATTTTATCAACAACCTAGAATTTTAAATATATATATATATATTTTTAGTTATATTACATATATTTCATAAGTAAAAAAAAATAAAAATTGACAACTAGGATTAAGTTTTTGATGTTGCACGAAAAAGAGTTGGGGTAATTTCCTTAAAGCAGTAAGTGTTGGGTTTCTGCTCCTAGAAAGCACTTACATAAAATTAGAGCTTGACTTATAAAAATGATTGTTTGGATGCTTTTTGACTCTGAAAGTTGGTTCTCTATATTGGTTAAGTCCTTGGTCATGGCTTCTGCCTACTTAGATTTGGGGAAATCATTTTGAAATGGGTTTAATTTAGTGGACTCAATGACACCCTTTTTGTTTAATTAATTTAACTTTTTATTGAGTTTTTTCTTTTATACCCTTAAGAGTCTTAATTTGGCATATTATCTATATCCCTACTTTCAACTGAAAATCATTTACTTGGAATGTGAAAGAGAAGAGAAGCCGGGAATGCCAAAACTCAGAAAGGTAAGCATCTCGGAATGTGAATAGCTTACGCGCATTCCAGAATGACTTGAACAGTGGATGTGGGGTAGCAAAAACATTTAATTAATTTTAATTAATTTATGCAGGTAATTTTCTATTGGGGTTGTCTACGGTTCATGCCGATTGAAAGATTTAATTCATGCAATATTTTTAGTTTAATAAATAGCTCAAAATGAAAGTTTTTAACTGTGGTACCCCACTCAAAATAACCCTTAAGCTATCCAATTCAGTCCTAAATCTAACCCATATGATAGTTAATAAGCCCATTAGAAAAATTTTCAAAATTTATCAAAGACAGCAGCGGATTTCAATCTTTAGCAAACTTCAACAAAAGTGCTATTTACATGCCATAGCTGATCCCATAACATTTGATATAATGTATACATACCGCAGATATTTAATTCAAACCTAACATATCACAACGTCTTTAAGTTATAACAAAATGCCCAAGTATACCCATAAGCAGATACATACATCTATTCTATTATAAATGTATTCGCCGATCCAACTTGGAGTCCAAGCCCATCACCTAATACCTGTCTGGGAAAATTGTGAATAATACAGGAGAAAAGTCTAAAGGACTTAGTGAGGGATAATTTCAACAACAAGCAATAGGGATTTATCGAAAAAGAATCAACTCAACAAATCAGCAATTAACAGTCAGAAAATGAACATGTCAAGAGATTACAGTCAGGATCAGATTACAAACATATCATATTATAGGCAGTCAGGATACAGTGAAGTAAAACAGACCCGATTAACCGATGCAATTCAATAGATCATAACAGTACATGTGTACCAGACACTCCTTATTCTAGTCAGTCAGTCTTAACCAAGTGTGACATCTTGATATACGGTAGATGTCTAAGAGTATCCCTAGCACATCGCTAATGCCCAGGAGTATCCCTAGCATATCGCTGATACCTAGGAGTATCACTATCATATTGTTGATACCTAGCAGTATCCCTAGCATATCGCTGACACCCAGAAGTATCACTAGCATATCGTTGATACCTAGGAGTATCTCTAGTATATCGTTGACACCCAGGAGTATCCCTAGCGTGTCCTATATACCCAAGCATTTGCTAGGATTGGCACTCGGCTCAAACATATCTTCGTACACATATCAAAACCAATCAAACTGATTTGCCGATAAGGCAACAAAATAATGCAAAACAGTCCAAATTTGCCAACATGGCGAATCAATAACTTACAGAACAGTCTCAAATGAACTGAACAAGACTAAACATACAACAGCATAACAAGTTCAAACCGATCAAGATAATGTGAGTTCTTGGCACCAGAACAGACAAGCCAAACTTTTATTAGAGGCAAAATCAATGGAACAACCCTCACAGGGGTATACGGATCAGTTAACAAATAACAAACAAGAATTCAAACAATTCACAGATTCCAATAACCAAGATTCAATTACAAAACAAGAATAGGTTTAACCCTATCAGGGGTATGCCATAAACAATAAATAAGTTTAAGCAAGTGCCAGATGGGCAGACTCTCACAAGGTATACAAAACAAATACCCAAGAGGTTAGACCCTCACAGGGCACAACAAATAATGAGTAGGCTTATATAAACAAGTATCAAAACGGTAGACCTCACCTTTGTAGCCTCAAAAAATGCAGTCACTGACTACTGGTCCACTGGACCCACTTCTTTGTCACCTAACCAAAAGAATAAATCCACGATCAAAATCCTTATTTGATCTTAATAACCTCCAACGATTGCAATCTTACTATTAATGGTCTAAAATTAACAACTACTCGATTAATATGGTAATTTAGGGTTTCTTGGCACTATCATTACGGAATCGCTAATTATGCCGGTCTCGATAAAAGGATAATATAATCAAGTCCTTAATTATCAAATCAATCTTGAGACAATATACTAAATCAATAATAATAGTCAAATAATACTTAATAACCTAATTTTATTACTTAGGTCTCAAGTCCACAAAATTAGGATTTAATCTCTTAATTATCTCCATTATTCCAAAGTTGTCATATAATAATACAAATACAGGCCCACTAATACACATAAATGCACATGCATGTTCCATATTCCCATATCAAATCCTTACATCTTCCTCAACAATACACAAGATTTGGAAAGCAAATAAACGGTACAAACTAAGGACACGCTTACAATTGTTGTGATGAGGTGAAGATTCTGCCTTAGCACTGCTGCCGCGGGTCGCCAGAAATTGTCAACACCACCACCAATCGACGCCTTTCAGCTTACCCAACACAACGCCCAAGTTAATTTTAAGCTTTGCCACTGGGAAAGCATTCAATTGGCCAAAAAACACCACAGTGTCGTCGCTTGCCGCTTCGCCTTTTTGCCTCAATTTCACTCGCTTTGGTAGTCCGTTTCCAAAATTGAAGACACCTGCGTGATCCTTGAGCTGAGCCCAACAAAACCCAGTACTCCAATCCAAGCTTCAGTCGCCATTGACATCGGGACCACTACCTTCGTCGTGGCCGTGACTTCAAGCTCAATTTTTGGTTGTTCCACCGATTGGTTTTGGGAGAAAAGGGAACCAATTTATTCCTTATGCTGAGAGGAACAAAATGGTAGCTAGCTTTAAGGGTTTCGTTACTTGCCGAGAAAAGTCGCCAAAGAAGATGGAGTTGAGGTTACGAGTGAAAAAATGAAGAAAGCTGGGGGAAGGATGCTATATATAATCCAACTTTCTGAAATCCAAAATTGACCCCCAAAACTTCTGCCCAGCCTCCAATTGAGTCCTCTGAAATTCTTCCATCTCTCAATTTGGCCCTCCAACTCATGAGTGCCTCACTTCTAGGGATGAAAACTAGCTCACAAGTGAGCTCGAGCTAGCTCAACTCGAGCTGAATCGAGCTCGAGCTATGCCTCGAGCCAATCTTGAGCCATGTATATTTGGGCTCGAAGCTCGTGAGTCGGCTCGACTTGAGCTCGAAATTTTTGTCAAATCAATATATATTTTGATTTTCTAAATACCCAATTTAGGGGTGTTACATTAACTAAATCACAATGTATAAATATCATTAAGAATAATAAAAAAATCATGATCTTCAGAACATCAGTATATCTATAAAGGCACAATGAAAAAGTACAAAAAAGTTATACTTTCCATAAAAAAAACAACTCAATAAATTTAATAGTAATTAAATGAAACAATAAAAAATATAATGCTTGAAAATATAAAACAATAATGAATAATATTGAGAATATGAAAAAGCAAGTGCATAACAAAAAAATAATAAAATAAAAGGTGAAATTTTATTAAACTATTTAAAAAATAAATATCATATAAAATAAAAATTAATTTTTATATATAAAAAAAATGTTCAAATATCACTATTTGATTTTTTTCCTTTTTCACAATTTGTTCTTATTAGAATTATTTATATTTAAAAAAAAAGTGAAAAATGTCAAGATCCCAAGTTCATGGTATGACTGACTTTTATTTTGTCGAAATATTAATTATAAAAATTAAAAAAAGATTTATGGTTTTCAATTATCAATATTAAAATGAGAAAATATATGCATATATATATATATATATGATTTCTAACCTACTATTTTCTATGAACTATTATTGTCTTTATCCAAATTTTATTTATCTATTATTTTTATTTGGTTATGTATTTTTCCTTATATTTACCACCTAAATGCATTTTATTGCATAAGAAAAATACAGGCCTTTTATTTATTTAATTTTGTATGTTTAAATAATAAGTTCTTATACAACTTTTTGGCAAATAAGACAAATGCCAAATAAAGAATAAATATATCAAAATTAAATTCTATTAAATGAAATTAGGAATACAACTCTACCTATTGTAAAATTTTAATTATTAAATAGATATCATTTCAATTTTGGTCCTCGAAGTATGTTACTAATCCAATTACGTCCCCATGTTTCAACTTGTTTCATATTGTGTCACCAAGGTTTATTATTCTTGTTTAATGTCATCTCGAAGTCGACTCAGCTATTAAATGGTAACAACAGAAAGTTGGAGTAAAATTCTAGCGCCTTTTTTGGCAGATTTCTACCTCTCTCCCTCCATGTTTGCTAGATTCTGGCTCTCTCCCTCCATATCCGCTGGGTTTTAGTCATTTTCATCTATAGCCACAAAATGGCGTCGTCTTCCTATTCAAGTGGTTTCTACAGTGGAGCTACATAAGGGGAAGAAGTTTATTGTGGATGTGCAATATAACTTCCATTAAAAACTAATTGGACAAATTTAAACCCCAGAAGGAGCTAGGTATTGGGCATGTCCAAATTATGGGGTATTAATCCCTATATATATATATATATATATATTTATTTTTATTTTTCATTTGACCTAGTTTATATTTTTGATTGAGAAGCTAATTATACTTCTTTTTTCAGTTGTCGTGGAGTCTTCATATGATGAACCCTGAAATGTGCCCTAGATTCAAACAAATAATTCCTGAATTGTTGGCAAAAAAGAAGAAATTAAAGAGCAATTAAATGAATCCTTGATGAAGGAAAAAGAATTGGAGGCTGAATTGAGGAAAATGAAGAGTAAAGTTTCTGGAAAATGAAGTTGATGTATTGAAGAAGAGAAAATTTTGTGTTTTAGTTGTATAACAATCATGGTGGGTTAATTTGCAATCGTGATTAGGCTTTTGGTGTTAATGACAATAATTCAGGAAAAAATGTGAATAATTTGCAACTTGTGTAATTTTATTGCAACATTTGTTTAATGCCTACTTTTGCGCTTATTTTTGTTGTTTGTGTGTAAATTATGTACTTAAATTTTATTTTTGACTGCTTTTTCCGACTAAGTATTCTTGACTGCATTTTTGACTGAATGTAAGGTTTCATTTTTGATTAGTTAGGAATGCAGAGAATGTAGCTAAAATGCAGAGAATTCTGCAGTCAAGTTTCATTCCAACACACATCTTGCGCAAAGAATATATTCTACAGTAAAAAAAGCACAAGCATGCTGCATGCACATGCTGCACACAGCCTGTAGACACGCATCACATATCCTGTTGTGCACACATCCTGCAGACACACAACACACGCCCTTTTGCACACAATTTTCTAAACCAGTTGTAGAATATAGCCAAAATGCAATAGTAGAAAAAGCACACATATCCTGCTACAGAGACACATGCAATCGAAAAATGCAATAGAAAAGTCACCAAAAAAGCATACAATCCGGCGCCAAATTCAGGATATAAATTTATAGTAAAAGCGAGTTTCTAAGTATAAACTTAAAAATAAACCCATTCAGACCATCAACTCCAATCACAACACTTCAAATGCCACAGTCCAATGCATCAAATCCAATCCCAACACCATAAGTGAATATGTTGTATATAAGTAATTATTGTATAAAATGTAGTTATGATAATTAAAAAATAAAAATAGCGCATTTTAAGCACACTACTCAAAAATTCATACACGAAAAGAAGACTAATGCTTTATTAATCACGAATAATTTTGACACACTCTATACTCAAATTTTTATAATTTCAAATAAATAAAACATTTTTTCCCTAGATGTTAATATATTTCTTATTCTCTCAATGCATTTCTTTGAATTTTTTGGATAAATAAAAGAAAATATTAGACGCAATCGTAGCTACTAATTAGCTATGTGGATTAAATGCTTTTTCAATTATATATGAAATGTACTGTGGTTAAGTGATCTAACTAATACTGGGGCAAGGTTCCAGGTCTCAAACAGCTGGGGACGTATGGAGTTTTCAAGGTTAATAAAAGTGGTGGTGTTGTGATTCTATGAAATGTGATAAGAAGGCTGGCAGTTAGCTTCTATGTATTATAGGGTACTATTGTGTCTCGTTTATTAGCTTTCTTCATCATTCATGTCAAATTCTGAAATTACTATATCGTTGTATACATGATTAGTGCGCATGAGTGAAAAGGGTACGTGTTAATTTTCTAGGGTTACAGCACATCAAAGGGAGGGGAAGATAGAAGCAAGCGTCATCTGAAATTCTGTAAAATCTGTATATTGCATTCTGTGTCTTATGTACAGCACGGTCATGCCTATTTATAGGCGCATTCACTGATGCTAACTGATTACAATCCAGCTAACTAAGTGACACATCAGCTAACTAACTATGCTAACAACAAACTGACTAATTAACAAATTAACTAATTTAGTTACAGATTTCACAGAATATGTAGTATGATTAGTATATGTGGAAGACTCAGTGGTGTATATAGGAGGAATGAAGGTGTTATCTATCAAAGGATCATTATCAAGCTCGACAATAGGAAGAGGGGTGGAATCAGTAGTTTGGTATTGCTTATAGAGGAAAACATGTTCAAAGAATACAACATCTCTGGATACTAGGATTTTATGTGATTCAAGGTCATAAAGCTTATAAGCCTTTTGGCCAGGAGAGCACCCAAGAAACAGACATTTTATGGCTCTTGGCTCGAATTTATCCTTGTTTGGGATGTTGTTGGTTGCATAACATAAGCAACCAAAGCATTTCAAGAGTTCATATAAAGGAGGTTTGCCAAACAGTAACTCATGGGGACTTTTCCATTCTAAAAGGGGTGTAGGAAGTCTATTGACAAGGTGTGTTGCGATTAGAATAGAATCCCCTCTGAAATTATTTTGGTAAGTTGGCTTGAAATATGAGAGCTCTAGCTGTTTGTAATAGATGTTTGTGCTTTCTCTCGGCAATTTTGTTTTGTTGAGGGGTGTATGGGCAAGATTGTTAGTGGATGATACCTCTCTCAGAGAATAAGGTTTTGCATTCTTGCCCTGTGAATTCGGTGCCGTTATCGGATCTTATGGTTTTAATTTTGGCCCCAAACTGTGTTTCTATTTGGCTAAAGAATTAAAATGTGAACAGTTTGGGATTTATGTGTGATGAGGTATGTCCAACTTGATCTAGTGTGATCATCAACGATTGTGAGGAAATAGTGAGCCCCAGTCAGCGTAGGTTGTTTGTAAACACCCCAAAGATCTATATGCAATAGTTGAAAGGGTTTAGCTGCTCTAGTTTGGCTAACAGGGAATGCTTGTCTTGGTTGTTTTGCAAGCTGGCATACATCACAGGGAGTGGATATTTGGCTTTTCTTCTTACTAATAAAGCTCAAGTGTCACATAACAATTGGGGATGGATGGCCAAGTCTTTTGCACCAAAGAGATGTACAACTATCAGGACTTTTATTTTCATCAATACAGTTGCTACAAGAAGGATGGGAAATACAAATATTATGTTTGATATTTTGAACAAGCAACTTTGTATGGTAGGATAACAGTTTGGGTTTAAAGCAACTAGAATCAAGTATGTATAGTCTTCCAACCACCCTTCAAACGGCCAGAATTTCCTCAGTCTGCAGGTCCTGCAATAAACAATGTGAAGGATAGAACAAGAATCTAATTAAGGAGGTCTCAGATAGCTTGTTAACAGACAAGAGGTTGTATTGGAATTGAGGAACGTGTAAGGCAGATGTTAGGGCGAGTCCTTTTGTGAGGTTGATATCTCCTATATGGTGAACTTTCTTAACGGATCCATTGGGCAGATAAACGGGGGTCATATTCACAATTTGTATGGGTTTTTTCATGAGCTTTATATCACAACACATATGATTCGAAGCGCCTATGTCCACAATCCAGCTACCGGGCTCTAACAGACTAAGTGTGCCAAAGGTAAAGTAGTGTAGGTTAGTACCTGCAAAATCGTGAAGATGAGCCAAGTTCATTGCCCTTCCTTCCATCACAACTTTCCCTTTTATAATTCTGTTGACTTCATGTTGTATGAGGTCTTGAATTTTGCTACTCCATTCCATTGGCAATGCATTTTCTTCTCCCAGTTCATTAGTTGAAGGAATGTTAACAGCATTAGCAACCTGTTTGAATCCAGTTTTTTTTTCTTGCCTCCATGAGTTCCTTATACCAGTCAGGTGTTCCGTGGAGTTTGAAACACGTCTCCTTAGTGTGTCCACTATAATTGCAATGGGAACAATGCAGACCTGACTTGTCTGTCTTCTTTTGCCCCAGTTTTCCTTTCTTAGAGCAAAACATTTCATTGTTTGGCTTCTTAACATACTGACCACTGACTTGCATTGCCAAGTTGTCTACCTTGTCATTGTATGTAGTGTGAACTTCTCTCTGTTTCTCAATTCTCAGCGCCATTGAGTAGGCCTTATTTTCTGTTGGCCATGTCTCCATTACAAGGATCTGGTTCCTTATATGGTCATAGCATTCATTTAATCCCATCAGAAACTGGATGAGCTTGCTAGATGAGTTGTAATTAGCCATTTGTTTTGCCGCGCCGCAATTACATTGAGGAATTGGAAGCAAATACTGCAACTCATCCCATAGCTTCTTAAGTCTAGTGTAATACTGAACTATCGACTGGTTTCCCTGCGATATTGAGTTTATTTCTCTCTGCAACTGATACAATAATGGACCATTGCATTCGTCGAACCTTTCCTCGAGTTCCAGCCATGATTTTCTAGCTGTGGTGGTGTACAAGAAAGCATCCACTATTTCTTTAGACATTGAATTCAAAATCCAAGAATGGATTGAACCATGCAATCTACTCTACTCCATTGTTCAAAGTCTTCCGACTCCTCTTCAGGCTTAGAACACTTTCCGTTTATAAATCCTAACTTCACTTTAGCTCCCAAGGCAATCTTTATGGAGCGACCCCATGCCAGGTAATTATTTCCATTAAGTGGAGTGGAGACTAAGACCATACCTGGATGATTGGATGTTTGTTGTTAGTATCCCATATTGGTGAAATAAATAAGTTATGGTCTCTATATATGGTTTTGGACAATCCTCACCTCTTGAACTAGCTTTTAGGGTTGAGTTAGGCCTAAGGTCCATTCTTTAATATGGTATCAGAGTATGGAATAATATGAAATGGGTGGTCCAATAATATTGGGTAGCCCAACATCGGGAATAGGTGGCTTTGATACTACGTGCGCACACCCAAGAATGAACATTTGGAGTGTGGAATAACAAGAAATTGGTGGCCCAACAATATTGGCTAACTTAACATCGGGAATGAGTGGCTCCGATACCATATTAAAAAATGGACCTTGGGCCTAACTCAACCTCAAAAGCTAGCTCATGAGGTGAGCATTGCCCAAGATCATATATAGAGATCACAACTTATTTATTTCACCGACGTGGAATACTAACATTTGTAGATGCACCGGATTCCCTTCTCCATTTCCAGTTCTGTTATCGTGCAGGTTCCAAGCTCTTCCAGTTGCGATTCCCCTTGTAGGTTCCATTCGAAGCGATCTCTAGCTTCGCCGGTTGAAAACCTTGTAGAAAGATGTGATCTAAGTTTCTGTGCTCTCGTCTAGGTTGGATCGGTATCACTCCGATACCATGTTAGTTTTCTAGGGTTACTGCACATTGAAGGGAGGGGAAGATAGAAGCAAGCGTCATCTGAAATTCTGTGAAATCTGTATATTGCATTCTGTCTTATGTACAGCATGGTCATGCCTATTTATAGACGCATTCACTGATGCTAACTGATTACAATCTAGCTAACTAAGTGACACATCAGCTAACTAACTATGCTAACAACAAACTGGCTAATTAACAAAATAACTAATTTAGTTGCAGCTCATATTCTCCACAGTACGTATGACACCATTGAGTGAACAGGGACTTCTTTGTGACCAAAACAGAGGAAAGATGGATTTTTTTTCTAAAATATAAGATAAAAGTATGAACATTTTTGGCACTTCATTTAAAAATAAATTAAAGGGGTTGGTACTTCATGAATAGATTTTTACTTGGTGTTTGTCAATTGCATATCCTTAATTACACTGTACCATGATTTACTAAATACTATAATTAATTGTTTACCAAAATTAAAATTGATAATATGATGATTAAAGGTAACTTTCGTAAATAAATTTAGTGAACCTTACTTTGAAAAATTACTATGTATTTCAAAATTATAAAACATTTATCATAGTGAAAATTATAATTAATTTTCAATTATAAAAATTGATATTAATCCATACTCCTGATATAATTAAAAGATCTTAATATTGAAATTTGGTCCCCACTCATTTCTATTTTATTTAAAATAAAAGTAAGCATTAACAAAAATAATTTCCTATTATGTTTTTAAAAATTCTTTTTTTCCATAAACATAAGAATGGAGCATTTTTGGTATTTTAATTGTCATTTCACACCTGAACATATATAAGGTTTATAGAGCTCCTTTTTTTCCCCCTTCAGTTTCCATATCACTTCTCCAATAATTATTAACTTAATAATTTCTCTCCCTTGCCCTTTGTAAAGTCATTTCACATTTATCACGACAATTCACCGAACCAGTATCTCTTTTCTGCCCCTCAGACCATACCAACTTAGTTTTTGTCATTTTGTGTTTGTTGGCGCGCGTATATTTCTGTTTTTCTTTGTCTTTCTTTTTACAAGCAAAAGAGTATTTTATTTAATATAAGATAAAGACATATTATATATATATATATATTTGTTTCCTAAAGCAATAATTAAATAAATATGCTTGATGACTTGGAATGTCAGTAACATGTTATTATTTTAATAAAGAAGAATCAATAATTGAAGTCCTAAGTTAATGAAGGAGCATCTAAATTTGCAGGGGCTATTTGAACCCTCTTAGGATCCAAAATTAGTACGCTTTTAATAGAGAGCAAAATGCCCTTGCCTTAGTCCTAAATAATAATATCGGTCTCTTCTCCCATTTTCGGGCGGTAATCTTTTGTTAGAATTTTAGCACCTAAATAATTTATCTTGTTGAGAAGATATTTTAGTGCAAAAATTAATAAATTATTAAATGAGCAAATTGAGTTAAAGAAGTGAGCTATGAGCTAAAATTATATTAAGACATGTGAGTGGGTGGATAGTATAATAATAATCCAATGATAATAATAATATTTCTATATAATTATTATTAGGATTATTTTAAATTTCGGATATTGAGACCGAAATTAATTCATCCAACAGTCATGTCTAATTTCTTAGAAAGTTGCATCCCATGTCTTTTGAAATTTAAAATAAAGGTTACAACTTTTATTTAGTCTGACAGAGTTAGGGACATTCTTACAAGAATAAAAACATGTCTTATAGGAATAGGCACTTCAGTCCTATAAATATAGGTGTTGTCTAGTGTCAAAAAATAAGAAAATACACTAGCATTCTAGCATTCTAGGCATTCATTCTCATATAGATACATAAACATTTTTCATTAAACACAAGAGGTTTAAGTTAGTTGGGTTTGGAGGTTCAACCAATAGGAGTGCCGCCTTTGGTTGTTTGGAGTCGTTGTATCTTGGGAGGTTGTTCGTCAGTAGTTCTCGGGCACCGGTGGGAGACGAATAAAACCTTAAGGAAGCTGTGCTTGTGCAGGCCTCGACTTGCTATTTATTTAATACTCAGTTTATTGCTTCCGGCTTGAATTCTTGCCTAATTCTTTACTTGTTTTTGAAGGTTTCAATTATTTCTCCTATATTAGTTTTTGTGCTAATTGTTTAGTGTTAAATTTATGCTGCTGCATTATATAATAAATTCTTATGTACAAAAGATTATTCTAACACCTTTTCCCTTCCCGACAAATTTAAGAGCGAATTGCTAAGAGACTGCCTTGGCTGTAATTTTGGCGGCATGCATGTAGATATTCAATTTGCAACACCTTTCGTCTTCCATTTGCTTTTTTGCTACAAAAGCTCCCTCTAATTTTCTTTCACCGGCCAACTCTCTCCCATGTTGCTTGCTCTGTTCTTCAGTTTTTGCCACAAAGCTCCCTATAAGGGAGGAGTTTTCTTCTTTTACTTTCTTTGCTAGACTATATTGAGATCTTTCTTACTTTAGATTCTCTCTTTCAAGTACATAAAATTTTATAATTTTCAGTTTTAATATAAAAGTTGGGGCCTTCTGCCTAGCTCTTGCAGATTTTATAAAACAAAAAGAAGTTGACAAAGACTTTTAAAGTTTAATTTGATTTTGAAAATAAAAAATTTAAATATTAAACTAATTTTTTATAAAATATCATTATCTTTAATTAAAAAATATTTAAATTTAAAAAGGGAAATTAAACAAAAATATTATCTACTAAACTAAGTCACACAATAAATTAAATAATAAAATTTTGAATTACCATTATTTTAGTTTATTTATTTATTTGAATTAACTTTTTAAGGAAAATTTAGCTCAGATTTAATTTAAGGCTTCAAACTAAAATCTAAAGAGCATTTTGATATTTTTTTTGAAAAATATTTAAAGAGCTTTTCGATACTCATTTAAAAAATAATTAGAGACAAAGTTCATTGGATGCTTAGTATTTTTCAGCAACCATGCAAAGTTGAATTTGTTGTTGTTAGTATATGCTTTGCAACCAAATTTGTTGGTTGTTGATGATATATTTAAAAGACTTGTAGCAACCATTTAAAATTCAATTGTTAAATTGGTCGCAATCAATATTTACTTATAGCGATCATTAAAAATTTTGCTGAAGTTTTCAATTTTGGTCGCTAAATATCGGCCCGAGCTTGTCAAAGTATGGTGATCATTAATAGCTATCGAATATTAATTTGTCGCAAAAGGATGTATGTAATTTGACTTCAGCAATCAAATAATTTTTGACCGCTAAATATATATATTTAGCCACCGTTTCGCCATTCTTGCTGAAAATTTGGTCGCTAAATCCAAATTTTGTTGTAGTAATCATTAACTTAATAATTTCTCTCCGTTACCCTTGGTAAACTCATTTCTCATTTTTCACGACACTTTGCCGAACCAGTATCTCTTTTCTGCCCCTCAGACCATACCAGCTTGGTTTCTGTCATTCTGTGTTTATTGGCGCGTCAATTTTTGTTTCTACAAGCAAAAGAGTATTTTATTAATATAAGATAAAGACATATTATATATATTTGTTTCCTAAAGCAATAAATAAATAAATATGCTTGATGACTTGGAGTGACAGTAACGTGTTATTATTTTAATAGAGAAGAATCAATAGTTGAAGTCCTAATTAACTATTAGTAATGACTTTCATTTCATGAGTTGACTTATTAATATAATGAAGGAGCATCTAAATTTGCAGGAGCTATTTAAACCCTCTTAGGATCCAAAATTAGCACACTTTTAATACTTCTAGAGTGCAAATTGTCCTTCCCTTAGTCCTAATTAATAATATCGGTCTCTTCTTCCATTTTCCTTTGTACAAGAGATATGCATTATTGCATCCAAAACACTCAAAATATTGGTCCCTTCTTGGTGAGAATTCATAGATCGAGAATTTCTCTTCTTCCATTTTCCTTTGTACAAGAGATATGCATTATTGCATCCAAAACACTCAAAATATTGGTCCCTTCTTGGTGAGAATTCATAGATCGAGAATTTACTTGCATGGCCGACGCACTAAGCACAACAGCTGGAAGCATCACAGTCGTAGGTAAAAATTTTATACTTTTTCCAATCACAGTAGTGGCTGATGCATAGAAATAGCTATAATTGTTATTATTATTTCCGGTAATGGAAGGTCTAAAATTCTGCTGTCTCATGTTTGGAGGCCTGTGTAAATCCAACAATATTTACTGTTTTAAGTGACATTTCATTTTCATTCATTGGTAAGGATAACTTCACTTTATTTCTTGAGCGACAAGACCATCGGTACATTTATCAAGCAGGTGTGTTTATTTTGCTGGATAAAATGTGTGCGTGATAGATAAAACGTAAGATTGTATGTGGGATGACATTTCACATTTAGTGTATATTTGATTAGGCTTTAGTTTAATTATGAGTTTTTTTATGTATTAAAGTACACACTGAATGAGATTGAATTTATTCAATTTAGTCCAAGGAAATAAATGCACCCATATGCGTGTAAAATGTAAGTGGTGGAAAACTCCCTAGCTATTTTCATTAACAATTAGCATACATGGTATATACTTTTGGGCCTTGTTTGCTTGGCTTGATTAGGTGTGATACACACCTAATTAAGCCTCTTTTAATGTTTGTTTCAATTGATAAAATCCCTTAATAAATTATAGGCCCTACATTATTTATTATTGCTTTTGGAAAATGGATCAAGGGGAGGAATGTTTGATTAGGTGTGATAAAAATTACAAAGCTTTAATAGGGTCTATTTTTTATTTTATTTCCAATTAAACCATAATACTAAACATGGGAAAGAATGAGAAAATTATGAAAAACTTATTAAAAAGTACAAGGGATATAATAGTAAATTTATATATTATATTTTAATTTATTTATATATTAATCATACCAACCAAACATAAAATTAAAATATTATATCCTAATGGGCTTAAAATGTATCATTTGCTTATATATCACTTCTAATCACATCATTCCAAGCAAACGAGCCCTTGGGATATAAGAATATATGTAATTTATTGTCTTTGTAGAATTCGCTTTGAATCCAAAATAAAAATTGGAATTATATCATTAATTTGTATCTATTATTTTCTTATAGCCTATCTATCTATCTATCTATCTATCTATCATCATCAATAATGTGTACGTAATTTGGACATTTTATAATTTTAATATATATATCCTTAATTTTATGCTGAACATTTATACTAATTATATAAATAAAGGAAACATTTTTTCTATATGTTTTTCACTATGCCTCCGACAGCTTCATGTCGAAGAGCATATATACTAATATGACTGTTGCATGAAATATGTATTAGAAGAGAATCTTTTGCATTAAAAAAGTAATCAACCATATTTAATTGGCAATCCAATTCATGATTAATATTTCTCAAGAAAATGTAAAATATTAAAACTAAATAAAGAGCACGTACAGATCAGTCTTTATATGTTAAATGAATGCAAAATCTTGGAAGAAAATGGGAAATCAAATTCTAAATTATGAGATCTTGTTTTATTGTATATTGTTGTTATGTGTGAAAAACATTAAATTCTGAAAATAACTCTCATTTGCTTTTATTCTCGATCATCACATCCAACAGGAACATAATATATTATAAAGATTAGATATATTTTCCCTGAAATATCAACAATATTGAAAGTTGAGAAGATGGCAGAAGAAGCTGTTTCAGCTGTCATCAACAAGGCTGTAGACATTGCTGCAAATTTTATTGTGGAAGAATTGGCTGCCGGAGGACATTCACAGGCTTGAACGACAAATGAGGCTCATTCAAGCTTACCTTGATGATGCAGAGGCCAAGAAGGATACCAACCCAAAAGTGGCTACCCCCATAAAAAACATAAGGGACCTGGCTCATGTTGTCGAGGATATCTTTGATACTTTCCTTCGACGAATTGAATCACACAGGGCAAATAATCGCCTCAAGAGAAGTATACACATTTTGCCCTATGGTCGCACTTGGGGAAAAATGCAATTTTAGTCCCTCAACTATTGCTCATTTTGATTTCAATCCATCATGTTTGGGGGTTAGCACATTTGATCCATTTTCTATTGATTTTTCACATATTTAGTTCATTTTTCGTAATTTTAATCCTTCGGGCTGGACAATTTTTAATTGGGCCCAAAATTGTACTAGTCAGCGCTGATTGGACTCAATTTTTGGGGGGTTTTGTGCCATTTGGAAAGCAACACCACATCACCATCCATTTCATCGCCACGTCATCAAAATAATTGAAATAAAAAAAAAAGGAAAAGAAAAACGTTGAGAGGATAAAAATAAAGATAAAAAAAATGCTCCTCAAATGAAAGGCAAAAAAATGCTGGAAAAAAAATAAAAATAAAAATTAATAGAATTAAAAATTTAAAAAGTTAGTTTAAAATGGAAAAAAATGTGTAAAATAATTTATTCAAACTTAATGAATATTTATTAATTAATTAATAAATAATAAATAATTATATCTCTAAAATATAATCTATTTAATAATATTACATATCTAAAATAATTTATTTAAATAATTAATATCTAATAATAATAATAAATACATTTATTAATTGAGTACATATTTAATAATTCAAAATAATAAATATTTAAAATAGTTTAATTAAATTAATTCAATTAATTATTAATTAAAATAAAATAAATTGATAATATTATCAAAATAAATTATTTAAAATATAATTTATTTAATAATATTATATATAATTTATTTAAAACAATTATTAATAATATTTTTCATTTATCCTTATATACATATATAAATTTATCTAAAACATATATATACATAAATATAAAAATTATATATAATATATATATGTATATAAAATAAAAACCTCTCCCAAGCATCCCCTTTCCCCCATCTCCACCCTCCCATCCCTATCCCCAAACCTTAATAGGCTGCCATGTCAGCCATGCATACTGGCCGGATCTAGCCTGCCGTCATGGCCAACATTTCGACCACCGACGTTGCTTTTTCTTTCTTTTTTTTTTTTTAAACAGCTGCTGGCGACCCGTGGTTGCCGGCAGCCACAAACGGCTACCTCGTTGTTGCTGGCAGCCATGGTAGCAGGTGGTGTTGGTGTGGCTGTCCGTTGGCTGCCATGGCTGGTGGTGTTGGGGTGGGGGGGAGATAAACTCCACAGCTCCGCCGCGTGCCATCGTCTCGCCATCGTGTGCCGCCACCTTTGATTTTCCTTCTCCGATGGTCAGATCAGGAAATTGAAACCACCACTAGACTCCTCTCGTCCAGCCCATTAGAACCTGCACCTTATTTCTGAGTTTCAGTTGCCGGAAACTGGCAACCCACCACACCTGAATTCTACCTACGTCAAGCTTAATTTTTTGGGTGTTCCGCCAATCGGTTCATAGTAAAATTGGTGTCATTGTGTTCACCTCGATGGGAGGGAGGTGATGTTCTAAACGATTTTATGTTTTCGGGTCACAATGAAGGAGAGGTTTGGCGGCCTTTGGCCGCCAGTGCTTTTCCTTTTTTTTTTTTTTTTGGCCCTTTTGTTTCCGCCGGGAGCCATGGCAGCTAGTGGTGTTAGGGTAGCGGATTTAGGGGCTGGGGGGTAGGGTGAGGTGGGGGAAGATAAATATAAAATATTATATATATTTAAATTATATATATTATATGTATTATATTATATATATAATAATAATATATTATTCATATGTTTTAATAGTTTTTCAAAAAAATTATAATTTTAATTTTTTTTAATATTTTTTTGATTTTTTTAGTTTTCTTTTTCCTCTTATGACGTGGCACTACCTTGTTGGATGACGTGGACTCCTTGAGCCAGATGGTGTAAAATGCCCAAAATCAAAGCCCCATTTTTGGTGACAGGACAATTGGTGAGCTCAATTTCAAATTAATCAGCCCAAATGATTGAAATTGCTAAAAAATGTACTAAATGTGCTAAAAATTAATGATCAAATGATCAAATGTGCTAACCCCAAATGACGATGAACTAAAATCAAAATATGCAATAGTTGATGGACTAAATTTGCATTTTCCCCATCACACTTGCAGCCAGTTCTCCAGGGCGATTGAGAAAATTAAAAAGACAGTTTAGGGCATTGACGAGGATAGGAAAAATTATGGTGTCGAAGATATATCTAACAAAGCTGACGAATCCAATGCAGTAGAAAATCCTAGACCCACCACACTCCATTTTGATGATTCCGTAGTTATTGGATTTGATGGACATATTGAAGAATTGAAGACTAAGCTAAAAGAGCATCAATTCGTGTCGATCGAGGGCATACCGGGCTTGGGCAAGACGACTCTGGCGAAGAAAATTTTCAAGGGCATAAAGAATGGTTTTGATTGTTTTACTTCAGTTTCTGTCTCTCAGTAGCCAAATATAAAAAGTCTTGTGCAAGATATAGCAAAACAAATTGGTCTTAGGGTCAATAAACAAGAGGAAAACTTAGAGGTCAGTTTGTGTTCCTTTTTACAACGACAAAAGTATGTGCTTTTCCTTGACGACATTTGGAATACTAAAACATAGGGTAGTATAAAAAATTATTTCCCCACTGATCATTCTGAGAGTAGTACCAATGCCAGTAGAATAATTATTACTTCTCGAGATACTGGTGTAGGTAGATACATAGGTGGTCAAGACTCTTTACATCAATTACAACCCTTTGATAACAAAACTATTTGGGAGCTATTTTCCAAATTGATGACTAATAAAGAGCTTGGCCATGCGGGATTAGGGGAAATTGGTGAGAAAATAGCAGAAAAATGTGGTGGTATCCCATTAGCAATTGTGGTCACAACAGGGCGAGAGAGAGGGATGAGTGAATTTGGTTGGAATGAGGTCCTAAAGAGCATAGGTCAAGATGCTAGTGACAAATGTTCCTGAATTTTGGGTTTGAACTATAAGGATTTGCCAAAAGCCCTAAAGCCATGCTTTCTATATTTTGGAAACTTTCTTGAGGACTATGAATTTTATGCACTCCAATTGATATGAATGTGGATGGCTGAGAAATTTGTTCTAGGCATTGGAGCCCGCGAACCAGAGGATTACATAAGCAAATTGGACACTAGGAATTTAATTTAAGTTGTTAAACGAGGACCTGATGGGAGGATAATGAAATTCCGCATTCATGATCTTTTGCATAGCCTCTGTGTAAATATAGGTAGGGAGATTGACTTTCTCGATACTATTAATCATCTTAAGGCTAGTTTTTCCATGAAAGTCCATCGGCTTGCCATCCAGAATCAAAGCATTGTTGGCGATAACGCTCTAAAGTATAAGGTGCCCAAACTTCGAGCACTATTTCATTTCAATATTGAGGACATTATCCAAATGGAGCACCTAAAAAAAATACTTAGCACATTCAAATTGTTGCGGGTGCGGGAAAAATGCAAATTTAGACCATCAACTATTGCCTATTTCAATTTTTGTCCATCGTCATTTAGGGTTAGCAAATTTGATCCTTTGCCCATTAATATTTAGCACATTTAGTACATTTTTTAGCAATTTCAGTCCTTCGGGCTGATTAACTTGGAATTGAGCCCACCAATTGTCCAATCAGCAATAATCAGGCTCTGATTTTGGGCGTTTTACACCATGTGGCTCATGGAGTCCACGTTACTCAACAACGTAGTGCCACGTCATAAGAGGAAAAATAAAACTAAAATACAAAAAAAATATCAAAATTCTTAAAAACTCTAAGTGATTTTTAAACATAAATCTACAAAACCTACCAAAAATACAAAACTAAAAACGCGTATGTAAATAAGAAAGAACACTAAATATTAAAAACTCTTAGAAACAGAAAATCAAAGCAAATCAAACACAAAATTAAAGAAGACAAAAATGAGAGCGTAAAGAAAAAAGCCCTACCCACTCGTGGTGTCCCCTTTGAGATTTCACCCAGAAATCACAAAATTTCAGCAACAAAATAAAAAATCTGAGTAAAAATAGAAAAACCGATAGAAAAAAACCCAAAACCCTAACAGATTGAAGTGAGGTTTCGTGTTCCTAGTGCTCGTTCACGTTCGTGGTGCTGTTGGACACAATGTTGGATCACAAGCCTAAAGAGATTCATTTGCCACCTCCTATATATGTTATGGGTTTATATACTCTTGGTTTTGTATTGTTTGTGGAATCTTTTTCTAAGTTTTATGGGACCACATGCTGGAACTCTACTTTTTTTGACTAATTTGTTGCTTGTGTTTGAATATTTAGATAAATGTGACACTTTTGCTTTTATTATACTTGAAAATGATATGTTTATGTTCTTTACTGGTTTTTTGGGGACCACATTTAATAATTTTTTTTTCACTGTTGAATGTTTGAGTGTTGAGAATGTTGAGTAATGTAGTGTGTGGACCTCTATCATTATACTGTAATATGTCAACTTTGTGGTCCCTATCCCACTGATTTGCATGTTGTGTGTTTGGGTTTAGTGATAAACTGCTTTCTGCAGATGTGAAAGATCTTATTTTTTGTTTTTATTTTATTTTTTGTCTTATGTTGTGTACATTGCAGAGGTAGGTTCTCGAAAAATAACTGTGTCTTTATTTTATGGTGGATATTGCGATGTTCTCCCCCCTTATGTGTACAAAATGGAAAAGTGGCAAAGTTTGATTACTTCTTGTTGGATATTCTGAACTTTAGGAATATAAACTACCTTTGTGATAGTGTTAGGTTGAAAAGCCCAAGGAAGTTCTATCATAAATTTGATGGTTCATTCAAGTTAATTACAACTGATTTAGAGTGTAAACAAATTGGTGAGTTTTGTGCCAAATATCATGAGGTCAAGGTTTATGTAGAGACAGAATCCCAGTCTCAAAGTAAATCACAATCTCAAGTCCAGTATCAAGCACAAGTCCAAGTCCAATCCCAATCCCAAACCCAAACACAAACACAAGCCCACTCCCAAACCCAAACCCAAACACAAGCCCAATCTCATACACAAACCCAAACTCAAACCCAAAGACAAGCCCAGTCCCAAAAGCAAACTCAAAAACAGTCCCAGACCAAATCTAGAGCCCAAACACAGACCCAAAAACAATCCCAAAGACAGTCTGAAGCCCTACCACAGCCCCAAACATATTTTGAAGCCTCACCATAGCCCCAAACACATTCTGAAGCCCAAAGACAACCCTAAACACAGTCTGAAACCCAAAGACAACCCCAATTACAGTTTGCAGCCCAAACAAAATCCCAAATACAGTCCAAAACATAATTAATAAGGGATAGTGGGTTGTTGGGGAGTTGTTATGAGTTTGTTAATTTACCTGAAACTTTTAGTGGTGATGAAGATAATAGTTGCAGTAATAATGACCCTATATATGTTTCTGAGGTGGAGAGTGAAGAGCAAGATAATGATTTGTTATATGATTCATTTGTTGATCCTGATGAGGGATGGATGTGGATTGAGGAAACCCATGTCAACTAGAGAGGTAGAGAAAGGGATGATGAAAAGAGTGACAGTGAGAGTGAAAAAAAGATTATGGGAGACAGTAATGTACCTTTAGACAGTGAGGTAGACTCAGATGCTGAAACACAGGCCCCTCATGCACCTTCCTTCAATTATAACCAAAAACATACTCTTAAATTTGAGTTAGGCATGAAATTTAGGAACAAGACTGATTTTAGGAAGGCTGTTCATGCTGAAGCCATCCAAAGCATGAGAAACATCAACGTGAAGAAGAATGATAAAGAGAGGGTCTATGCAAAATATGATTTAGAGAGCTGTAGGTGGAAAATACGTGCATATAGAGTACAAGATGAGTCAACTTTCCAAGTTAACACATATAATCCTACACACACATGCCAACCTACATATGATGTTTCTAATGTCACATCCAGTTACCTTGCTGAGAGGTTCGTAAACAAAATGAAAATTGAACCAAAAAGAAGGATAGAGGGGTTTAGGCAGGAGCTGGAGATGGATGTGAGGGTGAGGGTGAGTGTGTCTTGGCATCAAGCCTATAGAGCTAAGAAAAAGGCAATTCAGATGATTGAGGGTGATCCTAAGGTTCAGTATGCCAAACTTTGGGATTATGCAGCTAAGTTGAGAGAACAAACCCACGATCAACTGTCATTTTAGGTATGGATGATAGTAGTGGGGAAAACATCTTTACATACTTTTATTGTTGCTTTGGGGCCTTAAAATCTGGGTTTTTAGCTGGTTGTGGGCTTATTTTGGGTGTGGATGGTTATCACATCACTGGCCCTCACAAGGGAGTCCTTCTAACTGCTGTTGGGATTGACCCCAACAATAAACCATTTCCTGTAGCATATGCAGTGGTGAATAGGGAAGCAGCAAACACTTGGGGTTGGTTTTTAACTATTTTGAAACAAGATCTTCAAATAGATAAATCACATGAATTTACTTGTATGTTTGATAAGCAGAAGGTGTTAATTCAAGCCTTTGATGAGGTATTTCTAGGGTCAAAACATAGGTTTTGTGTTGGGCACATATGGAAGAACTTCATGAATGTTGGGTTCAAGGGGATAGATTTTAAGGATGTTATGTGGAAAGCAGCCAATAGCACAAATATTAGCCAGTTTAAGCTGCAAATGCAAGCAATGGCTGACCTAGATCCTGAAGCATTAGAGTGGTTTAGTGATAAACCACCTTCACAATTAAGTAAATCACATTTCACTACCTTCTGTAAGTGTGATATGGTGCTAAATATTTTTTGTGAATCCTTGAATAGTGCCATTCTTAGTGCTAGAGAGAGGAACATTTTGACAATACTTGAGTGGATAAGAGAGTACGTGATGACTAGGTTGCAAAAAAGTAGAGATAAGGCCAAAGGTTGGAGGGATGATCTATGTCCTAGCATCATAGAAATCTTGAATGAAAATATCAAGAAAATGGGATATTGCATTCCAAGAAAGTCTGATGATAAAAACTACCAAATCACACACATATATGGAGGACAATATTGTGTAGATTTGGAGACATGGAGCTGCAGTTGCAGAAAGTGAGACCTCACAGGGATTCCTTGCCTTCATGCTTGTTGTGCAATATGCAATCAAAGACAGGATCCCAAATTCTTTGTGTCTGATTGCTACACAGTTGCATGCTACAAAAGAGTTTATGAGAGTGCCATAATGGGTATAAATGGTTAAGATTTATGGGGAGAGACCATATATATACCTCCACTTCCCCTAAATTTCAAAAAGACAAAAGGAAGCCAACCAAAGCAAGAAGGAGAGGCCATGAGGAACCTGTGGAAAAAAGGAAGAAAAGAGGTAGAGGAAGGCCTACAGTAGAGAAGCAACCAACTACACTGAAGAAAAGATGTAAGGGCCCCAAGTGTGGATTCTGCAAACAAACTGGTCATAACCAAATGAAGTGTCCATTGAAGACAAATCCTTTGTATAAAGAGATAACAAACTTGACAGTTGATAGCCAAGATGAGGTAGAGTTGTTTCCTACTCAAGCTTCACAAGATATTGTCAGCCAAACAAAGGTTTGATACTTAGTTTAATTATTATATTTCAGTTGTATCAAGTTAAAATACTTTTATCCATTAATTTAGTTTCTCTTTTTTTATGTCATATGTTGTTGCACAGGTTAAAAGGAATGTTGGATCCTCAAGTTAGCAGTAAGAAGACGCACAAATTGAGCAAGACAAGGTAATATTAATAGTTGATTTTTCCTGTATTTATCATAGCAGAAAAATGAAGCCACTGTCCAGTAGTGTTTAATGCATGATTTTGGCATATTTGTCTTCATAGGTCACAAAAAGCACTATTGATTCATCAAGTCAAAGATATGGTGCAAGAAGATCACCTAGGGGTGCATCAAAGGTATATTACATTTATAAATATGGTTTCTTGAATAATGTCTTCTTTGATATTTGACTTCTCATTGAAAATATTTGTTGTAGGCTACAATTGGTGGTGAAGAGACTGTTGTGCTTAGGAGATCTCCAAGAGGCAAAGGAAAGGCAAAGGTATAAAATCAAAATTATAAACTTAAATTTCATAATTCAATATTCTAGTAACTATACAAAAGTAGCTGACTCTAAGTAAATTGGTTATATTGTGCAAGAAACCAACCAAGGTGCTCTTGAACAATCAAGGAAGGTACCTGGTCCATCCATGTACCAGCAGTTGCAAATGTCACAATTTGGAAGCAATATCACAGCTCAACAAGGAAGAAGGAAAGTTGTTCATCTCAGTGACCTTAATCAAGATATGGATACTTTGAATGGGAAGAAGAAGAAGAAAGGGGAAGAGGGGGGGGGGAACAAGTAGAAGATGAGTGTATGAAAGTTCAATATTTTGTCTCTTGGAATGTGTTTGTTGGAAGGAAAAAAAAATGTATTTGATACTTGTTGTTGATGGATAAGAGGTATTGATACTTGCTTTGTATGGATGAGAAGGTTCGATAGTTGCTTATTTTGGTTAAACTTTTGAGGCTTGTAGTTTTTGACAAAGAAAAATATTTAAGCTTTAAGGATTGGCTTTTTTTGAAATGGGGAATGCTGATTATGCTGCAGTTTATAATGAACAGAGTTTATTCATATGCTTGTGATTCACCAATGGAATATTGCTATCTTCTTTGTATTATACTTGTTGCAAAGATATTCCTTAATTTCATTAGTAAAATTACAAAAATATGAACTACATCAACAAATACTTAACAAAAAATTATAAGAGTTAAAAAATAATCATCATTACCATTTCTAACAAGTTAAAATTATGAACTCCAACCAGGTAAAAAATTGAGGAAAAAAAAACCACAATATTAAATTACAATTCCAAAAATTATTTGTAAATATTAGGAAATTACTCAATAAGCATCATTATCATTACAATACAACCAAAATTTGGGGAAAATTGCAGCTATTACATTAACTTCCAAATACAGGCTTCCCTAATTAATAGCACAACTATTACAATAACAAACTAAAACCCAAAAAAAAAATATTGGTTTAACTAAAAGCCAACATAACAACTATGCATTACATTATAATTGCTGCCAAGATAACCCCAACAAACACAATTATAGTCAAAATACCAAAAAATATAACTTTGCAAGTCTTCCTCCAGTTCCATATACGCCTCTTCAATTCTTCATTCTCAGCCTCCAATGTGTTGATTTTGCGAAGGAGACCTGGAATGATGGTTTTGGCCCTTGCACACATGGGTGGATCAACCCATTCAAAAAACCCACATCCATTTCTCTTTAAAAAAAAAAAAAAACCAATCAAAAATTGAAATTGAAACAATCAAAACCGTATAACCCATTTTCACACTGTCACTTACATTATATCTTAGGCAAGATGCAAATCTTCTGCCGGGGTTCATTTCAAACCATGAGGTCTTCACCATACATCTCTCACCGCATGAGCATTCAAGGGGCCTGCAGGATGCTGAGGAGCTAGAGGACGATGGCATTGAGCAGAAATAAGAAGAAGAAAAATAAAGAAAAGAGGGCAAATGAGCGAAGAAGAAGAACGAGGACAAGGGAAAGAAATGAAAAAGGATGAGAAAGAAATGTGTAAAGGAAATGGGGGAAAAAATCTTGTGGGGATTTTATTTATATTTTGATTGTTTTTTCTTTGTGTTTTCCTTTTTTTTATTTTTATATTTTAGTTTTCTTTTTCCTCTTATGACGTGGCACTACGTTGTTGGGTGACGTGGACTCCTTGATCCGCATGGCATAAAATGCCCAAAATCAGAGCCCGATTGTTGCTGACTAGACAATTGGCGGGCTCAATTCCAAATTAATCAGTTCGAAGGACTGAAATTGCTAAAAATGTACTAAATGTGCTAAATATTGATGGGCAAAGGATCAAATTTGTTAACCCTAAATGACGATGGACAAAAATCGAAATAGGCAATAGTTGATGTACTAAATTTGCATTTTTCCCCTGCGGGTGCTTATCTTAGAAACTTCTTTGATAGACTTGTTTCTTCCTACTGAGATCGGGAGTTTGAGCCACTTGCACTACCTCCAATTATATGCATATGATCTTATTGAAATTCCTTTGAGTATTCAAAATCTCAAAAATTTGCAGACCTTAGATGTCCAAGGATTACTATTGCTAAAACTTCCTATTAGGATTTGGAAGATGAAAAAACGAAGACATCTTCTCATAAAAGGTCCACTTATATATCATAAGTGGGATTATTACCTCATGCGGCTGCAGAGATAACAAGTAGTGGAAATTTTCTTGCCAAATATCCTAACGCTTTGTTGTAGGTCTTGATAACAAATTCATACATCCTACTATGTTGGTCGAATTCACCAATTTGAGGAAATTAGTTTTGCAGAACATGACACCTAAAGCCATGGAGATATTATGTGGAGGGCGAGAGCCAATATCAAAGAAACTAGAGACTCTTCATTGTCGAGGCTCATACGAGTGTGTTGTGGAAAAAAACGTGAACCTATCACAATACACCATGCTTGTGGAGTTGATGATAAGTGATATGAAACTGCAGACGTCCCAACCTCTTGATTTACCACCCAGCCTCCTCAAGCTTACCCTTGAGACCACTGAGTTGTTTGAGGACTCAATGGAAACATTGAGAAAATTGCCCAAACTCAAAATCCTGGAATTTAATTCCAATTCCTACAGTGGAACTGTAATGGATTGCTCAGGGGCTGACAGTTTTCCTCAACTAGAAGAGTTGACACTAGATTACTTAAGGGCACTAGAGGAGTTGATAGAAGGATCAGAAGATCAAAGAAGAATGCCAAAACTCATAGAGGCAAGCATCTTGCTTCATTCACAACTTACATGGATTCCAGAACACCTTCAATAATTGGCGTGGGGCAGCAAGAACACTTAATTAATTTGTGCAGGTAATTCTCTACTTTGTGCAGATTAATAATTCAAATTTGGAACTTAATTACCCTTTATGTATTTGTGATTGCATCTCAATAAAGATTGTTTCTTTTGTGTTTTCAATGTAAATTGAAGACTTCATGTGTATTGTTTGTTATGCTCAAATTATTACTTCAATAATCTTGTAATTTCACATCAATTTTTACATTTTCCATATATTTAATATTTGTCTTGCTACATTTAACGGTCTTATGCCAGAATTAATATTGCAAACTCGCTTATATAATTTCTTTCTATTTACACACATCAAAGGTTTGTTAAGATTTGAACTCCAAACCTCACATGTACAAATGTGAGGGCTCGCACATGCAAGTGTGAGAACGATGCTATTGAATCAATAATTGCCCACCCAACCAAACTTGCTCCTAGCTATTCACTCTCGCTCCCCCTTTCTCTCTATAAACATATGCACACACACACACACATACAAATATAGGCACATTAAATTCAAAACTTTTATGCCCACAATATGATAATACCTCCACCACACTTAGATTCTGGAAGTAAATTATGAGTGAATGATTTGCAAGTTTTTATCATCTACGAATCAATATGGGCTCAAGTAATTTGATTTTTTCAATCAGCTAGCAAGTGTTTAATAATTTTAATAGTGCTAAGATCTAAGTTGAACCATTATAGTTTTTATATATCTTAACACTACATTGATCAATAAATGACTGATTCTACGAGATGGTGGATAGTCAAGACTATTATTTTTTATATTTTTTTTTACTATCAAATTAAACTTAGAGTGGTCAATACTTAGGTGCCATGAGTTTAATAGTTTAGAGTCAACTTCAACATTTAAAAATCATCTACATGACTAAACTCGACCTATTTTTTTATGAAAGTTCAATTGATAATTAGTTCATGTGGGATGAGATATTACAATTTAATTATGGACTTCTATTTATTAAAGTAAACATTGCATTATGTTGAATAATTTATCTTATTCAATTTAGTCCAAGGAAGTACACACACCCATATGTGTGTAAAATCTAAGTGGAGGAAAACTCCATATTTTTAATTAACCATTAGTATATATGGTGTATGATTTAGGGATAAAAGAATATATTCTATTTTATTGTCTTTATAGAATTCACTTTGATTTCAAAATAAGAATTGGAATTATTTCATTTGTATCTATTATTTTTTATAGCCTATCTATTATTATATTATCAATGATATATACATAGTTATAACTGATAGTAAAAAGGGATAAAGAGGGGGTGAATTGATCTTTTTTTCTCAATTCAATAAAAAATTTTATTCCGTTGAAAAGTTTTGTAAAAGGTTTGATAAAACAGTTTTATAAGAATCCAAACTGATAAAGTATATAAAAATAGCAAATAAGAAGAACACGATGATTTATAGTGGTTCGGCAAGCCTACTCCACCACCTAAGATATAATCTTAGGATTTTTAACCTGCATTTATATTAAACACAAGTGAAAGTTACAGCAAAGACAAGATATAAGAAATCGATAACAAAAAAGCAACTTCCTCTAGCACAGAAACTTCTAACAGACTAGATGATGGAAGGCAAAAGCAAACTTCCAGCGCAATTTCCAAAATAATATCCTGTAGAGTTCTGAACTTTGAGAAAAAGCTTAGTATCCTTTTGACTCATTCCTTCACTCCTTTAAATAGACGAAGTTCATTCAGAATCTTTTGCATCTTCTAGACATGTCATGTTGCCATTTAAAGTTTCAACCATAACTTCCCTTTCTTGAGTCCAGGTTGCCATATAAAAATTCCAACGGCATCTTTCCGTTTATCTTTCTTCTTTGAATAAATGGAATTGTCTTTGGTCATATGATTATGTAAATCTGTAACAGTAACTTTCCTTCTTTGATTTGAAAGTTGCCATATTGAAGTTCCAACGGCTACTTTCCTTACCTGATGCTGGAAGATTATACAAATTTTCCTTCATTCATTCTAGGCATTAAGTAGACAAATTATCTTGAAGATTGATCCAGCATATATCTTCCTTTAAATAACTCTTCTTTGATTGCAGGTTTCCATGTGAAGTTCCAACAGAAACTTTCCTTCTTTATTTCCAGACAATCATGCAAATTTTTGCACTTTTTTTTGCATGCATGAATTGGATTATTATTTCACAGATATTTTAGAATTGAATCAACATATTTCATACTTTAACTAGCTCTACATCATATATCAAAGATAAAGATCATTAATAAAAATCATGTAGCAAAAGGATCGTTATCAAAACTAATGTGAGGAGATCCTAACAATCTCCCCCTCTTTGATGATGATTCATTTTGCATGTGAGGATATGATAATCGCTCCCTCTGAATTTGTGCTCCCCCTACCTACAAAACTTTGTCAAAAGAAAATGAATTTATTGATAGAAACTTGGGCAAAAGTTATATTCCTCTATTTGCAAGTTCTTCTGAAAGATATGCAGTAGTGGCGATTAGTCAAATGAGATGTAAGATAATCGGAGCAAGTTACCAGCACATAAATCCAATCCTAACATAAGATTTCAATCATAATTCTAGTTGCCAAAAACATATGATAACATGATCTAACACATGAAAATGAAATGCTTAGTTGTCATATACACATCAAAATGCTTAGTTGTCACATACACAAAGTCTCCCCCTTAGCATAAAAAAGTAGTAGCAAAGTGTTAAAAAATATTATTTGTATTTAGTTAGTTAAGAAATATTTTATGCTGGAGAAGAGATAATACCAAGTTGGATTTTGAGAAAGTTAAGTCGATCTTCTGGAAGAGCCTTACTGAAGATGTCAGCTAATTGGTACTTGGTTTCTACAAAATTTATTCAGACAACACCGTTGCTCACATGATCTTTTATAAAATAATGCCTGATTTCTATGTGTTTTGTTCTAGAGTAATGAACGGGATTTTTTGTAATACTGATAGCACTAGTATTATCACATTTAATAGGTATGTTAAAGAAATTTATACCGTAATCTTGGAGAGTTTGTTTCATCCAGAGAATTTGGGTGCAGCAACTTCCAAGCGCCATATATTCTGCTTCGGTTGTTGATAGTGCGACAATGCTTTGTTTTTTGACACACCAACTTGCCAATCTTTTTCTAAGAAATTGACAGGTTCCTGTGGTACTTTTATGGTTGATCTTGCAACCTACATAGTCAGCATCAAAATATCTAACAAGAGAGAAATATTTTGAGCAAGGATACCAGATACCGAGGTGAAGAGATCTCTTTAAGTATCTTAATATTTGTTTGACTGCTTGAATGTGGGATTCCTTCATATTTGCCTAAAATCGGGCACACAAGCTTATTGAGAATATAATATCTGGTCTGCTTGCAGTGAGATAGAGTAAACTTCCAATCATTGCTCGGTATATTATTTCGTCAACTCCATTTTCTTCTGGATCAGCCTCTAGTTTGGCATTTGATGCCATGGGAATTGATGTTTCTTTGCAATTTTCCATTCCAAATTTTTTGAGTAGTTCCCTTGTATATTTTTCTTGGCATATGAATATTCATGTGGAACTTTATTTAATTTGCAGTCCAAGGAAGAAGTTTAGCTCTCCAATGAGACTCATTTCAAACTCACTTTTCATGGAATTTGCAAACTTATTACAAAGAGAATTTTTAGTACCACCAAATATGATATTATCTACATAAATTTGTACCATTAACATTTCATTATCAACTTTCTTTATGAAAAGAGTGGTGTCAATGGTACCCATGAAAAGTCCTTTAGAGTGAAGAAAAGTAATCAGCCTTTTGTACTAAGCCATGGGGGCTTGTTTTAAACCATATAATGCTTTAGACAATTTAAAAAAATGATTGGGAAAATCATAATTTTCAAATCCTGGTGGTTGTTCAACATAAACCTCTTCTTTAATAAAGCTATTCAGAAATGCACTTTTAACATCCATTTGGAAAAGAGTGAAATTTTTGTAAGATGCATATGCAAGCAACATACGGATCAACTCTAATCGTGCTATGGGTACATATGTTTCATCAAAATCAATATCTTCCTGTTGTGAATACTCTTTCGCAACAAGTATTGCCTTATTTCTTACCATGATTCCCATTTCATCTAGTTTGTTTTGGAAAACCCACTTGGTTCCTATGACTGATCTGTCAGTAGGTCTTTCTACAAGTTCCACACATTGTTTTTGTCAAACTAGGAAAGTTGTTCCTCCATTGCATCTTTCCAGTACCTGTTATTTAGTGCTTCATATAGATCGATAGATTCTATGAGTGATAAAAGGACAATATTACCAGTATCATATCCTTTTGCCTTTGATCGAGTTATCATTCCTGCTTTTAAATTCCCAATTATTTTATCAGTTGGATGACTCGATGTTGTTTGAACTTTCGCATCTTTTCTTTGTCTCCTTCATTGGAAGTTCCACTTGGAATTTCATTAATGATTTCAGAACTTTCTTTCTCAGCTTCCTTTTCTTGCTGGATTGCTTCAATGATTTTATCAATACCTGCAGATTCTATACTCAAAGTATCTTTGGCAATAAGAGGATTAGTGTCATCAAAAATAACATGTATTGACTCTTGTATGGTTTTTTTCCTCTTATTGAAAATTTTATAGACCTTGCTATGAACTGAGTATCCCAAGAATATGCTTTCATTTGATTTTGAATCGAATTTAGTAAGATGATGTCTGTCATTCAAAATGAAGCATTTGCATCAAAGTACATGAAAGTATGAGGTTTTTGGTACTTTACCATGCCATAATTCATAAGGGGTTTTTTTTATAAAAGTTCTAAGAAAAACTCTGTTGACAATATAGCATGTGGTATTTACAGCCTCCCCCCAAAATGATTTAGGTAACTCATATTCATTCAACATTGTTTGTGCCATTTCTTAAAGAATTCTGTTTTTTCTTTCTACCACTCCATTTTGTTGTGGTGTTTTCGGTGCAGAAAAATTATGGGAATATCTATTTTCATCCCAAAAGATCATAAACTCATTATCATCAAACTCCATTCCATGATCACTCCTTATAGCTTTAATGAAATATTCTTTTTCATTTTGGATTTTCTTAGCAAGAGATACAAAAGATTTTAGAGCATCATTTTTGTGAGGAAGAAATTAAACCCAGGTAAATTGTGAAAAATTATCATAATCATCAACAATCACAAAAACATATTTGCTCCCACTGAGATAATATGTTTTTATAGGTCCGAAAAGATCTAAGTAAAGGAGATCAAGGGCTTTTGATGAGCATATGTCATTTATAGGTTTGAAAGATGTTTTAGTTTGTTTTCCCTTAATGCATGCATCACATATTTTGTTTTTGATAAATCCAATTTTGGGAATCCCTTTAATGAGATCCTTTCTAACAAGATGATCAAGCAGTTTCATGTTCGCATGCCCAAGTCATCTATGCCAAGTCCAACTAGAATCTTTAGAAGCTACCAGACACTCAACATTTTGGCAAGATAGATCATCCATGTTAATATATTAAATATTTCTATCCCTAATAGTAGAAAAAATGATTTTGTCATCCTTAGTAACAATGCAATGTGAGGGTTGGAATTATACCTAATACCCACTGTCCCAGAGCTGGCTGATGCTTAGAAGATTGTATTTAAGGCCATCTACCAGCCAAACATTCTCAATGGAAGTTTCATCCATTTTTCCTACAGTTCCTTTACCTATGATTTTTTCTTTTGTGTTGTTAGTAAACAGGACATTTCTCCCACTGAAGTCTTGTAGGCTTGTGGAAAATGATCTATCTCTGGTCATGTGTCTAGAACATCCGTTGTCCAAATACCATTTATCTTTTTTATTCTTCTTGAATGGATCCTGCATCACAATTTGTCAATATTTTAGGTACCCACGTAGTACCAGGTCCTTCTTTGTTAGACTTTGGAATCCATACGTATTTAGTTCCAATGTCATTCTTTATTGGACATTTGTAGCAAACTTGTCCTTTTTTTCCACAAGTATAACAATTTTTCTATTTTTTGTTTCCAACATGTTGAATCTTGGGTTCTCCCATTTTTCTTTTTCCTTTAATGGTTCTTTTCAAGTTGTAATTCTCTTCTAGCAAAAAAGAGTTTTCATTTTCAAGATCTTGAATTTTCCTAACGAGCCTATTTCTGTCATCTATGTCCTTCTTGATTATTTTGTTTTAACTTTGAACAAGCTCAGCCTTTTCATCAAGAATGTTTTTTATTTGGTAGTTAAGAAAGTTTATTTCCTTTTGAAGTTCAGCTAATTGGTTTTGAAATTTCTCATGCAACGTAGCAATTTCACATTCAAAATCACTGGAACTTATTTTGGAAAGGAAAGTTACAGGTCGATCAGCTATAAGGCAATTGCCCTCATTATCGAATTGATCGGAATCTAAATCATCCCACGTAATAGTCATTGCTTTGGATTTGGAACTTTTCTCGAATTTGGAATTTCTATTAAGCTTTGGACAATCAGGTCTCTTTTGGCCAACTTCATGACATTCTGGCAAATAATTTGTTCAGGTCATTGGTATTTAGTACTGCTTCTTCTGGAACTTAATTTGTTGTCTCTTTTGAAATGATTTTTTGCCTGTGTTACTTGTCTAAGATGTTTTGTGATCATTGCAATTTCATCATTTAGGGTGTCCTCATCCGGATTCCCTGAATCTTTGTTTCAGTCAGCCTGTTCTGAATTGAATGTAATATTTTTCTTAATTCTGCCTTTTAGAACTTTCTTCTTTTGATAGGAGTGTCATTTCATGCGAAGTAAGTGATCCGATGAGCTCTCCCATTGACAGAATTTCTAGATTTTTGGCTCATGTATTGCAGTGACCTTTGGTGTCCATTCCCGAGGTAAAGATTGCAGGATTTTCGAACTTGCTCACTTTCTGATGCGACTTTTCCTAGTGCAAACATGGGGTTAACTATCTCTATGAATCATGCGTACATTTGGCTGATTGATTCACCTATTTTCATGGAAAACATTTTGTATTGGTGAGTAAGTAACGCAATCCTTTCTTGTTTTACCTGATATGTTCCTTCATGGGTGACTTGAAGCATGTTCCACTTCTCCTTTCCAGTGGAGCAAGTGCTGACTCAATTTTACTCTTCTTTAATCAAGGCACAAGATAGGATATTCTTGGCATTGGCATTCATGGACATCATTCTTTTGGCTTTCGTACTAAGTTCCATTCTGTCTTTAGGAGACATGTTTTTGGTAGTTGGATCAAGTGGTCCATCAATGACTATTCTCCATAAGTCATAATCAAGAGCTATGATAAACTCTTTGATTCGATTCTTCCATGTGGAGTAGTTTGTTCCGTCGAACAGGGGTGGACGAGTATGTGATTGTCCTTCTGTATAAACATCAAAACTAGACGCGGCCATTAGGATCGATTAAGCTCAAGTTGGTTAGAACTTATTATGTGAGCCCTAATGCTCCGATTCCAACTGATAGTAAAAAGGGATCAAGAGGGGGTGAATTGATATTTTTCTCAATTCAATAAACACTTTTGTTCCGTTGAAAAGTTTTGTAAAAGGTTTGATAAGAATCCAAATTGATAAAGTATATAAAAGCAGCAAATAAGAAGAACATAATGATTTATAGTGGTTCAGCAAGCCTTCTCCACTACATACAATGTAATCTTAGGATTTTTAACCTGCAATTATATTAAACACAAGTGAAGTTACAGCAAAGACAAGATATAAGAAATCAATAACAAAAAGCAACTTCCTCTACCACAGAAACTTCTAACAAACTGGATGATGGAAAGCAAAAGCAAACTTCCAAAGTAATATCCTGTAGAGTTCTGAACCTTGAGAAAATGCTTAGTATCCTTTTGACTTATTCCTTCACTCCTTTAAATAGACGAAGTTCATTCAGAATCTTTTGCATCTTCTAGACATGTCATGTTTCCATATGAAGTTCTAGCCGTAACTTCCCTTTCTTGAGTCCAAGTTGCCATATAAAAATTCCAACGGCATCTTTCCTTTTATCTTTTTTCTTTGAATATATGGAATTAGCTATGGTCATGTGGTTATGTAAAACTCTAACGGTAACTTTCCTTCTCTTATTTGAAAGTTGCCATATTGAAATTCCAACTGCTACTTTCCTTACCTGATGCTGGAAGATTATACAAATTTTTCTTCCTTCATTCTAGGCATGAATTAGACAATTATCTTGAAGATTGATCCAGCAAATATCTTCCTTAAATAACTCTTCATTGATTGAAGGTTCCCATATGATGTTCCAGCAGAAACTTTCCTTTTTTATTTCCAGAAAAACATGCAAATTTTTGCTCTTTTTTTGCATGCATGAATTGGGTGACTATTTCGCAGATGTTTTAGAATTGAATCAACATATTTCGTACTTTAACTAGCTCTGCATCATATATCAAAGATAAAGAGTATTAATAAAAATCATGTAGCAAAATGATCATTATCAAAACTAATGTGAGGAGATCCTAACAATAACATTTTATAATTTTAATATATATATATATATAGATATTCTTAATTTTATGCTGAATGTTTCACACAAAAATAATTTATACTAATATAAATAAAGGTAAATATTTTCTATATGTATTTCGATATGCCTCGGACAGCTTCACGTCGAAGAGCATACATACTAATATGACTATTGGATGAAATTAAAATGTATTAGAAGAGAATCTTCTGCATTAAAAAAGCAAGCAACCATTTTTTATTGGTAGTTAATAATTTCATGATCAATAGCTCACTAAAAAATGTAAAAGATCAAAAATAAGTCTAAAATATATTTACTAAAATAAAGAGTACTTACTACATATTAATCTTTATGTGTTAAAATAAATACATAATTTTGGAAGAAATTGGGAAACCAAATTCTATATTATGAGGACTTGTTCAATAAATAGAATATCATATATTGTTATTATGTTTGAAAAACATTAAATTTTGAAACTAATTCTCGTTCTTTTAATTCTTTGATCATTGCATCCAACAAAAACATAATATTAGCTTGGACAAATTTTCCCTAAAATATCAACATAGAAAATTGGGAAGATGGCAGAAGAAGTTGTTTCAGCTGCCATCAACAAAGTTGTAGACATAGCTGCAAACTTCATTGTGGAGGAGAGCTCTCGACTATATCGGCTGCAACAGGACATTCGTTGGCTTGACGGACAAATGAGGCTCATTCAAACTTACCTTGATGATGCAAAGGCCAAGAAAGGTTACCAACCCAAAGGTGGCTACCCTCATAAAAAACACTAGGGACCTGGCTCATGATGTCGAGTATATCTTTGATACTTTCCTTCCACGAATTGAATCACACAGGGCAAATAATTGCCTGAAGAGAACTATACACACTTTGCCCCATGTTTACACTTGCAGCCAGTTCTCTGGGGCAATTGAGAAAATAAAAAAGAGAGTTCAAGGCATTGATGAGGACAGGAAAAATTATGGTGTCAAAGATATATCTGGCACAACTGAAGGATTCAATATAGCAGCAGATCCTAGGCCCGCATCACTTCATTTTGATGATCCCATAATTATTGGATTCGGTCGACATACTAGAGAATTGAAGACTAAGCTAAAAGAGCATGCCAGGGTTGGCCAAGACAACTCTAGCGAAGAAAGTTTTCAAGGGCATAAATAATTCTTTTGATTGTTCTGCTTCAGTTTCCGTTCCTCTACGGCCAGATATAAAAAGTCTTGTGCAAGATATAGCAAAACAAGTTGGTCTTGCAGTGGATAAGAAATAGGAAAACTTGGAAGTCAGTTTTTATTCCTTTTTACAACAAAAAAAAGTATGTACTTTTCCTTGATGACATTTGGCATACTGAAACATGGGATAGTTTAAAAATGTGTTCCCCATTGGTTATTCTAAGAGTAGTACAAGGGCCAGTAGAATAATCATTACTTCCCGAAATACTGGTGTAGGTAGATATGTAGGTGGTGAAAACTCTTTACATCAATTCCAACCCTTGGATAACAAAACAAGTTGGGAGCTATTCTCCAAATTGACCACTAATAAAGAACTTGGCCACTCGAGATTGGGGAAAATGGGTCAAAAAAAATGGTAGAAAAATGTGGTGGTGTGCCATTAGCAATTGTGGTCACAGTAGGCACGTTGCAGGAGAGAGGGATGAGTGAATTTGGCTAGAATGAGATACTAAAGAGCATCGGTCAAGATGCTAGTGACAAATGCTCCCAAATTTTGGGTTTGAGTTATAAAGATTTTCCAAAAGCCCTAAAACCATGCTTTCTCTATTTTGGAAGTTTTCCCAAGGACTATGAGTTTTCTACAGCACAACTAATAAGAATGTTTATGGCTGTGAAATTTGTTCTAGGCATTGGAGCCCGGGAACCAAAGGATGCAGGAGAGGATTACAGAAGCAACCTGGATGCTAGAGATTTAATTCAGGTTGTTAAACGAGGACTCGATGGGAGGATAATGAAATTCCCCGTTCATGATCTTTTGCACTGCCTTTGTGTAAATATGGGCAGAGAGATTGACTTTCTTGATACTATTGATAATCTTGATGTTGGTTTTGCTATGAAGTCCGTCGGATTGCCATCCACAGCCATAGTATTGTTGAGAATAACATATTGAATTATAAAGTGCCCAACGTCAGGCACTATTTCATTTCAAAAATGAGAAGAGAATCCAAAAGAAGCACCTCAGAAAGATGCTGGGCGCATTCATATTACAACGAGTGCTTATCCTTGAAACTACTTTTATCCACTTGATTCTTCCCACTGAGATCAGGAGTTTGAGCTACTTGCACTACCTCCGGTTATATGCATATCATCATATTGAAATTCCTTTTAGTATTCAAAATCTCAAAAATTTGCAAACCTTGGATGTCCAAAGATTCCTACTGCTAAAGCTTTTCCTACTGGAAACTGGAAGATGAAACAACCGAGACATCTTCTAATAAAAAGTAGACATGTTAGATATCATAAGTGGGATTATTACCTCATGGGGTTGAGGCAGCAACAAGTAGTGGAAATTTCCTTACCACCAAATATCCAAACACTTGCTGTGAAAATTGACAATAAATTAATGCATGCTAGTATGCTGCTCAATTTCACCAATTTGAGGAAATTAGTTTTGCGGAATGTGACGCCTGAAGCCATGGAGATATTATGTGGAGGGCGAGAGCCAATTTCAAAGAAATTAGAGACCTTTCATTGTTGGGGCTCAGATCGGTGTGTCATGGAAAGAAAAGCAAACCTAGCACAATACAACATGCTTAAGGAGTTGAAGATACGTGATATGAAACTGCAGATGCCCAACCTCTTGAGTTACCACCCAGCCTCATCAAGCTTACCCTTCGGCAGGCTCGATTGTTGGATGACTCAATGGAAACATTGAGAAAATTGCCCAAATTGAAAATCCTGAAATTCAATTACAATTCCTACAGTGAAACTGTAATGGATTGCTCAGGGGCCAACAGTTTTCCTCAACTAGAAGTTTTGAAACTAGATGCGTTATGGCCACTAGTGGAGTTGATAGAAGGAGAAGATAATAGCAGGGGAATGCCAAAACTCAGAAAGGTAAGCATCTTGCAACTTAGAAAACTTACACGGATCCCAGAACGGATTCAACAGTTGGCGTGGGGCAGCAAAAGCACTTAATTAATTTGCCCAGGTCATGCTCTACTTTCTGCAGATTAATAATTCTGCTGATCAAATGTGATGTGTAAGTGTAACCATATGTGGAATTGCCCTTTGTATATTTATGATTGCAGTATCTCAATAAAGAGTTTTTCCTTTATGTTCTCAATATACAATGAAGACTTGCAGGTGTATTGTTTGTTATGCTCAAGGTATTACTTTAATTATCATGTAATTTGACAATTTTTTTTATAATTTCGCATCAATTTACTTTTTCCACAGAATTAATATTTGTGTTAATACATTTGATAGTCTTATGCCAGAATTAATATTGCAAACTTGCTTTTATAATTTTTTTTTCATTTATACAAATACACACACCAACAGTTCATTAAAATTCAAAATACAAACACCTTACATACAAGCCTGAGGGGATACCACTGACCCAATTAACTAGTCGACCAAACCTATGTAATTTGCTTTATGCATTAACTTTCTACTTTAGAAAATTATACACCTAGGTAGTGATTGGTATGCAGGAATGTAATTAGGTGAGAATGGAATAACTTTAGGAATAAAATGAAGTTGGGAATAAAATGATGTTGGTACAGTTTATCCTATGATTGGTATGTACAAAAAATAAAAAAGGAATAGAATCATCATTCCCTCCTTAATTCCATTCTAATGATTGGTAAATAGGAATGACTAGTAGGAATGATCTAAATTTTCTAAATGACTAAATACCTTTTTGTAAAAAATTATTAAATTAAAAGTATTTATCAGTAAAATATTTTTTATATATTACTGTAGATATTTTTTTTTTTTGAGTAAGTCTATAATTATGCAATTTTAATTATCACTTTTAATGTTATTCGCATTACATCAATAAATATATGCATTTTATATGTTATCAACAAGTTATATATGTTTACGCAAAAAAGTAGAAACACAATTTCTTTAAAATTATTATTTTTAAAATTATAATTTTGTAAGCTCTTTTGAATTTTTTGATAAAATATAATTATAAAATGCTTTATAACTGATGTAATTAACTTTTTTGTGATAAGGTTAGAACGATTTATTATACTTTTTTGTAAGTTTAATTTGAAGAATTGTTGATAGAATGGACAACTCTTCATTTATTAGTTTTGTATTTTTTTTTTTAATCATTCGAAGGTATACAAATATAAATAATATTTTAAACTATATATATTTCATTAGCATGGACCAAGTTGATGATACTTCTACTTTGTTATTATAAAAATTGAGATGCGCATAATTATTCTTATTTTTATTATTTATTATTTTTAATTTTTATAATAATTTAATAATTTTTATAATATTATTAAAAATATATATGAATAAAATATATAATTAAGTAAAAATACATAGCAATTACATAAGTTGGAATATAATTTCAAATATTTACAAAGTGAAGATTTCTTTTCTAAAATATAAAAGTATTTTGTTAAACTATGGAGTGTTATTTTATTAAAAGAGAAAAAATATAGGTTCATTCTCGATGGACTGGGAATAGCTAAACCCATGAGGGAAGGAGGGAATGGTTGAACCCATCCTTTTGGGAATGGAGATTCCGATGGGAATGGGCACTATTGTTTCCAGAATATTACCAACATGCAGCAGTGCAACAAAATAAACCAATTTAGGCAATTCAGATTATCAAGAGTTGAAACTGATAATCACAAGACGGCAAAACGTACATTTTTATCAAACTATAAATTCAGGTATAATGGGCATGATACGAATTATACATTCAACATAATCAAGGCATAACAGAATTCATATATTCAACATGTTACGATTTCAGGAAAAACCAAAAATTACATAACAAACTGAGGCATCAAAACAATAAGAACATGCTATATCAGTTTGAGTAATTTAAATACAAGAAATTTAAGAAACTTATCTGAAGATTCTGTATCGTAATAGAATCAATCAAATGACCAAATCACAAACGAATTCTGTTTGCCTTGAAGAAACGAACGCCCCAACTCACCAGTGCAACGAGTACAACGCTGCTCCTCCCAGGATAAGATGGTCCAGAATGTTCAAGTGCACTCCTTTTCATTCACCTCGAACAGTAACTCAATTCGTTGGAATCAGATACCCGAAAATCTTAAATCTTAAAGAATATTGGGAAGACAGAGAAGAGAGAAAGGATATACGTGAGAGTATATATTTTGTGTGTGTACTCAAGTCTGCCAAGGGCAAACTATTTATAGAGGAAATTAGGTCCGATTGCGGTTCATGGCCTCAAAACACACGTTTTAAGGTTTAACTAGGGTTTATTCAGTCAAACCCCTAATATCCGATCAAGTCTCGGTTAAGTAGAGTTTGAATTTTAAATCTTAAAATTTAAATGTAACACCCCGACCGGGAGACTCCTGCTTCCGGCTGACGTGCCACTCAAACAATGCCACATGTCATTCTTATAACAGAAAATCACTTTAATTAAATCCTACAACCATCTCCATCGGATACTTATTTCTGAGCCGAAACATTTCGAATCACACTTGGCACTTCTATCACCCTCATTGCCTCATGTGTGGCCGAGGTTAATCTATCTTCATCACTTGTTCTTATTTGGAGTAAAGAACGGAGAACAATAATAAAACAACATAAGTCCGAATGACTTAGTGAGATAGTTTAGCAATAACAACCAAGTAACAATTCCACAATTATTATATAAGAGACAAATAGAGGTATAAATATTCTCAGGAGTTGCGAGATAAGATTTTAGTCAAAATTTAGAACGATCCATCTCACCACCGTCCCATACCAATAATGAGACTTCACAAATTCACTATCTCTCACAGAGGAATTTTAAATCACAATTACGACCATAAGGGGTCGACATGTCACTTGAATAATCACTGAGTTTGTGTCAAACACTCGAGTTTCAAAATATAAAATAAAATTAATAATCACTTTCACACTTTTGTTGTTGGTGGTTCTCCTACCTTATCACTCCACTTTCGAACACACGAAAATCCTTATTCTTCCAAAGCACCGAGTGATCGGCTCGAATACTTAATCACTCATTGGGCATGGCTAGCCGCATGCCTGATCCCACTAATAGGCAACTACCTCCAACTGGCCTACTGAGTAGGGATTATGTGTGCAACGTACACAGGTATCAGCCAAAAGATCTGTCACCATCAGTCCGTTCCGCCCTATCACCTTTCGTAACTGATCCCAAGGCCCACCCCCAAGGGTATTATGCATAATTACTGGTATCACTTAATGCATCCAACAACATATAACTTAATGCATCACTTCACCATGTTAAGCATATAATCACTAATTCAGCCCAAGCTGGTTTCAAAATAGACATGGCAATAAAACATGTATTTCAAAATCACTTTTTAGCTTCCTCAACACAATCACCAATTTCAAATAAAGCAATATTAATTAACATCAATAAAAGCGCCAAGTACAAAAGGGCGCTGTGGAGTACTATTTTCATAAACACTTTATTTTCTCAAACACGTTTACACACTCAGAACTCAAGTAGGTATAATTTAAGGATCACAAGAGAGGAATAAAGTGACTATCAAGGGTATCACTAGAATCTATGATTCATGAGGATTATAGAATAAACAAACAGCATCAATTGAGTCTCAGCACAATCAGGATCAAACAATACGGATGTAATAGCAATTATATATGTTCTTTCCCCATCAATGAAAGCTAATATAACCACCTGGTGAATGCAAAGAAACTCTTAATTGCACAACCACTCAAGTCTTGGCTTCCTAGTCAAATCGGGAACTGTCATAAGATACACTACAAAAAAATATGCTTTTTGCTACAATATTTTTTGCTTCACTCAAAATAATGTAGTAAAAAATGATCATTTGCTATGATTTTACTATTGTAGTATAAAATTTAAAATATGTGGCAAAAGTCATATTAAATACTACATTTCATCTTATCATACCAAAAAATATACTTATTTACTACAATTTTTATGTGAGGTGAATAATATTGTACATTTACTACAATTTTACATAAACTGTAGCAAAAAGTTAATGAATTAACCATACTTTTTCATTAGTGAAGTAAAAACAATGAAACTTGCGAAAATTCAAAGGCAAGGATTAAGATCTTAAATAATAAAAAAATCACTAGAAAACAAGAACAATATGTTGGGAGTAATGCTTAATAAATAATCTTCAAGGTAAATTAAAAAATTGCTTCCAATTTTTATTATTAAAAATTAATTAATTAATTAATTAAATTTTCAATTAACAAATAAAACCCCTAAAAAATTCCTAACTACTCATGGTTTTAATTAATAAAAGTAGAGGTAAAATAAAAAATTTCCTCTAATTTTTATTATTAAAAAATATTTGACTAATTAATCAAATACTTAATTTTCCTAACTAGCAAAGTTTACCAAAACAGTAAGAAAATATAAAATTTGATGCAAAATAAATATTTGTCTCCAATAACTTTTATTATTAAAAAAAATTAATTAAGTAATCAAATATATTAATTTAGCTAATTAATAACAAAGTGATCATTGGCATAGTGGCATTACTTTCACACACACAAGAATAAGGTCAAGAGTTCGAATCCTAATAACCTCCTACTATCCGTGTGTATATAAATAAAAAAAGGAAGCTCCCCAAATTAATTGGTTTTTACTACATTTAATTGTGGTGAAAAATAATTTAAGTATTTACTACAATTTCCAAAGTGTGGCATTTAACTATTATATACTACACTTTTTTTATTATAGTAAAAGATAGTGGTGTATTTGATAGCTTTTACCACACATTAAATTTGTGGTAATTGAAGATAATTTCGTAGCAAAAGTCAATTACCACAATTAAAAAAGTGTAGTGAAGCTTTTACCTCGCTCGCAATGCCTACGGCCAGAAAAGTGTAGTACAAGTGTAGTTAATAACTTTTTACTACACTTAATAACTATATACTACACATAATTAATTATAGTAAAAACCATATTTTTTTGTAGTGATAACTCGAG